>OX422221.1:79345043-79945043 GCA_949130495.1 Sambucus nigra | reverse complement strand
CCTTCACCAATTAACCTTAGGAGAATAAACAACACGGTTAGTTAACCGTGTATAAAAAATACAGTAATCTAAATCAGTCGTTAGGAATAACATGGTTCGTAAATCATGTATAAATAAGATTACAAGGTTCATTAATCATGTATAAAAAAGATAAAATGGGTTGACAACAGTGTATAAATAATCAAACATGGCATGTCAACTGTATGAAAAAATAACATAATTCTTGAAATCAAGTATAAATTGATAATAAGATATCTTTGTTGATTCAAAATGAACAAGGTTTGTCAGTCGTGTATAAATAAATCTTTGATCAAGTTGGTTCATCCCAATAGCCTGTATAGACAGACCCTTTGGTAAATCTGATGAATAGATCAGCATAATCAGATAGTGCCAACTACAAAGAAATCCTCTATTCACAATATTATTCGTAAATAAAGTAGAGCAAAGAATAAGGAAATGCAATATAACATCAAAAAAGGCCGAGGCTAAATGTTAAAAAGGTTGAAGCCAATAAGAATTGTTATAAAGGCAATCGATAATATGAATTATCTAAGGTCAAAGACAGTACAGATTGATTGTGCCTAATCCTATGTTGTAAAGAAGTTATAAGAAGTAGGGGGGCTAAAGAAGGACAGTGTGCCAAGATTGAGGTCATCACTTCTAACATATAGTCTCGAAGATTGACACCTTCGGAGCCCATCGAAGGGTAATAAGAAATCAGTAACTCCTAATATTTGGCATAGCTGACCTTCGCCCGGCATTAAGAAGAAGGAATAGTTTCTTCCTCAGTCTCCATGCCGTCAGAATTAAAGGTTGAGAGGTCCCAATCAAGATGGAGCTTCTTCACCTGATTTATTATCTCGTTGTACCTGTTCAAAAAGGACTTGTACATGATTACCCCACAGTAGTCAGACGGAATGAAGGACTTCAAGTATCTGAACCTAATTAGAAGGGCCAAGTCCTTTTAATCCTTTAAAACCTCATCCTTCTCCTTTAAAGGAAATTAAAGGAGTCTTCTCATACAAAAAACTTCTAAAGCTATCTAAGCCTTGAGAACATAAACATCTTGCTCAGAAGTTTACCTAACAACCTTTTTAACTTCTAAGGCACTCTTTTCAGCATCCTGTTCTATTCAAGTGGCCTCCAAAGTGGGTTCAAATTTCTCCTTAGCTTTTCACAGGGCCTCCTCTTCGTCCCTCAATCCAGGGACCATCCTAGCCCTCTTATCTCTCATATGCTAATTTTAAGACATATAAATCCCCAAATATTTCACATATACATAAGTAGAGGAATATTAAGTTAATAATTGGAATACCAATGTTATAACTGAAGAAGAGAAGGGTATATGATCTCATTAACTATATTAATCGACCCTCCACCCAGGTGATCGAGGTCCTATAGGGAGTATGAATTCTAGAAGGCCATATAACTCTCATAATGTTCACAATACCACAAGCACGAAGCCCTATAGCCTTCTTTATCATGAGGAATCCTCTCCCCTCAATTTCATTATCTTCATATTGAATAACTAGCCTTCGGTATCCCGAAATCGGAGTGCTTCCACATCAAAGGGCTTTATATCACGCCTCTTTTGCAAAGTTCCCTCATACACTATCTGGATTAAAGGGTCTCTTCCTTAACAATATTAAGAGTAATGATCGATTCAATCTCTTGAGTCCTAACTAGATGATTGATAGCAGGAACGTAAAGGATGATAGCAAGCAAAGGAGCAGCGGGGTTGTGAGACAATCTTTGAAGAGACACTCTATATCCCCAATATGACATTCCCCTTAGAATCTCCAGATAAAAAAATATATGTTAAATGAATATCAGTGCAGTCAAACCAGTAGATAAGTCGATCGGTGCAATAAATGGATACCCGACAAGCGTGGAAATTACGCACATTAGAAATATAAGAGAAAAATATGAGCCTCCTTAGTGTTTACCTAAAGTTGAAGCACGTTTTGGTTATAAATCTCTTTGCCCCTAGCTATAAATCCTAACTCCTTTAATCTCTTTAGATTGTAAAGATATTTAAAGGGGTGAGCAGTGTTGAGGTCTTCTTCCACTCAAAACTTACTATCAGCTGAGATGTCCGGTAGCTCGTCGAAGATCTCTAAAATATAATAAACAACAATCAGAATAAAACTAGATAAAAGACTAGTAACAAGATGAAGAAAAGAAAAATGAATTGCTCACTTAGATAAAGTTTATTCCAGGTCATAGGGATGGTAATTAGGTGATCTTTAATGTCATTATATTCTTCATGTTGTCATCCCTCCCCCTTAATATAAAAGAAGTGATGTTTATAGTTATGGTTAGACGAAGGAGGAGAGGTGACAAAACCTTCACCTTTATGCATACTGGAAATGGAAAACCAACCTCCTTAAGAGGTTGCAGACTTCATATGATTAGCAGTTTGATAACTTTGATACGATGATCAGCCCCATATAAGTCAAAAATTGAACATGGGGATGATCAGAATTCTTCAAGTATTCAAAATGAATTGACAAGGGGCCAGGGTTGTGGAAGGCCAAAACTTCCCGAACGAACCTCGAGAGTGGAATGCAAAGTCCATCTTTGAAGAAATGCTTGTAGAATCATACCTCCCCTTCAATAGCAATATGGGATCGAACGGTCTCATCAACATTCAGAATGAACAGGTCCTGAGGGAGAGGTAGGCTCCCCACCCATTCATTGATTGTCTACTCAGATAAGTAGTTGAAAGCCTCATGGGGTCTTTGGGGGTTTGCCATAATATGAACATCGGTTGAAGGTCTTGATGACTCAATAACAGAATGCCATTGGGTCAGTGGGTTACGAACCCGAGGGTAAAGGTCAGGAATTGGAGAATGAAATGAAGAGGCCCCTCGACTTGTGTCCCTTCGTTCATTGTGGTCAGGCCAAAAGACTCCACAATGTCCACCATGTTATCTAAAGATCTTTGACGTTGAAGTCTAGCTTAATGTTCTTAACATAAAGGATGACCGATCAATTGAAGCCACTCCAAGATCTCTGGCGTAGAAGTCTGGGGATTAGGAAGCAAAGTTTATAATCATAGTAAAGTGGAAAACAAAACCTAAACTAAGGTTAGCCAAATCGAGAAAAGAAAAAATAGGCGATGAACTAAAGAGGGAAAAAGGGAGGAAATAACATACAAGTTATTAAGATGTAAAAAGATAAGAATTTGAAAGAAGAAAAATGATGGATGGTCAAGAAAACTATTAGAGCTTGTGGAACATCAGCTAGTGAAAATGGCAAAAAATGAAATTAAAAACAAAAAGGCCCTTTATATCAACGTCAAAACACCGTTGAAATTTAACGGTATGATTTTGATTAATCTAACAATCTAGATATGGCGAGGGGTATAAAGACATGATAATATGCGTGCAATGAGAAGATATGTTGGAGAATATCTTAGAAGCGTGCGACGAATTATAAAATAGTCAGGGGGAAAATTTTGCATAGAAAATATCCCCAAACATTTCAATTATCGAAAAAGTAATGATTACACTTCCAACTGTCACTATCGCATAAGGATCGCATTAATTGATGACTACTTCAGATAGATGGAGTTCATCCATTGTCAAAGACTATTCGGTATAGAACGCCAAATGAATAAAAAATTGAAGGTTACTTATGAGAAGGATTTTTGAATGATAGCTGAATGAATGAGGTAATATCCAAAGAGTCTACGAAAGGTCATGCTTGGGTGGTATTCAAATAAGGTGCAATGATCAGCTATCGAAGTATTTATTACTAGAAGAAGATTAATAAGTGATGAGCTTTGGCTGATAAAAAATGCATGGGGGTGATGAACAACTCAACAATAGTCCTTCAGCCAGCTAAGGGGGTCTTCTATCTTGATCCAAGGACACCTTACGATGCTGACCATATTTAAATTATCAAAGACTTTGTCATAAAATTTGTGCCTAACGACTAACAACAAGCCTATTGTTATAGGTAGATGTCTTGAAGAACCAAACCTCGTGTTCTGCCTAAGTTTGAAAACTATCAACGTCTATGCAAGAGAATAGGAGGAACATTGTATCAAGGGTGTGTAGTTAAAGCCTCATAGAACAATAGATTAATCCGATAATGAATTGTGTCAATAACACTTGCATTAATTCCCATAATAAATAATTGCTGCCCCTTTTGCCATGGACGTAGGCCAATCTTGGATGAACTACATATATACTTTTGTCTCTCTCATTGCCCATCCCATTCTTAATTATCATAGTTATTGTATATAAAGTTTTTGTGTTGTGCAAATTTTTGCATCAATAAAATTTATATAAAATACATATTCGGGAAGTGTCATCTTAAAGACATACTTTTTTCATTTAGATAAGCATTGGGAGTAGTCTGATTTTAGACTTTGTCTTGTGAAAAGTTTCAGACTTACTTGGCTCACTGGTAGTTTCTTTAGAACGATTTTGAAAGGTATGTTTTCATATTTTTATTTTGCCGTTGTGTAATTTGATTGGCATTTATATAACATATGAGCATTTCAATTGAACATACATAGGTGTTGGGTTAGAAACCAGGCTTTAAAATATAGACGTTGTAAAGTGCATAAACGATCCCCTAAACGGGGGCTGAGATAAATGATATAACTCGATATGGATGGTTTATCACTATATATGTATACGGGGTATTTGAATCGATATTCGTGGTTAGTTTCTTTATCCTTGAAGAGATAAATTTTCCTGAGGGTGTCCCCTCTTGAAGTGCCTAGTTATGCATAGATATTCTAGTCGGGCTGAGCTTTATATAGAAGTGTTGACATTTATGGAATGCGTGTAGAGGTTTACCTCTATTTCTTAGAGGAAATGACTTTTCTGAAGTACAAACTTCACTAAAGGGAGCGACTTTTCAGAATTACGAACTTCTCTAGAGGGATGTGAGTTTATGAAGTATGAACTTCTTTCGAGAGAAGTGACTTTTATGAGGTACAAAATTCTTCAGGACTCTTTAGAATGAGCTTGAGTATCTCGGGCACTTAGGACTGAAGAAAGTTACAAAATTGAATCAATTTTTGGTTTTAGGTGCTTTTCGAGGATAGTGGGACCATCTTTTATAGGGGTATGAGAGGGGTGTTTGACCGTATGGTCATACAGTCTTCCACATGTATGGTGGATGATAGGTGTTGACATATGTATGGCCATGGTTATATTCATAGAGATTTGGTAATGATTACAAGGGAATAGATAACCATTTAATTAAAGATCTAGTCGGTGTTTTTTTTTCCTTTTTCTGAGATCTTATGGTATTTGTATTTTATTCACCTAGGAGTTTATTCTTATGGTTTTTATTCCCTTGAGGTTTCTTCACCTAGGCTTTTGTTAATTTCCCGACAATTTTGGCTTAACGATTTTTACTGAACGAGATGAAATTTCCCATACCTTCATTGCAAATCGTGGTATTCACAATATGTTTCCACTTCTATATACTTCTTTTTTCTCTCGATCTCATGTATTATGTATGTCATGATGATGCTATATTATCCATGTCTATTATTTTTATCCATTATATTTATCTTATCATCACATGTATGTACTGAAGGAATGCGTGTGTAGAGAGGAACTACCCAAATCAAAATTAAGGTAATGTTTTCTTTTAATCCAAATTCGAGTAAAAGTTAATCTTAATGTTTAAGTTAAAAAATAATGATTTATCATTTGATTTAACTTAACAATATATGTTGATGAAGAATATAAGATGAATCAAAATGTGTAATAATAAAGCATACACTTAAGATGAGTATTTATACGAGGGAAAAACCCTCGAGGGAAAAATCTCGGGCCAAACTGATATCTTCCACTATATGAATTAAGTTTTATAAAAGGGAGAAATGACTCAAAAACATGAACCTTTCCTATATTCAATAATTCACAAACTCCATAAGATGCTTTTTTCACCTTCTAGCTGAAAGAGCAAGAACGGATCCCTCTTCGGCCACTCGCTACATCGCATGTGTTAACTTTTGTTAATAATACCACGTTTGTACCAAACATATTTTCTTCTTTTAAAGATTGAAAAAACAATCTTTTGTGTTCCAAAAGGAACAAGTGAAAATCCACTATTTTCAGATCTAACTTTCTAGGATGTGAGGGTCCTAAAGGTTGAGGGCGGTTTTAAAAAAGTGTTTGGCTAATGAGAATAAACTCACAAATTTTTTTTGAGATATCAAAGATATTTTAAGTTTATTATGAACTAATGTTAAAAAATGTTTGTTCAATACTTAAGAGAAGTAATCAAACTTCAAAAACTTTAAACTATAACGATTGTAATTAATATATAAAAATGCAAAGACGGTTTTTGCATTTAAAAAAATATAATTCCTTTAAGCTTGATAAAACAATGAAAACATTTCTAAAATTTCTTGGATGTAGGGTCGGCTCGCTTCCATATACTTTTCTTGGTCTCCCTTTAGGAGATAAGTTTAAGTCATCTTCGATGTGGGATCCAGTCCTTGAGAGGGTCCAAAGGAAATTAGCAGGATTGAAGCACAGTTACCTTTCCAAAGGGGGTCGGTTGACGTTGATCAAAAGCGTGCTATCGAGTCTTCCGACTTATTTATGTCCGTTCTCCCTTTACCTAGTTCTGTTGACAAAAGGCTCGACAAGTTGATGAGGGACTTCATGTGGAAAGGTCACGATGATCAATTCAAGTACTGTTTGGTGAGTTGGGATGAGGTTTGCAGGCCGCTGATAACGGGTGGGGCTGGGGTGTGGCGCTTTTCCCACTTCAATAAGGCCTTATTGGGTAAGTGGCTGTGGCGCTTTAATAAGGAAGGTGACAGACTGTGGAGGAAAGTGGTGGTAGCTAGGAATGGGGTTAGTCCATCTAGGTGGGGTCGTATTATGGGTCTCTTTGACCATGGGGTAGAGTGGTGGAGGTTCATTGCGCGTGGGTGGGGGGATTTCTCTTTGCTCACTTCCTTCCATCTTGGGAGTGGGAGTCGTATCAGGTTCTAGAGGGATAAATGGGGTGCGGGGGGATATTTGGAGGATCTTTTCCCAGGAATGTTTAGGATTGGGAGAGACAAAGAAGGATCTGTAGAGGATCATAGACGGAGTGTTGGGGATCGCGCAGTGTGGGACCCTAAGTTTAGGAGGGGTCTCCGAGATTGGGAGTTGGAGAAGGCGAAGGAGTTCTTTGAGTGGTTGATTTTGGCATCGTCTCCATCCTTTGGGGACGATGGGTTGAGGTGGTCGATCTCTCAGGATGGCCTTTTTTCAGTTAAGAAATATTATAATGGGTTGAGGGGTCATGGGGGTGTTTCTTTTCCATGGAAGGCTGTGTGGAAGAGTCATGCGCCTCCCAAGGTTTGTTTCTTCTTGTGGACCACTGCCAAGGAGGTCATTTTGAATATTAAGTAGCTTCATAGAAGAGGGAGACGGATGGCCAGTAGATGTTGGTTATGTAAGAAGGAGGAGGAGGCGTCCAATCACCTTCTGCTTCACTGTTAGGTGACTAGGGGCCTTTGGGATATGTTCTTATCTTTATGCCAAATTCCTTAGGTTATGCCTCGTACGGTGTGTGAGGTGATGGCAGCCTGGAGGAGGCCTAGGGGTTGGACAGGACCGCGGGTGGCATGGATGATGGTCCCTCATTGTATTTTTTGGTCCGTCTGGCAGGAGAGGAATAGTAGATGCTTCGAGGGGGTCGATCTTGATCCTTCTCGAATTCGGTACAACTTTCTCAGTCTCCTCCTTACTTGGTATAGGAAAAGGCGTGATTCATCGCTGTATCTCTTTTTTGAGTTTTTGGAGGAGTTCCAAGTGGTTGTCTCGTCTGTTTTGGGCTACGGCCCTTTGCTTTTTCCTTTGTATACTTCCTGTATATGGGTTTCCGCCCCTTTAGGCGGGTTTGTTTTATTGAGTCATTTACTTATCAAAAAAAAATTATTAATCTTATTTTGTGAGGAAGAAGAGAGTGAATTACCAAACGTGTGGACACAAGCTTTCAAACTCTTTAACTTATTCTCCACCACACAAAATAGGTTTCTTCTTGAACACAATAATTGATATGGCTGCAAAAGAGAACCTTCACATTTTATAATATAATCGTTTAAAAGGATATATTTTTGTATCAGATCTGGTGATGTCATTGTAGTGTTACTACAGGGAGACATTGTGTCAATAGAGAAAATTTAAAGAGATCTAGGTTGCCTATGAAAACAGAAAAATTTAGATTTGGACAAGAGGAAAGCAGATTGTTGCTGCAGTGAGAAAAATCATCACTATGGAAAAAGTGTGGTGAGGCAAGTTGCACACTTTTCTAGAAACCGAATGAGTATTTGCCTTCAAAGCACTTGAAAATATTTTTGGCAAAACACCCTAAATATGTTTGTTCTCAGCCAGGAATATCCACACTTAATCTACACATATAAAATGCAATTTTTATGAACGTAGTTTTTCGTATAAGAAAAGTATATTGCATACTTTATTTGTTCAATTTGTCCAAACCACTCACAGACAGGTTTTAAAAAAAAATCGAATTTAAGAAGATCATAACTTCATTTATGTCCAAACAAGGGTGGTATAATAAGTCATTCTAAGTCCTTTTCCTTTATTCTATAGCAAAAATCTCATTGGTGGGGTAGCTTTTTGAATGAAGACAAAGGAGTGCGGTCTTGAAATCTTCAACATGAAGCTTTTGGGGATAACTTAGACTATGACTCGGATATGTTTTGAAACATGATAAGACAATATATTCCTATTAGGAATTTGAGCATACTTGTTCTCTTACAATCTCCCCCTTTATCTATTCCATGACAAAACATATAATCAAAATATGCTATATAAATGGATCAAATGTACAGCTTATGATATGACTCGCCCAGCCAAATTATTTACAATGATAGATATGACACAACCATTTTCAACTACACTAACCTATTGTCCTGTCAACAAACTAGAAAAGGCATTAAGATATCAATGCAAAAATATTAACAAGTTAGCAAGCATATTAAGATGAATACAAGATATATAATCAATATAAACATGGTTGATCTAATTACTAAGGACCAGATACAACCTTTAACTAATACCTCTATGAGATGTTAAATATACACATTATTCCAAAATTTATCTATTACTACATTAATTCAAGTCGATTAAGTTAAAATATAATAATGATACTAATCTTGATCATCATATCTCTTCCTTAAGTATTATTCTTCTACTAAATTAACTCTCTTCCCTAGAAATAGATTTCCAGGAAAGTATTCCCCATAAGAAGGAGTCTTATAGTCAACATTACTTTCATAGGAAGGATAATCATTTTCCCCTTTTTTTCATGGAATGGACAAAGGCATATATAGTATACGATTATGAACTAGCATATTTAAGGACAAGATGAATAAACCTTTATAAGAAGTGAATTTAGTAAAGATAATATGAGAATCAAAATTTATATATCTCATTATGTAATCGAGATTGAACTTAAGCTAGGATATGATTAAATATATATTTGGAAACAATATATAAGACATCGAAGAAAACACACTCAAAAGCATGGCCAAATTTGTATGTGTCGCACAAATCCCATTAATCTATTTATAACATAAACCTCATTCTAATATAACTTTAACATTTACCTAATATGATAAATGTCCCATCCTCCTTCCTTATAACTAATTTCTTTTGTTAAAAATTCTTATATTTCTTGACCACTTCATCTTTATCACGATGTGAAAAATAAATACAAGAACATAAATAAAGAGAAACATAGTTAGGGAATGGCTAAAGAACACAAGTCTCAAGACGTGAAGGACATGCTACAAGCGCATTGAGTAATATAAGATATAAATCATATGATATGAGATATAAAGGAACATAATATAAATAATGACATTGAAATCAAATATATAAATATCATCATCGAGATATCCCATTTGATTACTCATTATATAGTAAACATAATGTAAAGAACATAAGCGTTATGATCATAGGAAGCACAAGAAGTTGGTAGCAATGTATTTGTATGGAAATCCTAAAAGTCATCGTATGTAAACATTATATCTAGATGCCTAAAGATATTACAAGGTAAGTATCTAAAAATTGTGTTAAAAAAATTCAATGGTGAAACAAGGGTAATAACATGGATAACAACCACCAAGGATGTATGATATTCTACGATATATGCCATTACAATCTAGTATTGTATAAAATAAGATCAACACAGGTGATGATAAAAAATTGGATAATATAATACATTTATCCCAATGCATGAACTAACATATCAACATATATGGAAATATTATGTTCAAATATAAAAGTGAAAGTTAATGCAAGCTATACTAGAACATGAATAAACAATATCGAGTCTAAAGTCAACCAATGATTATATATGTGCAAATATGTATTAATAAAATTTTACCACTCAAAGAAGTAATATTGCTAATCATCTTTTTAAGAAACTTACAAGATATACTACATGGGTAAAGAGAATATCACACGAGGAAAATGATGTAAATCAAGTTTTTAGTATCTTAACTTAATTGAAGAGTTTTACATGGCATAATAAAAAATTTTGAAATAATATAACAACATTATTGGTGTCTAAATGTGATTAAATAATTTTGAATAATCTTAGCTCAGGTTACCCAATATTTATAACCTCATATAAAATGATAAGATACAGAGAGATAAGAATTGTAGAGAGACACAAAGATTTTAAAAACATGGTACACTTACTCATTTCAAAATTTGGAGCTTAAAAAATGTCACCATTACTATAAAAGGTACCCTCCCTCTCAATCTCATCCCACCTAGAATTTCAAACTCCTTTTGTCACCGTTGAGCTTCTATTTCGTCGTTAGAAAGGGAATTATTGTTGAATACTTGCTTTTACTATTAGAATCCTACTTTCTTGTATTTTTCTTTATTAATCTTTACGACTGTGTACATTATTGGTGATGGATCTTTGGAGGAGTTTAAAACATAGCGTTGTCCTTGTGACTTATGTAACTTAGATGAATGTCATTGGCTTCCCATTATATTTATAGCAGATTGGGGGTTACTTTCCCGCCAAATCGATTATTTCTTTAATTTGACCCATACTTTGATGTGGTCCCAGCCCAAGTGGAACCAAATACTTGGGGAGTAGTAAATTGGATTTGTCGTATTAATTAACGGTATTGAACCCATATAGGAATAACATAATTAATGTACTACTACAGCTGGGGAACCACTCCTAATAATATTTATTATTTGGAGACCAGGTATTCAACAGGGATTTAATAGTTAATTTTCTTGATTCCAATAACGATCATTGGGATTATGGATTACTTGTTAGGAATTGGCAATTTTCCCCTCTTCCTACGGGTGAAAAATATACTGGACCATGTTGCCCTCAGAAGAGCATGACATAGGTCGGCATTTTTATTATTTATATATTTATTCTTATTCCATTTAGTTTACTCAGTTACTAACTAGTGTCCCTATTTTTGTGATTGGTCGAGAGAAGAAAGAAGGACATTACCCCTTTATCCGAAGTGAATTTACTGATCTAAAGCTTGTTTGGTCTATCCAATAAACACTTGGAGATAATCATCCTCGTTCGACATTAGTATTGTTATAGTACCCGAGTTCCATCACCTTGATCATTGCTCGGCCGACCAAAGACATTCCTCTATCCCCTATTAATTTACAGTAACCAACCTCATCTTCCTTGGATGATGATGCAAAATCTTCTTCCTAGTTGGAGGGACATTTTAGTGTTGGAGGTACTTTATCCTCCTTTGAGTGTTTATACATCAACGTAGTGGAAAATTCCACTCCTTTTCCATAAATGATAAAAATAAAGACCCCCAACCTCCTTGTTGGAGCCAAATATGCTTCTCCAATTGAAAAGAGGAACATTGAGGAGGGAAGTTCCAAATGCCCTGTGGTGGTGGTGGTACATGGATAAGTGAAAACCCAAGAGCCTTAAGTCCAGTGACTGAAGAAAGGACCTATTAATCACCTAAAGCTTATAGGAAAGGGTCAAGATGGCTAGGGCCTAGGTGGTGCCTCTTCGGTGGTAGTGTACCCTAGACTTTCTCGAGGTTCAATAGGTTCAGGGGTTCTCCCCCTTGATGAAGCTACTACTACTATCCTTTCTAGGGATAGATTGATGTAAAGAGCCAATCCCAATATGGCTTTGGTAAATATCTCATCACTTACTTTATTTTATTTGTATATGCACTAATCATGAGGTTTGTTGACTTCCCTTCTCTTCTTGTACTTTAAAATTTTTAGTTGATTATGATTAGATTTTGAGAAGGGAAGACCCACTTAAGGAGTCCTCAGCGGACGTTGAGGCTGCTTTCTAGGGTCGCAAAGATTTATTGGATGATACCAAGAAGGCCCATATAAAAGATCTAAGGAGGTGGAATAAAATGAAGGAGAAGGCAGAGAAGGACAAAAATGTTATTGTAAAGATTATTGATGATGCTGTGAAGATGGTCGAACAGGTAAAAAAGATGATGTAGACATCGATGGAAGATACCAGGGTTTTAAGGTAAAGGTGAATAAATATAAGGAAAATTCCTACACCAGAGGATTAGACAAGTCATTCTCTACTGTCGCCGTATAGGTGGAGTCCCTAAAAAATCATCATTTAAGGAAGGATAGGATGATACTTCAGCAAAGGTAAACACTGCCACAGACTCTGAGTTATTCCATCATCACAACCCTAGTACTCCTCTTATGATTGATGAAGAGTTTGATGATTAGGAGGGAATAGTCGAGTCATATGCATCCCAAGATCCTACTATAGCCATTGCTCGTTCTGAGGACAAAGTTGCTCAGTACAAGCAGAAGATGTAGATGTTATTTTTTGTCATTTGGCTTGTAATCATGCTTTTATTGTAATCTGCATTGGTCTCCTTTTGTATTTCCCATCAATATCTTTAATGAAGTTTCCTTTACCCAACAAATGACATTGCTACCTAGTGTGCATTTTTTTAAACTTTTCCATACTATTCCCTATTTATCTCTTTCAATTTAACTCCAGGGAGGTTATTTTGGCAACTATTAAAAGCGACCTATATAAGAGGAGTGTTTATATATGTGGGGCAGGTCTTAAAGATCATGATGAGGAGGAATTGGAAGAATTTATCAATGTAGATTTTTTTTTATCAAGTTAAAGAGGCATTTACTGTATCACAAATGAGATTTAGCCATGCAGGGCGACCAATGCCTTTTATTATGAAATAATACTCCAAATGTAAAATGATCACAAGAAACCTCTCACCAGTCTATCAGCTGATTATGAGAAGAAATTTTCTCGGCTTACTAGTAAATGTGGTTTTGACAAGAAGTTACAGGACATCTCCTCATTTTTTACTAAGAAGGAATTTACACTAAAATACGAGGTGACCAGTGATAGGGAAGTGGTCGGTTTGTTGGAATGGGAGAATAATATGTTGAAGGAAAACTTGGAGGGACTGAAGAAGTCGACAAGTGTTGATCAGAGTGAAGGGGTTTTACTTTTAGAATAGGATAATTCTTGGTTGATGGAAAAAGTTGAATGATTGAAGAAGTCCAAGGGTGTCCAATCATCTAGGTAGCTTGTAGTTTCTTGCCCAATAGTTAAAGAGGAAAGGACTAAAACAAACTTTGTCGACCATGATAACTTGATAATGAATGGTTATGATGAAGCCTTAGCACATTTGGGTGATGAACTGGAGCAGACTAGGAGAGAAGGTTATAAATGGGGATGGATTAATGCCCTTGTAGTCTTTAAAGTGCCAAAAAAAGATACTTTTTGGTATTATCATTGTTGTGGAAATTTTTACAAGTACGGGAGATCGACTACCACATACTTTTAATCAAGCATCAATCATGGAGCATTGGAGGATTTTATTGTAAGTAAAAATTACTCTCCTACGTGGACCAATAAATAATATACACCCATCCTCCTATGTGTCTGACCAACCTACTTGATCGGCTTCAAAGATACTTAGTATTCTAGAAGTCCGACCAATTCTAGAAGGTAAACCGAAAGGAATTCTAATAGATACTAGGATGGGATGCTACGTAGCACTAAATTCTAAAAGTTTCATTTATTGTATACTGATGTAAACTCCTATTAATATAAAGGCGCTCCATCTTTAGGGTTTTAGGCCCCTATTCATACAAACTATTCCCTTAGTTCAAGGGACAACTCGAACCACTCATATGCACACCATACTGAGTTATTGTAAACCCTACTAAATAAAAGCAAACAGTGGATGTAGGCTATTTTACTGATTAAACACTCTAAAAATCTTATCGTTTATGTGTGTGGTTTGAGTTACTTATCTTATTTTTATCCGTGATTATAAATTTGGAGTTAGTCCATTTTTAAACAATAACAGATTGTTGTCGTATGTGGGAACGTTTGTCTATCATCATTCTCTACAAATTTTTTTCATTTCTTTTCTTCTAAATAAATGACTGATCCTTAAAATAGCACTCGAAATGAAGTCAATATTATCATTCCATCTGTTCCTCCTAGTGCGACAGACTTAAAGGGAGTTCTTCTCAACCTAGCTAGAGGGAGGGAAGACATGCAATAGTCTATCAAGCAATTGGTTCGCACTATGCAATTTAAGTCTTCCAATTCTAGAAGAGACATGACACCACCACCAACATGACATGATAAACTTATCATTCTCATTATACTCACGACTGATCATACCATCCTGGTGAAACTTCTTCATTCCAGTCCAAGGATTACTATGATGGTGGATCTTTTTGAAAGATATACCAAGTGTATTGGAGAGGCTAAGCAAAGAGTCCACTTTTGATTTCCTAGGCCCCGAGTAACCAGAGGAAGTAGGATCATTGCCACGAATACATAAAAGGGTCCACAAGATCTAGGGCCGGTATGAGGGGTTCTATGTGTTCCAAAAAGACCTCTTAGGAGGAAAGTTTATCACATAGACATAGTAGAGCCACTAGATCTACCTCGGCCAAGTCTAAAGAAGAGGAGCACTCCTGGAAGGGATCCATGAAATGATTGAAAGATCGGTTAGGTGAAATGGTCAAGAGAAAGGATCCATTGCAAAGGAGTTTCATCAAAGTATCACTTTTAATCTAGGCAATTGTGGACTACCCCACACCTTCCATGTTCAATCCACCAGTGGTCACTCCCAATTATTATGGGAAAACTAATCCAATCCTTCATATAGTTCTTCTTTTTGTCTTTTCATCATCCAGCACAACATGTTATGTTTCTTCCATGTCTTTCCCTTTTACCAGCATTTCTTCTTCCCGAGGATCCTGAGTGTCAATGTGGAAATTGGTTATGCACTTCATTTGTATCTTTTATTGGTCGGCCTATGTATAATAACATTTCCTGGATTCTTTCTTACAGCTATTTACGATGCCAACTCCATAATTTGTTAAAAATTTCATGCACTGATGTACTGTAGATGCGCATCCTCTAACTGATTTATTCCCACTCTTCCCAGGATGATATTATAAGATGATGAGACATTTTTATCTAACACAAAGAAACAAATTCTTTCTCTCCTACTCACCGGCCAGGTGTCGACCATGATTTCTAGCTTGATTGTTCCCAATGGGTATACTTTGTCCCTTTCAAATCCAATGAGAGGTATATGGTATGGTTCTAACTCATCCCTAGACTTTCTAAAAAAGTGTAAAACATTACATCGGCTAAACTCCCATTATCAATTAGGATCCTTACGACTCTACCATGATGAACTCTGCATGTGATAACTAACATATCGTCATGAAGGTAAGGAACTCCAGTCAAATCATTTTTGTAGAATCCAATCACTAGTTTGTCTTTGTTGACTTTCTTCGTCTTATCCCCAAAGAAAAATTTATAAATTACTAATTAAGATAACTAATGAAAACTATATATTTTACCTCTTAGGAGATTATTATACAAAATTTGGGCTGGAGAAAGCTTTGGTTCTAGGTTATCTCCCTCTCTCAAACTGGAATGAATCAATTCCCTTAAGAGAAAAATGTGTTTGCCTGGAGACATGAAGATATGACGGGGATTGATCCAAACTTTCTTTTCCATGAGATTAATATGTGTCTAGATGATAATCCAATTCAACAAAAGAAATATTATTTAGTCATGAGATGAATATGGAGATCCAGGAGAAAGTCAAAAAATTATAGCTTGCAAACTTCATTAAAGATGTCAAATACGCAAGCTGGATGGCCAATGTAGCTATGGTAAATAAGAAATATGAAAAGTGGCACATGTGTGTGGATTTCACTCATCTCAGTAAGGCATATCCAAACGATCATTTCCCTTTACCAAGGATTGATCAATTAATCGATGATATAGCAGGCCATGAACTACTCAGATTTATGGATGTTTATTTTGGACATAACTAGATTAAGATGAGACTCGGAGACAAAGATAACACTTCCTTTATTACCAACTGATGAAATTACTATTATAATGTCATGACCTTTTGGTTGAAGAATGCCAATGCTACCTATCAGAGACTGGTGAATAAGATTTTCGAAGACCAAATTGGCAGATACATGAAGGTATACATAAATGAATTGCTGACCAAGAAAAAACATGTTACCGACCACATTGAAGAGTTGTCTCCAAACTTTGATCAACTTAAAAGGCATCAGATGAAGCTCAACCTAACCAAATGTATCTTAAGAGTACATGAGGGTGTATTCTTTGGTTATATTATCGATCAAATGGGAATATAAGAAAACCTTGACAAGATTAAAGCCTTGCATGAAATGCAATCTTCAACTAACAAGAAACAACTGCAAAATAAACAGGAAGAGTAGTTGCACTGAACTGTTTTGTCTTAAAGCAACTGATAAGTGTGTTCCATTATTTAAAGTACTCAGAAAGACCTTTAAGTGTAATGATGAATGTGAGAAGCACTTCCTATAGTTCAATAAGTACTTAGCCTCTCCCCCACTCCTTTCTCGACCAATTTTGGGAGAAAAATTATATTTATACTTGGTTATTTCAGAGTCAACTGTTAGTTCAGAGTTCATCCGACTGGATAGAGAAGTTCAAAGTCTGGTATATTATTATCAAGGCATTCAAAGGAGCTAAAATCAGATATCCACACCTGGAGAAGTTAGCCATATCTCGTATTGACGCCTCTTGGAGGATGAGGCCATACTTCTAACCTCAAACCATTGTTGTCTACATAGATTTACCTATGTGAAAACCAATACATAAACCAGAGAACTTTCGAAGATTAATGACTTGGTCATTCTAATTGGGAGATTATCAAATTGTTTATGAACCCAGAGTTGCAATAAAAGGCCAAGCTGTGGTAGACTTTATTTTCGAATTCACATATGCACCGGAGCAAACTAGTCCACATTTACCTATCAAGCAGACTTCTACAGAAGAGAGCTCAACCCCAAAGCAAATAGATTCTAGGGTTGAATAACCTAATTCGTCGGCTACTCATAAAATAATTCAACAAAGCAAGAAGATGTTTAAACATGGAGTATTATCAGAAGAAGATTTCTCTGATGACATTCCAATTTGACAATTATTTATAGATGGATCCTCATGTGCCACTGGAAGTGGAGCAGACGTCATCATCAACACTCCAAATAACTTGGATGTGGAATATTATATGAGATTCCAATTTAAGGATTCTAATAATGAGGTAGAGTATGAAGCATTGATCACAGTATTATAATTGGCTTATCACCAGGCACTGAGCCGGTATTGGTATATAGTGATTCTCAGCTAATTGTTATTCAAATGTAGAAAAATTATGGTGTAAAAGGGGAAACTATGATGAGATATCATAAAAAAGTAATGGAAGTTATTTCTCTATTCACTTCAGTTAAGATAATGAGGATTCCCAGACTAGAGAATGCCCGAGCAGATCCTCTTGCTCGGCTTGCTTCGACAAATCACACAAAACTTAGGAGAACAATCCTAGTGGAGATTTTTTACCACAGAAGCATTGATGGGATGGAAGTCATTTTCATTTTTTAGGGAATTATGTCCTTCATGGACGGACCTGATCAGGGAGTACATTGAAAAAGGAACACTGCCTTTCGACCAAAAAGAAGCTAAAAAGATGAGGTATAAAGAAGCTAACTACGTGTTAGAGAAAGGTGTTCTATATTGGTGAGCTTATACTATTTCTCCACTTCATTGTTTTCATCCAAACTAAGTGAATTATTTAATTAAAAAGATGCATGAAGGCTCATGTGAAGGTCACACAGCTAGGAGGTCTCTAAGACAACAAATGGTGATGTAAGATTACTATTGGCCGACTATGAACGCAGGCGTTACTTTCACTAAGGAATGTGATAAATTCTAAAAATGTTCTACCAACCACAGAAGACTAGGAGCAAGTCTAACACCCATCACTTCTCCATGGATTTTCTCTATATAGGGAATTGACCTGGTCGGATAACTAACGACCACCAAAGGAAGATTTAAGTACTTAGTTGTAGCTATTAATTATTTCACCAAATGGTTGGAGGATGAGCCCTTGGTTGGCATGCCTTATCAAAGGTTTCTATAATTTATATGGAAAGAAATCATTTTCAACTATGGCATGCCCCATGCCTTCATCACCGACCATGGAACTTAATTTTACAAAGAAGAATTTGATGAGTACTGTATTCGATCAAGCATCCAGAAACTTCACTCTGCACCGTGGCATCCACAATACAATGAACAAATAGAGATCACCAATAAAACCTTTCTAGATGGGTTATAAAAAAAAGTTTGAATGAGGTTAAAGGCAACTGGATTAATGAACTCCATAGTGTCCTTTGGGCATATAGGACTACTACTATAATAGTAATAGGAAAAACTCCATACATGCTAACTTTTAGTACTAAGGCAGTAGTACTAGTGTAAATAGGTCTGCTGACTCATAAGGTATTGAGCTTTAATTCACCCAAGAGTGACCTCATGATGAGACCAGATCTGGACATGATAGAAAAATTCTAGAAGACGTTTCTATTCGGATAGTTGCCTACCAATAAAGGACTTCAAGGTTTTATAACCAAAGGGTCAAGACGACCAACCTGAAGTAGGAGTATTTGGTACTCAAGAAAGTAATCTAGAAGAGTAAGAAGATGGAACCTAATTGGCATGGTCCATATCGTATCTTGACGGTTATCTGACCAGGAACTTATCATTTCGAAACTCTGGAAGGGGAGGAATTCAAGAATCCTTGGAACGTCGACCATCTCCACAAGTACTATCAGTAATTTAGTTTATCAATTATTTGCTTAATGTAATTGGTTATTCAAATTAAGGAAATTTCATATTTTTCTCCATATACATCCTTTTGTGTTTTGTTTTTCAAAGTATTATGGTTGTACCTTAACTCAAATAACTAGAATTAATGAGCAATTTTAATTCGAACTTTTCCAACTTTAGAAAAGTTTCCAAAAAATTCCTCGCCAAAGAGCATGGTTAAAACTTATCCAAACTTTTCCAACTTCATAAAAGTTTTCAAAAAGTTCATGTATATAGAGCATGGTTGAAACTTTTCCAAGTTTTCCCAACTTCATAAAAGTTTTGAAAAAAAGGGTCCTCGCCAAAGAGCACGGGTCAAACTTTCCATCTTCAAAAAATTGTTTTCAAAAAGTTCCCCCCTAAATAGCATGGTTCAAACTTTTCCAACTTCAGAAAAGTTAAACTTCATGTATAATTTATCATCGGCAAGTCACAAACAAGAAGTCAGTAAAATTTTTTAATTAGAGTTTGTACTCGACCTGGTTAACATATTGGAATAATTAGACATTCCTAATACACTTAGTCGCCACTAATAACTAATACTATAACTTAGTACAATAAACTATTTACTGTTTTATCATAGTGCATTAGTCGAATCTAAGGCCATATACATGATTCAAATATGAATCAAATATTAAACATTTGAGTAGGTTATTTAGTCTATAAATCGATTAACTAATCATTATACATGTTACCTAGTCTACAAAAAATAATAAAATTGACCATAAGCTTGAATAATGAGAAATCAATCAAAGGTAACTTCATTTCATTGATCAAAACGTGTTACAATAGAAATGATTGATCAAAATAGAGTACAAGAAGAACAAATTTATAATGCTTGAATATTTCCGTGTACCTTATCCATTCCAGTAGGAGGATCATCAAGGGTATATGGACAATTTATTTTTTTGAAATCTCTTAGCATTTGTCCATTGTTGTTGCTTGGCCTATCAAGCAAATGAGGAGGATAAACTATCTCACACTCATTATGGAGATCATAATCCCCTAAATACTTACTTCTGGGGAATATATTTGGGAGAAATCCATTTTGTGTCCAATTTGAAAGGAGGCTTTTCATAATCCAAGAGATCTCGGTCATTCCAGTGCCATAAGTCACTGTTTTGATCATACGTCAACAAGAATATCAAGTTGGTCCATCTCCACTTATAGCCTTCACAATTCCTTTAAGCAAGATGATCATATATGTGGTCTAAGGCTTCATTATAGCCCTCCATCCAAACTTCCCTTGGTTTATTATGGAAGTGGAATGTTAGCCTATCCACTTGATCGTCAAGTTTTTTTAGGACAATATCTTTGGGTTTTAATTGGGAGGCTTAATTGATAAGAATTTTCTTAGTCCTCTCCTTCTCAACTGTCTGTCGAACAACTATACTTTGTTTGAAAGTTTTCCCAGACTTGGTCTTCTTCTTATTTTCAATCTCTAAAAAGGAAGCACCTTCTTCTTGACCCGAAGTAGTTAATCTTTTCAGGATGCCAAGTTCATCCCTTAGGGCATTATATTTTCTCAAGCATCACACTAATTGATATAGCATTCTCAAAATATTATTTTAATGACATTTCCTACTTGTTCAGGGTAGAAGTAATGTCTTCTAACTTCTTGTTAAAACCCCATCCTTCACTTAATACTTTATACTACCCTTATAATCAGAGTGAAGTAAAGCCAAGAATAATTTTTTATCTTCTTTCAGTTGCTCAATCATTTCATAATATGCAGCATTATTAGCAAAAATCCTATCCAACAGGAAATCAAGATGGATATATGAATCCTTCACTTGGTCTAAAAAATCTGGGCCGAGAAACCTAGTCATATTTTCTTTAGACATGGGGTCATGACCAGAAGGTTTCTACTTCTCCTGAGTAGGTCTAATTCAACATGCCTTTTTACTATCATCAAACTGTAAAGTTACTACTATATGAGTTTATAGGGAAAATCCAGAGAAATAACCAAATTCAATAAGTAGCAAACTAGCAAGGAATTAAGATCATTCAAAGGCACAAAGAGTGGAGACAAGAAAATTTATTGTTTAATTAATTAGTAGTTGATGTACAAGAACTATACATCCTCTAAAAAACAAAAAATTAAAAGTAAACTTGTTGAAAAGTAGCTAGACCTTCTCCTTGTCCTTAACCTGGTCGTAGTTGGCAGCAGGTTGTTCGGCACTAGCATTAGGCACCAGTGAAGACTCAATAGGCATTACAGAAGATTATCCATACCATTCCTTGTCATCAAACTCCTTATCCATATTAAAAGGAGTGTTAGTGTGACAACCCGAATATAATTATGATGAATTATATTTAAATCATGCTTATCTTATGTGAGATGAATAATGTGATATTAGTATATCTAATGTTAATGATTATGTTTATTATAATCCTACTTTCATAAATCATGAAAGGTCGAATTATTTACAAACACAAATTTTGTTGTTTTCGGTAGAAAGGTTCCTATTAGAGACTAGTTTTGACCTTTATAACATTATAAATGACTTGAGGTGAAGACTAGATAGTTGTAGACATGTGAGTTAGGGTTGTAAAACAATAAACAGATCATCAAATGGATGCCCGAGTAAAGAGTTATACCGAATTTACGAATAAAGGGCAAAGTTGTCCATTCCCTTTAAGTGGTATTTTGTCTTTTATTAAACCAAATGGTTTAATTTGATTGGTTGTCTTGGGAGGCAGCCTTGGACGACTTAAAACCCTCCCTCTAACATGTTTCTTCATCAAAACAAACCCTAGGTTCAGTTTCAAGTGTTGTTAGCTTGAGGAAATAGAAAACTGATGCTTAGGAAGAAAAAGTGAGGAGAAAAAGTGTAGAAAAATCGGTAGAAATTACGTAAAAAGCCCTGAAGGTAATCCTAATTGCAATTTTTTTTATTTATCTTATATTACTGATTTATATGATATAAATCATCATAGGTTTACGAAAGTTTCAGCCCTTTATATGTATGTATGGCTAGATGCAAGTTTATGTTAAGTTGAATGTACAAACCCTTAAAATTGCTTTGTATTGAAACCCCTTGCATTCAAACTTGAATATCTATTTGTGTGCTTACTTTAATTGAGAAATTACAATTGGATATGAAATTAGACTCATATATTAATAAAATATTTGAAAATTAGAATTTATATCCTTGTGGTTAGGCCATAATGATGATTTCAACTCGGTACATGGTTTCTGTTTTTATACTTCATTTCGGTATGCCCTGAGTTTAGTCAAGATTTTGAGATAGCAAATGAAGTCAAACAATTATGAAACTTTAATTATTTACTATTCAGTATGTTTACTAAAAATGGGTTGAAAATCATGGAAAGTTATGCTGGAGAAAAATTATGAAAATTCTTGGAAGTTGAAGGAACAATAGAGGATCTTGTAGGACAGATTTCTTGTGTTGTAGAGAAATGATCATAACTTGCCCTAGGAAGCTTGAAAAATTACACCGTCACTTGTGCTGGATAGTATATTCGTATATGTTTTCATATTGATGAGGTTGGACCCCTGTATTTGTACAATTTAGGAATATAGGATGGTCAGGTATGTAGGACAATAATTTCAGGCCATACTGGATACCCCTTGAATGAACGTTTGTATTTCTTCCTTACAAAGGGTACTTTGAGTACATGTTTCATGTGTATATACATTGACAAGTATAATTGCATGTTTACTTGACTTTGGTTATAAATTACTTATAAGGTATTTCCTACGGTTGAATGTCCGTAACTTTATCAATATGTATATCATTGTTTTGCCTTTACCTATGTTTTATGGAATGTGACTTAATTGGAATTATATTGTTGATGTATAGTCATGGAAAGTTCCATAATTATGTTTGGATAATATTTATGATTGAGGTTCAGTACTGATTTAGTTGGATTGGCAGGTGTAAGGTCTAATCACCCCAGTTCAGCTCCACCAGAATAAAACATGAATACATAGTTGTCAACCAAGGGGAGTGTACTCACTGGAAAGAGATATTTGTATCGTGTTATTGATATGATCATAATATAATGAATATGAAATTGTTCATTTCGGTTTACCGAAATGAGGGGTTACTCCTCGACCAGGAATGGGGGAGATTTGTCTATTAATGACAAGGGTTACTCCTCGACCAGGAATGGGGGAGAATTGTCTATTTAGACAGGATATGTGAATCATGATTCAGAAAAGTTGGTCATTCATTATGAATGAGACGGATAAGTTAATACATAAGTATATGGACATGATTTATTGCATTTAAATTCATGCAGTAGTATAGTAGTGATGCATTCACTGGGCTATTTTGCTCACGGTTCCTATGTTCACAATTTTTCAGGTAACGCGATGCCACTGCCAAATCTAGGAGGTTGGGTTGGGTTAGCCAGGAATGGGAGAAACTATGATTTTGTGTAAATATAAATGATGTAAGTAAGTTAACTTATCCTTCAAGAAACTTTTTATGGACATGATTACTCTGATGTTGTAAACA
Organism: Sambucus nigra; assembly: GCA_949130495.1. Classification (NCBI taxonomy): domain Eukaryota; kingdom Viridiplantae; phylum Streptophyta; class Magnoliopsida; order Dipsacales; family Adoxaceae; genus Sambucus; species Sambucus nigra. The sequence continues at coordinate 79,921,326 of OX422221.1, read as the reverse complement.
GGTTGTCAGTTATAAGGATTTACAATGATGACTCTGAAATCAAAACTCGTGATTATGGTTTGGTTAGATTAATTATGGTTTGACTCACTTTGACTTTCAAACTTAATTATAATTAACTGGGTTGGGGTGTGTCAGCTTTTGGTATCAGAGCCTAGGTTTTAGAGGTTCTGGAGTGAGAAGAGTCTAGATTTGGCAGTGAATGTCAGAAATATATTTTATTTGATACTAACGACCATGTTAGGAAAGATATGTATGTCTGCATGTTGTTATATCTTTGATTCATTTCAGATATAAGAGAATGGAACGATGGAATGTGAATGTGGGAATAGAAGATGAGGCTTTAAATATGGCAGCAGAAGCGGAGATTGAGCAACCTGTTCATGGAAATATAGAACCCGAGCAGGAACAATTGACAGACATGCAAAAAATGGCACGTGATATGACTCTAATGGCAGAGCAACAAGATAGATTTATGGCTCATGTGGAAGAACAACAGACCAGGCAACTGGAGGCACAAGCCTTGGCTAGGGCTGAGGAGGTGATAAACCGGGAAGAAAGAAGTACTTCACATGAGAAATTTATTAAGATGAACCCACCATCGTTTGAAGGAGCAGTTGATCCAGCAGAGGCAGAAGTATGGGTTAAAGAGATTGAACTTATTTTCGGGGTGATGAGAATGCTTGAAAATCAACGAGTGATCTTGGCGGAGTACATGCTGAAAGGAGAAGCTAAATATTGGTGGGATGCCACCAAACATTTGTTGATTACTCCAGGAGGTGGTAATGTGATCTCATGGTATTCTTTTGTCAAAGCCTTGTATGATAAGTATTTTCCTCCGATGTATCGAAAACAAAAGGAGAAGAAATATTTCATATTGAAGCAGAGGAGTATGACAGTTAGAGAATACGAAGCTAAACTGATAGCATTATCTCGATTTTCTTCGAGGTTTATACGGAATAAGGAAGATATGTGCAGCCGATTTCTCGATGGGCTTGAGTTAGTCATTAAATCTAGATTGTCGGCTTTAAAGACTTATAACTATTCCTCCTTGGTGAACAAAGCCATTCTAGTAGAAAGGGACGTGAATGAAGCTAGAGGGAATCGAGAGCGAAGTGTAAAGAGAAGAAGATTCGATTCAAGTTATCAAAAGGGTAGCGATATAGAATATTCGAGGTTTGGAGGGCAGAAATTCCAACAGGGTAGAGGTGGAAGTAGTTTGCAAAGGGGTGAAGCTAGTGGTGTAAGAGGTTCAAGAATTTCTTCGCAAGGAGATCCAAATGTTTGTTTCTTTTATGGGACATCGGTTCATGTAAAGAGAAATTGCCCAAAGCTACTGAATATAGAATGTTTCAACTGTCATCAAAAGGGCCATCTGAGAAAGAATTGTCCGATGTTATCAAGAGCGATTTCAGTCAGTAGTGTGGGGCCTCATAAAGGATCTTCTCCAGGCAGTGCCACCAGGGGGAGAGGTACAGAACAAGCAACTGGATCGAAGGCAGGAGGAAGAGTGTTTGCGATGACATTGCAAGATGCCCATGCTACACCTGAAGTGGTTACAGGTAAATTTTTTATTGCAAAAAAAGATCTATATGCACTCATTGATCCTGGATCTACGCATTCATTTGTGGCATTACATATTGTTTCATATTTGGGTAGACCATGTTCATTCCTCAATTGTGCCTTATATATTTCTACCCCAATGGAAAGTGTAATTCTAGTTGAGCATGTTTATAAAGATTGTGTCTTACGAAAGGGTGAGCGAGATTTCTATGTTGATTTGATACCATTATCCATTCGGGATTTTGATATTATATTGGGGATGGACTGGTTATCATCGTATCATGCTTCCATTGATTGTTTTCGAAAGGAAGTTACATTTCATCTGGCTGGTGAACCCGAGTTCCAATTTACAGGGGAAAGGAATGTTGTCCCTAATTGTCTTATCTCAGCAATAAAGAGCAGAAAGTTATTGAGTAAGGGTTGTACGGGGTATTTCGCGTATGTGGTTGATGTTAGTAAGGAAGCACTTAAAGTTGAAGATATACCATTTGTTAGAGAATTTTCTGATGTCTTCCCAGAAGAATTGCCAGGATTGCCACCCGATAGGGAAGTAGAGTTTTCTATTGAATTAATTCCAGGTACTGGTCCAATTTCTCTTGCTCCATATAGAATGGCAACACCAGAGTTGAAAGAATTAAAAGTACAATTATAAGATCTGATAAGCAGAGGTTTCATTCGGCCTAGTGTTTCGCCATGGGGAGCACCAGTGTTATTTATGAAAAAGAAAGATGGGACAATGCGATTATGTATTGATTATCGGTAGTTGAATAAGGTGACCATTAGAAATAAGTACCCTCTACCTCGTATCGATGACTTGTTTGACCAATTACAAGGGGCCAAAGTATTTTCGAAGATTGATTTGAGATCGGGTTACCACCAACTGAAAGTGAAGGATAGTGATATTTCCAAAACAGCTTTTCGGACTCGATATGGGCACTATGAGTTTTTGGTGATGCCATTTGGATTGACTAATGCTCCGGAAGTTTTTATGGATTTGATGAACCGGGTATTCCACCCTTTCATTGATTCATTTATGATTGTATTCATAGACGATGTGTTGATTTACTCGCGTAGCATGGAGGAACATGAGAAACATTTGAGACTTGTATTGCAGATTTTGAGAGAGAAGAAATTATTTGCTAAATTTAGCAAGTGTGAGTTTTGGTTGAATGAATTTGTGTTTTTAGGGCATGTTGTCTCGGGAAATGGGATATATGTTGATCCAAAGAAGGTGGAAGCAACCGTTGAATGGGAAAGTCCTAAGAATGTGACAGAAATTAGGAGTTTCCTAGGACTGGCAGGTTACTATCGCAGATTCATTAAGGGATTTTCAGCTTAGCATTACGATTGACAAAATTTAATCGTAAAAAAGTGAAGTTTGTATGGGATGAATAATGTGAGAGGAGTTTTAAAGAATTAAAGAATTGGTTGGTTTCAGCCCCTGTACTTACTATTCCACGTGGGAATGAGTCTTTTGTGATCGATAGAGATGCTTCATTTCAGGGTTTAGGATGTGTTCTTATCCAGAATGGGAAGGTAATAGCATATGATTCCAGACAATTAAAGACGCATGAACAAATCTACCCTACACACGATTTGGAGCTAGCAGCCATTATTTTTTCTTTAAAGTTGTGGAGACATTACTTGTATGGGGAAACTTGTGAGATATTTACTGATCATCAAAGTTTGAAATACTTGTTTACGCAGAAAGAATTGAATTTGAGACAAAGGCATTGGATAGAGCTGATTAAAGACTATGACTGTACCATCCATCATCATCCTGGGAAGGCCAATGTAGTAGCAGATGCTTTGAGTCGAAAATCATCAGGGATGCTTGGTTGCATACAGTATGCCCGTGTTGGAATTATTCTTGACTTGGCATCGATGGGGATTGAATTGAAGTTTTCAAAAAGTGGAGGATTATTAGAACATGTCACAGTGAGACCTTTATTGGCCGAGCGCATACGAAATTTGCAGACCAGTGATACATTCCTTGAGAAGAAGAAACAAGATGTCCTGGATGGTAAAGAGAGTGACTTTAAAATTAAGAATGATGAATCGCTGTGTTATAAAAATAGTATTTGTCTACCTAATGATCCACCCTTAAAGAAGGATATATTAGAAGAGGCATATAGTTCAATTTACTCTATGCATCCGGGAGGTACCAAAATGTACAGAGATTTGAAGGAGTATTACTGGTGGAATAATATGAAACGTGAGATTGCAGAGTTCGTAGCTAAATGTTTAGTGTGCCAGCAAGTAAAGGTGGAGCATCAGAAGCCGGCAGGATTATTATAGTAATTGCCTATTCCGGAATGGAAGTGGGAGCATATAACGATGGACTTTGTTACAGGATTACCCCGGTCACCAAAGGGGCATGATTCTATTTGGGTGATTGTAGACCGACTGACGAAGTCAGCTCATTTTCTCCAAGTTAAGACCACCTACAATGTTGACAAGTATGCACATATGTACGTCAATGCGATTATTCGTTTACATGGGGCACCAGTGTCAATAGTATCAGATAGAGATCCAACGTTCACTTCTAAGTTTTGGCCTCGTCTCCAGAATGCCATGGGCACAAGTTTGAAGTTCAGCACTGTGTTTCATCCACAAACTGATGGGCAATCAGAAAGGACGATTCAAATATTTGAAGACATGTTACGAGCCTGTGTATTTGACTTCAAAGGTATTTGGGATGATCATTTGCCATTGATGGAATTTTCATATAATAATAGTTATCAGTCGACTATTGGTATGGCTCCTTATGAAGCTTTATATAGGAGGAGATGTAGAATGCCTTTGTGTTGGGATGAAGTGGGAAAAAGGAAAATTTTGGGTCCTGAATTGATAGATATGACAACTGAAAAGATCAAAATGATTCAGGAACGAATAAAGATAGCGCAAAGCAGGCAGAAATTTTATGCAGATAAGAGGAAGCATCAATTGGAATTTTAGAAGGGAGATTTTGTATTCCTGCGTATTTCACCATGGAAAGGTGTTATGAGATTTGGGAAAAAGGGGAAACTAAGTCCAAGATACATTGGACCATATGAGGTGTTGGAAAGAATTGGGGCCCTGGCATATAGATTAGCATTGCTTACAGAGTTGTCTCATTTACATGATGTGTTTCACCTATCGATGCTTCGTAAGTATTTGGCAGATCCATCTCATCAGTTGAAAACTCAACCAATTGAACTGAAGGAAGACTTATCGTACATCGAGGAACCAATGGAAATTATTGATCGTAAGGACCAAGTATTGAGAAATAAAGTTATTCCCTTAGTTAAGGTTATGTGGATGAGCCATGGAGTTAAAGAAGAAACTTGGGAAACGGAGGATAGCATGAGGAAATAGTATCCCCATTTGTTTGGTAAGTGACCTTTATATTAAATTTTAGGGACGAAATTTTCTAAGGGGGAGAAGTTGTGACAACCCGAATATAATTATGATGAATTATATTTAAATCATGATTATCTTATGTGATATGAATAATGTGATATTATTATATCTAATGTTAATTGATTATGTTTATTATAATCCTACTTTCATAAATCATGAAAGGTCGAATTATTTACAAACACAAATTTTGTTGTTTTCGGTAGAAAGGTTCCTGTTAGAGACTAGTTTTGACCTTTAAAACATTATAAATGACTTGAGGTGAAAACTAGATAGTTGTAGACATGTGAGTTAGGGTTGTAAAACAACAAACGGATCATCAAATGGATGCCCGAGTAAAGAGTTATACCGAATTTACGAACAAAGGGCAAAGTTGTCCATTCCCTTTTAGTGGTATTTTGTCTTTTATTAAACCAAATGGTTTAATTTGATTGGTTGTCTTGGGAGGTAGCCTTGGCCGACTTAAAACCCTCCCTCTAACATGTTTCTTCAGCAAAACAAACCCTAGGTTCAGTTTCAAGTGTTGTTAGCTTGAGGAAATAGAAAGCTGATGCTTAGGAAGAAAAAGTGAGGAGAAAAAGTGTAGAAAAATCAGTAGAAATTATGTAAAAAGCCCTGAAGGTAATCCTAATTGCAATTATTGTTATTTATCTTATATTACTTATTTATATGATATAAATCATCATAGGTTTACGAAAGTTTCAGCCCTTTATATGTATGTATGGCTAGATGCAAGTTTATGTTAAGTTGAATGTAGAAACCCATAAAATTGCTTTGTATTGAAACCCCTTGCATTCAAACTTGAATATCTATTTGTGTGCTTACTGTAATTGAGAAATTACAATTGGATATGAAATTAGACTCATATATTAATAACATATTTGAAAATTAGAATTTATCTCCTTTTGGTTAGGCCGTAATGATGATTTCAACTTGGTACATGGTTTCTATTTTTATACTTCATTTCGGTATGCCCTGAGTTTAGTCAAGCTTTTGAGATAGCAAATGAAGTCAAACAATTATGAAACTTTAATTATTTACTATTCAGTATGTTTACTAAAAATGGGTTGAAAATCATGGAAAGTTATGCTGGAGAAAAATTATGAAAATTCTTGGAAGTTGAAGGAACAATAGAGGAGCTTGTAGGGCAGATTTCTTGTGTTGTAGAGAAATGATCATAACTTGCCCTAGGAAGCTTGAAAAATTACACCGTCACTTGTACTGGATAGTATATTCGTATATTTTTTCATATTGATGAGGTTGGACCCCTGTATTTGTACAATTTAGGAATATAGGATGGTCAGGTATGTAGGACAATAATTTCAGGCCATACTGGATACCCCTTGAATGAACGTTTGTATTTCTTCCTTACAAAGGGTACTTTGAGTACATGTTTCATGTATATATAAATTGACAAGTATAATTGCATGTTTACTTTACTTTGGTTATAAATTACTTATAAGGTATTTCCTATGGTTGAATGTCCGTAACTTTATCAATATGTATATCATTGTTTTGCCTTTACCTATGTTTTATGGAATGTGACTTAATTGGAATTATATTGTTGATGTATAGTCATGGAAAGTTACATAATTATGTTTGTATAATATTTATGATTGAGGTTCAGTACTGATTTAGTTGGATTGACAGGTTTAAGGTCTAATCAACCCAGTTCAGCTCCACCAGAATAAAACGTGAATACATAGTTGTCAACCAAGGTGAGTGTACTCACTGGAAAAAGATATTTGTATCGTGTTATTGATATGATCATAATATAATGAATATGAAATTGTTCATTTCGGTTTACCGAAATGAGGGGTTACTCCTCGACCAGGAATGGGGGAGATTTGTCTATTAATGACAAGGGTTACTCCTCGACCAGGAATGGGGGAGAATTGTCTATTTAGACAGGATATGTGAATCATGATTCAGAAAAGTTGGTCATTCATTATGAATGAGCCGGATAAGTTAATACATAATTATATGGACATGATTTATTGCATTTAAATTCATGCAGTAGTATAGTAGTGATGCATTCACTGGGCTATTTTGCTCACGGTTCCTATGTTCACAATTTTTCAGGTAACGCGATGTCACTGCCAAATCTAGGAGGTCGGGTTGGGTTAGCCAGGAATGGGAGAAACTATGATTTTGTGTAAATGTAAATGATGTAATTAAGTTAACCTATCCTTCAAGAAAGTTTTTATGGACATGATTACTCTGATGTTGTAAAAAGGTTTTCGGTTATATGGATTTACAGTAATGACTCTGAAATCAAAACTCGTGATTATGGTTTGGTTAGATTAATTATGGTTTGACTCACTTTGACTTTCAAACTTAATTATAAGTAACTGGGTTGGGGTGTGTCAGTTAGGGTCATTACCTTGGAAGAATTCATAATTCTCTTATATGACAACTATCTTGGGGGCCTCAGTTTAAACATATTTAATCAATAAATTTTTGGAATATTAAATCTGAGTAGAGGTAGCAAAAATGTCCTTATCCCAACCTTTATCAAAGATAACTTTGCCTTTGGTCTTTAAGGAAGTCAACTTGTATTAAGAAACTTTTTTCCTAGTTGTGGCATCTGAAAGTTTATCCTCAAAAGCCTTGGCCCTACCTTCATCCTCATTCAGTTTCTTCTTGAGAAATTCATCTCTCTCCTCGACAACCTTTATTTTAACTTAAACTTCATTGGCTCTATCATTGGCCTTTTTCCAATCCTCTTCCCAAGATTTTTGTTTTATTTCCAAGGCTCATTAGGACTTTGACAAAAAATGCTTTAGACCCTCAAAGACATCTTCAACTTCTCCCGGAGAAGAACATAGTTGATCGTCCTTCTCCATAATCTGGTTAAAATAAACTAACAACTATAAGAAGGGCAAAATATCAGATATAAGAAAGAGTTCATCATCATGGAGAAAATAGTAAAAAAGTAAGAAAATCACCAGTGCCAAATTATAATAAGCCATTTTAGTCAACCTGGACCTATGAATGGGGGCTGACACAACTCTGCCAAAAGGAAGTGTCCCTAAATTAATAAAACCCATGGCCAGCCCATCGTTAATAAAAATAGAGGCTGACCCATTGTCAAGGTCAGTCAAAATTTTTCTCACCAACTCCTATTGGCCGACGATTTTATTTGTAGCTAATGTCTACTACTCGATTGAATTTTTCTGGACCTATTTTAAGGGATGAGGAAAATCTCTCCTCAACCTCTTCATGTGAGGTTTAATAGTTTGAGTCTCATCAGCATTAATAGGACTATTGTCATGAGCCCGAGACTTCTTTTCAACTGGCTTCTTTCCAATATCAACAACTTTCTTAGGTGTAGGAGATAAGGGACCACCCATTAAGTTGGGCATCTTCCTCTTAGTCATGTGTGTGGAAGGACAAAGGGGAATCTAAAAAAGGTCCAAGGACTCAAAGGAGGAATAATTCCTTCCTTGTATGAATTCATCATCGGTAGACTCAGTGGTTGAAGAAGTCGATATAGGATCTTCCTCATGGTTAACAGCATCTTGGGGCGGAACAAGTGTAGGTCGAGCAACAAAAGACGGGTTGAAACTTTTATATTCCAACAACAATGAACCATCCTTAGAATGTTCCTCTCTAATATTTTAATTTGAACCCTATAGGAACTTCAGATCGTTAATGTTGATCTCCCCTTCCTTGGGGCACCTATTCTTACCTTCCTTTGTATAAAAAATAGTAAAGTTAGTCAGAAAACATAAGAAATGAATTACAAAAGAGGAAAAACCATTACTAAAGTTACAACCTATGTCATGTCTTGAGTGAGGACATCTATGACTAATATAAGCCACTCCAGTGGGGAGGGGAGCATATTTCCAGCTCTTCACAACAACACCATACTCCTAATAATCTTTATTAGAATCTGATATATTCACTACTAAATCCATATTAGCTTGCTTATTCTTTAAGTAATAGTTACTTTCTCCAATAGTGACCTGCTTATAACAAAACATCAACTCCAAAACCCCAATATGGGTTCCATAAAGTTTTTTCAACCTATATACCCCATTCATAAACCTCCAAGTGTTGGGTTCTACTCTAGTAGGAACTACATAGAAGTATTGGAAAAATTAGAGAAGAAAGGGATTTGATGGAAAAGTGATTCCACAGTCAGTAATAAACAAAGTTCGAATCTAGTGACCCTCAAAAAGGGAATAAACATCCATGGGACCCTAGGGTATCTCTAAGTCTACCCAAGTGAGATTTTCTTTTTCTCTCCAAACTCATCTAACGAACTCTCATCTACGTTATGAACAATAGTGGAACAGAGAAAAAGATGATAAAACATAGAAAAGGGGAAAAGAAAGACAATAAATGATCACAGAGGAAAAAGATTAAAGGTAAAGAAAGTGTTAAAGTTCTAATGGGTTGAGGTAAGAAGAAAGGAGGGAAATTTTGTATCTATTTATGGGTGGCCTTGATAAATTAGAATGAAATGATTAACTGAACGAATCGTATATCTACCGCTAGTTGCATGCTTCCCGAGGCATCAAAAGATGACTATGTCATTTGGAGGTTCAAGAAACTTGGAATTATTTATAAAAACACCATCATTAAATAGTGGTAATGGAAATTTTTACAAGCACGGGAGGTCGACTTTCGATTAAACACTCAAAACAGTACGCCAAGTAACTTTCTCGGCTAAACACCTCATACTTTCAATCAAGCATCAAGCATGGAGCATTGGGGGCTTTTGTTGTTTGTAAAACTCACTCTCCTATGTGGACCAATAAATAATATACACCTATCCTCCTATGTGTACGACCAATGTACATGATCAGCTTTAGAGATACTCAGTCTGCTTCAGAAGGCCAACCAACAGGAATGCCAATAGTTACTCAGATGGGAAGCCAACCAACACTGAATTTCATTTATTTTATACATATTTACACTCTTGTCAATTTAAAGGCGCTCCATATCTAGGGTTTTACACCCCAATAAATAAAAACTATTCCCTTAGCTCAACGGACAACTCGAATAACTCATATGCACACCATACTGAGATATTGTAAACCCTACTAAATAAAAACTAACAATGGACTTAGGCTATTTTACAACTAAACCACTTTAAAAATCTTTTCTTTTGTGTGTATGTTTTGACTTACTTATCTTATTTATATCTGCGATTATAAATTTGGAGTTAATCCAATTTTAGACATCAACGGTCATGCTCTGGGGTGTTTAGACTATTCTACTCTTCCCTTCAAGTTAGAGGTTAAGTGGATTTCCACGAACGTTATTTCCATAAGTCTTATCAGGAAATACCTGGGGGATTATGGAATTTATGGGGATGATGCTCTTAGCCGACCTTTTCACTTGGTGGATAGGCCTAGTTCCAGCAGATAAGATAGGATTAGAGATTTGAGATATATTATTCTTACTTCAGCTCTGGATGTTCCTCAAAAAGAAATGGACAAGGCCCTTGGCAAGCGCTCGAAAAAAATGAGAAATTATTATATTTTCATTATAATTGAAGGATATGATGGATAATAATTTATAACAATGTAATTTTTTTTTAATAAAACATACTTTGTTTCTTTTTCTCCTTTTTTTTTATTTTGGCCTACTAGTAGCTTAGCATTATGATTATATAGTCGATTATTGGATGACTAATATGCTTGATCAGTTAGTAATTTGGATGAACATAAATTTTCATCCTTAGGTTCTACTAACATATTTATGGCCACTCGAACAAATGTTTTTATTCTTGACCACGTTTTTATGTTATTTACCATTGGTGACCAAATGTTATAGAATTTTTCCTTAATTTAGACCGCTAAAAATTCTTGTTCTTGATGTTAAGGAGTCATATAGGAAGTTTTTAGGATTAAGGGATTCTTGTTTGTGGCTTGTCAAATACAAAGTCATACATGATGTTTTGGGATTGATTTTGTGATTTGAATTTTATTCTTATTTTTATTATTTGTTATTGAGATTTATACATATCCCTTTCTCGGAAAAAATGAATAAGGAAATAAACTTCTGATCAACTAAATGTTTTTCACTGAAAATGAAAAAAGGCCTGTTAAATAGACATTAAAAGTTTTCACTTGTAAAAAATATTGGTAATATTTCCTCAAGTTTTTCTCATTACATGAGCTCTTGAATTGTTCTCCTTCTAAGGTTTTTAGGCAATAAGTGCCTAGTCAGACAACTGTATAAATACGGTAGGGACCATGCTAATTTGCATCTAACTTATTTCCTTTCTGAATCACTTTCTTCAAAACATAATCTTTGTCTTTTTAGTTGCTCGACTTTACCCTTATGTTGTATAATCGAGTAGTACACAGCTGGTAGGCTACCACACATAGTGACACAATGTCTCTCACCTCTCCAACTAAGTTTAAATCTAGCCTCCTCATGAGGTCACTCTTTCGAGAATAAAATCTCATCACTCTATGACTGGGCAGACTGATTTCTTTAACTACCACCACTTATATCCAAAATGCCAACATATAAGGCGTTTCTTCGGTACTTGTCCTCGACGAAGTTCTATAAGCCCAAAGTACACTTTTTAGCTCATTGGTCCCTTTTCCTTTGGCATCATCCAGTATATTTTTTTTTTGTCGACTAGTGTTTTATTAGTTATCTTTATTTGGAAATTTAATTAAGGGTGTTCAGAAGTGGAGTGAAGTTTTTGATTATAAGTTGGATATTGTAATATTTAAACTCTTGGTTGTCTAATTGAGTCCCATGGTCTTTAACAAAAGCATATGGTAAACCAAATAAGCATATAATATTCTTCTATATGAATTGTAAGACTCTTTTATAGGGCATTTCAACAACAAGTTTAGCTTCTACCCACTTGGTGAAGTAGTCTATGGCTACGACCAAGTATTTGAACCCTGCTCTTCTCTTCGGCACTGGGCTGACAAAATCAATCCCCCATATCACAAAAGGCTATGGAGATGTTATCATTGTACGTGTAGCCCCAGGTTTCATATGTATTATTACAAACTTCTGGCATTTGTCACATCATCTGGCATATACAGCGTAATCTACCTTCATAGTTGGCTAGTAATATCCTTGGGTGGTCGCTCATCGGATCAATGGTCTTCTTACCAAATGAGCTATATGCAAGATACCTCATGTACTTCGTTAATCAGGTCTTTCATTTCGGAAGGGTGAACACATCTGAGCAATGAAATAATAAATCCTCTCTTATATAGGACTCCTCCTTCCAAAACATAGTTGGTTGGTTTGTACTTTATCTCTTTAGCCTCTTTTGGATCATTCGACATGGTGACTTTTCAATGTATCCCTTGATAGGATCCATCCATCAGGGGCCCAATTCTACTGTAATGAAATTAACATGTTCTTCATTGATTCTCTTGTTCATCAAAACTTTTATAAAAATGTCCCTCCTTAGAATTGTCTTGGTCACATAAGCTAGCCGAGCAAGTGCATCTCCTCGGATGTTTTCAATTCTAGGTATTCTAAACATTGAGACTGCAAGAAACTTAGACATTCTATCTTTATATTTGGATAGATATCTTGTCATTAACTCCCCTCTGACTCCATATATCCCCAACACTTGTTTGACAATCAACTAAGAATTACTATGTGCTATCACCTACTCGGAACCTAATGATAAAGCCAATTCAAAACTCGCGATTAACGTTTCATATTCTACCACATTGTTAGAAGCATGAATTGAAACCTGAGTGAATATTCCACATTTATATCATCAGGAGTGTTGATTATTAATTAAGCACCTCTACTTGTAGCACATGAGGATCCATCCATGAATATTTTCTACACAAGAAATTCTTCATTGAACTCCCTTTTGTCCAAGGACCCATGCTTCAATATCTTCTGGATTTTCACCCAGTATCACATAGTAGTTTCTCGAGCAATGTATGTTTCTTTTCTGTCAGGTATGGAATTATCTTTTGGAAAAATATTCCCTGGAGGATTTATCACTGAGCTCTCTTTTGAAGACGTCTTCTTGGCTGATCTTATAATTGATTTTTGTTTTGTCAGAGTTTGCTCGGTAAGTTTTTCTTTATAAGTGAATACGAATTTGAAATCTTCTCTTGCCTGGACTTTAACCATCGTTTTGGGTTCATAATGTATATCATATTCTACGATATCCACTACACATGCAATTAATCTGCCTTAATTTTTTAGCTTGGCATAATGGCAAGCCAAAAAAACCACAATAGTGTGTGATTCAAAACAACGTTTCATTTTCTATGAAGCTTCAATAAGGGGATAATAAAACTTTTTCAAATGTGGGTACCGAATTTTTTCTCCTAAAAAAACCTTGTTGGTATAATAGACTGATTTTTTCTCCTCGAATTTCGTTTCCTTGCATATACTCGTGGCTCCAAGAAAATAAACTCTTTCGTTGTTTAAGGAAATTTATCAATTTCAATTAAAAGATTGCGTCCAGAGATGATCCAATTTGAGTAGTTCTTTCTGGATGATCATTGTCCAGGATGATTATTTTTATTAATTCCACTACTTATCCCTTAACCAAATCAGCTTTTCACGATAATCTAAGACCTCAATCAGATAAGTTGTGGTGAGTTTCTTGACTTCCTTAGGGTCCCCTCATGTGTAATCAAAATTCTGTATCTTTAATTTGATTTCATGTAATTATGATGACCCCATAATGTGTGGGGAACTGTAAGCATTAGTGTATAGTCAATGGAACTGTTTTGAATTTCTTTAATCCAACCCTTATGAGGATCATGTTGTACGGTGATTGGATGTTCTTGTCTAAGATAAAGAAATGGATCCTTTCAGTTCGTTTGGCTCGCTAAGTGCCGATAAGGACATTCAATTTGACAATTCCCAAAGGATACACCTTTTATCATGAGAAGCTTATAAGGGGCCTATGATAAGGTTCTAATTTATTGTCGTGCATTCCTAGTTTGAAGCAAATTTAGAACATGATGTCGATTAAGCTATCATTGTCTAATAAAATTGAAGGCACTCTTGCTTCATGTATACTCATAGTGATGACTAGAGATTCGTCATGGGTATTCAATACCGTAGATATATCATTCTTAGAAAATCCTATCACTAACTTGTCTTTGTTCACCTTTTTTGCGATACCATCAATGTCATCAGACATATTGATTTACCGAATGTATAAATGTGCCATGTATTCATTTAGGTAAGATTTTCTTTTTTTTATTTCTCCATCACCACCAGCGTCTCCTCTTGAAATTAAATGGCATAAAAAGATAATCATTTTAACCTCGAGCTCAGTCTCTTGAGGTTTCTTTTGAAGGTCTGAATTGTCTTGTGAGTCATCATCCCTGTCTCTTTTCTTGTCATCCCTTACCTTGCATGGGGAATTTGATCACCTTCTAGTGTTTATTTACTTTTTCCTGTCAATAAACTTGGAGATTTTTCCACATCTAATCAGACTTTCTATCTCGATTTTAGGGCTATGCAATTGTTCGTAGTATTCTTATAGGCTTTATAAAACTCAAAGTGTTTGGATATATCTCTCCCATTAGAAGGAGATTTCAGTTTTCCAGGCCATTTTAGATCACTATCCCCTGGAATATCCTCTAAGATATGGTGTACACTGATAGTGATAGGGTATACTCATTATACCTCTTGGGATTTTTGGCTTTCTTATCTTTATGATCTTTCTTATCGAAGATTTTATGGTCTTCGACCTTGGATCTAGGGGTTTTTTAGGGGCCATAGCCTCCTCGGTATTCATGATTTTACCATCTTTGGCCAATAACTCTTTCATCGTCTTAGGGAAATCCTTGTCCAGAGCATAATATAACATTTTGTGGAGTAAATTGCTCATCAAGGAAGTGATCGTTGTTTTTATTCATAATCTACCACTTCTAATTTTTCGTTGTTAAAGCGAGTGATATACTAGCGAGTGGTTTCTATCGATTATTTTCAAACACTTAGTAAGTGAGACACTCTTTTGATTAGTTTAGCTCCAACAAATAAATTACAAATGAATATCTCGGGAAGTTGTTGGAATCTAGATATATACACACGAGGTAAATTATTGTACTAAATATGTACCGACCCGTTAATTATGCTTCAAAATGATTGACAACACATCTCATCTGGGACTGAAGATGTCGATAAGAACTTGGTATTGATCTACATGACAGAAAAGATCAGTTTTACCATCATGTTTAGGAGTAACCACAAGTGGATTAAATATAGTAGGTGTTGGGAAATTCACAATTTCTGGGACGAAGGGTGATCCCTCCTCCGCAAGGGATTCTTGGATTTGACTATTTGTCCCAAGAAATATTCCTACTATTGTATTAAATATTTACAAGGATGGTCTTCTTTATTATTTTCGAATAAAATAGTCTTAGCGGCTTGACCATGCATTTGTACTGAGCTCTCTTCCGAGGAAGTCTACTCGTCATGCGCGGGTCCTCGCATGCTGGTTCTTGATATTATAGAAACTTCTTTGGGATATTGAGATCTAGATGGCTCATTATGATTATGTCTCCTAGTTGCTTGGGGGCCTAACTGGTTAAAGGTTGAGTCCCTACTTAATCTTTCCAAAGAGGTCGACCGTTCCTGAGAGAAGGAAAGCCCGTCATACTAATCATTGGATCGGAGTAAGGAGGTTGGGCTAGGTTGATTAAATATAAAATTGGAAGACCTATAATATCTTGATCTAATTTTTTGTTCGTGGGAGCTGGGGGAGACATTTCCCTTTTGGAGTTTGGGTGACTAGTTGGCCTTGCTTGAAACGAGCAATCTTCTTTACTATTTCTTGGATTGCTTCTTGCCACTTGCCGATGTTCGATAAGAAGAGATGTCTTATGCTGGGATGGGAAGAATGTCTGAAGGTGTTTCCTATGGTAAGACTACCTTCTAGAATGTCCGTCATACTTCAGTATTGTGACTGAAAAGTGATGATAGAAAGAAATATGTAAGAAATGACAATAACTTTTCAGATTCCCATAGACAATACTAATTTATTTGTGTCTAAATTTAGTTTGATAATTTAGAATAATATTATCTCAAGTTACCCAATATATATTACCACGGAATAAAAAATAAGCTAGAGAGAGATAAGAATTATAGAGAGGCATAAATATTTTACATGTTCATCCGAAGTATGGTGATTACATCCATGGGGGTAGTGCTGACACGTGTAATGCTGACATGTGTCACTATTTTATTAGTCCACATGGCCTGATTTTTTTAGGTTACACCAAACACCAAAACCCATTTTAGTAATTAAAAATTATAAGCATTATTATCACACTTAACAAAATTCGAGAACTGTGATCAATATTCAAGCTCAAGTTCGTATCTTGATTGGGTACAAAAAAATTAATAATAAACGCCATTGATAGAAAGGTCCAAGCTCAAGTTAAATTAAGAGAATAAATCATAAAATAAAAAATGCAAAGCTTTAATTCAATTTAAATCTCTAACACCCTATTTTGGGATCATTTTAAGCTACCACTCCTCGCCCCCCCCCCCCCCCCCCCTCCCCCCACCATCCTTAATTAATAATTTTTGTTTAAATATTTTGCCTCATATCTTTGGCGTTACCCAATTTTAGATAGATGAAAATATTTGAGGCATTGCTATGTTCAAATTATTTTTGCATGTGGCGGATTTCACACATTCATTACTAATATGGGATATTATATTCAATTTTCAAAGGTAGCACCATCCACTCAATGTTGTTTCCCTAACAACATCGTCACTCATGAATTTTTTATGTAGAATAAGTTTTTTCAACTTTGTCCAAATCATGAATAAAAAAAATCCCACATACACATATAGGAGTTATGCACTCTTTCACGAGTCTTTGAAGTTTTTTATGCTTTGTAGAATATCTAAAATCTATGAATTTCCTTATAAAATTTCATCAAATTAACATGTAGTGCGATGTGAAGTGAAACAAGGTATGGTAATGTATTCTCAAAGCATAAATTTTCTCAAAGTTTATAAGGCTTAAAAGAAAATCAATTTCATCTCATGAAGCACGTGCCATATTCCCAAACTAATGAAAAAATGATCAAATAAGAAATTTTTATATTGAAAATATAGGCATTGAGTATATATTCTAAAAGGCAAATGTGATTGTACGAAAAATATATCTTTTTGAATCACTACACCAAATCTGTCGAATTGCCAGGGTCATTGACCTTGACAAGTTGGACTTGTCAAGGTCAATGACCATGACAATTCTGGGGGTGACAACTTTTGTTGTCACGGACTTGTCACGGTCATGTCACGGTACTTGACCTTGACCATTTTTGTCACGGTTATGGACCGTGACTAACCCATGACAATGTTAAAAAAATTGTCATGGTCAATGACCGTGATAATTCTAGGCATAATTCAAAAAAAATCTGCTGGATAGTTTGGCCATTACCACTGCCCAGCAGTATATTTGTACCCATCATAGCAACGTTGTACCTCTTCAAGCATCATATATCCAAATAAAATAGAGATAATGAAAAAATACATTCAAAATAGAGACAATATGCGTCAAGATATAATCCAAATTTAATTCAAATGTACAAACTTAAAAATAATTCAATTTAAATAATGTCACTAGATGTCTTGGGTAAGGTTAAATCTGAGGAGGTGAGTAGGCCACACGATATCAGAATTGACACACCCACTGATATACATCGTGCCACATAGTTCACACAACCACAATGGGGAGTTCTCCTTCTCGGGTATCACATGCATGACGAGCACCTTGGACTCGATGTCTTGAAACTCACGTCCATGAACTAGTCCACCTGGATGATATTCGCATCCCTCAACCCCCGCCCTATCCCCTGGCCATTAAATATGCCCAGTATAAACATGCTCGACCAACCAAATGTCGACATCGGTTTGTCGAAGGGGGCCAAATAGGGAAGTGGATCATCAAAGTCCACATGTGTCGGCGATGAAGGAGCAAAGTCCACATCCTCGTAATCCTGCACCTCATCCTCCTGCACCTCCTCCACCACCACCTTCTCCTTCCATTTCCACTTTCATTTTTTGATGAACGCTTCATGAATGAGAACATATCTTGGACCGTCGCCTCCAAACGGGACAGCTTCGCGTCATGCAAGTCCACCGTTCGAGCCAACCCGGTGTCGCTCGTCTCTAATCCGATGATCCTAGATTTGACCACCCACGAGATCATTACCTTGTCCTCCCCTTACGATCAGAGAGCCAACCACTTGGCTAAGTGACTCTATGGAGAAAGATTCCTTATCGGCATCAGACTGCGACTCATGCACTTCCGTAAGCTTTGCCTGAAACGACAAAAAGCACATGATTAGTAAAATAAGTAAATTAAAAAATTATTATGTAATTAACTAAAATTAAACTGTCGGATTACTTACAATCGTGGCCATGACGCTCGGGGACACTTCCTTGTCCTTCCCCTTCTTCGTTCGAAGAGCCACATAAGTATCGAGCCTATGTGACCTACCCCCAGGGGCCACTCCCTGTCCCCTAAAATAAAATAAAGTAAAATTAGTATCGGCCCCGCAAAGTAAAATCATGCATAATAATATATTTCTGTAGTTATAGAAAAATTAAATCTTACCATCATCCTACGCTCCACCTCGGCGTAAGACGCCCGACCGGAGTAGTGCACGTCCGTCTTTTTTGCCCGGTTTTACCTCCCCGATTGGCGAGATGCCAATTGTCGCTCCCCGATCTCATTGTCAATGAACTGTTGCCATTTTGCCAATGAGATCGGCTCCTTCGGTGGGAAGGATTCACGCATTCGGATAACGGACTCTTGTATCTTCCCAAAGTATCGAGTCCGCATATTTTTCTTCCACGCCTTGTGTTTCTCCCTCAACTGCTCCAAGACGAAATCACATAGCTTTGGATCCAGGTTGAATTGTTCATATGCAACAAATACAATGTTACTTGAGAATAAATATAAACATAAATGTAAAATTAAATTGAAATTGAAATATTCATATTCATATAAATATAAATATAAAAACATTACCTGTAGTGCCACACAAACAGCTAACTTGAGCTCATATAGCACCAACTTCCAACTAATGTACCCCGAGCCGATGATCGTCTTTACCAGCTCGAGGGATCTCGCTAATAACCCTGACTTGTTCTCGATGGCCATCCCCAATTTTCCATATTTGGAGACCTATGGACCGAGAGGCCCTCGTCGCCTCCGCTACCACCGAGCTCAAATTACATCATCATAACCAACATCATCATCCTCGCCTTAATACCTGAAGGAGACATTTGCTATAAAAAAAAATTATTGGTACAAATCAAAATGAATTAGAAGAAGACATGCAAATATGTACAATTACTACAAATAGAAATGAATTGTTACTGTTAAACACCTCAATTCTGAATTCCAAAACAACATCATCTAGCTCATAATATGTATAATTACTAAAAATCCGAAACATCCCCACCCCTAATGCCCACACACACGCACACTACACAAGAGTGAAAATGATAAAGTGCAAATCAATTAAAAGCATTAAAAATGGATGTTTCGGTACAAATTGTAATATTTATTACAAATTAAAAAATTGTTTAAAATTCGGGTTATCATAAAACTGGATTGTTATTCGGTAGGAGTAGCCAAGTCATTCACACTACTATTTAGATGCTTTGGCGCGTGTTAGACAATTGACCACGGCTCGTTGTTTATTTACTCCGAGTAAAACACTTGGTTAACCTTTTGAAATGCACAAACAAATGACTCATCGCTCACGTGGTCGTTGCTTTTCAACTTAGACAAGTCAACCATTATCAAATTGGTTATCCTCAACTCTTACCCAGTCACAGTAAAATACAACCTCTTTGAAGCTTATATAATCCAGTTCAAATATATTTTGGATTACACCATAGTAAGTAATTTCAGCTCTAGCAAGGTTTTTATCTTTTGCACTCCCTCGAAAGAAAGTAAGAGCCTTGTATGAAATGCCCGAGTTCTGTACATTTGTACTTTCCTCGTACACTTTAGCGCCGAAAATGTAACCGTTCAATCGATACTTTTTGTACTCTTGTGCCACGAGAAAGGGTCCAATGGCTAGACGAGCAAGCCTTGATGTCGCATCACCCGTCTTTAAGAGCTGAGAATATAGATAAATTAATTATATTAGTTGTAAAATTTGAGTGTAATGTAACATTATATAACGAAAATTTTCATTATAATGACCTCTTGTGTCAAATGTAGTTCAAATGTTTTCCACTCAAACACCTTACCATTCTTACACCTAGCACATGAACACGGAAACTCTTCATCACCCATCCACTCTTTGTATTTCGGATATCCCATCACAGCTACCACAACTAATCACCTATTAAAGGTAAACAAAACTTAGATTTATAGCATGTTTCATTTAATTATGTCTTATTTACATTCAATTTTTAAATTTCAAATTCAATTTATAATTGAAATTTCTATTTCCTCCATCTCCTCTAAAGGGTGAGTGATCCTATCCCATTCAAGACCGCATTTTTCTGTAATATACTTAATAGGTCATGCACATTGTTACGATTTGAGAAAAATTCGGCAGTATATCCCCGTAGTTCTCAAAGTACACGACGTAGATTGGCAAGTGTGAGTGTTATTTCAATTGCTCAATTGAAATAGCAGTCACACTTGTCAATCTAGTATGTACCCAGAGAACATTAGGATACGACTGCAGAACTTCCTCCAAAAGTAATGTAACACCCCGCCCCCCCGGGGAGAGCGAATGGAGTGCTAATGCGATAAAATAAATCCAAATACACAAGTGACAAGGTATAGAGCATCTAAAAGAATCCCACAATAATATAAATTCACTAATCTCAAATTTCTCCAAATTAAATACAATAATAATCTCTCTAAATAATATAACTATCTATCTCGAAATAAAAATACAAATCTCCAAAGCTCTATACATCAAAAAATACAAATCTTTCCCAAATAATCCTCGCTAAAATCAATCTCCATAGCGCCCCAAAATTCGCGCTAACCTGCCACTAAAAGAAAATATGGGGAAGTACACAATACGACAGGAAAGATGCTCAATAATTATATTAACGATGAACAAAGGGTAACACCACGAGTACGAATATTCAAATCAAAATGCAAATCTCAAAGCATTTATCAATATAATTTCTCAACAACACTTTAACCGGGTCACCAGGCCTCACCACATCCGTATATGCTTTATCAAGCCATAGCCCGGGAAATAGGAATTTTGGCGGGTGCCCAACATCCGTGCCATATTAAAATCTCATGACAAAGCGCTCATCAACAATATAATGATACCACATGAATCAAAATAAGTTCAACAATTATTTTCCAGATTTCAATGAATTTATCAATTCAAATATGAGTTCAATTAACAAGAATTCAAAGAGAATGACACTCGCGAGATTTAAGGAGCATATTGTGTAAAACCCCATACCTCAAACCATGATGAGAAACCAATGATAACATCCTCAAGATCAACACAAAAGATCTACAAAATCTCCTCTAAGAACCTCCAAAAAAATATCCCCAAGAACACCTCTAATCTAAGGTTGGAACTCACATATCTCAAGGGCCAAAGTATAATTAAAAAGAAGAGGAATATAAAATATATTTGCTGCCAAAATTTGTGCCAAAAGTATGTTAAAAGGGTTTCCCATGACTTCCTTTTATAATGAAAAGAAATGAAGAGTTGGAATCCAAATGACTCCTTTAAATAAGGCAAAGAAATGAAGAGTTGGAAGTCAAAACAACTCTTGAAAATTACTTGTTGTTCACGAGATCCGTTTTAACTCCGTTTTCGAAACCGTTTGAAATTCTCGCCTTTAAAAATAATAACCAACATATTTGAGCAATAAAAATAATTTTATCAAAAACTTTATTTTTCCTCTTTATTTTGAAAATACCCCAAAAATTATGCAGGTTATTACAAGTAACAAATGTAAGCCATTAAGAATATTATAAAGAAATTATGCAGTCCCAAACTATCCAAACGGGACAATTCGAGAGATCTCATTAAAGGGGTAATGATTGTCGAACGGGTCCAAGGGCTATTGAATGCATACGCTTAAGAACTAGAAGGCTAGTATCTATGCGCACTATATGTAATTTCAAGTATTTTCATTTAATTATCATACTATATATATATATTGTTAGATATACAAAGTAATTTTCAAAAAAAGTTGAAAAATCCGACCCCCATAGGAACAATAATCCAGTGGTCATGCCACTTTTAAAATTAACCAACCCAACATCGATCCACTATAATCCAACAACAACGCTAACAACCAATGTGTATCCCGTACTCCTTCTAATTCATCTACTCAATTAATTATTTTCATCGATTAAACTAACAATTAAAGTATACAATTATTAATTTACTAATTTACAATGAGGGGCAATCCTACTTTCATAATTAATCATTTATTAATTTACTAATTTACAATGAGGGGCAATCATATATGAATTTACTAAAAAAATTAATAATCAATCAATTCGTTTACAAGGGACACTACGCACATACACGCACAGTACGCACACATATACACACACGCGCGCACACACACCCAGCCCCCCACCCCTACCCCACCACCCACCCACCCATACCTGCCCCCTCACCCCACACCCTTCCCCCACCACACACGCACACAAACAACCCCACCCCTCCCCACCCCCCACCACACACACACGCACACACACCCTGCCCCACCCCCTTCCCCCACCACACACACACAGACACAGCCCCACCCCCTCCCCCCACCCCAACCCCCACACACGCACACGCACACACACACACATACACACACACTCACACACACACACACACACATATATATATATATATACACACACACACACACATATATATATATACACACACATATATATAAATGGAAGAGAGAGAGAAAGAGAAACTAACCTGAAAGTAGAGAGAGAGAGAGAGAGAGAGAGAGAGAGAGAGAGAGAGAGAGAGAGAGAGAGAGAGAGAGAGAACAAGGGGAAATGATTTTTTACTGGAAAATTTGTCACGGACGTGTCACGGTCATTGATCGTGACAAGTATTTGTCACAGTCTTGTCATGGTCAATGACCGTGACACAAAACACATATTTTTTATCACGATCAATGACCGTGACAAGGCTAGCCGTTGGAAGGGTGCCAATTTTCCCATTTTGGTGTAGTGAATTTTTCATTGAATAGATATATACAATCCCAAAGGAGAATGGCATATGATAAAATATATAGAGGAAACACATAATCCTAAACATGTTTCAATAGAATCAAATCACTAAAAATAACCAAGTCAATGATAAGATAATCAATCTAGAGAAAAAAATGGGGTTAAGGTTAAGAGAGCATGTAAGAATAAAACTAGGTAAAATTTGAGGATAATATACCAGTGCAAACGATTTATATATCCAAGGTAAAGTGAGAATACTTTTAACATGCATAAGAACATACCATATATGGATTAAATAAAATATCAACAATATGTGACAATCCTATGCAATTTTTTTACAAACTTCCTTTTTGGTTACAAGGGCAAGCTCATTCTTACCATGGTTACAAGTGCGAGCTCATTAAAAAAATCATATGCAATTTCAAAAGGATTGTTAACAAAGTTGGTCATTCTTACCATGGTTACAAGTGCAAGCTCATTAAAAAAATCTAAATTTCTCTTTCTAGATTTTTTACCTTTTTCAAAGATCTCGATTTGGTTATTTTAAAATATTTTTTGAACTTAAAATAAAAATTGGATACTCTTTCCTTAATAAATTAATCTTCTCACAAATATGAGCATGGTCAACTTGAAGTTGATCAACCTTAGATGCCTTAAATTTTAAAATATTGTTATGCTTTTTATATTCATTTAGTTTGGAGGACAATAATATATTCTCTGTAAAAAGTTCCTAAGAATATTCAAGTAATTTATCATCAAGAGACATGAAACCAAAATCTTCACTATCATCCTTGATAGATTCATACGCATTTACATATGAGGGACGAGAAGTAAAGTTGGGCAGAGAATAAAATTCGGAATGAGAAATATTAGATGTGAAACTAGGAGAATACAAAATAGTATTAAATAAATAATACATTTCCACACACACACACACACACACACACACAAGATCTACCTATAGGTTATTAAACCTAACTGTAATACCCCGTGCTTTTAATTGATATTTATTTATTGGGATTAATTAAATTAAATAGGTATTAATTGAGAATTAATCCGGATAAAATACTAACGAGATGTGAGTTGGTATTTGATTATAATGTGTATACATATGACATTATGTGAATATTGAATATATTGAAATTGTCGCGAGATAGAAATACGGTAATTTGGAAATTTTGTTGGGACGCGTGTGACAGTCGCGTCAGGACTATAATTTTTTTTAATTAAAAGTGAATTTTATTTTTATCCACCGTATGGTCATTTTGAGTGCACCAACGTGTCCGGAAGGGTCGAAATAGTCAGAAAACACTAGACATGGGTTTAGTTTGGGTCACGGGGCATTTTTAGGCCATACCGGCAACTTAAAAGGGTATTTTGGTAATTTTGGAATTTTGGGATTTATGACTAACGAATTTTGGGAGTTTAAAATAGGGAATTTTATAACCCACTAACCCATTACCAGCAATTAACTGACTTGAGGGCAACGAGAGTTTTAGGAGAGGTTAGGAGAAGTTCCCAAAAGAGAAACACAACCTCCATCTTCAACCTTCAACCTTGGGAGAAAAGGAGAGAGCAACCTTCATCAATTCAACACCAAATTCAGAGAAAAATCCAAGGCAAGTGGTTTAATTACGTTATTTATAACGAATGCTTCTTCCATGCGTAGAAATTTATATAATTGCATTGTTTTGGGAGAATGACAAAAACCCATGAAATTGGAATTAGAAACTCATGTTTTGATAAAGAGATTGTATGTAGAATTGTGTTTGGATGATTATACTGTTGGAAATACAACTTTCATGTTACAAAAACGGATTTAATTAGGGATATTGATGACTTTAATTTTTAGGGTTCATACTCATAAGATTTGGGGGAAAATTGGGAGATTTGATAATTGGGTGTTATTTAGGATGAATTGACCCCATAAATATGTTAAAATACGACCTAAGTATGTTTAGGAATGATTAGAAACCTTAAACTACTATTGGAATGATGTTTAGATGAGATTAGAGGTGAAGAGAACTGGGAAAAACGTAATAGGAGAATTCTGGGCTCGAAACTGTCACCTCGTTAGAAGGCCTGTCCAGGTCGTTCGAACGAGCTCGTTCGAACGAGCTTCTAACGAGTTGACTGTTTGACTTCTAACGAGTGGGATGTTCATTCGATTCCTTTCGTTCGAACGAACTCGTTCGAACGAGACTTCTAACGAGTTGACAGATTGGCCTTTTTGGCTTGATTCGATTTTTAATGTCCCGTAACCTGGTTTAATTGTAGAGATAACATTCCGTTGATGACTAATTGATATAGTTGGGATATTTGGGATATATTGAGGAGTTAAACATATAAGTGTGATTTGAACCAAATGAAAGTTGTGGATTAGGGCGCGAGTGACTAATCACGATGCGAGGATAATTAATGATTTAAATACATGTAAACCGGGCATACGATTTGTGTGACATTATAAGTTGGTATGAGAATGAGAAGTGTACCTTTAAGAAGTTATGGTAATTACTAAGAAGTGTGCATGCTTAGTATATATGATTTTATGTGTATGACATACCTACCATACTTGCTATCACGGGAGGTTTGCGTTCGCTTAGGGCCATCTAATATTTGTGTGCCTACGGGGGGATTTAGATTGGTACCTCGAGAACATAGGTCAGAGAAGGACTTGTTGGGAAGTTAATAAGTCTTCTGATCATGGGAGCGTAGGTATGTGCGTGACCCATGTGATGTGACTGTGTTCGCCTCCATTGTTTGTGATTGTTGTTATCTGATAACGATTCCTGAGAGATTCGGAATGCGTGATCCTTATGTACGTGATGTACCGGGATGGATAGCAGAGTATGTGTGCACCGCAGCTTAGCCTCTGGGTGCTTGTATTGTATATTTATGATGTGAATAGAATACGGTTAAATGAAAAGGAATTGTTATGGGAGAATAATTATAGTAACGCCTTGATAAAGATAAAAAGGGATAACCTGTTGTGAATTGTTTTGCTAATAATTGAGAATCCGAGTTTGAGTAAAGCCATCTATTTAATTGTTAACGTTGGGAATTTAAATTGTGAATCGAGTAGAAAGGTTAGAACTTATGACGGTTTAGTTGGATATGAATATCACTTATATGGGTACGGTACGTTAGGAGTGCACACTTAGTCGAGAGGTGAGGATTTCATATGAGTGCACGTCCTAACATGTATTTTGCATTCATTGTTTTAATGTTATTAAAGCACTTGCTGTTTTTAAAATACTCTCCACTTTCGGGCTCTGACCCGTTTGCTTTCAAATCTATTTTTTTTGTAAAACCTTTTTAGGTGCCCAGCCACAAGGACACCATGCATAGGATTTCCATTCAGGTGACGAGATGTAGCTGTTGTGGAAGTTACAGGGCCTTGATATTAGACGCCTCATTTTCTAGTCTTGACTCCATATTCAGTTTCATCATTTCTAGGGCATGTCGCCCATTTCTATTAGAGACATTTCATAATTCAGTTATTCAGATTTTTGGCATGTAATTAATTCAGGATACATTGTTTTATTTATTTCAGTTTGTGGGATTGTTGTGAGGAGATTTCCTCCGGACTTATTATTATTTGTTGGTTACTTTATTGAGACTTTATGGTGTATGGTGATGTTATTCTTTTACATTTCATTTATCGCATGTTAATCAGATTTAATTTAAAATTTGACAACTTACTTTTTAAATACTAGGTGGTTAGTAATCATTAAATGTTTTCGACGGTGATGCTATTAACTGAACCAAATTGGCATTTTGAATTAATTTAATAAAGGAGTAGCTACCCGGTATTTAATTAGTCGGCGTGTCACACTAACCATGTGAGGTCGAGGTCCAATGCCAATTGAAGAAATGTGTATGTAGAGTGGAACAAAAAAAAATTAAAAATTATTACCAAAATGAAGGAAGTAGTGATTTAATCGAAATTCGGGTAAAAGTTAATCCAAACTTATAAGTGACAAAATAGTGATTTACAAGTTTATTTAACTTAACAATATATATTTATGAAGTATATAAGATAAAGAAAAATGGGGAATATTAAATCATGCACTTGAGACGAGGATTTGTATGAGGGAAAAGCCCTCGCGAGAAAAATCTCTGGCTAAATCGATACCTTCCTATATAGAGGTAAATTTTAAAAAAAGGGAGAAATGACTTACAAATTTGAACCTCTGTTATACTCAATAATGCAGAACCACCAAAAGACACTTTTTTCACCTTCTAGATATAAGGGAAAGAATGAATCTCTATCTGGCCACTAACCACGTTGCACGTGTCAACTTATGCTGATAATGTCGTGTTTGAACTAAAACAAATTTCTTTCTTTAATGTTTGAAGAGAAAAATTTTATGTTCCATTTGGAATAGGTGAAAAGCCATTGTTCGTAGATCTAACTTCCTAGGATGTGAGGGTCCTAAAAGTTGAGGGAAGTTTCAAAAAACTATTTGTCTTTTTAAACTTAACTCACAAAGTATTTTTAAGATATCAAAGATATTTAAAGTTTTCAAAGAACAAGTTTTACAAAAAAAAAATTCAAGCCTTGAGAGAAGTGATCAAACATTAAACTAACATAATTATAATGGATATTGAAAAAATACAAATAAGTTTTTTATCTTTAGAAAATATGGTTTATTTTAGCTTGATAAAACAATTAAAACATTTCTAAAAATCTTAATCTTATTTTTTGAGGAAGAATAAAGTTTTTTAAATAAATGTTCTCAAACTTATGGACATAAGAATTCAAACTCCCTAATTCATTATTAACCACACAAAACAGGTTGCTTTGTGATCCCAACACAAGATATGTATGCAAAAGAGAATCTTCACGTTTTATAATATAATATTGTAAAAATATATCCTTTTGCGTCAAATCTGGTGATGAGATTGTAGTGTCACTGTAGCGAGAAAAAATGTTGCTAGAGCGAACCTAAATCCATTGAGGTCACACATAAAAATAGAGATATTTAGACTTGGATAAGAACACTGACGACAAACTATCACAGTAGAGAGAAAAATAGCCACCGCGACAAAAGTGTGATGAGGCAAGTCGCACCCTTTTTGGGAAACATGAACGAGTATTGGCCTTAAAGTGTTCGAAAATATTTTGGCAGAACACCGTATTTATGTTTGTTCTTAACCCAAAACACCTAAACTTAAAATACAATTATAAAAATGCAATTTTTATTAACATAGTTTTTCCTATAATAATAGCATATTGCATGGTGTCATTGTTCAATTTTTCCAAACCACTCACACACAAGTTTTAAGAAATTTTTGAATTTAAGATCATTTTATGTTTAAGTTATATCAAAACAAGGGAGGTATAGTAAGTCATTCTAAGTCTTTTAGATTTATCCTAATGCGTGGTCATGGCATGAGGTAGCTTTTCAGATGAAGATGAAGAAGTCCAGTCTTAAAATGTGGAAAATGACACTTTTCAGGACAACTTAAATATTTTTTGGAATGGGATAAGATAATATATTCATATGGAAATTTTTAGCATACTTGTTCTCTTACATATACCTTTTTTCTATCAGTTCTATATTCCCATGCTCCATTCACTTGTATATATGTCATGTTCCACTTTCACTCTTATGTAACTTCCATGTTTACATTTCCACATTTTCACATACTCCTCATGTCACTTATAGATATCATGCTTATTACCACATGTATATATTCACATGCATACTTATCATGTGTTTCAAACCAGTTATAAATATCACATTCTTTATGTATATACTTCGCTTCACTTGCATATATGTCCATGTTTTCCTCACTCATACTTATCCCCATGTTACTATCATTTTGTACATATATCCCTCTCATTTTTGTATATACACATGTTTCACGTTTTGCACATATCGCCATATTTTTTCCACTTGTACATAATCCATGTTACTTGTATATAATAACTTGTTTTACTCCCCTTGTATATCTTTTTCACATGCCACTCGTTTATACTTCCATGCTCTACTTCGTGCTTAGTAGTTGCACATATCCTTCTTAGCATACTAAAAAATTTGCAAAAAGATACTAATTAAGACTCATGCATTTTGTACACTATATCACATGAGCACTATATATTGACCCTATATTTCTCTCGTACTAGGGAGTCATTTTGTGATGGGTTTTTGGTTTTTCTGGGCACAATTAAGCTTAGGGATATGACTCCTACCTTCCACTGGTCAAGTACCTTAGAGGTATATTAAAAGAATCCTCTACGTCATACCACTTGACTGGACTTCTGATGAGAGGTATATAATAAGGAATCCATTCACGTACATTGAGTATATTGAATTTTCTTTCATACGTACCATCACCATGACCTTTTTTATGAGTCAATTAACATTCATTGGGGTATATCAAATGAAATTTCCACATGTACTGATGAATTATTTCCCTTATAGGCAAGAGGTATATTGTGGAAGTCCTGTCAAATAATGAAACCTTTACACTAAGCTCCTATGCATAAACATCATATAGATGTTTTCCCTAGGACACTCAAACCAAGATTGTCGGTTCCAATGCAAAACTGTTTTAAAATTTTGGGTCATCTTACCGCAAAAAATTTAGGCTGTTTGACCCATTTTTTAAAAAAGAACTATGTCGGTGAGTCGAGAAATAAGTTAACCTATGTCTTGCACCATATACCCTATTCTTTCTCAGACTTAGGTCATGCCCAGTATTTCACTTTCACCCTTGGAAAAACATATTACACGTGAAACCTAATAAGACCGACTTGTAAGGACACAGATTTCCAATTGAGTCCTTTGTTGTTTTGGATCAATTCCGGACAAAAATGTTTGAGTCATAGGATAAAGTTCAAGTTTATCCATTCAAGCCTATGACGTGTTTGTTGAAGACGTATCGGACAAGAGTATAAAGCTTCATCATATGGCGAGTTTGTTGTACCTTGTTTCTACATCAACAACATGTGTTCCGTTTACTCCTAAGGTATGAATGTATTACATATTTATATAGGAGCTTGTAAAAATTAGTATTGGGTGTAAGTTTTGTTTAAAATGTTGTTTATTTTCAGAAGGTTTCTTTAAAACTTTAAAATAAAGTTTCTAGGATAAAATCGATTTTTTAAGCTTTCTCGATTTTCGTTCGAAATTATCGTTTGAGCGAGTTTTTCGTTCGAAAGAGAATTTTGTTCGAACGAGGTTTGCCAATGACCTGCCTCTGGAACATCGTTAGAAGTATCATTCGAATGAGACTTCATTCAAACGAAAATCTCGTTCGAATGAGATTTCAGGCGGGAAATGTTTTTGCCAGTTTTAAGTAGTTTTTCCCATGTTTCCACTTACCTTTACCAACTAACTTTTGGCAGAAGTTATAGTATCAGGAACCAAGTTTGAAAAACTAACTTTTGACATCTTCTAAACACCTTTTATAGGGAACATTTTTGATAGAAAATTCCTAAGTTCAAAAGTTCATGTTTAAGTGTTTTTAGTTCAAGAACATCATTTGAAAAATACTTTATTACACCCATACTTTGTTTATTCCAAGTTTCCAAATAAATATCTTGCTTGGAGTTTTGGCACCGGGTTTAATCTACCGAATTGAAGAGTTTATGTGGGTTTACTTCTACATCCCAAAAAGAAGAAGTTCGTTGGTTTTGCTACGGATTTCTCAGATGGTGAAAGGCACCATGTGTGGTTGACGGTGTTCCTAATGTCTCATTGGTGAAGTCCAAGGTTCTGGTGGACTTTCGGGGTTGTTAACTAGGCAGAGGTGTTTACAAGAAGACGCGTCTAGGCTTGAAAGGAGTCGAGTCGAGGAAGTATGTAATTTGTCTTGTAATTGTGAAGCCATATTTAGTGGACTTAAGGCTAGGGTCGTCCGAGGTTTTTTCCCGTTGTGGGTTTTTCCTCGTACATAGCGACATAGTGGTTTGTGATTTATTTTATCTTTCTTTATCACTTAGATATTTGCTTAGGGTAAAAAGATAAAATATGGTTTAAATCATTACTTGTTTAATTTGGTGCTAATTAATTTGGGTAAATGTTAATTTAGTTCAAGTCTTTAACTTTATTATATAAAACTTGGTTTGGCCTAAAATTGCAATAATGTATTAATTATTTTGTTAGGAAAATTTCAAGGACTTGGATTAAATTAAGTTGGTTTAAGTGAAATTAAAATATGTGTATGTTTAATCTTATTTCACTTTGTTTAATTTTAATTTCAAAGAAATTAAAATTTGCTGTTTTTGTGTGTTTAATTGAACCATCTCGCTTTCGCATTTTTAAAAGGAAATTGACTTTAAAAAATTGGGGTTCTCGTGTTCCAACAAGTGGTATCAGAGCGGGATTGCTAAATTATTGCGTTTAAGATCCTTTTAAATATTTTTTACAAAAATGGAATTTTCTCCATTTTCCGAATTTCCTATTTTCGATGGATCTAATTACTCGTATTGGAAAGCCCGGATGAAATCGGCACTAAAATCTATCGACGAGAGAGTTTGGTTATCTGTTGTTAACGGGTGGTCCCCACCTACACATTTAGAAGATAATGAGCATGTTCCCAAACCCGCCGATAAATGGAATGAGAATGAATTTAAACTATCTAATTTTAATTCCTTAAGTTTAAATGCCTTGTTTAGCGCAGTCACACCGGATGAATTCCGTCGCATTATGACGTGTGAAACCGCTAAAAAGCTTGGGATATTTTACAACTCACTCATGAAGGAACTAGTGTCGTAAAATCTTCGAAACTCCAAAACCTCACCACTCAATTTTAAACCATCAAAATGAATGAAAAATAAACTTTTGATGAATTTTCTGCTAAACTTTCCGATATTGTTAATTCATATTTTAATTTGGGAGAGAAAATACCCGACAATCGTGTAGTAATGAAAATTTTAAGGTCCCAACACGATAGATTTATTCGTAAGGTGACCGTGTTAAATTCTTTACCCACTTTAGCCTCTACGAATTTAGAAGAGCTCGCAGGTGATTTACAAACCTATGAACTAGACATGTTTCCCTCCAAAACCGAAAAGAAAATTGAGAAGGGTGTTGCTTTGAAAGCCCAAAAGGAGGAAAAACATACAGTAGAGAGTGAAAGTGATAGTGACTCAGAAAATATGGCTATATTTGCTGGAAAGTTTTGAAAATTTCTTAAATTTAACAAAGATAAATTTAAAAATGATTTTAAGAAATTTGAAAAATCTAAGTATGAAAAAATTGAGAAGATCCCTAAAACTTCTAATGAAAATGTAAATAGGGAAGAGTCTAATAAGTGTTTTGATTGTGAAGGGTATGTCCACAGGGCTTTTGAGTTCCCCACTAAACTAAGGAGAGAGGGTAAGAACCCAATTTCCTATAATGCCACCGTTAGTCATAGTAATAAGGAAGAGGGACCCGATTCCTCCATTAAGCACAACTTTACCGCGTTCATTGCTAGCTATGTTAGTGATAGTGAGGAATCATCCAATGATGACATCTTAATTGATAACACTTCTGAGGCCCTTGTTTGTGAAGCTATAAAAGATGATGGTAGTGAGAGTGGAGAAGAAAGAAATAGTGAAAATAAAGAAGAGGTTTATGTGAGTGAACTTCAAAATGCTTATAAAGAACTTTATGAAGAATCTATTAAACTAAAATATATAATTTGAAGCTAGAGGCATGTTTAAGTGAGTGTGTCAAGGTTTTTGATGATAGTGGGTTGACTGAAGACCTTAGGACACGAGAGTGAGCTCTTCGAGAGAAGCTTGAATATGTAGAAGGCGAGAGAGATAGCCTTAAAGGTCTAATAGAATCCTTCAAAAAGGAGCTTCTCGAGTTTGAAGAGAGAATTTTTTTTATTAAAGTCTAAGTTTTTAGATTAAGAAAATAAATTAAAAGACTCTAGTAAAGTCAAATTTGATTTGGAGTGTCGTTCGGAGAAATTAGATAAAATATTAGGAACAGTCCAAATTAAAAATGACACATGTGGTTTAGGCTTCTATACATGTAATGAATCAACTCATAAAGCCAAAATCAATGTTTTAGGAGAATCGCTTAGGAAAGACTTTAGAGACCACTCCTTTGGTAAGTCTTTTCACCGAGTCTTTAGGTGCTCACATTGTGGTCGAAAAGGTCATCGTAGGAAATTTTGTTTTGATCTTAAACGAGGTCCTAGAAAATCCCAATATAAGGCAACCGAGGTAGCCAATATTCTTACACCCCGAGATCGTCATTCATCATTAGTTTGGGTTAGGAGATCCTACTTGGTAGCTTTACAAGATAGGATTTTTTACTCTCATTTCCTTTCACATGCTTCCTCTTTTGCTAAATCTAAAGGTTGAATGTGCTAGTTGTTTGCATACTTTAGCTTTTGTTCTTCATGCTATATCATCATGCTAATTGTATGCTCATGTTTAATCATTATTCTAGTCTATACTTCATGCTTTATCACATGCTAGAATTATGGTTTTTGTTTATCTTTTGTATTATACTTCTTTCATTTTAGTTTGCATTAAATGAAAAATAAAAAAAGATTTTGTTTATCATTTGTGTTTTAACTTGTTAGTAATTTAGGCTTTATGAAAAATACAAATGATTTTTGTGTGACTTTTGAGTAATTTTTTTATTTTTTGTTCAAAAAGTTTCAAAAACTCAAAAAGTTTTTTTTATGTATTTTAGTTTGACACACTTTATGTGGCATACACTTGTGATAGAATCCCTTATTTTTCGCTTCCATGTGGCTAGAACTTTTGGTTTAGATTGTCAATCCTTATTATGTTCTTTACCATGCTTACGTGCAGTAGTTGGATTTTGTGTTGTTTTAATGGATTCTATTTTTATGTGCCTCAATTCACACATGCACAAGCTCACTTGAAAGTATAACTTCATATGCATATTTGAGCTTTGTGAGGTATTCTCATACCATTCTTTTCATCTTCATGTTATGTGACCTAGGAGCACTAGTGCATGTTAAAATCCATTACACGTGAGATTTGATTGAGACATAAAAAATATTATATATAAATATGCACGGGGAAGGGCTTCGAAAGGAAATACCATTCTTTGCGAGTAAGACACCATTTGGAATGGACCTAATAGAAATACGTAGTCCAAAGGCCTAAAAGAATAATGGCATTAAAAGAAAATATTTGACAAGGCCAATTTTGTTTAGTTGATCTATTCGTTCAAAAGATAATACTCTATATGCCTAAATTGAGGGAGTTGGGATGGTATATCAACGGTTTTCACAATGTCCATTTATCCTAGTTGTGCTTTGAATGTCATGACTCTATTGGTTTGTAGAATCATCAAAATTCTAGGCTTGAATACATTGCGTATGTTTGTTCATTGAGTTTAATATATATTGTCACATGAGGTTATATTCAAATGTGATGAAGTTTGTAATCAATTGAAAAATCCGTGAACATGTTTTAAGTGATTGGGTCTGAATTTAATTGTTTCTAGTTCACACCCCAACACTTCCATTTCTACATGACACATTTTTCCCATACGAGTGTGTAGAATCGCTACAGCGGAAAGCGACTTCTCAAACAAAGTCCAATTTTAATTATTCCCAAATTTTAGTTAACCCCCAAAACATGCATCTAGATGATTTATCCAATAAAATAAAGCATGCACGATAAAACAAACAATTTCAGGAAAAATCCCCCAAAGGGGCAAAACCTTTTTATTTTCACTATAATTTGTAAAAATGGTTACACGGATTACAATAAAAATAAGTGTGACAAAGAAATACCTTCGGGTGTCGGTTTCTATGTCGTCGGCTGGAATCTCCCTCAGGAACTCCAGGTGGGCAGCAATGAAGAAGAAAGCGACTTCTTCACAAATTCTTTGGCTGGAACTTTCCCTTTTAAGGAGGGCAGTAATGAAGAAGAAAGACGTCTTCTCCACAAGTATGAACAAAAGTGCAGCAGTGTTCATGGGATTCAAAAGGATTCACAAAAGTATGAGAATGATGTGTGAATCAAAACATGAGTTTTGGGACTAAAAAATATGAAGACTTGAGATAATAGAACTCTCAAAATCATCTCTCCAAGTCTTATGACATAACTCCCCCGAAGTTGGATTTTATAGGAAACCAAAAGGAATTTCACGATTTTAAAACACTTGCCAGCGTCAGGTACCCCGAACCGGTTCTCGTGTACCCCGAACCGGTTCCCCCCCTAACCGGTTCACCATGCGGTTTGCGGTACCTCTCTGGTTCGGGGGTGAAAAATCAGCATTCTTCAATGGGATTTTATCCATCTTCAAAAGGTCATAACTCCTTTACCATAGCTCGAATTGAGGTGCATTTCTTCAAGTGGTGGCGAGATCTTCAAATATCCAGTTGACCCGATCTCCGGACTATGGCTGTAAAATTACCAAAATTCCCTTGAACATTCCTATCTTTCCTTCTTTTACTATTTTGACTTCTCCTGCGTACTACTTGCGTAAAATCCCTAAAATCATGGAACGTGAAGTCATTAAGGCAGATGTGGGACACTTGATGGAGATGTTGAATGCTTGATTCCCAGAATTCAGATTGAGGTCGTCGTGTGAGATCGTGTAGAGACGTGCCAAATGTAGCGGCGTACGACATACACAAATGTAACATATTGGACATGAGAAATATGTCCTTACAAATCTCCCCCTATGTCTATGTCGGTACATACATAAAAAATTTGAATTATCAAATAACAAATTGCCTATACAAATCTACCCTCCCATGAACCCAAAACTGGAAAGATACAAATGAATAAGTCTTTATCGTTTGTTCGTCAAATCTTCAAAGATTTCAAATCTTTTCTCATCTGGGTGTGAAATCCAATGATCATCAATGAAATACCTACACACATGAGATAAAGAAAAATACCAAGTGAAAAATCGAGTTTGAAATTAGATAAACACAGTCCCCCTCCCCCTCCCCGAATCGGCTCATCATGCGGTTCGCGGTACCTCTCTGGTTTGGGGGTGAAAAAATCAACATTCTTCTATGGGATTTATTCCATCTTCAAAAGGTCACAACTCCTTCACCGTAGCTCGGATTGAGGTGCCGTTTCTTCCAGTATCTTCGTGGTGGTGAGATATTTAAACTTATAATTGACCAGAACTCCGGATTATGGCTTTAAAATTACCAAAATGCCCTTGAACATTCCTCTCTTGCCTTTTTTCACTATTTTGACTTCTCTTGCGTACTACTTGCATAAAATCCCTAAAATCGTGGAACGTGAAGTCGTTAAGGAATATGTGGGACACTTGATGGAGATGTTGAATGCTTTATTCTTAGAATTCGGATTGAGGTCATCCCGTGAGATCGTGTAGAGACGTGCCAAATGTAGCGGCGTACGACATACACAAATGTAACGTATTGGACATGAGAAAAATGTCCTTACAAATCTACCCCTGTGTCTATGTCGGTACATACATAAAAAATTCGAATTATCAAATACCAAATTGGATATACAAATCTACCCTCCCATGAACCCAAAACTGGAAAGATACAAATGAATAAGTCTTCATCGTTTGTTCGTCAAATCTTCAAAGATCTCAAATCTTTTTTCATCGGGGTGTGCAATCCAGTGATCATAAATGTAGTACCTACACACATGAGATAAATAAAAATACCAAGTGACACATTGATTTTGAAATGAGACAAACACAGTTCCCCTCGAACCGGTTCACCATGTGGTTTGCGGTACCTTTCTGGTTTGGGGGTGAAAAAATTAGCATTCTCCTATGGGATTTTCTCCATCTTCAAAAGGTCATAACACCTTCACCGTAGCTCGGATTGAGGTGTCGTTTCTTCCAGTATCTTCCTCGTGGCGAGATATTCAAATTTCCAGTTGACCAGACCTTTGGCCAATGGCTATAAAATTACCAAAATGCCCTTGAACATTCCTATCTTTCCTTCTTTCACTATTTTGACTTCTCTTGCGTACTACTTGCATAAAATACCTAAAATTGTGGAACGTGAGGTCATTAAGGAAGATGTGGGACACTTAATGGAGATGTTGAATGCTTGATTCCCAGAATTCAGATTGAGTCCGTCATGTGAGATCGTGTAGAGACGTGCCAAATGTAGCAGTGTACGACATACACAAATGTAACATATTGGACATGAGAAACATGTCCTTATAAATTTCCCCTTTGTCTATGTCGGTACATACACAAAAAATCTGAATCATCAAATACCAAATTTCCTATACAAATCTACCCTCTCATGAACCCTAAACTAGAAAGATACAAATGAATAAGTCTTCATCATTTGTTCGTCAAATCTTAAATGATCTCAAATCTTTTCTCATCAGGGTGTACAGTCCAATGATCATCAATGTAGTACCTACACACATGAGATAAAGAAAAATACCAAGTGACATATCGAGTTTGAAATGAGATAAACACAGATATGTATGAGAAAATCATATGTCAAATCTAAAAAACTCCCCTAAAATTTAAACTCCCCCAAAAAATGATAATTCTTCCTCCCCCTTTGTATTATGTTCTTAAATAGACAAATGAGAAGAATAAATCAAACAAGAAAAGTCGGGGTGTCATGGTATTCAGAATAAGCCATCAATCAAATGGCAAACATGCTCTTTCACAGAGATACAAAAAAATCTTCACAAACTATTTTTGATTTTTCAAATTTTTTCATACAAAAATAAGATACCAAAAAAAATCACTCCATGGATTTAAACTCAAACAACCAAGTCATGTAAATGGAATGAATGGGATTCGATAGGTAAATCAACTCAATCAAGCATATGTGCACGATGTATACTTGTACCCCTAACGAATGAACATCAAAATTATCCTTAGGTGTAAAAATTGTTGAATTTAGATGACATTATCTTATGTAAATATACAAATCAAAGTCTAAATGATTTCCACACCAATAACGTCCAAAACTATAGAGTGCTTTTTCAAGACTTTCAAGGATGTTCAAACCCGTTATAAAATCTCCAACTAAACTCCCTCGTATATATTTTCTTTTAGAGGTGTTAAACTATATTCTCAAACTTTGGAGGATTGGTTCAAAAACTAAATGGCCCATAATTGGCATGAATTTCTTTTTATTGCCTTTAAATTTTTTGGGCTCTTTTAAACAACTTTGGACCCTGGATAATAAAATTCCTCAATTTTTTAGGTCCAATTAAATGGAGGCTTAACCGCATAGGGTAAATGATAACCTTTCATTGCCCTTCACCATTTTCATACAAAACACACAAAACCTCACAAACATGGTTCAAAGGTGCACACTTGTGATCAAGTTTTTTCGTGCTTGGTTCGTTTTAGGGACAGGATTGAAGTGAAAACACCCAATCGAGATGTGATAAGACAAGCACAATAATCAAACAAATCCGTGAACGTGTGCAATAAAGGATATCATGACTCAAACATGTAGAAAATAACAACTAATTACATCTCAATGACTCCAGACATTGTAAAGCATATGAATGAATTTACCTATTGTCTCGAAACACTATCAAATCGTCACATGGATAAATGGAATGAGATTGTGACTCGGTCATCCCAAGGTTTAATCCATAAACGGTGTAAACAAAATAAAAAATATTTTTGGATTTTCAAAATTTTTATCAAAATAAAATATTTTTGTATTTTTCAAAATTTTTCAACAGAAAAATTTTATACAAAAAGTACATGTCAACACACTAGAAAATATATATCATAAAACCACAACTAGTGTATGACAAACATCCAACACAATCAACCAAAATATTTCACATGGGGTGAATCACGTGCAAGCAAATAGGAATCGTGGACAAATTCAAATCCGATTTTCTAACCCAAATTGATGTGTAGCGAAGTGTGGAGGTTAGAAAAATAAAATTTATTCTATTATTAACCATCCTGGGTCCATTTAAAAGCTTGTAACAAAAGAGCCTAAGATGACCTTGATTACCGCAATGTGTGCAAGTGTAAATCGGGTGATGTGTGTTACCTTAAGGTGGCCCTCTCCTCAAATTTCTTGGTTGCTCTCTCTGAATTTGCCTGGGTGTCTCTCTCTTAATGATCCTAGGAGGTTCTCTCACTATGTTCCTAGGGGGCTCTATCCTAATAAACTTAGGTGCCTCTTTCTTAACAATCCTAGGAGGCTCTCTCATACGTGTGAGAATGGGTGCAACATATTTTTCAAGACCAATCCCACCCCTATCCTTTTTTATCTCGACGGTGCTTAAAATCTTATCAAGTTTTTAAGACCTAGACTCCAAATCAAATTTCACTTTACTTGAATCTTTCAATTTCACCTCAAGTTAACCTATCTTAGATTCAAGTACACGTCTAGAATCCTCAACCTCTAAAAGATCCTTTTTCATAGTCTCCATCAACCCTCTAAGACTATCTCTCTCACCCTCGACGTACCCAAGCTTCTCTTTCAAAAATTTCTCATGTGCCCTAAGTTTTTGAAATAAAAAATCATTATTTTTTAAGGCACACTCTTTCAATTGAACTTTCAATTTCAAATTTTATTTCCTCATTTTCAAAAATTCAGCATAAAGTTCATTGAAAGTAGTTTGCAAGTCACGCTCATCTACACTTTCATCCTCACTCCCATCACCCTCACTATCATGGGATTCACTCTTAGTGGTTGTGGAAGAAGTATCATCGTCATTCTCATGAGTAGACACACAGTTGGGAAGAACACACTTACTTGCATAAAAATTTTCTTCACTTGGGTTACTCTCACTAAGGGTGGCAACAAAAACAATTGGTTTGTTAAAACTGTCCCTAATTTTGGTGGGGTACTCATCTATGTTATGGCCAATCCCCTCACAACAAAGACATATCTCAGATTCTTTCCTTTTAACAAAAGATTTAAAAAAATATTTCAGAAGAAATTTTCGAATAGAGTTTTCAAACACTTGAGTTCTAATATCATCAAAACCACCGAAAGTCATTTTTGCGAAAAAATAGGATCAAACACAATAACTTAGTGCAACATGCTCTGATACCAATTTGTAGAATCTCTATAGAGAAAATATTGCGACTTCTCAAATAAAATCAAATTTCAATTATTGCCAAATTTTAGTTAAACCCTAAAACATGCATCTAGATGATTTATCAAATAAAATAAAGCATGCAGGATAAAACAAACAATTTCAGGAAAAATCCCCCAAATGGAAAACCCATTTTTATTTTCACTATAATTTGTAAAAATGATTACACGGATTAAAATAAATTAAGTGTGATAAAGAAATACCCTCGGGTGTCGGTTTCTATGTCGTCGACTGGAATCTCCCTCAGGAACTCCAGGTAGGCAGCAATAAAGAAGAAAGACGGCTTCTCCACAAGTATGAACAAAAGTAGAGCAGTGTTCTTGCAATGTAAAAGGATTCACAAATGTATGAGAATGATGTGTGAATAAAAACATGAGTTTTGAGACTCAAAAATATGAAGACTTGAGCTAATAGAACTCTCAAAGTCTTCTCTCCAAGCCTTATGAAATAACTCCCCCGAAGTTGGCTTTTATAGGAAACCAAAAGAAATTTCACGATTTTAAAACACTTCCCAACGTCAGGTACCCCGAACTGGTTTTGGTGTACCCCGAACCGGTTCGGGTGTACCCCGAACCGGTTCCCCCCAAACCGGTTCACCATGCGGTTTGCGGTACCTCTCTGGTATGGGGGTGAAAAAATCAGCATTCTTCTATGGGATTTTCTCCATCTTCAAAAGGTCATAACTCCTTCACCGTAGCTCCAATTGAGGTGATGTTTCTTCCACTATCTTCGTGGTGGCGAGATTTTCAAATTTCCAGTTGACCAGACCTCCTTACTATGGCTATAAAATTACCAAAATGCCCTTAAACATTCCTGTCTTGCCTTCTTTCACTATTTTGACTTCTCTTGCGTACTACTTGCATAAAATTCCTCAAATCGTGGAACGTGAAGTCATTGAGGGAGATGTGGGACACTTGATAGATATGTTGAATGCTTGATTCCCAAAATTCAGATTGAGGCCGTCGTGTGAGATCGTGTAGAGACGTGCCAAATGTAGTGGTGTAGGACATACACAAATGTAACATTTGCACATGAGAAATATGTCCATACAGAGTGTGAAAAGCTTATTATATTTTGTGTAATGTGTGGCGTCTATACCTATATATATGTGCATGTGCGTTAGTGATAGTCATTATGTCTACATATATATGGTATTTTTTTGTCTTTGCCTTACTTTCTAGTCCATCTATGCTTCTACTTTATGATTGGTATCTATCTTGTTGCATTCTAGGTTGATATCTCATGCTTAATACTTTATGTATCATATTGGTATAATTTTCTTGCATCTTAGTTGGTATCAGTTATTATTTATTGGATTAGTTATGATTTTTTTGCCCATATGCTTTCATGTTATTATCACTCTAAGTTTCATCGTGTTTAAATTTCGTTTATCCTTTGTCTATTCCTGAACAAAAAGGGGAAGAATGATAGGGGGAGAAATGGTATCTAATCCTATTATAATCGTATCTTAGTTTGGGAGATTTAACTTAGGGGGAGTCGCAACCTTCTTAGGTAGATCATAGTTGATAAAGGGGAGAATTAATTTAGGGGGAGTATTTATTTTAAGTGCATTTAATATTGTGATATTCCCTATGTGTTTGATAGTTTTCTTAAGTGTGCAGGAATTCTTCTAAGTGGCAACTTTCATCATCAACAAAGAGGAATTCTTCTAAGTGGAAACTTTCATCATCGGCAAAGATACTGATCCTTGGGTAGTTTGAATCAAGCTATTGTGTTTTTATGTCTAGTAGAGCTTGACGACCCTTTAGGATTTTGTTTTGGTTTTTGTCCCGAAATAGCCAAAGGGGGAGATTTGTAAGGACACAAATTTCCAATTGAGTCCTTTGTTGTTTTGGCTCAATTCCGGACAAAAATGTTTGAGTCATAGGATAGAGTTCAAGTTTATCCATTCAAGCCTATGACATTTTTGTTGAAGACGTAGCGGCCAATAGTATAAAGCTTCATCATATACCGAGTTTGTTGTGCTTTGTTTCTACGTCAACAACATGTGTTCCGTTTACTCCTAAGGTATGAATGCATTAAATATTTATATAGGAGATTGTAAAAATTAGTATTGGGTGTAAGTTTTGTTTAAACTATTGTTTATTTTTAGAAGGTTTCTTTAAAACTTTAAAATAAAGTTTCTGGGCTAAAATCAAATTTTTAAGCTTTCTGGATTTCATTCAAAATTGTCGTTTGAACGAGTTTTTCATTCAAACGAGAATTTCGTTCGAAGGAGGTTTTACCAATGACCATCCTCTGGAAATTCGTTAGAAGTATTTTTCGAACGAGACTTCGTTCAAATGAAAATCTCGTTCCAACGAGATTTCAGGCGGGAATTTTTTTTGGCAGTTTTGAGCAGTTTTTCCCATGTTTCCAGTGACCTTTACCCACTAACTTTTGGCAGAAGTTATAGGTGCGGGAACTAAGTTTGAAAAACTAACTTTTGACATTTTCTAAACACCTTTCAAAGAGAACATTATTGAGAGAAAATTCTTAAGTTCAAAATTTCATGTTTAAGTGTTTGTAGTTCAACCACATTATTTAAAAAAATACTTTCTTACACCCATACTTTGTTTATTCCAAGTTTCCATATAAATATCTTTCTTGGAGTGTTGGGCACCAGGTTTACTCTACCAAGTTGAAAAGTTCATTTGGGTTTACTTCTACATCCCATAAATAAGAAGTTCGTTGGTTTTGTTGTGGCATTCTCACATTGTTAAAGGAACCATGTGTGGTTGACGGTGTTCCTAATGTCTTATTGGTGAAGTCCAAGGTTCCGACGGAGTTCCAGAGTTGTCGACTAGGCGGAGATGTTTACAAGAAGACGCGTCAAGGCTTGAAAGGAGTCGAGTCGAGGAAGTAATTCATCTGTCTTGTAATTGTAAAACCATACTTAGTGGACTTAAGGCTAGGGTCGTCCGAGGTTTTTTCTCGTTGTGGGTTTTTCCTCGTACATCGCGGCGTAGTGGTTTGTGATTTATTTTATATTTTTTTATCACATAGATCTATTCTTAGGGTAAAAAGATAAAATATGGTTTGAATCACTACTTGTTTAATTTGGTGCTAATTAATTTGGGTAAATGTTAATTTAGTTCAAGTCTTTAACTTTATTGGATAAAACTTTTGTTAGGAAAATTTCAAGGACTTGGATTAAATTAAGTTGGTTTAAGTGAAATTAAAATATGTGTATGTTTAATCTTATTTCACTTGGTTTAATTTTAATTTGAAAGATATTAAAATTTGGTGTTTGTGTGTGTTTAATTGAGCCATCTCGCTTCCGCATCTTTAAAAGGAAATTGATTTTAAAAAATTGGGGTCCTCGAGTTCCAACACGACTATAGTGAGGGGTTTTCTTCCCTTTTTCTCTCCATTTTTTAGAAAACTACCAAAAATATTCTTTTAAAAAAATATTATTTCCCTCTCAAGTGCAAGTTTACTCCTTGGTCTCGCTTCGTATTGTTCGATATCCGCTATCAAACCTCAAACTTTACATACTCATCAACTACTTTAACAGATATTGAATGGTCCTACCACTGATTTCTCATAGAGAACCTTTATCATAATGCTAATGCCAAGGCATATCTGATGGTCGTACTTGCTCAATTCAGTACAAATATTGATATCCTGTAAGAAGATATTCATAATATGTAGAGAAATCGGTTCCACATCTCATAGGTATAAGAACAAGATATTATTTTTCATCGTTATGTGGGACCACAAGTGCTTAATCCGATATAGGATACGAAAGAGTATCTACAAGATCCACATCCTCAGTGCTCTACCTATTAACATATTTACGAATTCTAAAACTTACTCAACAAGGGAATAACATGGCCATGACTTACTCAAGAAGGGAAAGTATAACATATACTACAACTATCGTCAATAATAATTCCTATTAGCTAGATACCTCATGGGGAATGAAACCCATCCTTTTTAAACCCAAAGGAGTATACTTAACTCCACACCCCTCTGTCCTAAGTATACCATGATCTCTTATTTCATAATTTTATCAAACCTTTGGACCCTCATTCACTTACC
The DNA here is from genome assembly GCA_949130495.1 of Sambucus nigra. Lineage (NCBI taxonomy): Eukaryota > Viridiplantae > Streptophyta > Magnoliopsida > Dipsacales > Adoxaceae > Sambucus > Sambucus nigra. The sequence continues at coordinate 79,877,185 of OX422221.1, read as the reverse complement.
GATTCTCTTCGAAAATATTCTAAGCATGACTCGCTATAAGTTTCACTAAACCATCGAGCATACAATTGACAAATTCCATCACCATAAAAATATTGTCCAAAGTCTTATTGACAAATTCTTCATCACACCCATTGCAAAACCAAAACCAAATACTACTCAAAACCCTTTACCCATGCATCAATATGGTACGAATGCCATCATTATAGATGAAGATCTAGATTATGAGCCTTCTGCTAGAATTTGACCCATCAATAGGCCTACTTGATCCAACAAGTCATCTAAACCACATGCTTATCTCACAGTTTGTGGATCCATCCTCATCCACAGAATACTCCTAATCATGCTATTTCTGTTATAATAAGGGCTGACATTATTATTCAAACCCACTCAGAAATAGGAAGCATGGAACTACCAACTATCCTAGAACAACTCAAAACTTTTTAGATTAAATTTCCCTCAGAAATGACCCTCGAATAAAAGGATCGTGAGAAGGTCAATGAAATATACATGGAAGTCGGGAAGTGGGCTCATCAGTCCAACGTAATTTATATGTTCAATAAAAATAATTTCATAGCTGGAATGGGGTTGGACTATAGATAATAAGGAATTCAAAACCCAATTGTTTTAAATAAAGCCCACACATTGCATGTTTTAAGAGCCGAGAAAATGACTCTCATTTAATCTCACAAAAAGAGAGTATTAAAGAGGCAATAAGTCATATCTGGTATCTCTTTAAATGGGAATTTTAACAACGAGGTTGATGACTTTCCCTATTGCGGCTTCCCTAAACCAGGTACGATGTTGCCGAGAAGAAATTAGAGCTTGGATTTGAGATATTCTTTGAGGAAAAATTTACTTGGACTAAACACCCAAAGAGTAAGATGAAACCTATGACCATTAAGTCTACTCACTTTATCTCGTAGGACACAAAAATCATTGAATGCACCAACAACGACGAATTATTTGGCCTTAATGTACCAGGAATGGACCTCTACATGATCTATACTGAGTTTGAACCATCTAAACCATACCAAAAGATAACCTTTACTAATAGCCCTATCCTTAACTAGCGAAGCTCCCTAGCCAACTCAAATTTGCATGCCTAAAACCCTATTTTTTATTTTCTAGAAAATGAATTTGTTTCTTACTTTTCTATTCTTCTTGCAAGTGTAAATAAAGCCTCTTTTGGAAAGGTCCTCAGTTTTCTATTTCCCAATTTTTTTATTAATGAAACAAACAAATATTTTGAGTATCTTAACGTTCCTTGGATTACTTACATTGATTCTAATCAAATAATTGATAAAGATGATCTAATAAATGAACAACTCTTAACTAATTTGAATAAGGGGAAAATCAAACACCATAAATGTATTAAAACTAATCATGATCAGACTATTATTATTAATCTTGGTTCTACTACCAGTCCGCGTGAGACTAAAATAGGTTTAAACCATGATGATCATGAGCAGTTGCAATTCAAAGAGTTTCTGAAAGAATTTATGGACATATTTTCATGGTCTTACAATGATATGCCTAGCATCGATCCAGAAATCATACGACGTGAGATTCTGACTTATCCTGAATGCAAACCGGTTAGGCAGAAGCTAAGAAAGCTCTGGACCGAATGGTCCCTCCAGATTAAAGACAAATTTGATAAGAAATTCAACATAGTATTAATCCATGTCATCGAGTATCCAACTTAGCTTGACTAAATTGTTCCTAGGCCAAAATCAAGAGGAAACGTCTGCGTGATCTTCGACTATCAGTATCCGAACAAAGCTTCTCTGAAAGATGACTATCCTTTACCCAACAACAACGTGATCATTGATAACACAACTAATAATTCCCTCAATTCATTATTCGATGGCTTTGTTAGGTATAATCAGATCAAGATGTATCTCGACCACTAATAAAAGATTGCTTTCATCACCCCATGGGGTACCTTTTACTACACTATCATCCCTTCCGTTCTAATAATGTTGCGGCTACATATCAAAGGGAATCCACAACCATACTGCATGATCTTATCCATAAAAAGGTCAAAGTCTACATCTAATACATGATCACTATGTTCATGACTCGAGAAGATCACATTCCTATCATAAGGAAATTCTTTAAAAAGTTGTGATAGTACTAGATGTGCCTAAACCTGCTGAAGTGCATATTCGATGTTACAATGGGAAAACTCATTGGCTCTCTGGTCAGTGGGAGAGGGATTAAAATATACCCTTCAAAATTTAAGGCAATACTCAAAATGTTGTCGCCTCGGACTGAAAAAGAAGTTTGTGGTTTCTTGGGAAACTTCAGTACATTAGCAAATTCATGAGTTATCTCACTTCCATACACGAATCCATCTTCAAGATACTCCTAAAGAACTCAACCAAACTCTAGAAAGAGGCATGTTGAGAAACCTTTTGACAAAATTAAATAATACCTTACTTAACCTTGAGTTCTCATGCCACCACAACTAGGTATAACCCTTCTCTTATACTTAATGGTTACCAATACCGCGACTGGGGCTATGTTATCCCCGTACATTGAAAAATCATGTAAAGAAAGAGAAGTATATTATGCCAGTTGAAAATTAGGTGCGTGTGAGGTGAATTATATAGCATTTTAAAAAGGCGTATGTCTTCATGGTTTGGGTCACTCGAAAACTTAGACACCACATGCTTGCATTCCCCATTAAGATAGAGTCTCAAATGGTTCCCATGAACTATTTGCTAGAAAAGATTGCCTTCTTAAGCCGCATGGCCCATTAGATATTGTTAGTAGTCGAGTTTGATATCACATATGTCACATAAAAAGACATCAAAGGAAGGGTCGTCTCTGATTATCTTTTCGATAATCACATTAGTGAAGCTGATGTATAAATTCTTTAATTCCCTTATAAGGATATCCTTTATATTTCCCATAAAGATCTTTAGTGGTAAATGTTCTTTGGCGGGGCTACCAACCAGAAGGTATATGGCATTCAAATACTCCTTCTCAGTCTTGATGGCTCTCATGCTACCATATCCATTATGTTAGACTTAGGTTGCACTAATATCCTTACAATATATTAGGCATGCATTGTGGCCCTTTAGTTTATCCTCAAGAAGGAGATCCATTACCTCGATGTTATAGAGGCTCAACCCTCATCAGAGGTCAACTCCTCCAAAATTTGAAAGTAAAAGACGAGAATATTCTACCCTTTCATGCTCATGTTCAATATCTCTCATCCAAATTTAAGGATATCACCATTCCTGAATCCCGCTATATGGTTAACTTATTAGGATTTTATGCCATATAGGAGTTTCAACTAGTTTTGATATGATGACAAAAGTGTTTTCCAATTTGAATTGAGCATCTCTTCATCAAGGTACAACAAATACAACATCAAGTAGAACTCCATCAATCCTAATCATGGTTTATAAAGTCTAAAGGTACTAAACAACACAATTAGGAACACATTGCACTCAAATTGCATTTAGTGTGTTGAAAATTACATTTAATAATTTTGGGGAATTTTTTAAACATTTAAAATTGATTTCAAAAAGTAATTGAATTATCAAAACTTCCCTCAAAATCCTTTTGGAATGTTTCTTAAAATAGAACAAATATTTGTGGCTAAAAATGGAATTATTTAAAAGTATAAAATGAGCATCTAATGGCTTGTTATTGGTTTACACATGGTATACACTTGCTTGCATTTGATTGGCCCATTTTATGTTTTCTCCCTACCTCAAACCTAAGATGCATTCCCAGCCTTCGATCTAATCTAATCAACAGTCTGGATGTTATAACGAAGTAATCACAATGCATATCTATTCAACCAATCATAGTCTTATTTCAAGCGGTGCATTTCTTACCCTTAGATTTAGATCATGTGAGGAGATGTAATTCCAGCCGTTAATTTGATCAACAACTTCCAAAACCTTCAACCAATTGTATAAATAGGTGCTTCATCTTAACATTTGGGAACTTTTACTAGTCTGAGAGTTTGAGGGAAAAAAGAGAAGAGAGAAAATATAATCAAAGAGAAAAAGGGTTTTGAGGGAAAACTCTGTCAAAATATTTTTCAAAATAGAAGTTAGTTAGGTTTGTGAAAATAGAAGGATCTCCCTTCGAATTTTCAAAAACCGCTTCTAAAATCCCTTCTTCATTCTTAAAAACTTAGGATTCTGTAAGTTTGAGTGTTTTTTATTATTAAAAGTCAAACACAACTTCCTATGAAAACATAAATATCTCAAAACAACCTCACGTGGTTGATTATCTCATTTCTATTTATAAAACTAAGATTGTGATGCATCTCACGATATTTCAAGGTTGTTTTGTGCATTTTCTTTCAGAGAAATTATTTCTCCCATTGGATCTTGTTCAAATTCTTTCAAAATTTCATATCCACTATTGTCTATTTTTAAAATAGAAAAAAAGACTTAAAACTAGTTACATGTTTTAAATATGATGTTTTTTTTATAGTTTTAGATTTTATAAAAAAACAAGTACGTAAATAATGTTTTTAGATCTATGTTTTTCAAGATCTGAAAATGAACAAATATGAAATAATCTTAGCTAATAAGTCTGATTTTCTGTCTTTTAAAACAAAATCATAATATATACTCTCTATAATTTTTAGAACTTGTTTGTAATGTTTAAGTGTGTGTGGGTTCATTATCTACATATACTTTAGACAGACACGTTACACCACTCTCACACATTGTTCAAATAGTCAAAGTGTGTTATTGAGATAGATATTCGTTTGATTTAGTTGACATAAAGCTAAAATGGAGAAGGGCGAAATACAACTATTGGGAGAGATTACAACAAAAGAAATACCATTTGAGGTATGGCTCAATTTAGGTATATTTCTTTATTTTTTTGATCTCTTGTTATAGTTTGTAATCTTGTAACCTTGCTTGATTTTTAGTGGACTTTTTTGGTTCATGGCATAGAGGTCACCTTGGATGTTTTCTTTAATTTGGGGTTTTACTACGTATCGTCTATACTTTACTTCTTTCAATTCCTTATTCTTCCTATACTGGTTAGGATACATAAGGTTTCCCTTTTAAAAAATGGTTAACTAAGAATCTTAAATTGTTTTCTAATTTACTTCTTTACACATCTTGTGTTTATATTCAAAAGGAGTTTCCTCAAAGAGTTTAATCAGAGTTGACCTAATCATTAACTTTTATTAATAACTTGGTAAGTGTTTTTCAAGTATCACAACGGGTTTTTCAAAATAATTTTTGATCCTAAATCTCATGAAATTGCTTTTGAATTCTATTTCTAACAAAAGATGAAAAATACGAGAAACTTAATTACTTGTATAGACAATCCCTCTTTGATGACACAATATTCCTTATTGGAAGGTAAAGATGATTGCCTTCATCCAAGGGACTCTTGGTGATGTTTGCGTAATGATTGAGAATAGTTATGTTCACCCTATAGAGCCTTTAGCTAAAACTAGTACAATAAGGACTAAGAAAAGTCTCAGTGAGTTCGCTAAGGTAGAAAAAAATGTCACAATAAATATGAATTTAAACGTATATCTATCCGTACAACTTTCGAAGAAGCCTGTGATACCATTGTCACTGCCCATGAAGGTGATGAGTGTTTTAAGGATGTGACGACACAATTGTTAGTTCAGCAGTAAGATACCCTTATGATGGATCAGAATGAGTCATTTAATGACTTTTACATTAAGTTGACTAATAATATAATTAAAATGCATGCTGATGGGATTGTATATGATAGAAAATAAATTGTGCTTAAAATTTTGAGATCCATGTCTGCTAAGTTGATAATAAGAGATATGTTATTGAAGAAATGGATTACACAAATTTAAATCCTAAATTATTGAGTAGTAAACTGAGAACAGTTGAAATGTTGTTAGAGTACAAGAAACATATGACCTGAAATAGCAAGAGATCCTCTAGTTCAAATGTTGTGTTTTCATCTCAATTAACTTTCTTGAATAGAATTTACCTGACTATGATCTAGAATTAGACGAGGACGGTGACTTAGAAAGTCTTGATAAACAAATTACCCTGATAAGTAAACTCTTTAAGAAAGTTATTAAGTTTAAGAATTTAGTGGCTTCTAAATAATGAAAATCTGGTTATAAAAACATTCAGAATCCTAGACCCCATGAAAGAAATGGTTCTAAATAAACCTCTGATAATCACTCCAGACCTAAGAAACACCTTAAAAATTTACATTTTCATAGGTGTGGTAAGATGGTGAACTTTTTTAATAAATGTAGGACTAAGGTTAACAATATTGTTAAGGCCCATATATGTAAAACATGGGATGACTCTAATGACTCAGAAGTGGATGAACCTGAGTCATCCAATGCTAAAGAATCAAGCATGTCTTTCTTTGCTAAAATTATATATTTTTATGACAAAGCATGCTTGCCTGCTGACAATGCTATACCTCCAATTGTTGTGAATGATGTATCTACTACTGTGAGAAATGAACATAGTGCTTATAGCATAAGTGTGAGCCAAAGTGAAACATATTTTGATGAACTGGATGGTTGTGTGTAGACATTCAAGAATTGTACATTAATACCCTTAAGAGAAGTGCCAAACTAGAAAAGAAGGTGAAATAGTTAACTAAATGTGTTAAACAACTCAGTAATACCGTTAGGAAAAATGCTGAGGAATACACTAATCAATGTATTGCCCACGAGACAAAAACTACAGAATATGTTTCCAAACTGAAAGAACTTTGTGAGAAAAAAATTATTTTAGTAGATAGGTATAAATATACCTTAGTGGAATTGGAAGAATCTAAACAACAAGTCTTAACTATTTTCAAAAATGTGTGTCTAATGGCTTGTTGTTGGTTTACACATTGTATACACCTTCTTGTATTTGATTGGCCCATTTTCAGTTTTCTCCCCCTCACATACCTGATATGCATTCTATACCATCAATCTAATATAAGCAACGGTCACCAGGTTGTCAGGACTTAATCCCAATGCATATCTATTCAACCAATCATAGTCTTATTTTAAGCGGTGCATTTATAACCCTTAGATTTAGATCATGTTAGGAGATGTAATCTAAGTCGTTGATTTGATCAATATCTTCTAATACTCTCAACCATTTGTATAAATAGGTGCTTCAACTTAAAGTTTTGCAAGTTTTACCAATCAGAGAGTTCGAGAGAAAAAATGGAGAAGATAGAAAAAAAAGATTTTGAGGGAAAACTCTGTCAAAATAATTTTGAATTTTTTTTCAAAATATAAGTGAGTTTGGGTTTGTAAACATAGAAGGATCTCCCTTGTGATTTTAAAAAACCATTTATGAAATTCATTCTTCATTCTTGAAAACTTTGGGTTTCTTTGAGTTGTGAGTTCGAGGGTTTTTGAGTGTTAAAAGCCAAACACAACTCCCTCTGAAAACATATATCTCTGAAAACAACCTCATGTGGTTGAATATCTCATTTCTATTTAGAAATATATGGTTTCAACCTTATGATACATTTCACTATATTTCTATGTTATTCTACGAATTTTCTTTTACAGAAATTATTTCTCTCGTTGAATCTTGTTCAAATTCTTTCAAAATTTAATATCAACTCTTTTATGTTTTAAAAATAGAAAAAAAGAATTACAAACTGGTTGCATATTTTAGATATCATATGTTTTCATGCGTTTGCATCTTGTAAAATTTTTGTACATAAATAATCTTTTTAGATCTAAGTTTTTCAAGATCTAAAAATGATTAGATCTAAAACAATCTTTGGTAATAAGCCTGATTTTCTGTCCTTTAAAGAAAAATCATCATATAGACTCTCTGCAATTTGTAGGACTATTTTGTAATGTTTATGTTTGTTGGGATTCATTATTGTCACATATTTTAGACTCACACGATACATCACTATCACACACTGTTCATGTAGTCAAAATGTGTTGTCGAGAGAGAGATGGAGATTTTCTTGACTTAGTACACGTAAAGCAAAAAAGGAGAATGTTGGAATACAACTATTTGGAGATATCAGTATAGAAGGAATACCATTAGAGTTGTGGCTCAATTTAGGTATACTTCTTTATTTTTTTGATCTCATGTTATAGTTTGTAATCTTGTAACCTTGCTTGATTTTTAGTGGATTTTTGTGGGTTTGTGGTGTAGAGGTCACCGTGGATGTTTCCCATAATTTAGGGTTTTACAACGTAAAAATCTATGTGTACTTTATTGCTTTTAGTTCTTTATTCTTGCTATACTGATTAGGATACATAAGTCTTAATAAGTTTTTTGTTTTAAAAAATGGTTAACCAAGAATCATAAATTGGTTTCTAATTTACTTCTTTACACACCTTATTTTTATTTTCAAACGGAGTTTCCGCAAAGAGTTTTAATCAGAGTTTACCTAATCTTTAATTCTTGTTAATAACTTAGTAAGCATTTTTCAGTCCACGACCTCTTTATCTCAAGAAACATCTTCGTCATTGCATTGACCACTTTGTCCTCCATGGTTAACATTCTTGAGGGAATACAAATTTCCCATTTCAAGTTTAAAAATAATTCATGCCAACTCACTACTACCATATTGAACTCCCCATGTAAGAAGATGCATATGGTGTCTCCTTAACTATTTTTAATATCCTCAAGGGGTTGATAAGAGAGATTGTATGACTCTTCACAAGTTTGTAGCTCAATACATCATCTCCAACAAGGCTCTGTTCAAGGGAAATTTTGACATCACCCATTTATAATGCATTGTAGTGGCTAACATCGAAGAAATAATGCAGAAAAACTACAGTGGAGAATGTATAACTCACATGAACGGTCATATGCTTGCCAATAATATCAACCAAAATGGATACTATTAGACTACTATGGTCCAAGACTGCACTGCCTAATTTAGAATATGCCTCAAATGCTAACACCTACCTCCTCGAGAGTTAAACAACATGACCTCTCCCTAGCTCTTCTCGACTTGGGGATTTGGCATCATTGGGAAGGTCATTCGTAAATCATCTAATAGGCATAATTTCATCATAGTCTCCATTGACTTTTTTACCAACGGGCTAAATTGAAGTCATACGCAGTATTAAATGCAAAGAAAGAAGCCAATTTCACTTGAAAGAATATCACTTGTCTCTACGGTGTCCCTCATGACTTGGTGTCAGATAATGACCTCTATTTTGAAGATTAAGTCACTAAAGTGATCGAGAAATATGGAATACATAGACACAAGTCTTCTACCCACCGACCATAAACCAATGGAGTTGTTGACGCAAAAATTCTCCATCTACGAGGACCAGTCAGAAAAGGACACATGTCATCCTACGTGGCAATATTTATACTTATTCGGCACCCGAGGAGAGTTAGTCGGCACCCGAGGAGAGTTATGTTATCTTATCATCATCAACAGGAGTTATTAAAGATACTAACAACAGTCTTGAATCTATAATCGTCAAGATAACTAAGAGCTGTAGGGATTGGACTAATTGAATCCCTTATGCCCTCTTAGGATACTGCACGTCCATTAGAATACCCACTAGGGATTCCTTCACACTCCCTGGTATACAACATGGAAGCAGTCCTTCCTAATGAAATTGAAATATCATCATTGTGAGGCATGCTCTAAGGTCAAGTAAGAGAGGTTGATTGGTAACAAAACTATTATAATGAGATCACACTCACGGTTAAAAAAATACTCTAAGATTTATAACACGTTCAAGGTTATCATCATTTTATTTCATAATCATTCAACAGAAAAGTCTAAGATCGCAATGCGTAAGAAGGTGACCTCAGTCTCTAGGAAATCCTGGAACCCATCTGGGAACCAAGAGGAAAATTCAATCCTAATTTTAATAGTCCATACATTTTGAATAAAATTCTTTTAGGTGGCATCACTATGATCACAAAACTTGCTGGAGAAGATTTGGCATATCTAGTCAATTTTAACTAACTCTAATATTTTTGCCCTTGATCTTATTCCCGTCACGCGATGCAGTTCTCATCTCCATTCTACTCTTAAAAAACTCTTATTTACTCCATTGGTAAGAACTACATAGGACCTGACCCTATTAAATGTCTTTCAAAATTTATTACAAAAAACCTTTATACCCACAGCGGTACATATGCAACCTATAAGGTACGTTTGGGTGTGATTCCTTCTTTTCACAAAATGTTATTCTTTTCTGCCACTAATAAGCACCAGTCTCCCTCATCATTTTTAAATGAATAAAATGATTATGTATGCCTTACCAATCCATATAGATAATTAAAATATAAATAAAATCTTCTAAAATAGCCTAAAAAATTGAAAAAATCATAATTTATTTTACACACTTTTATAAACATAGCTTATACACAAAACATCAGTAACAACAAGTCCAAAATACTTTCATAAACTCCTGCCTACCATAAATAGGACAACCTATTAAACTCATAGCATATCCTCATCATCATCGTCATTTCTAGGAGATCCGTTATCCCTCACCCCCCCTAAGAATCCTAATTTTAGTTACATATCCTGATCCTCTCAATGTAGCGATCCACCTTGAACACATTGGACGACATCACCACTCCCCTTTCCACAACCTCAACTATCCTAAAAAACCTCTTCCCAACAACCTCGACATAAACCTTCTTAACCAAATCCTTTCACAACCATTGTAATGCCCCACCCGAATTTATGGGTTACTCGCAGTCAACCCGGTCTAACCCGAGCATCAGGTGGGAAGTTCAATGAAACAACTTACATAAAATTACTAATAAAAATTTTAGTTTAATTAAAGTTTCACTCATTAGCATGTAATTTCAATTTCAAATTAAACTACCTGAGGGACCCTTGGGAAGCAACCTGGAGTACAAGCATCCAGAGTTACTAACATAAAATAAAAGAGAGTACTTACTTGTGTAATGCTCTCAAAATACGAATCTACACCCAACCTTCCGTAATAAAGACTAGGGTGTGAGTCAAATGCTTAAATGGAAAAATAAATACAATATAGAATAGAAAGATAAAAAGAGGGACTTTAACACATTATACTTACGTGCACACACAACTACCTTTCTTGTGTGTGTGTGTGTGAGTGTGTGTGTATATATATATATATATATATAATGTATGAAACCGTTTTTATTTCCAAACATGTGATTTATCCTGATTAATTTACATTAATCCTACAAAAGGACCTCCTCTTTCTTGACTTTTAATTTATCCTTTTACTTAACACATGCGGTTAAACACTTGAAATAACTATACATTATTTAACTGAAAATCATTTCCTTACCAAAATCACCGTTTTAATTTAAACCAATTCACACTAGTATTTTTATTGAAAATAACCCCTTTTAGCCCATGTGAACACCGTGTTAGAAAATACTTATTTAACTTTTGAAAACCTTTCACAACACACCCTTGTGTTAATTATGGTTAAACATTCTTAAGTTTCTTACCTCACCCATTTAACCATTATACTTTATCGTTCCTTTAGTTTAGGGATATTAATCAATTTACACGTTTCTTGTCCACCTTAACCTTTACCAGATATTTATTAATTCATTCAAGTTAGGTTGTGTGAATATGTTTTCACCACACAAATCATCTCTTGACATGTTCCTTATTCCTTTATTCTTTTCTCAGAATATTCCAACAGCTCCGTACCTTAAAGGGCTTCACACCGTCGGCAACGCCACTATATGCTCTGGCCAGCGATTTTGGATTTTTTACCCCAGGGCGTTGGACTCTCCTTAATTATCCTAGTGTCATTTGAGTTTCTTTTAATCTGTTCTAATATTTTACAAATGTCCACATTACATTATTTTTCTCTTTTTATCTGGCCGAAGCCAAAACCCGAGATTTCACTTCAACTTGTGTTACGCTTTGAAAACCATCATTTCATGTCCTTTACACTTTAGCTTTGATTGTATTCCAAAATTATGTTCATTTTAGGATCATTTTTTGTAGCACCTTTTTTAATATTTTTATTTCATAAAAATGTTTCACCTTATGTAAAATTATCATTTTATCCCTTTGCAAACTCGCCCTTCCCTCGATTTTCACAAGTGTTATTCCCCAAAACCATATGAAGAACACAAAATTGTTTAAATAATACCCCAAATACACAGTTTTTAAATGCTAATTCTCGATAAAATTGGTCTTATGCACATATCTTTTTACTTTTTAAGTAAAATGCCATTTGTTGCTTCAAACACTTAAATTCAAGGTAAAGGCGCGTTAAAAAGAGCTAAACCCAAATTTTCGTACCAATTACCTGTCCCAGACTCGAACATAAGCCCAAACTAAGCCCATTCGAGCCCTAGCATGTCCCATAAAGGCCCAGTGTGTGTATGATATTATTATTTTTGATGTAGATATATATATACATATATTTAGGTTGTGTCATTTTTATTTCTTTTTGGTTTATTTTAATATTTTATGTAAATATAATAGGTGTGCGTTCGAGGAGAATTTTAGTTTATTTATTTTAGTATTTCTTTATTATTATTTTTAATTTTATTAGTTTAGTTCTATTGTTAATATTATTATTATTTTATTTTATTTTACTCTCTTATCAATAGGTTAGGATTTTAATTTTTAGTTTTTAATTTTAGTAGATTTTTTTGTTTTATTGATTTTTTATATTTTTAGATGAGTGATAAGTATTTAATTGGTTTTTATTTTTCATACTTTTTTTAATAAGTGCAAATAAAATACCTACACAACTTTTCATACACTCACATACTCCTAACACACACCCTCACCTACACACTTATGCCCACACTCTCCTTACCTCACGTCTCACATGCTCATGTGTGTATTTTCTAAAATTACCCTCGCTAAAAACCAAATACCCATTTTAGCCTCTTTACATATCCATCGATTTCCAAAAATACCCCTAGCCTCATTTCACCTATAAATTCAAGACTTTGTGGCATTTTAGAGGAATCTTCATTTTAGTTTTAATCGTGGGATAATTCTTCACCATCCATCTAAGAGAGTATTTGCATTTTTAGAAAATATCTCAATACAGAGTAAGGAAGTACAATTTTTCTCTTGAGATAATTCTTCTCTACCCCTCTATGTACTTGCATTTTTTGCAAATATCTCAATATAGAGTGATGTAGTAGAATTTATCTCTTGTGATCAATTTTTTTCCATCCCTCTATAGAGAGTATTTTCTTCTTTTGCAAATATCTCATTATAGAGTGATGTAGTTGAGTTGATCTCTTTTGGAAGTGAGTTCTTCTTCATCCCTTTATGCAGAGTGTTTAAATTTTTAGCAAATATCTCAATATAAAGTGATGGTGTAGAATTTATTTCTTTGGATTAATTTTAATGTACAATTTTATAATGAGAGAATTTGTAATTTCATCAAATCCTTCTCATTATATAAGACTCCACTACGAATTCATCCATTATATATGTTGTAAATATATATTTTTATTTGTAGTTTTTATTATTTAAAAAAATATATTAGTGAGTGGTCGTAATTAAAAATCGTGAGAATTTTGGATTGTAATTAAAATTCGAGAAATATTCATTTTTTCCATCAAATGGCGTCATTGTCGCTTTCTTGAAGTTAGAGGCTCGTGTGAAGACTTGTATTTTATTTTATTTTTTGTAGTTGTAGTTGTAATTTTTTCTTTTCAATAGAAGTGGTTGTATTAGGTATTATTGAGGCGTGTATTCAATTGGGTGTATATTTTACCCATTTTCTTGTAGTAATTAATCACAAAAAAAAAAGCAAAAAGAAAAACGGGACAAGGTAGAGAGAGCGCCCTTAGAGTGAAAATTTTAAACCTCTCTACTTTGGGTCCGTAGGACTCCCAAAGATGACTGAAGTTAGGTGAACTTCCCCTTGGTCGACTTAAATTGGTCTTCACCCCACTTGTGTAAAACACGTGGGAGGTACATTTATATATCACTGATGAATCTCTTGAAAGCGAGTCCATTCTTTGTGTGCTTATTTGCTCCTACGTGATTTTTATTATCATATTGCAATTATTTTGGATGGTTTGATGAATTAATGAACCTAAGACCTATGCCTGGTCATTAAAACGAGAAAGGCTTTCATCACCCAACTCATTCACTTATCTATTGTGTCCTACCTTAGCTAACATTAAATTTAAAACTAGTCAACTAAGAAGCCAAGTAGGAGCACAATTTTTAAAGGCGGCGTATAAGGCTACGTGTTTTTCTCGCCCCCGAATTAATTAAAATTTGACTATCCCATCAATAATTGAAGATTAAAAAAAATTGACAAAGTGCTGCTTATGATATTTCCTTTACTTGTACGTGTCTAATTCATCCTTTGGTAGTCGATTTTGAGTGCTCTGTCCTTTTGAGTTTCAACAAGAGTCTATTATATCCCCTTTTTCCAAGAAAAAAAATCCAAAAGGTACTTTTCATTTAAAAAAAATCCCAAAACTCCAAAAAAAATTAATGCGTAATATCTCCGTACTCTCTGTAGATCCAAAAATATTTTTCATTTTCTTTCCCATCTTTCAAAAATCCCTCTAAAAAAATTCCTTTATCTTTTTTCAAAAAAAAAAATCCAAAAATATTTTTCTATTTCAAAATATTATTTAAAAATCACAAAAATATTTTCTTTCTTATTCAAAATATTCAAAAAAAAAAATTCTCTAAAAAAATCACAAAAGTTTCTATTCTTTTAGTTCCCTTGGTGCACTCACCTTTACGCTTAATAAGGATCGGGATATATGTTTCTTCACTGTCACTCTTGCCTTTATTCCCTATACCCTTCTACCCACTCACCCTTGGCCCATCGATGCTGTGCACTACATAAGGCATTTTGACATACAAGTGCATTGACCTTGTATCCTCCATCCAACAAGACTGACGCTTTAGTCTTGTTTGGAGGTGATTATCATTATCCAATTTTTTTTCCACCCCGTAGTTTCATAGTTCTTATCTTTAGGGTGAGAATGGTTAGGTCTGGTTAAAGACATTGAACTTAGTGCTACCAGGAGGCAGCCCACTGTTTCTGAGTATGAGTCTTATCCTATTTGCCGGTGGTGTTTCTTGCCACCCAATGTTTATTATGTTTATAGACTTGTACACATTTTTCTCTAATCGCTTATTTAGGTTTCATCTTGGATACGTCTGATCCACATTATTAGCACTTGATTATGAAAATATCTTTCCTACCTCATGATCTCAATTTTAAAAATAATTTTCCTTAACATAGAGGACAATGTTCCTTTTTTGTTTGGGGGTGGGGAATTTTATCAAAATCATACCTCTTTTAATAAATATTTCATAAACACGACTTTATTTTTAAAATTTTCGCACAGTTTCTTTCATCTCACTCATTGATTTGAAATTTCTATCATCCATATTTTATGTCTAGGAATCAAGCTAGAAAATATTTTTTTTCTAAATAGCTTATGTAATACGTACCAGGTCATTTTGCACCATGAATTTCTAGACTCAACAAAATTTTGTACACTTATCACGTCACTATGGTTTAGAGTTTAATAGTGCTAAAATTCTCAAGAAAGCCTTAAGGATCACCAGTGGAGAATTTAGCTCGTGAGATTCGTGACTTTCATCTTTTAGATAGTTTTATGCAATATCCCAATCACAAGTTAATTTAACTTCCTTTAGGTCCGCAATTAATCTTTGTATGATCTCACTATTCTTCACTAAATTTTTGTCATGACCACTAAGAATGAAATCACTTTCAAGTTATAAGAAACACGTGTCTTGAAGTTTGTCCTGATGAACATAATTTCACCCATACACTAACCAAATTCCATTTATCCACATCCATACACCTTTCATATTTATATCATCACCATATACCATCCCTATATTCATACCACCCATTTTTCACCCACCATTTTGGAAAAGGAAGAGTGTTGAAAGTATAAAAAAGAAAATTCATCATAGGGAGTGTTTGCATTTTTAGAAAATACCTCTCTCAGAGTTCAATTATATGGAGAAACACATAGATACAAATCAATGTTGGGGTTTTTTTGTAATTTTTAGCAGATGTCTCAGACATTGGTGAGTATTTGGGAAAAAAATAGAAAAAAGGAAAATTCATATTGAAAAAAACAAAGAATGAAAAAGAGAAAAGTCTCCGTGGGGAGTATTTGCATTTTCATCAAATACCTCTATTTGAGATCATTTAGATGAAAATTTATGTTGCGATTATTTGTAATTTTTAGCACATTTATCTCAGACATTTATGAGTATCTGGAAGTTCAAGAAAAAAAAAGAGCTAAAGGCATGCAATCAAGATCTTATGAAATAAAGACATTTGTTCCTCAAGTGTAGAACACTCTTCTCAAACATCCATAATATCACCACCCACCTATTTCCTCTAGAAGGAAGTAACACACGAACATAACGTTCCTTGGGAAGTTAAAATCTGAACTTCCCTCCTTAAGGATAATGCATCCTCCTTACATCCTTGACAAAAGAGAGCCACCCGGTCTATAAATGCTAACGTCCATATTGACATCGACCTTATCCATCTCATTATTTACAACGACGCTAATCCAATACACCTAGATTACTATCATACTTTATCGTACAATACTCATACCAGGTGTATCCTCAGGCACTACCCGATTCGGTACAACACTTATTTTGTCACAGCTACTATTGTCACGAGGTTATTTCCACCAATCTCAAAGTTCAATTCAAATAACTCCATGTGATGGCTAACCGCTCATCATTAATAAGTACCGCTCGTACGTACACCCTGGAGTCATCACAAATCTAACAAGACAACCCAAGGTCTATGCATTTTCATACTAGTATCATCCTAACACATACTGATCATGTTACAACACCCCATTAATTTTGCTATATGTAGGTTCAAATTCATAACATCGTTGCCCCAAATCTCTAATGCATTCCTGGTACTCGTCAGAATCTAACATGATCCTCCCTATGTTGGTCCCCTCAAGACAATGATCATTATACCTAATCATGATACGAATATATAATTTCACCTTAGAAGATTTCACTACCTATCTTCATTAAACATTAGCATCTTCATCCAAGTCTATATGAAGAAACTCCTTTAAACTTAGTCGATAACCCAAGGTCATCACTAAATTTTGCACATGCTTTCATTGGAGACAACACATTTCATAAATTTGGCTTCACTAGTTCCCTAAGGTCACAAAATGTACTCAAGCATTTTTCACCAAAGATTAGATAAGACTACGTCAATCATAACTCCACATAGAGATTATGCCCTAAGATTTCTCGATATTAGTTTCATCGATTGCCAACTACTCACCCAAATATTAATCTATGAATCTCTAATATGGTAGGTCATAGATGTCGAACACCTTGAGGCGTCACAACAAGTTGAAATTTCATCATAAGGATAATGCAAAGACCTTCTTACCATAGCTAATGATATGCTCCATGCATGGAACCACAAGCTAACACTAATGACGATTTTGGTAGGATAAGGGCATAGTGTATAACAAGTACATCCTTAGGTCTACACTACCGATGTCACCAAATATCCTATCCACAAAATGTTGAATTATTCTTTCCAAACCACTTTATAAGGATGCCTAGGCTTCACTCTCATGTCACTATAACTCATCGTTGTTATACATCTAACATCTTTGCGACAAATAGCTCGCAATTCTAGTCACGGCTCATGAGATATATTTATTCGCCAATAATTCCTAAGGCACTCACCCACAAGGATAACGTCCTATCAACTAAAACTAAGTGTACGTATCCTGAAGCATTGACCCACACAACTTTACATACTTATTTAACTAACCACCAATCACAGTATTACGCCAATGCTCGAATTTGCCTAATTTCATTATCGACGTTATCCACACATAAGTTCCACACCTAGGGGCTATATGAATTATAATCACCAATCATCCTTACTTAGTCATGACACCCTAACTATCAACCTCTGTAGTTGACTATACACTGTTTGTTCCACCTGCCCAATGGGCGTCATCATGCTCTATTAACGTCTCAAAAGACTTTAGGTCATAAAAGTTTGAAATACAAGTACCTCATACTAAAACCATGGTATCACTACTATTGGCTTGCATGGGCACTCGTAATTTAATAACATATCTAATCGAAAGCGCGGAAGCGACTAATAACAACCATTATGATCATGTGCCACTTGGTATTAACTTAGCCATCGTGTTAACCTCCTTTGACTTCATTGTCGAGGACACTAACTAAACCCTCACCAAAATTAACGTGATCGGCCCAAACCAACACTAACATCAAAAGATCCACTACCGACCTTACCACATCACACCCGAAAGGACCCTTGAACCTTGGGCTCTGATACCATTTGTAACGCCCCGATTTGGATTTATGGGTTACCCATAGACAGGGTTGAATAGGTAGATGACCTGCGATGCTGCCATAAATCCCCCCAAAACATCCTCAGTGATTCAGTTAGGTTCCCCATGGTATAAAAGTTAAATATATGAAGGGAAACAGTCTGTCTCATCCCACTTGATGTAAAAGATTCCAAGGAAGATAGAAAGAGGACTAGTGGAGACCCATAAGATGAGCATAATGGAATTTATTCAGTTACAATATGGGCACTGATTCTCCCCACCAGAACGCAGAACAACGAAAACATCTAGGCCCTTTTTCTAATAGGGAGTTAGTCCAGTTATCCACATATGGAATAAAATCCTTACGAGATCACAAAAAGAACTGAGGAATTCTAATCAGAGGGTACTTATGGGGTAGAACTAGATAAAGAATTTTAGCTAACCACATGTACATTATTGGAAAGGTAAAGTGGTTTTCGTTCCAGTCATCCCAATCATTTAGCTTTTTTGCTAGTATAGTAATAGCAGGGTTGTAGTGGTTATTCATCCATAGTACTATAATAGCTACGTGGGTGTTCGTACTAAGACCACATGTCCCTAAGAGCATCTTGGTAGTCAAGACTAGAGCCACCGTGCTAAGAAAGTCTTTATCCGTAAAGTCCCCTTGACGCATAGAGTTTAGCACCGCGAGATGGTTAATATCTCTCCCATCTACCAGTGATCGAGCATCAGAAGGGTAGATATGTAAAAATTTAACTAGGACCTCCCAAGGAGAATGAAAAAAATCTATCATAGTAGCATGAAATCGAAGGTCGATACCGAACATGGAAAAGGAGTCTTCATAAGTGGGCACACCTCGTCTAACCCAAAATGTAACATGAAGTCCTATAGGTACCAAAAGTGCAAATCCACCTCCATAAAGGTCCAATTAATAGAGTGTTTATGCCACAAAGTGGAGGGGTGCAAGCCGAAGGCCTCATAACATTGTACAAGCATATAGCTTCCAGGACCTTGAGGTAGAACCAAATGTCTCTATAATGGAAATACCCATTTGAAGAGAATAAGAAATCTATGAATAAAGAAGAGAAAGAGTTAAGGTGTGATTCAAACAATCACCCCAATCCCACTTTAACACTTACATTCCTCCATAGAATGATGAAGATGATGAACTAACAGCGACAATGAAGGAATCCAAGTATGAAGATGTAATAAAGGCTAAAGAAAAAAGGATCATGTGTAGGTGTGCTGTAAGGCATGACAAGGGTTATTCCCGTCCTTACCCCCTTTATTTGGAAAAATTCCACTCTTTTTTTTTGTTTTTCTAATTTTTGAAATTAAGACCCTATAAAAATCAACTTTTTACAAAAGGGTTTCCCGAGCATTCCTTTGTTTAAATATTCAAAACCACATTTAAAGTTTTCTAAATACATTTTCTTTACTTTTCAAATAAAAATCTCGAGCAAAAAATTAAGGTTCATGTATAAGCCATTAACTCACAATAATTAAAAATGAAAAATGCATCATTTCATATATTCGTTGTTGTTTTTACATTTTTTAGGTAGAAGAAAACATAATAGAGACAAAGAAGGAAAAAATATTGGGGCCTAAGTTGTACTTTCTAAAAACCCTAGCCTATCTACTCCTTCGTACGACACCTCCCATAAAGGCAAGAAAACTCAAACCATGCGAGTCACCAGCAGTGCAAAATAAGATCAAGATATTGTCTGCATAAACTCGATCATGGATGCAATCTAATCTTGATCATCCCACAGCCAAGATGCTGATATAACCATATTCTGAAAAAAAAAATAAAGAATCAAGAAGAGAAATCAACTCAATAGAGACATAATATCAGAGATTAGAATTCGTAAATCAAGAGAACACATAAACTATACCTCTAGGTGAATGTTTACCTCAAAGAAATGAGGGAAACTGTCTATCATCACTTGAAAGGAACTACCCCCTCCAAGTTGAATTTGGTACTAAGGAGTAGGGTAGTGTCTAATAAGGGGATCCTCCTCTCCACTAACAAAAGCCTAAGTCGAGGAACTAGGCACACTGCTACAACTCCTAGCCTCTATTGATGAAGGAAGTGCTCAATCCATTTCATTGATCAACACTGGAATCATCCAGTCGTACACAACGTCCAAGTAATTGTACAACCCACCGTATTGGTATGGAGTGAATATTGGCCCCCCTCCATTGTCATTGCCAACTCAGCCTCTGACATCTTTCCCCAACTCCTCGTGTGAAAGGGTGGGACCTCATTCAGAATCACAATCTCACTCTCCATCAAGTGTCTCACCACCCTATCACGCAAGTACCAAGTATACTCGAACTCATGTGTCAACAATCGTCGTGATTGGGCATGTAGGCTAGTACCCCCCATCTCTCCCGAAAACTGTCTACAATAGTTGAGAGACAACTACCAAAATAAAGTCCAACATTCTACAAAAACAAAAATACAAAGAAGTTAGAAAACCTAAAATAAAAGTCTAGCCTCGGAGCTCGTGAGAGAGATCAATGTGGCTCTCACAACCTTAAGGGCCAGGGGCTCCTTCACCACCCTTTTGGTCTTCCTCCATCGCATCATCCTCGGCCACACATCATCCTCACCCTCCAACAAAGGCATCAACCCAGTGTTTTTTCCAATCAACTCATTGATCAACACCTAAAAGAGTAACAAAATTCTTTAGCATTAATCTCCAAAAAAGAATACACATATTATAAAAGAATGAAAAGACGAGAAATAATAAAAAGGCATAATAATAAAATTAACTCCACAAACAATGACGATTGAAAATATCTAGAGACGTATGGACAAGATAACCATAGGCTCGTAGACAAGCTATCCTTAGGTTCCCCTAGTCATATTTTGTGACTTTAGAAATTACCCAGAGATATAAAAGAAACCACACGTGAACATCATCCCCACTATTCACAATAAGAATGCCCATAGCATGAATATCCGAGATGCCTACGCACGTTCTGACCGTATATTATATCAATCTCCCTCCTCATTAGGGTGTCCTTTATCAAGGACACCTTCACCGACTCTCCAAAATCCACTCGTCTAATGGGCCCCAATGCGTCCCGAATCTCCACCTTTTTTAAGTAGAAGGGCCGATTCATCGCGATCTTCTCCTTCTTGCAGAATAATCTTCGGGTGCACATTGATTAGAAGTATCGTCATCTCACCCAGAACTATATTGAATGTGTGGGTGGTATTCGACCACCGACCACTGCTCTTCTAGTACACAAAACATTGCAGCTGACCATTATGTGTCATCCAAAACCCTTGCTAGGAATCCAAACATGTCCATTTCCAACATAATCTCACCAAAAAGCATGACCCATATCGCCTTCACATTTTTCGTAGCCCAGAAAGAATGCTCGTCAAAGCAAAATCCTTCTACAAAATATAAATCAATAACATATGTCCCCCTAAAAAATTAATGAAAGTTAGTATAAAACTAAAAAATAAAGCAAAAACTAAAAATAAAAATAAAATTAAAAATAGACAATACTCACATAGCCGTCAGGGTTTTAACCCGAGAAGAATAATTGATCTCAATATTCCGTAATAAGAAATGTTCATCATCCACAGCCTTGGCATGATGATACACATTATCTATCCCCGCCAGCATTATTACAAGATGGGCCCATACAATGTTAACGCATACATTAACATCCACAATATTGTTGG
The DNA here is from genome assembly GCA_949130495.1 of Sambucus nigra. NCBI lineage: Eukaryota > Viridiplantae > Streptophyta > Magnoliopsida > Dipsacales > Adoxaceae > Sambucus > Sambucus nigra. Next base: position 79,855,210 of record OX422221.1, on the reverse strand, counting down.
CCATTTCTTCGAAAAACAAAAAAAATGGTCGAAAGAATTTTCATGATAGTCAAAGAGATAGAGTTCCCATTTAGTGTAAGAAATTTGGGTTGCCCTCACTCCCGTTATAGGGGATAAGCGGTATCTCGACTGGCACCCTCTTTGGTATAACAACTAGTAGTGACCCTTGAAAACCCGCAAAAACCCATTAACTTTTTATGCCATGTCAATTGGAACCTATCACCTAGTGCCTCTCGGTATACCCCCTCGGGTTTAGTTAAAAAAGCTTCATGAAATTCCCAAAACATTGTAAAAAATTACGGGTAAAAAATCTCAAAAAATTCAAAATTTATAAATCTCAAATTTAATAAAAACCATATTTTTTCCATAAAAATCATATTTTTCTGTAAAAATCATCAAATTTCAAAATTTACAGAATATATTTCAAAAATTCATCAAATATTCCAATAAAATCTTAAAAATTACAAAACAAATCCTAAAAGTCGAAGAAAATTCTAGAAATTACAAATTTCAGAAATGTCACAATTCTCATAAAAATGTCAAATATAAAAAATATCGAGACATTTAAAAATCATCATAATTTGCAAAGTCTCTCAAAAAAAATTTAAAACTTTCCCAAAAATTCTCACATCATCGCACATCATTTTCAAAGATAGTTCTTATCCTTTAGGTTCACAGAATTGATCTTTTCACTCTCTAGGTCCATAAAGTTAATCTCTACACTCTTTAGGTCCACATATTTGAATTGTCACTATGTAGGTCTGCATAATTTAATTTTTCACTCTCTATGTCCTCAAAATTTACATCGGCTCTCAGAATTGACCTCAACCCCCCAGAATTGCTCTCCTACAATCTTTAGGTCCTCAGAATCAACCTCAACCCTCAAAATTGACTTCGACCCTCTGAATTAGTCGCATATAATCTTTAGGTCCTCAAAATTGACCTCATCCTTCAGAATTTCCCTTAACCCCTTGAACTTGTTGCCTATACTTTTCAGGTTCTCATAATTGACCTCAGGCCTCATAACTGGACTCGACCCCTTACTTGGTCGTCTACACTTTTAGGTCCTCGTAATCGACCTTGGACTTCAAAATTTACCTCAACCCTCTGAATTGGTCACCTTCACTCTTTAGGTCCTTAGATTTGACACTGACTCAAAATTTTCCTTGACCTCTAAATAGGTTACATACACTCTTTAAATCCTCATAATTAACGTGAGACCTAAAAAATGGCCTCTCGCCCTAAATATATCTCATACATGTCTTAGGTCCTCACAATCAGACCTTCACCCTCAATAAAATCTAATCTAATCATCCCCACCAGAGTTTCGACATACAAATCCTCAACACTCATAACTTTCATCAGAGTCTCTATCTTATGACAAACTTCGCATATCCTAAGCTTTACCATTGAGGGGATCTATAGACATCCCATTTTATTACCACATATACACCTCCATAAGGTCCAATCAAACTCCTTTCAAAACTCGGGTCACCCCTTAATCGACGAAAAATGGATGCTTATTGAGCCCAATTTCATTTTGGTCAACCCTTGGACCTGATATTATCACAATGAACTTGCATATAGCTTTATATTGCCTTTATAATGGTCTCGAAAAGAATGAATCGGACTTACATTCCGCATTTAGTAACCTTTTTACCCTAAAACCCTAACCGGGGGCCATCATATGCTTCTCGAGTTCCGTTTGACTTTGGTCAACTCCTAAATTCGAGAGTATCTCAATGGAGTTTCACAGGGATCTGAATACCCTTTCCAACGGTCCTAAATATGTGCGAATTTGACTTATAGTTCACATTTAGCCAACCCTTTTACCCAGAGACCCTAATCGGAGGTCATGGGAAGCTTCCCGCGCTCCATTTGACTTTGGTCAAATCTTAAAATCGGGATTTTCTCAATCCACTTTCATAGGTCTATTAATCCTCTTTCTAATAGTCATGTCCATGCATGGAATGGACTTGCGATTCGCATTTTATGGAAGTTTTTTGGAAAAATCCATTTTGAGCATGCCTATAGGCACACCTCCACTTCCTGTAAAAAGGGGAGAACTTACTTGGCCACTAAGTCTGGTAGGCTTGTCGATAGTCAGGCAAAGATCCATTCCGACCAAGACACCCCCTCTCACGACTCCCTAGTCATTTTGATCATTTAGGGTTTCTTATTTACAAAAACCTTAACCTCACCATTTAGGACCTTCGATCTCGTAATTCATACAACAACCCTATTGTATCACTTCTAAAAATATTCTTTTACATTCACTTACATCACTCCCTCATCTCACCATTTTCAATCACATAGCACAACTTCCTAGCACTCCACCACCATCGAAAAATCAAATTACATACTTCTCAAAATTATAGTCCAATTGACATAGAAAGTCTAAACCCTTTTCATCGTGCTTTATCAATTTAGTGTCATTTCATATATTTCAATAATTTTATCACATTTTGAAGTTAATAACTATTTTTCTCCGCCAATCACACTTTTATTATTTTATATGCTCTCACACTTATTTTCATAAACTCAAACACCTAACAAGAATGTTTATCCTATAAATTCCAACTTAGAGTTTTTCTCATTTTTCTCACCCTTTCACTACTTTTCCACATTTTTCCACAAATTAAAAAGGAAAACTCTAATTTGAATTATGGTTTAAACCCCATCTTATTACCCGTTTTGAAATATGTGGAATTTTATGTCGATTTTGGCTACGTCGGTGTTCCGAAGCTATTTTGGTATTCAAGTTCTCATTTTATTTCTTTCACATAAGTTTACTTATACATAACTTTATTTTTTTAATTAACTTTTAGCGATCCCATTCACATTTGTATTCAGTTGTTCATAGTGGTTACAATCGAGCACATCGCTCTCAGTTTATCCATTATTTCTTGTTTTCTTACTTTTTAGTCATTTTGTTGACATGCGTACTCACTTGTTTATAGTGAGTCACGACCTGGTGCATCGCTCATAGTCTATCTAATATTAACTACTCATATATATTTATATTCATTTTTATCACTCCCGCTGACATACGTATTCACTTTTTATACCGAGTCACGATCCTGCGCATCACTCATATTCTTTCTATCTTTGTATTTTCTCTTTTCTTTTTACTTTACTCCTCAGAATATTTTTTTCTCATCTTTTCCATGATGAGGAAATGATGACTTCACTCCTCATGCATTGTTTACACACACATACGCATGCACATACACACACACACACACACACAAAGGCTCCAGTACATACCAAGTATAATACCTATTTTTTAAAATAGTCAAAATATTACTTTTGAGTTGAGTTTTTTTGTGTGGTATATAAACATTTAAAGGGACCCATATAAAAAAAATCTCAAAATAACGTTTTTTCATTTAAAAAAATCGGTCAAACTTTTGCACCTTTTAAAAGTTACAAAAGTTTGACCGATTTTTTAAAATAACAAAAAAAAATTATTTTGAGCTCATTTTTTTATATGGATCCATTGAAATATTTAAATACCACATAACAAAAGTACTCAAAATTATTTTTTTAATAATTTATAAAAATAGATCTATGCCAACTAATAAGTATACTTCGTATATATGTATGAGTCTCCTCTCTCTCTCTCTCTCTCTCTCTCTCTCTCTCTCTCTCTCTCTCTGTATATATGTATATACTAGGGTATGCCTTTGCTTGAAGGCACGATGCAAATTTTTTAAAGTGTACGTCATTGATTGTACTATACGGTGTATGTATGTATATATGTATGTATATACGGTGCATATATGTTTGTAAATACGGTGTATGGTCCAATCAATGACGTATGAATATTATCCGAATCTGACGAAAAGATACGGATATGGATAGTTAATTTTGTATCCAAGCGAATACGTATACAGATAGTGAATCCAAATAGGGATACATATATGAATATGGATAACATGGTATCCGCTCCGTATCCGTATCCATCCATTTACCACCGCTAGATACACCGCGGTATGAACCTATTATGCAAAACTTCTTTTACAACACATAATTGTAAATAATTTTTAGAAATTGGACAAATTTTCATGTGTTTATATAACTATTCAACATGTTTAATCTATGCATAAAGGCACAAATATATTCAGAAAAAAGTAACATAATGACAACAAAATAACGATCAACATGATTTAATTTCAATACAAATAAGTTAAAATTTAAAAAAAAATTGACAAAACCTCATTTACTGAGGCCTTATGGTACTTCACATGGATTCCATCATAAATATGTAAGGATGCTCATCCGTCCTAGTAAATATTCCCAATGTTTGAATACTCATAACAAAATCAAACAACGAACAACAAATAAATAAGGAATATGAGCATAATGCATCATCACAACATTATAACAATCTAAAGGACATAAATTAGTTTTTTTGGGGTGGGGTGGGTGGGAGTGGGGGGGGGGGGGGGGGGGGGAGAACTTAAAGTTACCAAAGTAGTGCATTTAGTAACCATTCGATTTTACATCCACGCCATAAATTATATGAGTGATTATTTAAAATAATCATTAAGTAATCTTGAATGTCTTGAAGTGATATAAACCCAAGTTAAATTAGAGGCATAATTTTGAAAATTGAGGAATAACAATGAACTGACTTGACTAAGCCTAACTACTTCAATTAGACTAAATTGAGTTACTCAACATGACTTCACTGACATTATAACTAATAATGAACTACTATAACAATATAAATGTTAGGCATATTAACGATCATATAGTCTATACAAATTGTGGTATACCTAAAGCTACTGAATAGGGTATCCGTAGAATATTAATGGCATAGTTTCAACTATAGAAATAATTGTCGGAAATGATTGGGATTTCGCAATACATAGCAAGCACTCCATCATAAATAACAATACATTTATCTTCTACCCGCATAAATTTATGGATAAACCATGATTATGATTATCTCTCAAATTGGTTACAAAAAAATTACAAATAAAATGAGGGAAAAGGTCAATTTCCATATTACCCTCCACTCTAAATACACATCACTGTATTGGATGTAGGAGGAGTTTTAAGACACAACTTCTCTCACAAAAATTTGCAACAAAATAATATTGATCCCTTAACTACATAGTTTATAAAGTACACACATGCCATTAATCTGCAGAACACCAAATGAAAAATTAATATTATCAAAACAATGAAAATCTAAGAAGTAAAAGTACCAAACAAAATTCACATATTATCTACGTATGTATGCATGTATGTTTGTACATGTTGGCTTATAACATTACAGTTGGAGAAGTACAAAAATGTTTAGTTCAGCAGATGCCCAAGAGTATACTATTGTGGATAGCCCTCCCTTCCTCTTAGCCAATCATACATTCCTCAATAATCATAGTTAAAATATACTGCGCAATGAAGATCCTGGTTTCAAGATAGGATACACTCTTTCATCTTTCCAAACCATATTCCTGGGATCAAGTCTGGTATGAACATGAAGTTTAGGTTCACTCTCTTCAATCTCATCACCACGTTTCATGTCTGAACTCGACATCCAGATTCCTAATGCTTTTGATCCATTCATGCCTGAACTCTTTCGATCCATTTTGGTGTCGGGTCATCAAAAGAGTATGTGCACATTCGCATACAACAGCGAAATGGTAGGAAAAGCTTAACCACTGTGCAGGGGTTGAAGAAAGAGTTCAGTTATAATAAGATCCTCAAGGACCTCAATAAAGAATTTTATTGCAATGGTACTGTTGTCCAAGACCCTGAATTATGCCAGGTTATCCAACTTCAAGGTGATCAAAGGAAGAACGTGTCTACCTTTCTTGTTCAGGCTGGGATTATGAAGAAGGAACACATCAAAATTCATGGTTTCTGAGTTGGATCAATTTGACGGACAGTTGCTATCGACATCTCCTATCAGTGCTAAATGTGGTAGATTCTAGACCTTACTGATATTATATTTACGATTGTTTAATGAAGCACTGTTTGCTGTTTATCTGAGTTCTCAGATATTCGCCCCCTTTATCACTGTTATGTGAGATGATTATTAAGCATATTATGCAAGACAGACTACATAACCTGTAGCACTTTACATATACTGGTAGCATAACTGCATTCAAGACAAACTGCATAATTGGTAGCATAATTGGTAGCATTCAAGCCAAACTGCATAAACTGCATAACCCCCAGTAGTTTCCTAGTAGCTTTAGTTGAACACCCCAGCCTCTTTACTGCTTCTTGATGTAAAAAACTATGAGTACCATCTATATATAAAATGTGTGAAAATATAGTTAAAAGAGTTTAACTTTGACCAATAAAACGTGCAAACAAAAAATGAAATGAAAAAAAACAAATAATATTGTATAACAGTGCATACTGGCCAAAATCCCCCACTAACAATATAGAACAATCAGATATAATAGTAGTTATTTAGGTTCTATCAAATCTTTAGATCATTATAAATGTACATATCAAAGTCCATTTCTTTGATTTCTCACCTCAGTCAATTTCTTTGATTTCTCCATTTCTTTAATTTCGCTATTTTTCCGAGCTTCAACTGCAGGCCTTTTTTATTCCAATCTTTATCTTTCCATCGCAATCTTATTCACTACCTTTGCTTGAACTCATCGCGATCTTATTCAATACCTTTGCTTGAACTCATGCTCTCACTTGATCTTCTTCATTACCTTTGCTTCAACTGCAAACTAAATTTTTTTAACACCCGTTAAGTTCTGTAAAAGACTAAAAAATATGTGTGTGTGTGTGTGTGTGTGTGTGTGTGTGTGTGTGTGTGTGTGTGTGTGCATGTGTGTGTGTGTGTAGTGCATGTCCAGTGTTACTTTTCATAAACCCTCATTAGTAAAAAAAACGTGTGTGTGCGTGTGTGTGTTTGGAGGATGATAAACATCTTGGGAAAAAAGGAAAAAGGAGAAACATGAAGTTGTGTTATAATAAATACTAATATTTCGAGGGGTTAACCATTTTTTTGTAACCTGAGGGAGATACGTGAGGTTGTGGAACACGTGTCGATGATTTCAACGCACAAATTATCCACATTAGAAACTCGAAACAAATTGTTCCAAGCGTCTTTACACAGAACTCTATCCAGCCTTTCCCAAATTCTCTGACTTCCGAGCCTATTATTACACCACATGTATAATGAACCAGTGAACTAAACATCCACCATACTGGCTAAAGCTATAGAAACTTTAAAGTCATCAGCTACCACATGGTCAATGTTGGTCCCCACAGCTTCTCGGTTTTCTCCATCATAATATTAAAATCCCCACCAATGATGACTGAATCAGTGGTATAAATGGTCAAATCCTTGATGCCCTGCCAAAGATACCATCTTATTTGCTTATCACAACTTCCATACACTGCCATAATTTATGTCTCCTTGCTTGTCCTAGGTTTCACTCGCACTGCCCATTTTTCTCCTTTGAAAAATGCTCACCATTCCTTTCATCACATGACATGGAAACAAAGGTGTGTCTCTTGACATTGTAGAAGCAATAATGATTAAAGATATAGTAGTAGCCCCTATGTAGTAGCCAAGGAGGGTTAGCTTATGTAGCAGCCATGACCATGACCAGAGGGTTGGCTTATATAGTAGCCAAGACCGTGACCAAATCCAAAACAACGAATTACCAAGGGGGGTTTCTGCTCCTATAGTAGTAGCTGCAATTCTCAGTCTTGGTCTGCTCCTATGATTAACCCTCAAATAAGGCAATTCTATAAAAAGTCACCATCAATAACCAACACACATAGATTTAAGAAAAACTAAGGCATAAAAATTGAAAAATATCTAAGATAAATGAGTTTTGAAGAAAGTCATACCTGAAGATCATTGTTCTTATCTTGCCCATCAGATAAAAAAGAATCATTGTCTTTACAGCAATCGACGGGACCATGATAGCAGAGATAAGACCAAGCCTGATTTTACCCATTGACAACAGAAATAAGCACTGAGGTTCTTACACTTTCACATAGTTACTTCTTTAGAAATGAGCATGACCTTGCCAAAGATGAACATTTGGACCCTATTAATGTTAAAATTTCCGAGTTAAGAGAGGCATTGGAATCAGTTACTGCAGAACATAAGTACTTGAAAGCATGTGATGCTCGCCATCATCATAGAAATGAGAACACAATGAAGCATGTTATATTTTACACAATTAGAGAGTACATTTTGTTGACTCTTGCAAGTGTGCTTCAAGTTGTGTATATACACTAGCTTTTAAGTAAGTCAGTTGTGTACAACCGGGTTTGAAGGACCGGAAATAGACTGGTGCCAGTAAAGCCAAACATATGAGATTCACAACTTTTATCTCTGGTGGCCAAGCTTGCCTGCAACTAAAAATAAATAAAAAGTAAATACATAAGTAAAAAGTACAAATTCAAAGGAAATTAACGTACAGTATCATCAAATTTTCCGTATATAGGGAAGAAAAAATGAAAGAAACCAAATGTTATTTCCCTGTTAGAAAAAAGGAATGAAATTGTAAAAAGTCTTATAGATGGGTTGGGACTGCTTTGTTGCATTTCTCGTGACCTTTTTTCCAGGTTTGACGTCCTCGTCTTTTGGCCTATATTACAAATGAGGAAAGATTTGAGTAAATGACGAAAGATTGGAAAGCGGTAGCAGTTCTGTTACTCAGTTATTGGAAGTAACGACAACTCCCGTGGGTACTGAAGAGCAAATTCTTTGAACAAATCATTACGTAGTGATTTGTTCACCTGCTGAAACAAAATTGGAGTCATGATATTACAGGGATAAAGGCTCCTTCAGTTCAATGAAAGAATGAAGATATAAATTTCTTCTATAATCAAGTTAGAAGGGTTACATTAAACAAATCCTTAATGGGATAAAATTTGGAACCCTGTAAGTTCAAAATGTGTTTGTTGCATCCCTTTTCATCCCTATCAAACCACAATGATGTAGGAAAATAATTGATGGAAATAATTCCCATCACAATTTACAGAGAGTTATTTGTATATTTGAATCAAACTGATTATACAACATCACATAGAAGAGTACTTCTTATATTATAATCAAAATGCTTAAATCAATGTATGATCCATGTAAATATCAAGAGTATATAATCTTTTGATTATAAAATCATAAGTATGAATAAATATAATGAGTTATAATACAGGAAACCCCGACATTTATTGAATATTTAATGAGTTGTAATCATCAAATTCTTTCCATTGTTATACTTTTTACACCAATGGAGAATAGTAAACTAATGCGTGGCAAACCAAATCTTGAGCTATAGTGGAGTTAATGAATCTCTAAGAGAAGTTTAATATGAGCTATCATGTTCCTTTCCTTTCAATAATAATCCAGCAATAAAGAATAATCTATAAAAATCTATTGCAAAAATGTAAAACACATATTTCATTATAAATGTATTCAAATGAATTTGTATACTACTAATAGGTCTAAATAGGCAACAACTATGTGGTTTTGAAGAGAGGGGATGAGAGAATTAACAGAATCTTTTATCGAACAGTATGTATTCCAATCTAATGAACCGTTATGAGTATTTTACAATACAACCACAACCATTGATATTGTACCATTGATGATGAAAGAAACAATGTAGAACAAAAAAACTTCTGATTAATATATCCTTCCATTTAGCACCATCAAGCAAAAGTTGGAATTTTTTCATAATATTGAAACACCAAAATAATAATACTTTTACACAGAGTTCAAACCAAAATTAAATTCCTCACTTTTTAAATCCATAAACAATTAGATATAATGAGATATCAAACCTGGTAGATTGAAGAACCAAAAATAAGAACACGAAAAGAGTCAGAGATCATATTTGAGATCCAGATAAAAGCCTAAATTTCAAAACAAAAAATTCAAAATATAAATCTAGAAGAAGTATACCTGATCTAAGTACCACATATTCAAATTACCAGTAAGAGAGAACAGTTATTGTGCTTAGATCTGCAAACACAAAACATATTAGATCTCTAAAAAACATAGAATAAAAATAAATCCCACAATGTGAAACTAAAATTAAAAACCCCAATTTAAACCTCCAATTAAGATATGCAAAACAAAAAAGGCCAAAAGTAAAAATCCCTTGCTTGGATTACCTCTCCCTAGTGGGGATAAGAGAAAAAAAGGCAAAAATATACACAAATCTCGACGAATTACCTGTCCCTAGTGGGGATAAGGAAAAAAAACCCTAGCATAGATAAGAGCTTGGAGGTGAGGAGGTGAGGAGCTGAGGCTAGCAGCGGGTAAAGAGAGAGAAGGGTGGTAGCATGGAGAAGGGCGAACGAGTTGAAGAAGGGATTTTGGTTTGTTGTTGAAAGGTAAGAATGAGGAACGGGAGAGAATGAGTAGGGCGACGGGTTCGATGGTGGATGGATAGTGTAGGTGGTGTATGAAGATGGTGTAGGTGGTTATGGAGATTACGTAGGTGGTGGTTGGATGGTGGTCAAGAGAGAGAGAGAGAGTGCGATGGGTCTTCAGCTGTAGAGATAGTTCGAGTGTTGTGAGAAAGTAGAGATAAAGTGGTGTTTAGATGCAGATAAGTTGTCTTTACCAAAATGGCCTTTCATTTGAATTAAAATGAAAGAGGGGGAATTATTTTGTGAGAAAGAAAAGAGGGGGAATCCGAAATTTTCAAGGGTAAAATAGGTATTGCAGGAAAAAAATGCATATTGATGACATCATCAACTATGATTATGATATACATAAGTTCCCTACTTTATTTTGTATATATATATATATATATCAGTCTACAGAAATGATACACATGTCTACACTTTTTAGGAGAAGAAGACTATTTGTATAGCCCACGAGACACCGAAAAGGTGGAATGGATGCCTAACACCTTCCCATTTCGTTATTTAGTCCCCAAGCCCGTGATCTATTTGGTTTTGTATGCATTAGTTAGCCTTTTAGGCTTTTTTCGGACATGGCTACCACTTTTTCCTATTTCTAATAAAAAAGGTTGGCGACTCCAATATATACATAACCTTAACGACGATTTCTTTATGACCATTGGAGCTCGTGAACTCTGCGTAAGTGGCGAAAATGGGAGATTTCTAACTCGACATATTTTACAGTTCGGGGGGAACCCTTACGATGGACACAATTATGATATCCATATTGTTCATTTCTTCTTTGTTAAAATTACTTTCTTCTAATGTTTATGATTTTTTAAGAGGAATTTGCTTAATTTTTCCAAGACTTATTAATCCTAATTATTTATAAAAAAACTTCTTTTATTTCTAATATAACGTTACTCATTTATAAATTTTCAATTTCATCCATTTTATCTAAGTTTTTACTATTTTTAATACTATTTGGTGCTTTAGGTTTATTTTCCTTATCAAACTTTTAGTCTAAATGTTCAATAGAGTAATTATTAAAATCCATTGTATTTTCTTTATTATGGTTGAATAGGTTGAAAAATATAATCAGGTTCAGTCTCTCTTTCTCTCTCTATAGGTGTATGGGTAAGAATCGACACGCTTATGGTCTTCCTCACTAGTTATAAATACTTTTCCTTGATCTTTTATACAATTTAGTATTTACATTATTGCGTTGAGATAATTGATGACTCAATATTTTTTATAATATCTCTTAATAACCTTGTTAAGGTATTGTTTTGTTATATAATTATTGTATAGTTGTTTGTATTGTTTGAGTTCTTCAGCGTATCTTATACTCATATATATATTTCGACTATGGTTCCAGCTAGAAAAGAAGTAACACCTTGGCTCTTATACCAATTTAGAAAGAAAATTTTATAAAAACAAAATATGGGGTATTGTGTGCAAACATTTGAAATTATAGGATAAATTAAAATATTATTATTAAAATATGACTTGGGGTTTTAATGGGTTTATTTTAACTAGTTTAGGGTCTTAATAGCCATAGTAATAGCTCCATGGACTGAACTAACTCACTATGAATACTTTAGGTGCCTCATGGTAACAAACTATATTTTAGGGACTTGATCAACACAAATAAAATAGTGTAGACTCTTCTCATGTAATTCACTCTTTAATTTAATATACGAGTCGGATATTTTAACCGTTAGATTTTTTTACCATAAACTTCCATTATCACATGTTTAAGAGCTAATAACCTTATTTAAGTAAACAACTTTAGTTTAAAGAATAAGTTTATTCTTATTCTTGAATGTTTTCCTATTTTTGAGTTTTATACACTTCGTGAGATTTTCATGTGAACTAAACAATTTTCTATACCATTAACCTTTAGGATATACTGACACAAATATTATTTCATTATCTTCTTTTTGTTCCCTTTTCCTTAGAACAAGGTTTCTTAATCTTTAAATGATATTTATATGAAGTTCCAATGCAAAATTATCTATTACAATGACATGATATGACAAGGAGGGTTATTGTTGCATGCGATATGTGCCTGCTCTTACTAATACAAGGTGGGAAAGTTAGTTATGAAGGTTGTGATAGATATCCTAGAGTTTTTAATTCATTTCTCTATTCCTGCAATTATTTACCGGTAATTGTGCAAGGTTACGTTTTAGCCTGAGCTTTTTTTCTCATAAGAATTTTCCTTGTATAAACAACTAATATAGATTCATTATTTGGTTTTCCACATTCTAGTACCTTATATTTTTAATGAACATATCTTAATGGAGAATCATTTTTATAAATCATTTTTTTTTCATTTAAACATTAGGATAATATTTTGACCAAATTTGGATATAAATAAAATATTCCTTTTTTAATTCAATTAAAAGTATTGGTAGCTGTAGTTGAGATCCACGAACTTTCAATATCATAATATACAAGTGGGAGGGAAGTTAATGAGGAAAAAAATTAAAAATTAGTCGATTGCCTCTAATAAACATAAAGGATTTGATTATATGTATGTGGAAGTCACCATTAATCTTTCATACTTTTAGACCAAGTACTATAAACAATATTGGGATGGATTTTTAGAGGTTCCAATAATCTAGGGATATTCTAAGATCTTAATTTTATATAATTATGGATTTTATTCGTTTCCATTATGAGGATGGGTCTATTCTACTCAATTTAGAGGATGTATCCATGAATAAAGATATGGATGAGTCAGCTAACTCAATTACTCAAAAATACACTTCCTATCAAGGTTTTTATACATGTATAGGGATTTAGTCACTATAATATGCTAAATTTCCAATTTTTCCTTGTGTAAGAGTATTCATATACTCATTCTTACCCTAATAGGTAGTTGTAATATTCAAGTGTTTCAAAAGACTTTGAGTCCATTATTTACCTCCCTCGAATGCTTCATCAACATTCAAGATCTTCAACTCGGTTCTTGATCATCCTCATTATCACATATATCATATTATTGGATGAAAGATAAATTGGGGAATTCTCTCACACACATCATGTGTTCTTACAAAACCATTTTCGAAAGATCTTGGTAAAAAAAATTATGTGTATAAATCTTGAGTATTTTACTAGTTTGATCTTGCTTATATAATAAATGTTTAAAAATTCAAAAAAAAATGAGAAAAATTAACAAGTTTCTTTGCAGGGACGATTTTGTCATTGTACCGAAAATGGAGAAGTTTCCTTGGTAAAAAAAATTGAAAGTTGGTGTGAGCAGCTTATCGCTAAAGCATCGTCGCATCGACACTTTCGCTACAACGATACTTCCCTTATTGGGTGCCAAAATCCTTAAAGATCTCGTCAATAATCTTTAAAAAAACACTCGAGTTGCCTCGCAGTAGGCTCACCTTGGTGATGTTCATCCTTGCTATAGTGGTACCTCTGGTGATGCATACAGATTTGTAAATTTCTCATAAATATTTTTGGGGATCTTCTAGATATTTTTACAAGCAAAATCTTTTAGTAGTTAATTAGACTATCTAGCCCCCCCAACCCCTCTCTCACACAAGATTTGTATAAGGTATGTGTCATTTGGCCTGTCTTGGTATTTGAAAAACCCATTTGTATGGTTTTCCTTTAAACCATCAATGCCCTTTATTTTAAAATAATTCTGATATCTTTCAAGATCAAAATACCAACATAGTCTCTTAGTGCGTGTTCTTTTCTCATTCCTTTCTATGGAGATAAAAACACACTTGTGAAAAAGTGTGAACCCACTCTAACAAACTAGTTTATCTGTTTCACCTTTTTTTGCCTTTAATCACTTCTCTTTTTAGAGGTCTACTAATATCAAAGAAGACGAAGATTTTTATCAAGAACTCATTTTTATATAAAAAAAAAAAATCGATACACTCTCGGTCATTCTCCCAATAAGAAGTATTTTCATATTTGATATTCTCTTTCGAGGTTCATATGTCATAATGTACAAAGTGTGAAGATAAAGTCTTGTGTAATATTTTTTATGTGTGACATGACATTTAGATGTTGAGATTGTCCATCGACAGGTAGGAGTCTATGTCTTGGAACAATTTGGTAGAAAAAGTGTGAAGGTGGGGATTAGCGTGGATAGGAATGTAAATTATTAGCCCCCTCTATAAGTCATTACCAAATTTAGGGAGATTATATGACTATCCTGATGTCTAACCTGTTAGTGGGTTTTTATCATCGTAGATTTTTTATTGTGATCTTATTTACCTCTTTCATATCTTTTGTTATCGACATGCTTACACAAGATAAAACTTGAAATTGGTTTACTAAAATTTGGGTAATTATTTTAACATAATATTTTAGGTGTGCAGAATAGTTTTTGGTGGGTCTCCATTTCGTTATGCAATATGCACTCTCAATTGGTATAAGAGTTTGGTTATATTTTGTTAAGGCTAAAAAACCTAGAGGTATATCGTGCGTTTGTGTAAATATGGTGAATAAAAACATGTTCTTAGAGGTATATCACCTTTAGAAATTTTTTCAACCTACCTATAGTTTTAGTGGTTTAGATGGCGGTTCATCAAATGGTAAAAAGTTGTGTCCATGTTTTTCTATTAATGATAAATTCTCGTTTAATATTAATACGTTTTCTTCTACTGTCCACTATCGTGATGATTCTTTAAATGAATAAGGCAGTGACCTATAACAAGCTTGTGATAAACTATTTTCTGAAAAAGCTAGACTTAAAAACAGCTTGTTGAAAACTTCAACTAAATTGAAAACATGTGAAAAGGAAAATGCTTCTCTGAAAATGGAAAGGTCCTTTGGGATCAACATTTAAGTTCAACATGCATCTCTTAGTTCGAGTCTCCTTTTGATGAATAATGATAATAAAGATTTCCAAGAAAGGTTAAATATTTTACATTGTTAATTGGACGAATGTAAATATTTTAACAACTCGTTAAAAAAGAAAATAACTTCTCTTGAAAATAAATTAGTCTCGACTACGGATGTTAAGGTTACCATCGAAGATAGATCCAAGAGGATGGAATATTTTTTAGCCGATACTATGTATTAAACTGGTAAATATGGAATTGGTTTTGAAAATCCTTGTGGAAAATATAAATTTGAGTACAAAACTATATCTATAAAATCTTGTCAAAAGACTTATGTTTAAGAGTCTTTATCATCACTTGAGAAGCTAGTTGGTTCAAAACTTTGAAGAAAACCGATCATCATTTTTTGCAAACATAATGGCCATTTAAAAAATTATTGCTACAGGTTTTTGAAAAATTCCAAGGTCCATAAGAATCTTCACTTGGATGAAGTTTCCATACTGAAACGTGATTGTAATTCCATTATTCATAAATCTAGAACTGTTTTGTCAAAATTTGAGAAAATGGCAAAATCTAAACACATTGCCAATAATTGAAGGACTTAGGGTAGAATAAGAAGAGAAAAGTTGTCTAGACTAAAAAATAAAAATGTTTTATTACTCACATAGTGGTGCTCTAGGCATATGACTAGAAACCAATAGTCATGTGCTAAATTAGTTAGGAAAGAATTCAGGTCATCTACTTTTAGAGATGAGAACAGTTCTAATATTTTTAGGAAGGGTACCATAAAAATGGATGGTTTCGTGGGTTAGATAATGTTCTTTTGGTGGATGGCTTAAAGGCTAACTTGCTTAGCATAAGACAAATGTTCGGAGATTGTCATAATCTATTTTCTTTTTATCAAAAAGGAATGTCAAGTCCTTAACTCTAATAGTAAATTCATTTTGAAGCTCACTAGAACTATAAATAATTTTTACATAATCAATGTATATTCGAGTATGTTTTACAATAGTACTAAGTAAGATATGGTGGGTCTTTGGCCCAAGAGTTTAGGTCACATGAACAATAGAGATATCAGTAGACTTCATAAAAATGAGAGTCTTAATGATTTGCCTCCTTTAGAGTCAAAATCCTTTTATGTGTTTGGTACTTGTTAAATATGCAAACAAATTTGGAATACACAGAATAATTTGAATGTTAGGCCTACCTCGTGTTTTCTCAAGGTTTTACATATGCATACGAAATACATAGTTGGTAGATGTTACGTTCTCATGATTGTAGATGAATTCCCTAGATTCACTTTTGTAGAATTTTTGCATATCAAGTCCGATTGTAAGGACATTTATTCCTAAGTACAAACAACTCCATAATAAAAAGGCATGCACTATAGTGAGAGTTTGTAGTGACCACAATAAGGAATTTGAAGGAACGAGTATATCGAAATGGTGTAGTGAAGTTGGAATACACCATGATTTTTTAGCTCCTAAAAAGCCTCAACAAAATGGAATAGTCAAAAATGAAAATCAAACTAGACAAGAGATGCTCGAGTCCATGTTGATTGCTAATAATATTCCAAAAAGATTTTGGGCATAAGCTTTTCATACGAATTCTCACACCTCCAAATGAGTCTATAGGATTGTACCAACCAAACCCCTTATTATATATGGGAAGGAAATAAACCCATGACTTTAGAGTCTTTGGAATCAGGTTTAATAAGATCAAGGATATAAAATATCTAGCCAAGATTGACTCTAGGAGGGAGGTAGGGCTTTTTCTTGGCTACTCCAGTAATAGTAGTTACTATCGTGTTTTTAATTATGTCTCTTAAAAAAATATGGAAACAATTGATGTCATCATTTATGATAATGATTCATTTGAATTCAAAGAGAATGATTGTGAATAAACATCTTCGATTTTCCATACATTGAATAAGAAGGAGAAGATGAAAAGAAGGAGTGTGGAGGTTGCCCCACCACCTAGTGAGGATGTAGATGTGGGAGATGCACCTAAATGGGTCAACAAATATCATGAGTCCTCCAAGATCATTAGTAGTTTTACTATTTGATTAAAGACAATATCCTAGCTAAAAAAGAAAGTTAACATTCTTTGTGAAAATTCCACAATCGAACATAAGAGTATGAAGGACGCCTTGTTAGATGAATATTGGATCAATGCTATGCAAGATGAATTAGATCAAATATCTAAATAATAAGTTTTCTCTCTTGTCCCCTTACCTAAGGATGTTCATGTTATCATTACTAAATGGCTCTTCAAAAACAAGTGTGATGTAGATGGTGTCATTTTGAGGAGCAAATAAAGGCTGGTGACTCAAGGTTATAGACAAGTTGAAGGTTTAGACTTTGACGAGTATTTTTCCCCTATTGCGAGGTTAGAGTCAGTTCATTTACTCATAGCCATAACATGTGACTTAGATTTCAAGATCCATCAAATGGATGTAAAGATCACATTTCTTAATGGAATTCTTCAAGAAGAAGTCTATGTGTTACAATCAAGGGGCTTTGAGGATCCTAAAATTCCAAACACATGTCCATTGCCTCAAGAAGGCTTTATATGGTATTAGACAAGAACCTAGAGCTTGGTATGAAAGAATTGCCTCATATATTCTGGAGAAAGGCATCAAAAATGGAAATCTAGACAAGATCTTGTTTTTAGATTTTGTGGCAAAGACATTGCATTTTCCCAGGTACACATTGATGATTTTGTTTTTTGGCTCCACAAATTAAAATCATGCTAAAGGCTTTTCTTCGATAATGTAAAAATAATTTGAGATGGGAATGCTCACCTTCTTTCTTGTTCTCGAAGTGAAATAAATGGATAGTGGAACTTTTATTCTTCAATATAAATATGCAAAGAACTTAGTGAAGAAATATGAACTCAACTCTTATAATCCTAAATGTATCCCCATGGGTGCTTCTGTAATCTTGGAAAGGATGTGGACGAAAAGGTTCTCAATGAGACGCTTTATCATAGCATGATAGGCAGTTTGTTATACCTCACATCTAGTCGTCCTGATATATCTTTCAATGTAGTACTTTATGCTCTCTACCAATATTATCCTCGAGAGTCACTTTTGAAAGTCATTAAATACATTATCAAGTATGTTTTGGGGACCATAAGCTTTATTGTTTGGTATCTTAGGAATACCAATACACCGTTATGGGCTTATTTGGATGCCTATTAGGCGAGAGATATTGATAGTAAATGAATACATCGGATGGATTGTTTCATCTCGGAATCTTGGTAGTCTTTTGCATGAAACGAAATAAAATTATGTTTCACTTTCCATGTCTGAAGCATAGTATATTACAACAAGAAGTTGTTGTGCTTAGCTCCTTCGAATGGGACAAATTATGAAGTACTATAATATTGGTTAAGATTGAATTGTTATATATTATGAAAATACTAGTGCTATCTATATATCGAAAAATGCCATCCAATATTCTAGAACAAATCGTATATACATTCATTTTATTATACATCTTGTTGAAGAAAAAGCCATGTCTTTAACATATGTTTCTAACGATCTTCAATTAGTGGATATTTTATCAAAGACTCTTGATTGGACTATATTTGAGTTTCTTATTTCATCATAAGATATTTTCATCATTGATATAATGATTTGATAACATGTCTAGGATTTCTATTTCTTTTACTTGTTGCATTTTATGTCCTTTGCCATGTCGTTCCTTTTTATAAGAGTTAGTTGTATTATTTTACGTAAAACACTTGTCAAATACAATCATTCATATCATATTTAGATGATATACTTCTTTCCATATCTTCGTATATCAAATGGTTAGTTTTGTATACTTTTTCCTTTTGTTTAGATAAAAGTGATTTTGTGCATTATAAGTCCAGTTCCTATTTTCTTTTCGAGTCTTATAAACTTTGAGAAACTTCTTATTGGGAAAACATACACATATTTTATTGCACTTTACACAAAACTACACATTGTATTGATGCCACTAAATGAGGAATGGCAAAGTTGTGCAATCTTTTACAAATGGTTCAAAGCTTCGAACATTTATGAGTGAGAGCCCATTATCCTCAAATGTATATGTTTGAGTTTTTATCATGATTTGAAGGAGTTGAAAAACTGATGATATATGTCAAAATCGTGATAGATGATGTGGTTAGGGATAGAAATGTAATTGGATGATGCTACCTTTAAAAATTAGAAAAATATCTTATTTTTGTAATGAATGTGTGCAGTCTGACACATGTGAAAATATTTTGAACAAACCAATATTTCAAAGATATATATCCATCCAAAATTCAGTAACATCAAGGAGTTGAAAAAAAGGTTTTAACTAAGTCCCTCACTGATAAAGAAAAAAGTGTTAGTTAAAAAGATCTCAAAAGGTGTTGAAAAGTTTCACTACTATTGAAGCTTTAAGTCATTTGTTCTTGAATTCTTATTCTTTATAGAACTCAAGATTGATTTTACTCTTTTAATGGTGTTCTTTATTTTTGTTTTTCACATAAGATATGATCTTATGTTCTTGATTAAGAAACCTCAAACTGTCATTAGCCTTTGAGATAATATTTTCTTGGTTATGGACAATAGTAATATATCTCACAACATTTAGTTAGTAGGAAACTTTAATCCATATTTTTTTACTTAACGAAATAAAGGTTTTAGAGTTCTTGTTCACTAAGTATTGCATATCCTATAATTATTAATACAAAAATCATCTTTTGGAGTATACTACCTTAACTCTATTTTATCGACATCATGTGCTCCTTATGATTTAATTGATTATCTTTTCTTGATTTCTTATCTTTGACTACTTCGTTCACAAAAGGGGGAGAAGTTTTAGGGAGAAGTTTTTTTTATAGAAAAGGGGGAGTTTTCATATTTAAGGGCGACTTGAGACTTTTTTATATTCTAGTTAGTATATAATTCATATATATATGTTATGACTAAATTTTGCATATTGTGGATTTCTTCACACGTCAGAATTTTGATAAAGGTTATTTGTGTGTTTTAGGAAATCTTGCTGCAAGTGCTCTGAAGAAGTGTCTTGTAATTTTTGGATTGTAAGCATTCATAATTTCTATCTCATTATGATTTTGGTCAGGCCTGGTGTTATTGTTGATAGGGATTTCATTATATTTCTTGTAATCTTTGGTTGTGGTGTTTTGTCAACATAATAGACAAATGGGGAGATTGTAAAAGTATTCATATACTCATTATGAGGGTAGTTGTCTTATTCCAATTTTTCAAAAAAAAATTGGGTCCCTAATTTATCTCTTCGAAAAGCTTCATCAATATTTAAGATCTTGAATACGATTCTTGATTGTGCTCATTATTAAATATATCACGTTACTGGATGAAAAGTAAATTGGAGAATTCCATCAAACACATCACGTGTTCTTACAAAATAATTTTCAAAACATCTTAGTAGAAACAAATTCTATGTGTAAATCTTGAGGATTGTCTACCTAGATCTGTCATGTATAAGAAATGTTTGAAACAATTAAAAATAAGAAAAATTATGTGAAGCTGACCAGTTTCGCTGTAGCAATAATTTTCGTCATTGGAGCAAAATCGGAGAAGTTACTCTACAATTTTTTTCTAGAATATGATACAAGTGACTTATCATTAAAGTCCCCGCAGCGACACCTTTGGTGCAACCTTTCTTCCCTCCTTAGCCACAAAACTCCTTGAAGATATTGTCAGGAATCACTAGACAAATTCGTGACTTTCCTCATACAAGGTTTGCTGCAGTGAAGGACTTACCTTGTAGTAGGTCCGTCGTAGTGACATTCATCCTCAAGCAGTGACACCTCTGGTAATGCGTACAGATCCGTGAATTTATCACAAATATCTTTGTGGATATTTTATATATTTATGCAAAAAGAACCTTTTTGGAAACTGATTAGACTAGCTAGCCCCCAACCATTCTCTCACACATTCTTTATGTAAGAAATGTATCCTTTGCGTTATCGTTGTATTTGTAAGACCCATTTGTGTGGTTTTCCTTATGTAAACCATCAATGTTCTTCATTTTAAAATGACTCTCATATCTTTCAAGAGAAACATACCATGAGAGTTTTTTAGTGTGTATTATTTTCTCCTTCCCTTTAATGAGATAACAACACATTTCTGAAAAAGAGTGAACCCATTATAACATTCTAGTTCATATATTTCACCTTCTCTTCTTTACATTTATTCACCTATCTTTATAGAAGTAGATTACTATAAGAGAAGACAAAGATTTCTATCAAGAACTCATTTTGAAACAAACTTTGTATACATGTTGGGCCTTTCTCCCAACAAGGATTATTTTTATATTTGAGGTTCTCATTTAGGGTTGATATCTTGTGTGATCTCCAAAGTTTGAAGACAAAAGTTTGTGCAATATGTGTTACACGCATCATGAAATAAAGATGTTAACATTGTCCATCGACGAATATGAGTCTTGGTTTGCTACAATTTGGTAGAAAAACCTGTGAAGGTGTGAGTTAGTGTGGACAGGAGTGCAAGTTGGTAGTACTATTTGCAAGTCTATACCAAGTTCAGTGAGATTATTTCATTGTCCCGAGGTTTTTCCATCCAGTTGTTTTTTATCCTCTTACATTTGTTGTTGTGATATTATTTACCTTTTCAACATATTTTTTATCCACATGCTTAAATAACATAAAACTTGAAATTAGTTGATTAAAATTTGGGATAATTTTTTAAAAGAGGTATGATAAATATATTTTTGTGGGTCACCATTTAGGTACTCGATACGCATTCTCACCTAGTATGTTCCTTTTTCCATTTCATGTTTAACCTCTACAGCTATGATATATGAAATGATAACTTAACTTTTTTATGTGATATTTCCTTTTCTAATTTATGATTTCTCTAGTTTTTCATTCATATTTGATGTTTGTGAGAGGATTTAAGGATCATTAAGGAAATTTTAAAATATTTAATAGATATAATTTCCAAGAATATGGACTTATCTATACGGAATCAATAATAAGGAGATCATTAAAATATTATGTGATTAATTTAACCATGGATAATGTTCTTGTTTTTCTGATCTTGCTCTGATTACAAAAAAAAAACTTGGAACTTAAGCTTAACCCTCTTTACTTATAATTATTATTTGTTATAATGTGTATTTATTTGATGTAGATTACCTACCAATATATATGGAAATATGGGATTGAATTTCCTTGTTAATATCACTATTTCAACCAACCATAAATTTAGTATGAATTGATTTAGAAAATAAATCGCCATCCTTAACCAATTATGACTTATCAAAATGAATTCTTATTTGAACCACATTAATTAGGAAACAAAAATTAATACATGAAATAATACTAAATTTTACTGTGAAAAAATTAATTAATTCTAATTGTCTCCCACTCGATTCATATTATGATCTTATTTTATTATTTGACTTAAAAACATGAGGTGTGCTAAGAGTGCATATTACATACCGAAATGGAGACCCACTAAAAAAATGTTGTACCACACCTAAAATTCTATGTGACAATACTTAATATTGTTTATCAACCAAAACATATGTTAATCTTGTATAAGCACATGGGTGTTGAAAAATGAGAAAAAGTAAATAGACATATAACATCGGATGTATGAGGACAAAATTCGAGTAACTGGAAAAACCATTGGTAAATGTAACAATCTTATTTAAAACTTGGTAACGATTTATACAGGGGACTGATGACTAAAACTTCTTTCACCTGAACACATACCTCACATTTTTTACCAATCCATAGCAACTAGGAGATCCCAAATTTCTGGTAGAAACAATCAACATCTCTTATGTCTTGATGCACGTCAAAAATATTCCACAAGCCATCTTATTCAAGATTTGGATTTCACAAGTGATTGGAATTTAAAAAAGAGTCACAAAGATAAAAAAATACTCTTGTTTGGAAGAAAACCCATAAAGTGTATGAAACAAAGTGATTTTGTAAAATTTCTTTTCTAACCAACATCAAAGATGGTAAAGAAAATTTCGTATATCTAGGTGTTTCCATTTTCAGAAGGAATCTAAAAATGAGACACCTTCAATCAAGATAAGGAAAACATTAAACTAGAGGGATGTCAAGGAAAAATTATTTATATGTAGGGAAGATTAGAGATTATCAAATTAGTGGTCCAACCTCTTTTCCATTATAGATTTAAGGTTTTAAAATGGATAGTTTCTTTTATTAAAAGATCCCATCGGTGGACTAGATGTTTCTTGTGTACTAGACTACTTCCAACAAAAAATCTATTGTTGTTTCAGGAATGTTTTTTAATTTTATTTGGGTGTGGTGTCAATCTTAGGGTGTTAAAAGCCTTAATAAAGCTTCTATTCTTAAATACGATTGGGATTAAATCACTTGAAACTCCATTTGGTCTAACTTTCTCAAAGAAAGATTTTATCATATGGAAGATCCTAAATGTTATAAATTAACTCTATTTGGTATGGTTTTAAGGAAGACTTACCCTATATCAAACTCAATGGTAAATGGATTATTGGTGATAGGTGTGTCGAATCTTTAATTTCATTATATGAGGGAAGCCTCGATTATTCTCATTTACAATGCTTGGTTTATAAATTCATTCTTAATGGAAAATGGAATTTACCTCACCATTTCGTCTATAAATATTCTCAAATTTCTTCTTAATATATTGAACAAGTCCATTTTCTACTCCAAGTCTCTGATGATTCTCTTATATAGCCTTACAACTCTAGTGGTGTTATTTCTTTTAAAAGTGCTTTATTCTTCTCAAAGTCAAGAACTCTATACAACCCTCTCTAAATCATATTTGGAAGAGGTTTAACACCCTAAAGTTTCATTAACATTATAAAAGGTAATTGAAAATAAGCTTGATACTGATTGTATGGTTGAATCAAAAGGTTTCAACTTTTGTTCTCCATGTGAGTTATATTAATTTGCTGCTAGATCTACTCAACACTTGCTAGTGAATCAATTTTATATCTATGGGATCATTTATGGAAAGTCATTTTCAGTCCTTAAATTAAAGAAGTTTGGAATTTTCTCATGCTTTTGATGTTATTTGGAAGGAAATAAATAAGATTTTTTTTTAATAAATAAAATACGTCCTCTACAAGATTTATTCATTACTTTAGAACCTGGATTTGTAGAATTGATAGAATTGGGAAAGGTACCATGTCAAATTGAATTTTTGATATGTAAATTCATCTATTTTTTTCAAAATTCATGGTAGAATAATGTTTTCCCCAAAATCACCGAAGTTAGATGGTTCCCTCCTCTTTAGAATTATACTAAACTCAATACATATGGTATGTCCCTTAAAAATGACTTAAACAAAAATGTTATTTCAGGTTTGATACTCCTAAGTTTGGTCTCCTCCAGATGACCCACTAGTGAAGGGCATCTTTCATAGATGTGCTAGTGGAACATGATCACTGTTCACCAAAGGCACCTATCATCAGTGTCATCCAAAGTAGTCCCGATCTGAAGTCTCATTGAGGAAAGGCCTTCCTCATATATATACTTAAAGGAGTCTATAATTCATCATAAACACTCATCATCAGTCTCATCCAAAGCAGTCTCAGCTTGAGAAACTACCCCAAACGACACCAAGTCCGGCATTAGACGACATTCGAGTCACCTTAGCATCTCACTACAATTATATGTTTGTCCGAGATGATTGTCCAATTTTGTCTCAGCTCACCAGAGTGATGCTAAGTTATAACAGTCTCTACTGACTGGGACCTTCAACCTTTGACATCTCATGCATGCATGGAAATTATGACAGCGGTATTGTAGGCATATATTACTAAAATTGTTATAGAAGATCAAATAACCACGTGGGGAGAATATTCTTCATCATAGATTACGTGTTCATCTTTATAGCTGTCATATGCTTATTGGCCCTATCTTCAACTAGGCATTGTGTGCATGCTTGGGGGATGACATTGTGCATCCACAAACCTATAAAATGGACCTCGTGTCTTCTTCATCATTTTTTGATAACCATTAACTCTACCGTTACTCTATTAAATTGTGGAGAGAGAGAGAGAGAGAAAATCTTGTATACACCATTCATAGCTATTCGCCCCGATTTTATAGTAAAACCACTTCCATAATTTACATAGTGGACTTAGGCCAAGGCTGAACCACTTAAACATTAATGTTCATCTATTTTCTCTCATCTTTTTTACTGTTTTACTTATATTTGTTATCTTCTCCATTATTGTGTAAGATCAAAATAGGTTGAATCCTTAGGATGATATTCAATATCATCATTTTGGTGTCATATTTAGGAAAATACTTTGTTTTCTTTCTAACCATATCATGAATTCTATGTTTCTCATATTTAATGGTGATCCAAGCCCACCACTGTTGGAGATGTATCACCATTGAAGGAGCTTGAGTTGGGAGGCTTATTAACTTCTTTTATTTATCCTGTTTATGGATTCCCCCCCCCCCCCCCCCCTCTTCCTCACTTTTTTGATGATTGATTGTGTTTAGCGGGAGATGGACATCGATCCCTAATCAAACGTTAGGGCTAGTTCTAGACAACCACCTCACCAGTCTGAAATGGCTGACATGGATGAAGAAATATGTTCCCTTATGGCCAGCTAGCAGTAGATGCATCCCTAGTTCTTTGCCTTTAACCAAGATATTATGAACCAGATCGTAGAGGATCTAACCAGCAGCTGGGAGACCACTCCCAGTGCCTATAAATTAGTCCAACACAACCTTAGGCACAGAGAAATTGTCGACCCACATCGTATCCATCTTGACAAGGGGGTTCAAGAGTACCCAAAGGACTTAGTATATGAATGGGAGGAATACTGGGAGAGGAGAGGTATGAGACATCACATACTTCATATCGATTAGGGCCCACACAAGATCCAATTTACGAGGTGAGAATTTTATAACACACCCCTCAAAGTTGTCAAAAAACCAGTGCGTTCGACAAGCTAAGTAGGGGATTGGATTTTAATCGTCTTGACCCAAGAGGCAATGGTAGCCTAGAATATGTCCCCCATAACATTGGTAGTACGCATGCAACTGTTTGTCACGATAAAGATTGGATAAAATGACACCTATAAAGGGGAGAATTTATAGTGGACAGAGAAATATGAGCAGAGGATTGGCCGCGAAAATTACTACTGAAGTTGAAGGAGCAGGGGAAAATACGATCATAGAGGAAAATCGATGGAATAGATCAATCCAATGGTTGAAAGACAAGATCGGCCACCTAATTAAAATCCGAGACCCAAGCCACCAAACGAGATAAGGTGTTGAGATTTATCTAGTACACTTACTAGTGTTGTTCATGTATGGTACATCGGCCTGTCGAGAGGATACATTAAAAATTTTAAGCAACTAGCGAAGAAGTTTATCCATTAATTTTATTTCAGCATGAAACCATCCAAGAGTATTACTCATTCGTTGAATGTTAGATAATGAAATAATTAGTCTCTGGGGGATAATTTATCTCGGTTTAATAAAGAAAACATGGAGGTTGAGGATTACAAAGAGAGAATTACAATAACAACTCTCACTAGTAAGCTTCATCCAGGCAAACTATATTTAAATCTCTCTAAGGATCCTCTAAAGTATATGAACAAACTTCTAGCTAAGGTCGGGAGAATCATGAATGTGGAGGAGGCCTTAGCAACCAAGAGAGGAGACCAAAAAGAGGACGATGGTAACAAGTCTATCCAAATAAAGATAAAGAAGGGAAAAAAGTATAATGACGATAAGTTTGCTAAGTGGACTCCTTTGAAAGTTAGCCTAGATCTAATTATGATTGACATAAATGACTAAAAATATTTTAGATGGCCCAAAAAATTAAGATATCCCCCTCACAAGAGGAACAAGATCAAATTTCGTGAGTTTCATCAAGATCATGACCACAAGATAGGATAATACTTCTCTCTGAAAGACTAGATTGAAAATTTTTTAAAGCAAAGGAAGATATGGAAGTACGTTGATAAGAGAGGAGACCAAGACGATAACATAAGGGCATACTCCTCGTTAAAGGATAATATGCCCAAAAAAAGTAGGTGCAAGCGAGAATAAACAATTAGGAGTCATATAATTGTGGTGGAGATGAACTAAATCTTCTTGCTAAACCTCTCGTAGTAAAAAGTAACCTTCATATGATTTCTATTGATGTAAATATTATGTGTGGAGGAATGATAGTGAATGAGTTGCGATAGATGATATGAAGTCTCATGTAAGGCCAAAGAGGGGCTTAAGAGATCTGAAGTTAATTTAGCCGAGAATGAGATTAAGCCAAACAAGTTCAAGAATGTAGAATGGAGATCCTTGTAATAAGGTTTTCTAAGAAGAATTATAGGGGAATTTTATCCCCACACTATGATCCTTTCCTCATCAACACACGAGAATATGGATATAACATGCTTCATATTCTAATGGATGGGGGAAGCTCGATCGATATAAGGTTCTGTAATTGTTTCAAAGGGATAATTCTTAGCAAGAAAAGACTCATCCCGTATCACCATCTATTGATTGGTTTAACTGGAGACAAAGTCCTCTTACTGAGAGTATTTAAAATGGATGTTTTCATGGTAATATGGTCAAAATGATTGACCAGGAAGATTAACTTTTTTATAATGGAAGAGAATGTCTTCTCGGCCTACAATATTATTCTTGGGAGGGTAGCACTTAAGAAGTTTGAAGTTCTGCCTTCCACCGACACCAAATTATAAGATTATCGACTCCTTATGGAGTAGGGGAAGTGAATGGTGATCAGGTGAAAGCATGAGAGGGATATTTCACCTAGAAAAAAAAGAGGGAGGCCCACAAAAGGAAGACGACCTCATATAACATTGACACTCTTGACTTAACAGATGAGAGAAAACTCAAGAATAGATATCCTATGGAAAAGGTAGAATCCATCTTCCTCAATGAGGACAAACTGAGAAAAAACATCCAAATTATCTTGTCTCTCAACTAGAGATAAAGAAGCAGATGATTGAGTTATTAAGAAGAATAAAAAGTGTGTTCTCATGGATCCACAATGATATGCCGAGGATTAATCCCAAGGTCATTTTCCATCGTCTTTACTTAGGCGAGATAGTGAAATAGATAAAAGACCCAAGACGGACCTTTTCTAGAGATAGATATGGAATTACACAAGAGGAAGTAAAGAAACTTTAGAGTGCATACTGTAGACTTTATTAGAGAAGTGAAATATCCTGTGTGGTCCAATATTATCATTGTGCCGAAATAAAAAAGGAAGTGGAGGATGATTGTAGATTTCATCGACCTCAACAAAGCTTGCCCAAAAGATAGGTTTCCCTTTTCAAATATTGACTAGATGGTGGATGCTTCAGGTGGCCATGAACTCATGAGTTTCATGGATGCTTATTCTGGATGAAACCAGATTTGCATGTATGACAGAGATGCCGAGAAGACGACTTTCATCATAGACAAAGGAAAATGCTACTACAAACTAATTCCATTCGACCAAAAATACATTGGCTACCAACCAAAGGTTACTCAAAAAAATGTTCAAGGACCATATTGGTAAGACAATTGAGGTCTATGTGGATGATATACTAACAAAAAGTTTGAAGGCCAAGAGTCATGTGGCCGACTTAGAAAGAATGTTTAATACTATGGATCAGTATAGAAAGAAGTTAAATTCGATGAAGTGTGTGTTCGGCATCGTGTAATACTCCATGTTTTCATAACAAAATAATTTTGGTACAATTTAAGTAGATAAATTTGTAAACAAATTTCTTAATGGTGATTGTATGTTTATATGATTCATTTTTTGCATAATTGTAATACCCTATATTTCTGAATATTATATTTAATTAAATTGGAAAATTAAATGAGAAAATACGGCTTAATTTAAATGACGTAAGAGGAGTAATTTAATGATATTTATTAAGAATTGTAATTATAGTATATTAATCGAGAGATAGTTACCGATTTATATTCCCTCATTATATTTACTTAGTGCGAGTAGTAAATAGTTACTTAACGCATGTAGACCCATTTGGGGCGAGAACGAGTAATATATTTTTAAGTGACTCAAATGACAATTTAGAGGTCACGGTTAACCCCGTAAGGGTCAAAATAGTCAAAATAGTATACCCAGGGGTACTAGTTGGGTCCCGAGATGTTTTTGGGCTAAGCCGGGACCGTTCAGGGGTGTTTTAGTCTTTTAAATTATAGGAGTGAGAAGACCTACGAAATTAATAACTCTAAGTCAGATTATAAGAGTTTGAGGCTAGGGTTATAGAGAATAAAAAACACACCATAGCCATTAGAGAGAAGAGAGAAACAATTCTCAAGGCAAAAGGAAGAATTGGGAAGGATTCAAAGGAGATTTTCACCACAAACTTGTGGGGAAGGAAGATTGAAGGAGAAAAACAATCAATCATCAACAACAATCACAAAATCAGAACCCCTCTATCAAGGCAAGTGTTTATTGCAAATCAAATTGAAGTTATAATACCCATGTGTAGGGAGTTTTAAGAATTGGTTAATTCTATTGAAAAACCATGAATTAAATGTTTGAATTGATCACATGTTTGGGTAGGATTGCATGTAGAATGAATCCCTAAGTAAAGGTAAAATGAAATTTGAATATATTTGATGATTAACATAGAATCCTTATGAGTTCTTGGTTAAATAACATAAATCTTGAATGACTTAGGGTTTAATTGATGAACACAAGATGTCAATCTGCCAGAATTCTTGACACAAATTTAAACGTATTCCATTTGATTTATACTTCAAATTATAGTGTGAACCATACATTACTAGAAATATATTTCTCTTATATATCCAATGAACTTGGAATAAGGTCAATCGGAGTTCTGTAGAGGGAGTAATAGACATGTTACTGGAGGGTGTTTAATCTGCCAGCATAGTAATCTGCCAGAAGTTTGACGTGACTTTAAACATGTACGATTTGAGTTGTACTTAGAATTTGAGTGTGAATCATAGATGTATGGAAAGGTATATCTCTTATCTTTCCAATGAACTTGGAATCAGGTCAATCGGAGTTCTGTAGAGGGAGAAATCAAAGTTTTACTAGAAGGTGTTTAATCTGCCAGAAAATTTTATGATTCGTTAGACTGCGAGAAAATGTAAGATATTTAATTTTAAGCCTCAAATGCCTAAAATTTTATCGGGGAAGTGTTTGGGACCTTGATGAAATATATTTTTGCAATAATGTTATGGAAGTAGGTCTATGATTGAGCATTGGACTTTAATTTTGTGAGAGAATTAAAGTGGAGATTCATAGGCTTGATTGTGACGTATTCTAATTCGAGATGATAAGAATGTAATTACGAAAAAGCGTGAGCGAACTTAAATTAATTGGGTCAATATGTTAACAAGGGTAGCTACTGAATTGATATTACATTATAGGTAACTAGGTCCCTTAGATTGTTGTGAATACTCAAATAAATGCGATTAATGAGATAAATCGTACAATGAATATTGTACGGTAAATATAAGAGAATAAAATATTACGTACGAACATGGTTGATAGGTCGGGCGTGTACCTACTGAATTGTATGAACATTTAGGTTATGAGAAGTATACCTAAATTAACTATGTTAGGGTCGATGAGATATTCCGAACTAACACAGGGTTATTATATAATTGGGGTCGATGTATCATTTCGAACCAATTCTTACTTAGGGTCGATGAATCATTCCGAACCAAGAGTCCTTTATGTATGTAAAAAGGACAAATAGTAATGACTGATATTTAATATATATTGTGTGTGAAATATATATTTAATGATATTCTACTTCTGTGTATTAGTAGATTTATATATACTTAAATTAACTATGTTAGGGTCGATGAGACATTCCGAACTAACATAGGGTTATTACATGTTTGGGGTCGATGTAAAATGCCGAACCAAACCTTTGAACTAGTGGCGTGATGAAAGAGTCCGAGCCAGAATTTGTGTATATAAATAATTGGAGTCGATGTATCATTCCGAACCAATTCTTACTTGGGGTCGATGAATCATTCCGAACCAAGAGTTCTTTATGTGTGTAAAAAGGACAAATAGTAATGACTGATATTTAGTATATATTATGTGTGAAATATATACACTTAATGATATTATACCGTTGTGAATGAGTAGATGAATATGATGTGTTTAATGTTACGTATCAAATTGGTAAGTTAAGCAGTGAAACTTAATTACGGAATGTATCTTTTGATAGAGAATATCTAATTAGTAACTTAAGTAGTGAAACTTAATTACATAAGTGGAAAGATAACAATTGTGAGAATCCTAGAAATTTAGTAGTGAAACTAAATAGCTTTGAAGCATAACATAGGTGAAATGTTATTTGAGTATTAATTAACCTTTGCGAGATGTTATTGAAATGAATGCACGGTGTGGGCGATGTGAGAACTTAAGCTTAAATAAGTTCAGATGATTACTTAGACCTAATTAACTTGGGGAACATGGCTAGGTAGGCTAGGTGTAGAAAGTTAGGTGTGCACAATAGATGAGAGGTGAGTGAACTCAAGAGAGTGTACGAAAACCTAACATGTGTAATCAATAACCGCATTTTATATTGTGATAAACGCTTGCTAAATATTTTCAAAATGTTTTGAGTACTAACTCTTGATATAAAATATTTTCAAAACCTTTTAGGTGTCCATCCACAGGGACGCCATGGATGATGATTCTATTCCAGGGACTCGTAGCTATAGCACAGTGGATGCTTACAGGATTTTGACTAGAAGATATCTCTCATTCAGATCTAGTACAGGATGTCACATTATTCCATGTATGGACTTGTAGTCCGGTATCAATCTCAGATGTTAGTTTTAGATTAGTAGTTGTTCTATTGTTGTTTAGCATTTTTAGCCGATGGTTTATTCGGTAATACTTTTGCACTGTTGTACTTATACTTTATTGGTTTGGGTTTTACCATGGTATTTTCTTTACTATTTTCCCCATGGTTGATTTATCTGTTTTAAGAAAGATAAAATTTAGCACCGGTCTAATTATACTTAAGGGATTAGTAATTAAAAAGTTTTCGGCAGTGATGCTAAGAATGAACCATTTGAGAAACCTATTTTAATTTAATAAAGGCCTGATAACCCGATGTTTAATTAGGCGGGGTGTCACAATAATGTGTTCACTCGTAGAAAATAAATTGCATGTTAACTAGATTATTATTATTATGCGGTGACTAAACATATTAATAGTGTATAACTTGTGTATAAATAGTTTGGGAGCATTTGGGAGGGAATTGAGAACTCATTTTGGTGTTTCAAACATCTAAGTTTGGGTCTGGGGCATAGGTATACCTTTAGGGGAGTAATTGGGTCAATCGAGAGAGTGTGACGAGCTTATTTGGGGGCCCAAAAGTGGGGTTTTTGTGCAATACATGATTAGGGGTAATAAGATGATAATTATGAGCCTAAAAGTCTATCCCCATTCATATGAAAGCAACCATAGAAACCCCACACCCATTGGAGAAGTTACCAATGCTAGAAAAAGAAGAAATAGCAAGGATATAAGAGGATAGACTTCAATATCTAGTTTAAGGAAAGAATTTTCTAGCTAAATTAATTGAAAAAAATTCTTAATTCATGTATGCATTTCTCATAACAATTCAGGGTTAAGGAGTAATCGATTTAGTGACAAACCCAGAATTGTTATTATGTTAATTGAATATTGAACCTTAGAATCCATGTTGTAAGATTGTTATTTTGATTATTAGAATTCATGTATTTATCCCGGTTAATTTTGAGAATATTTTGATGGAAATGATGTGTCAAAATTGGGGTGGATGGACTCTAGAGTTAGATTTAATTTTAGGGATTATGGGGGCACAATCGTATTTTAATTTGATTAGTTGATCACTTAAAAAGTGTTTTTGAATCACGAGGAATATATCATTCTTGAAATAAAAATGTTTAAGATATTAGAAAGAAAATTTAGTTTGGATGTGTGAAACCACTATAGAGAAATTGTTGCAATTCTTGCCTCATCTAGAATTTTAATCGATTCGGCCTTCCAAGTGAATCAATTAAATCCTAGAGGTGAATCGACTAGGACTATAGGGTTGGGTCAGAATAGGTGCCGATAAATGTACGAGTGATTTTTACGAACTTAATTGAGTATGTGGGAGGACATCTAAGTGAGCGGATAAATAATTAAAAATTATTTTGTTCCACTATTGACTATTTGTATAAATTGACAATTATCTAGATGATTAATTATTAAAGTAAGGATATCATTTAGATATTGGTGAGACTTATTGTGTGGTAACTATAGGGAATATATGCTAAAAATATGTATTTATTATTTGTGTCAACATATCCATGTTCATGGATAGCTTATCGGTTGGGGTTGCATACATTTTGAGATCGTAGCATGCACCTGCACAACGGGGCAACGTGTTGTGTATGTCATTATTTTAGGTCCTATGAGTCATAACTATTTATGAGGAAGTAGGTAGTATGTATGGAATCCATTATCACCATCGGTGGTATAGATTGTGCAATGGTGTACTCTATAGGGATCACCCTGCTGGTGTGTGTTTTGTGATGTCCATTTGGATGAGGGAGTCCTCGGGACTTACCGATAGATAAAGAATAGGACACTAAAGTTAGATTACTTTGTTTTTTGTACGTATATATAAGGACATATATAATTATATAAATGAGTTGAGAATAAATCCATGTGGTCTAATGATGTATATAATTATTAATGAACCCTTGCTACATAAAATGCATAATGTGATGATATCTTATTTCTTATGGGTAGTATTGTCAAGATTGACCTTGGGACTAGAAGAATATATGTAGATGGATATAACACCCTACGCAATTCAAACAGCGGGGTGGCTAGCCACCGTCGCTAAACTACGTCAGGCGTCACTAAATAAGTACCATTCTCAGCATGTGACAAATATGAGACAATATAAAAATAAATCCACAAGGTAAATAAATATCAATCCCAAATGATAATGATTAAAAATGTGATAAAATAAATTCATCCCATGCTCAACTCCAAATAAATTCAATCTCTAATATTGAATTAATTAACATCTGAATAATAAACTAACTATAATTACTCCAACTGAAATCCTTACACAACTTTAAAACCGAATGGCCAAATAAAAGCCAAAAGAAGTCTCATAATGAAATACGATGGAAAGTAAAGTCTAAACTAAATAAAAATGTGGCCATCCCCGATCCTCGCTGCGCGGGCGGGTAGCGTGGAGGAAAGGATCCTTTGGGTCCCACGTGTCACTTTCGGGTGCACTTCGGCCGGCGTCGTTTGAGATGTGGAAATGCAGAGAGATTCAGAGTCACAAGTCTATTTTACTCAAAACAGACAAAATAAAAAGGGTAAGCCACCCCGAAGGATGGCATCCAAAGACATACTGGTGCATGCGAAACCAAGATGATTCGAGAAGGGTTCGGAGGCTTAGTTACGAAATTGGAAGGCATTAAGCACCCATTCCGCCCTTTCGGTCTCTCATGAATATTTGATATTTTCCTTTTGTTTCCCCCGTGATATGTGTGCATGTGTATGTATATGTGGGTACCCTGAATTTAGCACCATAAGGCCTGGACGAGTAGCCCCTCTTTAACGGGCCCAAAGCCCAGGCCCGTCACCTCTTGTACTCATCCGATTACCCCACGATCCCATGAAGAGAAGTTGGAAGGGAGCACGATCCCATGTAGGGGAGATGGCTAATAAGAAGGAACCTATCACCCCCACTACTCCAACATACACATGTATAAATTAAACCCTAAGTCCGGGGCAAAGGACAAGTTGTATTCTCTGTACTTATTCTTCAGAATATAGAGAAATAACACTGACTGAACCACCGTGGACGTAGGCACTTCTTTGCTGAACCACGTACTCCCGTTGTTGTGTGATTGGCTTTTTATTTGTCTTTTCTTGGTTGCTGCCTCTTTCATATTTATTTGTGTTGCATAATAATTCTCACCACAATTGGTGCCGTCTGTGGGAAACGTTTATCTTTCCTTGAGAAGAGCCCACACCAAGAAAAAAATCTAAGATGTCTGGTCACAGCAGCAACGCTCCTCAAGCAGGAGACATTCAGGAGCCACCCGCTCCTCGCAGGATTAGGTCTGAAGTCCGACGTTCCGATCAAGGGGCTCGCTTAGAAAGGCCAGCCTCAGAAGAAAGTCAAGGACCAGCGAGGTCCACTCAGATATCCAGATTGATCGATGCGTACGAAGCAAGGCTCCACGAGCAGAGGGAGTCTTCTCGCAGGTATGAGGCTGAGAATGATCGCCTGAAAAGAAGACTGGAAAAACTGGAAAAAAAGCTACGTCCTGATACCAGGAGACGCCCCTATCGCACTCCTAGCCCTCAGGCGAGCAAATCTCGCAGCCGAGGAAGGAGCCCTAGGCGGTAATATCAAGGGTTCGAAGGTGGCGACTCAGACGACGACCTCCGCGAGCAACTGAGAAAAGCTCGCCGCTATCAGAGCCCTGCTCGCAGCGACGACAACATACGGAACCTAGTCCGCAGAGAAATGGACCAACATCCAGCTCACCGCGGCACCAGGTCAACCAGAGAACTCTCCAGGAGAGCCCTCAAGACCCAGATGAAATCGCCCTTCACAAGGGAAATTGAAGAAGAAGAAGCTCCAAAAAAGTTTGCTATTCCAAGGTTCAAGATTTATGACGGGAAGACTGATCCCATTGATCATGTCAGGCAGTACCGGCAGGCTATGACCCTCTGGAATCACCGAGATGCGCTGATGTGCCGTATTTTCCCCTCGAGCCTTCATGACGTGGCTCAGAAATGGTTCGAGAAACTCCCTCACCGATCCATCAGGAATTTCAAATCCCTGGCCGAGCTCTTTACGGCCCGGTTCATCACCAGCATCTCCCATCCCAAAAGGATGGATGCTCTATTAACGATGAAGAAAACTCCTCAGGAGACACTTCGAGACTACGCGAAGAGGTACTGGGAGTTATTCAATGAAGTCGAGGACTGCGCAGAAGAGGTGGCAGTGGCTTCATTCAAAATTGGGCTACCTAGCTCTTCCCTCCTTTACCAGTCCTTGACAAAGAAGGAAGCAACCACCATTGATGACCTGATGGCCCGGATTGAGAAATACGCAAAGGTGGAAGATGTCACCCGCCTTAACGTAGGTGAAAACGGTCGAGCCAAGCTCGCCACGAAGGGAAGTGAGAAAGTTGATAACCAGAAAAAAGGAGGAAAGAATGGGAGCAAGAATGGCCCCAAGAACGGAGGGAGCCCTGACGTTGCAAAGTCGTTCCAGGCGGTCAACACCGTCTTCAAAGAACCAATTTACAAAATTCTCGCTAAGATCAAGGATGAGTCGTTCATCAAATGGCCCCGGAAAATGGGAGGAGACCCATCGAAAAGAAACAATGCGCTGAGATGCACCTTCCACAAAGAGGGAGGACATAAGACCGAGCACTGCAAGGCTCTTAAGTCCCACCTCGAGGAGTTGGCCCAATCTGGACATTTGAATGACTTTGTGGAAAGGAAGGTAGAGAGAGTGACTGCCCACAAGGAGGCAAAACCCGACAACGTATTAGAAGACGACACCGGACACGAATTCGCAGTAATCCATGGAGTATCCGATGTTAAGCAAATCCAGGGCAACTCAGCTCGGATGGAGGTAAAGAAGCTGACAGCAGTAATGCAAGCTTTTCAAATTGATCCAGCGAAATCACAGGCAGGAAAACGCCGCCGAGCAGAGGACATCAACTACAACAAGCATATTGTTTTCACGGATGAAGATCTTGTGGGAGTGAGGACCCCACATCACGATGCCTTAGTCATTACACTCAGGATAGCCAACTTTGATATCGATAGGCTGCTCGTCGATCAAGGAAGCTCATCCGAAGTAATGTACATCGACCTGTTCAGGAAATTGAAGTTGAACATCGCCGACCTGAAGGGAACCACTGTTCCTCTGGTCGGCTTCGCTGGAAAAATGACCATGCCTCTGGGCAAGATATTACTACCAGTGCTCGCTGGAAATGTTTCGAAATGATCGAATTCTTGGTGGTCGACATCGATTCACCGTACCAAGCCATCCTCGGCAGGGGATGGCTTCATACAATGAGGGCAGTCTCCTCGACCTACCACCAGAAGCTCAAATATGTCACCGAGCAGGGAGTGATGGAGATACATGGCGACCAGGCGATGGGGCGAAAGTGCTTCATAGCGGTCATCCGACCACGGCTAGAGAAAAAAGACGTTCAAACCAGCAAAAAAGTGGAGGAAGGTGCAATCCCTTCCAAATAGCAATTAAAATATGGAAGGCCCGGAGTGGAAGAGACCAGGCTCCTCCCCTCCGAGCGTGTTGTAGAGGACCTGGTAGAAGTAATTTCTAGAGAAGGCGACAACAACAGAGTCTTCCTGATCGGGGCCTCACTCACTGACCAAGAGCGAAAGGATTTGTTAACCTTACTCAGAAGCAACATAGATGTTTTCGCTTGGGAACCCTATGAGCTGCCTGGAATCGATCCCAATATGGTCTGCCATCGGTTGCACGTCAATCCCACATTCAAGCCAATAGCACAGAAGGCACGACGAACTACTCCCGAGAAAGCCAAAGCAATAGAGCAAGAAGTCGAAAAACTGCTGGATGCAGGATCCATACGGGAAGTACAATTCCCCAAATGGTTATCCAACCCAGTGGTAGTTCCAAAAAGCAACGGGAAGTGGAGAGTTTGCATAGACTTCACTGACCTCAACAAAGCCTGCCCCAAGGATAGCTTCCCTCTTCCGAAAATAGACCAACTAGTAGACGCCACTGCAGCTCACGAGCGAATGAGTTTCCTGGACGCATACTCAGGCTATCACCAGATTCCCCTGTATGCACCAGATCAGGATAAAACGGCGATTATCACGACGGTTGGTTTATACTGTTACAAGGTCATGCCTTTTGGGCTAAAAAATGTAGGGGCAACTTATCAGCGGCTGGTTACTAAAATGTTTAAGAATCAGATGGGAGACACGATGGAGGTCTACATCGACGACATGCTCGTCAAGAGCAAGGAGAAAGAAAACCACCTTTCGGACCTGGCAAGTACCTTCGAAATCCTCAGGAAATACCGAATGAAACTCAACGCGAGTAAGTGTTCCTTCGGTGTCCAGTCAGGAAAGTTCCTTGGGTATTTGGTCAGCAAGCGTGGCATAGAGGCAAATCCGGACCCGATTGATGCAATTAAACGGGTGCAACCTCCTCGCATAATCCGCGATGTACAGAAGCTCACTGGAATGCTCGCTGCTCTAAATCGTTTCATTTCTAAATCCTCCAAGAAATGCAAGCCCTTCTTCCAACTCTTAAAAGGCAACAAAACGGTAGAATGGACCCCAGGTTGCTCGCAAGCATTAGGCGAGCTCAAATCCTACCTAAGCTCCCCACCACTGCTTGTCATACCACAGCAAATGGACCCTTTGTACCTCTACCTCTCTGTATCCATCCATACTATCAGCTCAGCGCTAATGTGTGAAGTTACAGGGATCCAACATCCAGTCTATTACGCGAGAAAAACCTTACTAGACGCCGAGCAGCGCTACCTGCCATTGGAAAAGCTCGCATTCGCCCTGGTAATGTCCTCGAGGAAACTGAAGCATTACTTCGAAGCTCACACGATCATTGTCCTTACATCACACCCCCTCAAGGCTGTCCTAAGGAAGGCGGATTTGTCGGGCAGACTGTCTAAATGGTCAATCGAGCTATGCCGGTTTGACATCCAATTTCAACCAAGGACAGCTATCAAGGGTCAAATCCTTGCTGACTTCATAGCGGAATTCACAGGCGAAGAACCCTTCGACCAGCCTAAACTAACAGAAGAAAGCAACCAGGCTACAAGGGAAGGTTGGAAACTATTTGTTGATGGAGCCTCCAACTCAAAGGGGGAAGGAGTAGGAATTGTTCTCATCACTCCAGAAAATACAGTCCTCGAGCAAGGAATCAGGCTGTGATTTGCAGCCTCCAACAATGAAGCAGAATACGAAGCCTTAATAGCAGGTCTCCAAAGGGCGCAAACTCTAGGAGCAAAGCATTTACAAGTATTCGGAGACTCGCAACTAGTTTCCAATCAGATAAGTGGAGACTACAACGCGAAGGACGAGAGGATGGCAGCCTACCTCTCCTTGGTAAGAAACTTAATGACAAACTTTGAAGAAATCAACATCCAACAGTTTCCTAGGGGGCAAAACAGCCACGCTGACGCCTTGGCAGCCTTAAGCTCGGCAGTTGATTCAACCCTTAAAAGGATAATCCCTATCGATTTCCTTAGCTGCCCGAGCATTTACCCCAACTGCGAGCTGACCAAAGCGAAACAAATACTCCAATTGGAACCAGCCCCAAGCTGGATGGATCCCTTGAGAGACTATTTGAAGAACGGAACGCTCCCAGAGGATAAGAGGACTTCCCACCAGATAAGAGTCAAAGCTGCTCGCTTTCACTTATCCACGGGAGGCGACTTGTATAAAAGATCTTTCTCCGGCCCCTACCTTAGATGCGTCCACCCAGGCGATGTCAAGACAGTGCTTCACGAGCTTCACGAAGGAATCGGCGGAAGTCACGTCGGAGGAAGGTCTCTAGCCTTCCGAGCAATAAAGGAAGGTTACTGGTGGCCATATATGCAAAGGGACTCCGCAGTATATGTCCGCAGATGCCTGAAATGCCACCTTCACGCCCCCATAGTCCACCAGCCTGCCAGCGAATTAAAATCCCTGACCAGCCCCTGGCCCTTCGCCTAGTGGGGAATGGACATCGTGGGACCACTGCCCACCGCTGCCGGCAATCGCAAATACCTGTTGGTCGCAACTGATTACTTTACCAAATGGATCGAGGCAGAACCACTGGCGAACATCCGAGATACTGACATGATGAAGTTCATATGGAGAAATATAATCACTCGATTCGGGATCCTCAGAACCATCATCACTGACAATGGAACACAGTTCGAGAGTGGCCCTTTTCAGAACTTCTGCGACCAGCACGGGATCAGGCACCACTTCAGCTCAATAGCTTATCCTCAAAGCAACAGACAAGCTGAGGCTTCCAACAAAACAGTGATCGCTGGGTTGAAGAAGCGGTTAGAGCGAGCAAAGGGCGCGTGGGCAACCGAGCTACCACATGTCCTATGGGCATACAGAACGACTCCTAGGCGAGCCACACGTCAAACGCCATTCTCACTAGCATATGGTATGGAAGCGATCATCCCATTAGAAGCAGGATTGCCTACAATAAGATCCGACCTTCTCGAGCAGGGTCAGAACGATCAGGCTCTGCTCGCTGAACTCGACTTGGCCGACGAACGCAGGGAACTTGCCCTAGTAAAACTAGCGAGCAATCAGCAACAGCTCGCGAAGCACTACAGCAAAAAGGTCAATCCGAGGAAGTTCGAAGTTGGAGACTATGTCCTAAGAAAGGTCCTGGGCAACACAGTGAAGCCATCAGATGGTAAACTGGGCCCAAACTAGGAAGGACCTTATGAGATAATTAGAGACGATCTGCAAGGTGCCTATCATTTGAAAACGATGGAGGACAGAGAGATACCACGAGCATGGAACGCAGCTTATCTCAAGAAATTCTACTTTTAGGAGTTCAATTGATTAGATCTTTTATTGTACTCATTATGAGAAAAGACAGTTTATTTCTCTATTTACCAATAAAAATCTCTCAGTTGATCAATCTCTAAAAAGTAACAATTATATCTTATTGCACATCCTTTTCAAATCACAGGTATAATGGTTGACATAGCAGGGGAACACCCCTCCTCAGGTCATCGTCACGAAGCACGACAGACCTCTTAGCATTGCCCATGGCAATATATGAAGCCCTACAGAGTATTCTTAGGCATCAAACCTACTTTGGTTAAACAAAATCCTGACCGGATGAAGACATCCAATAACAGGTGTGTCCTCGCCAATTGCCCCTCTTAGACCTAAGGGAGTGTGACGACACGACCTAAAAGGTAAAGAGAGAACACAATGGTATTCTTAATACTGGACTGGGCGGACACTCACATGACAAGATAAAGATTGTGAAGCTGCAAAAGTATAACAAAGATTGGATAAACACGTTTAGTCGGCAAAATCGCCCAAAACTCAAACTTTCCATTAATCTTTTATATTTACAAACAATAATAGTACATGTTTAGTCGGCAAAGGCTCGCCCAAAGCATTTACAATTATTAAAAAACAAAATATCAAGAAGGTGGAAGCCTCCGAGCAAGGTAGTCAGCAACCTTGGCTCTCCTCCCGTCATCAGGGGCAGGATCGAATTCCTCAACAACCTAATTTATGTCCAACTCCAGTAGTCGCCGAGGAATAGCATCGATAGGAATCCATCGATCATCTCGCCTGAATGGATTGGGCATCAGAGTAGAGGGAGAAACCTCGTGCCGATACCACAATATCGAGTTCCTTGGGACTTGCAGCTCTTTGAGAGCACTCAACCACCCCCTGATGAAGGAAAGCTCCTCGAACACTGATAATCTCATGGGAGCATCCAACCAGCCCTGATCATAGCCATCAGTCCACACTTGGATAGGGCCCTTCTTGAATAGATGCCGCAGTCGGGTGACATCCCTCTGGAGCCCAGCAGCAGTTACGTAAGCTCGCCGAACATCGCCGCGCAGCTCTTCCATTTCCCTCTCACGCTGCTCCTCAACTTCCCTACTCCTACCCCGTGTACTCCTACCAGCACGCGGGAGGGGAGGCCGAGTAACTCGCGACGAGGAAGAGCCTTGTAGGACTGCCGAAGCGGTGCTCGACGAATGCTCCTTAAGCTTCAAGACCTCCCGCCTCAGGTCGTCATTCTCCCGCTGAAGAAACTCCACGACTTGATTGATCTCGGTGGACTCCAGTAACTTTGCTCTCAGCTCGCTAACTTCTTCCTGCACTGAAGCTCCGATCTCTTCCATTTCCTGGAGCCTGTCCTTCAATTTGGCCACCATCTCGGACTGATCTTTATATTTCTGGTTCCTTGACTTAGCAAACCTGCAAAGCCTAGCAAAAGCCTGGCGAACTGCAGGGCTTGCATTAGGACCCAGAGTCCTACCTAATTGGGAGGTAACAGGAACATAGTCATCCACATCAACCAACTACAAGTAAAAGAAATAGGAAAGAAAGGGATCAGCATAAACAAAAAAAAAGTCTTTTCATTGATAACGAGCGAGGTTACATCAGAACAAAAAAGGAAAAAATTACAAAGAATCCCTATCACTTAGCAACCTCGATGGATGGACCCT
Source organism: Sambucus nigra (assembly GCA_949130495.1). NCBI lineage: Eukaryota > Viridiplantae > Streptophyta > Magnoliopsida > Dipsacales > Adoxaceae > Sambucus > Sambucus nigra. The sequence goes on along the minus strand of OX422221.1, from coordinate 79,812,782 downwards.
TGTCTTTATCAGCATCAGCAGGGGCATTACCCTCTGCAGGGGCATCCACTGCCTCCTCGACCAGGGAGCATCAGAAGAGGTCGCCCGAGAAATAGGATTGGTGCCTTCAGCAGTTGGGACTGGGTCCTCATCCACGACCGGCTTTGGCCTTGGATCATGCTCGTCAAAGACTGGGGATGCAACATCCACCCCAGCGACCACAAGGGCCTTGTTCCACCCTTTCTTGAAGTTCAGACGGCTAATATAGCCTATCTGAACCTCGGCGTCTTCATACACAGCAGCCCAGCCAGAATTGTATGAATCTTCTTTAAGAGTGGCTGCCTGGGCTTTCTCCGCCTCCAGCTGCTCGGCAAGAACCCTGTTCTTCTCCACAAAGTCCATCTTGCTCGAGCAGACCTGATCATACGACTTCCTTAGCTCGCCGAGGTCCCTAACAGAATTATCTCTTTCGCGAGCAGAATTAGCAAGGGCCGAGGCAGAAGAAGCTCGAGCCGCATCAGCAGCCTTCAGATCGGCCTCCAGCTGAGAACCTCTGGCCACCAGAGTAGACTTCTGCTGCTCCAGCTCGGTGTTCCTTCTCAGAATCTCATCGCGAGAGCGATAGAGCACAGCAAAGTCAGTCATAAACTGCAAAAAACAAGGAAAGGATCAAAAAGAAGAAACCATCAAAACGGATTAGAAAAAGTTGAGAAGTAGAAAAGGAACCTTACCAAGGCAAGCCTCTGGCTAGCTTGCAAAGCCAGTTGATCGTACCCTGACGACCTCTCACGATCTGCAGGGAGGACTGCCCTCTCAAGCAGCGCAGGGGCGAGCTAAGGAGAGGTGGCCACCGAAGCCCCCTCAGGCAAAGCAGATACTGGGACCAAGGCTTGACCGGTTTTGGTCCTCAGTTCCATCTTCCTCCTCTCCTCCTCCTTTTCCTTCTCCCTCCTCTTTCTCTCTTCCACCTTCTTCCTATCCTCCTCCTTTTTCTTCTCCCTCTCCCTCGCCTGCTCCTCCTCTCTCTTCTTCTTCTCTTGCTCTTGAGAGGAAGGCCGAGAACCAGTAGCTATGGCCCCGGAGACAGTCTTCGATTTTTTGGACCTCTGTGAAAGAAGCACATCATCATCATCATCATCATCTCGGATTAAATTCTTCCTGGGAGGCATTTCTTCACCTGAACTGCTGGTAGTACTCGAAGAACTGCTGCTATCAGCACTACCTCCACCCAAATTACTAACACCTGCAGGCTCACTCTCCGAGCTGCTCTCCTCTTCGTCCAAATGGATGGGCTCAGCAGAAATCTCTTCGAAAGAATCGAAGTCCGGAACACTATCCACAGGTCGGGCTATGAAGCTGGAGCCTTTGTTCTTGTATTCAAGCAGAAAAGCAGTAGACCTAGGATGCTCGCCATCACCCAAAGGTTCCCTGATGTTCCAAGCTTTCACCAGTTCCGAGATACGAACCTCGCTGAGAGCAGGCTCCAAGTTCTTTGCCCTCGCTGAAAAAGAAAAAGCAAGGAGAGGTTAGAAAAATCACAAAGTCAGCAAAGGTTGAAACAATAATACAACATCTACCTATATATTCTTCCCCATAAAAGGGAACAGTGAACCTCTCAGACCTCGACCCTTCAAATTGGGGGGAGAATTGCCAATTCCTAACAAGAAAAACTTCTTGCCAGTAGTCCTTATGGGAATCAGGTAAATTTACTACCAATACCCTATCAGGGCTCCTAGCCTTAAGGTACAGGACACCTGAGCTCGTTCGAGAAAAAGAATAACAAAAGCAGACCTCGGCAAGCCCTAACCTTGTGCCGTACAATTGATTTATCCTATGAACGTCGTTCACTATTTTCCATACGTTGGGCGAACATTGTGCAGGCACAATACCAAAATAGCTAAAGAAGTGCAGAAACAGACCATTTGGGGGAAAGGTAAGACCCCCCTGAGAGAGAAACATGACGTGAATCCAATGTGCATCTTCTATATCCCTAACGTTCCTAGGCGGCGAGTCACAACACTCAATCTCTACCCACTCAGGAATACTGTAGAGTTTTCTAAACTCAGCTACTGACTTATTTCCAATCTTCGCCATTGGAGAAATACAAGAAAAACTATAAAATCGAGAAAAAAAAAGGCACAAGAGACTTACAAGACAGAAGATCAGGTCAAATGGCGAAGAAGCGACGAGAGTGGAGACCGAAAACAGAAGGTACAAAGCTTAAGAGTTCTCAAAAGATAGAAGATTGCTAGAAAAGCTGAAACGACGAAGAGAAAATATGTCTTATTCCAACAAGCTTTCAAGACTAATCATAACGCACGGATAGCGAAGCGGGTGCCGCCAAAACAACTTCACAGTTTTCGAAGAAATCGACCATCATAACTGATTATTTAAATTCATTGGACCTGTAGAAATGGCCCAACAAATTTAGGGGCAATTGTGGGTACCCTGAATTTAGCACCATAAGGCCTGGACGAGTAGCCCCTCCTTAACGGGCCCAAAGCCCAGGCCCGTCACCTCTTGTACTCATTCGATTACCCCACGATCCCATGAAGAGAAGTTGGAAGGGAGCACGATCCCATGTAGGGGAGATGGCTAATAAGAAGGAACCTATCACCCCCACTACTCCAACATACACATGTATAAATTAAACCCTAAGTCCGGGGCAAAGGACAAGTTGTATTCTCTATACTTATTCTTCAGAATATAGAGAAATAACACTGACTGAACCACCGTGGACGTAGGCACTTCTTTGCTGAACCACGTACTCCCGTTGTTGTGTGATTGGCTTTTTATTTATCTTTTCTTGGTTGCTGCCTCTTTCATATTTATTTGTGTTGCATAATAATTGTCACCACAGTATAGAATGGAGGTAGAAATCCTCGACTTGTATCATGGAAAAGATAAAGCGATTCATCCGTAGGAAGATATAAGAATAATATTAGAAAAATAAGATTAGAGTAGATAGAAAGATGAGAGAAAAAGTGGAAAAACGGACTCGAGTCTCGGGTTTTACCCCGAGATGCCTACGTAGCCTATAAAGGTATCAAAGTCCACGTAGTTCGCCTACAAAATGAGGGGTGGGGTTTATCCCATAAATCCAAATGGGGAATCTCTTATTTGTGAGTGTGTGTGTGTGTGTAGAAAAAGGGTTTTAGATTGTGAGAAAAGTGTGGAAAATGTGTGAGAATCCCTACTTGGAATTTATGAGCAAACCCTCTTTTTCTTATTTTTTGGGTTTTATTTATATGAACATAGGATATGTGCAATAATAATAGATAAAAAAAGTATATTAGGATGTGTGAGATGAGATAAGAAAAGCGCTAAGTAAGAAAACAAGTTATTGGGAATTTAAGAGAGAGTTTGAGAAAGTTGGACCTTCTTGAAGATCCTGAGCTTGATCTTGAATGTTGGGGAGAAGCCCTTGCACTTGGATAATGATGGAGAGTGGCTAATTCACCAAGTTTGATGAAAAGGATGATGAAAAGTGGAAGTAAAAAGGGGATTTGGATCTTGAAATCACGCTGCCTTCGAGAGAGGTTTCTGGGATTCGTTCAGAGAGATTTTTATCTGATCTGGGCTCCCTTTGAAAATGAGGTGAAGGCCTCCTTTTATAGGCCCAGGTGAGTGCCGATCGTCATAGACCTATGCCTGCCTATCGGCAAGTGCCGATAGGAAGGGTCTGGAACCTTCCATTTGGCAGTGCGCTTCAGTCTTTTTTGGAAAATCGGCGAGGGCAAACCGTTGGTCAGAATCATGCACGGGGCATACTATTGGAAAGGTAATTTAGAGACCTTCGAAAGTCCTTTGGACCACTCCCGATTTCGGGAGTTGACTTTGGGTCAAATATTGCCCAGAAGCATTTGTCGATCCATTGGACGGGGAATTGCTCGGACGCAAACGGATCGTTCGTCCACATGGTAAGTTCGAATCACCCATGGGGCGGACCATTGGAAAGTTTAGGAGACGTACTTCAACATTCCAAATAGTTTAACCCGATTTGGGGAGTTGACTTTGGTCCACCAGGCTCGGGAAGCATTTGGTGACCTCCTAGAGTCAAACGGATCGTTCGTCCGCATGGAAAGTTAGAATTGCGCACGGGGCGGACCGTTGGAAAGGGTATTCAGTGCCCTTTGAAAATTCATTCAGTCTCGGTCAAGATGAAGAGTTTGACTTAGGTTAAATAGATCCCAGGAGCGCTCGGTGGCCTCTAGGTTAGGTTTCGAACACAAACGGATCGTTCGTCCGCATGGTAAGTCGAAATCGTGCATGGGGAAGATCATTAGAAAGGGTATTCAGTGCCCTTTAAAGATTCATTCATTATTAGTCGAGACGAAGAGTTTGACTTTTGGGTCAAACTGAGACGAGGAGTGCCCGATGGCCTCCAGGTCAGTAGTCGGGACATGACCTGGGTTTACGGTGATGAAGGGAGGTACTAGGGACCTAAGGAGACTTAGGGGGTAGCAGAATGGGGTGTCTATAGAGCCCTTCGATGGGTGAGTTTGGAACAAATGATGACCGTCGAATAGACACCACATGTTACTTTTGAGGGAGTATGATCGATTCAAAGGGTCGAGGCTAATTTTACGGACCTAAGGAGTGTGTTGGGGATGAATGACGATTGGAGGTTTAGGTCGATTCTGAGGACCTGAAGTAGTGTTGGGGAGGGTGACCAATTCTGCGGGTCAAAGCCAATTCTGCGGGCTTAGGGTGAAGATATAATAATCGAGGTCAATTTTGACCTAAGAGTGGTGACAACCGAGGACCGAGGTCAATTCTGACCTAACTCAGGTGACGATCCAAGATCGGGGCCAATTCTGACCCAAGAGTGGTGACGACCAAGGACTGAGGTCAATTCTGAGCTAACTGAGGTGACGATCCAAGACCGAGGACCGAGGTCAATTCTGACCTAACTCAGGTGACGATCCAAGATTGGGGTCAATTTCGACCCAAAAGTGGTGACAACCGAGGACCGAGGTCAATTCTGACCTAACTCAGGTGACGATCCAAGACTGGGGTCAATTCTGACCCAAGAGTGGTGACGACCGAGGACCGAGGTCAATTCTGACCTAACTCAGGTGACGATCTAAGACCGGGGCTAATTCTGACCCAAGAGTGGTGACGACCGAGGATCGAGGTCAATTCTGACCTAACTCAGGTGACGATCCAAGACCGGGGCCAATTCTGACCCAAGAGTGGTGATGACCGAGGACCGAGGTCAATTCTAATCTAACTCAGGTGACGATACAAGACCGGGGCCAATTTTGACCCAAGAGTGGTGATAATTGAGGACCGATGTCAATTCTGACCTAACTCAGGTTACGATCCAAGATCGGGGCCAATTCTGACCCAAGAGTGGTGACGACTGAAGACCGAGGATAATTCTGACCTAACTCAGGTGACGATCCAAGACCGGGGCCAATTCTGACCCAGGAGTGGATAAAGATTGGATTTTGATTCTACTGGAGAAAGAGATTTATGATTTTGATCTGAGCTGGGGAAGCTTTTAGGAGACCTCGCTGGGGGAATAACCTATTTTGGGTGCTGGAAGAGAATTCTGATGGGGAAGTGATCAGATGATCCTTAGGGATCCTCCGGAGCTTTGTCAGGAGGAGTTTTCACTTAGTTTTAGAGGATTCTACTGGGGAAGAGGGTTTCTGCTTGGGGGAATGCCAAATTTTCTTGGTAATGAGGCTTTAAATCCGTCCTGGGAATTTTTCAGGGATTTTTCGAGGTTTTTTGGTATTTTCTGGGAATTTCTGTACCAAATTTAGGGGGGGTACCGGTCGGTATGGTATGAGGGGTTCCATTCAGAAGTGGCACGGACTTTTGGGCTACCTCGGGAAGGCAAGGGGACAGTGTCCATCGGTATGGTAGGGGTAGATGCCGATCGACATGGCGTTTGGCATCCTATATAAAGGGGAGAATCCCCTCATTAATCACAGCTTCTTTTGTTTTCTCCCTCTCTCTCTACGATTCTTCTGCAAATCATTCTATCATTCCGATCTTCAATAAATGGCCGCTTTCGTGGGAACTGCAGTCCACCGGGAGTGGTAGACCGTTGATGATTGGGCGAATGTGGAGTGGAGGGCTAGGGCGCCTCTTGCTTTGGGGAGTGAGAACTCCTTTGATGCATTTGATCATGTTGCGGATGAACGGACCTTGCTGCGGGAGCCATCGCGTCATCGCTCTTCGAGAGTGATCCCTGGCGGTTATGTAAGTAACTCGACCTTTGGCTTTCTTCTCTTTCTGGTGATTTTTTCTTTCTTGACCTTTGATGAGACTTTTCTTTTTGCCAGTCTTATATTTCTTTGAAGAACATGCGTGCCAATGGGACAACGGGGCTCAAGGATGTCTGGGAGAATCTCCCACCTGTGGTGCGCTGGGTGGTATCATAAGCGGGTTTTGGGCGGTTGGCATTGGCACTGGATGAGATGCCTCGTTCGACAGCGGTCTTATGCACTTTGGGATAGAGGTGGTGGGACACTACCCACACCTTTCATTTTGGATTCGGGGAGATGATGGTGACTCCCATAAACGTGCAGCAGCTGCTGGGGCTGGATTATGATGGAGAGCAGATAGAGGTGGATCGCTCTTTATAGGTGAGACCGGAGGGAGTGCCTGTGGCACTTAATGATGTAGGGAGGATAGTCTCTGGGGATTCTATCTGGCTGTCCCTGCTGAAGGATGTTCTGCTGGGTAGGGAGGTCAATGTGGAAGACGAGCTGTAAGTGAGGCAGATGGCCCAGTTATTCATTATGCTAGTTTTGGGAGGTTTCATGGTGGCGTCGAGCGACAATGTCATCCATTTATGTTTTTTGTCGTACTTGAGGATGATCTCGAACATCCCCTTCTATGATTGGGGGAGTCTGACCTTGGCGACCCTTTACTTTTCTCTCGATGCATTCAGTCGGTGCTGCCAGCAGACCTTTACTGGGGCCACGTACCTTCTTGAGGTATTATTCAGTTTGTGCATTTCTTTTCATGCATTCACATTTTCCTTTCATGCACTCGTATTTTCCTTTCATGCATTCGCATTTTCCTTATGCATCTCTTTTTGCTTGTGAATTCAGACGTGGTTCTATGAGGTGATTGGGTGCAATACCCCGCTGATTCCTTTGAAGGACGACACTGTTGGGGACTTCTATCGGTTGTATTAATGGCGTAAGGCCAATCGACAGTCGAAGGGATCTCTTTCCCTGGAGGCGGTGCGTCAGGTCTTGAATGACCTGACTAGTGGTAGGGTAAGACTCTTTCCATTTCAGTCTTGGTTTTTGTTCCGTCTAGTCTTGTATTGATTTATGCTCGCTCAGATATTTTCAGATGACCTTTTACCCGTGGGTGACAGCCATTCAGGATGCGGGGGCGACCGGGGTGAATGCGCGAATAAAGCATTTGCTGGTGCATGAGTTTGGCTATTCCTAGTACTTCGGGGGGAGGGTGGTTCGTCAGATTGCTAAAGAGGAGGTGGTGGTGCCACCCCATGGCCTCCTACGTCTATGAGGCAGGAGCGACTGACGTTGGAGGATGAGAGGATTATGGGGATGATCGACGAGTCCTACTAGCTATACACCGATACGGCTGCGCCGTATGACTATATGGATTTTGTGAAGAGCTGGTTGATCGCGCCTAGCATATATGATGCGTTGCCCTTCCATCCGGCGGGTTTGAGTCGGGTGGTGGGATCTTCCCACAGCGGTGGTGGTCCGTCGGCATCTGCGGCGGCGGCGACCTCAGAGGTCCCTTTTGTGCGATGGCACACTCATTCATACAACATTCGACGGGATGATGGAGGGATGGTGCCTATTCTGCACCGTCCTCATGCGATGGATCTGGAGGAGTTGGGTTTAACAGAGGAGGTCCTCCGACCTGCGGTATACCTTTCTATTCTTCTCTTTCTTTCTTTTCTATTTTGGTCAGTTCCGCTTTGATACTGATTTCTCTTTTTCTTTCAGCAAGTTCGGGTGTCGACCACTTGGCTCAGGGACATAAGAGACTGGATATCTTCGGTGACTGCCCATATTCAGGACGCGGTTCCTATTCCTTCTTGCTTGGTGTTGTCTGCCTCATCCGGAGAGGACTCGGGGTCGGGTAGTGGTGGCGCATCATCTCGCCTTAGGGGGAAGGGAGCACACCGCAGGGGTGGAAGCTCTCTCTCTCAAGAGAGAAAAAATGTGGGTTCGAGCTGAGTCCCGTAGTTTTTGCTTTTTTCTTTTTATTTCCTGCAAAGATGTAGTTTTTTTATTATCTTTTATTTAATGATGAATGTATGCATATGCTCTTTTTACTTTGCTGCTGAGACCGTAAAAAGGAAATATTTTTGGAATTTTTTGAAGTAAAGTTTTTGATTAAAAAGGGAGAATTAAAGGGATTTTAAACTTCTGTTTAGAATATCAATTTATTTTTATTGAGTTTTCTGATTTGACAAAAGAGGAAAAAAAAGGAAATTTCTAAAAATGGGGGGGGGGGTTGCCGATCGACAAGCACCCTGACCTGCATATCGGCAGTTCAGTCCAGTCCCATCAATTCAAAGCTTTGAATGGTACCCTTTTCAGCCTTTGGTACCTTGTGGGGTAGGGTTCCCTTCGATTTCTGCAAGGATTGTGTCTCTTGTAAGGATCTTCAAGTATAAAAAGGGGTAAGGGTGGAGTGTTGTCATCACACCTTTGCATTCTTACCTACTTTCCCACCATCTCTTAGCCTTGCAAGATGGCTCTCCCTGGTAGCACCGAGTTTGCCAACTACCTCAAAGCCTTGGAAGTTATGTGTTCTTATAATGTCGACTACGATGCTTTCAACATGCGTCGAGTCTCCTTGTGGCGCAATCGGCCTATTGAGTGTAATATGCTGATGGCGACGGTATAATTTTGGTACCCCGAAGACCATGTATTCCTCTTTGGGTTAGAAGAAGTTTGTCCTACCTACGAGGAATTTTCTGCCATACTGGGTGTAAATCCCAGTGTTACTGCGGCTTTGCCCGAGTTTTCCTGTTCTCCTAGGGATTTGTTGGCCGGGCTTCTTCATATTTTGCTTTCGACGGCTAGATCATTGGTTGCTGGAGGAATGATCTCCCTCCCGGCGGTGCTGCAGTCCGTGCATTTGCGGGAAGTAAGTGATGCTGGCTACGCTGGAGCCATTATTTTGGTTCTGGCTTCTAAATTGTTGCTGGTGACTGGGGAATTGCAGGTGGACCCACAACTTGCAGCCATTACTTCATGGATATCATACCGTCGCAATCCTGCGGCGGTGATATTGGTGGAGACTCTGAATGGCCTGGATGCCTGGAGAGAAGGTATTTCTGACTTTTTGAGGGGTAGCCCTGTGATGTTGTTCATGTGGTTGTATGAAAGATTCCGCTTGTCGACTCCTCCAGAATATCCCTTATCGGCTGTATCCAACTTCTTTTCGCGCTACTACATCCGCATTGGCCTGTATGTTGAGAACTGGGAGAATTGGCTTGTGGAGCATGGGGCTTGTGGTCTGTATTGGTCAGTGCCTTGGTGGGGACAGTTGCAGCCTGTTTTGGATCTAGGAGAGTATTCATATGTGATACTGGTTGGTCTCAGACATACCTCTTTTTATTTCCCTTCGCAGCTTTTGCGCCAATTCGATTGGGCACAGGTCGTGCCCCCTCGGACCTCAAACTTCTTTCCGGTAGAATATTTGACTGAGCGCATGCGTCTGTTTCTTGGGTCTTTGTGGAAAATTCAGCGTCCGTTGACCCATCTCTCTTAGTCTGTTGGGAAGGTTTGCCATGTCCCCAAAGATTATATGAAGTGGTTGTGGAGGAAAGTAGTCAGCAAGATGTTGGCAGTGGAGACTGGACAAAGATGGTTAGTTTTATCTGACTCCATGGAAGGGGGTGTTGTGGTTTTTTCGAAGATGGTTAAGGCTCATCGATCCATGGAATGTTTACGGCACTCTATTCAGGCGGGGGAAACTTGGGGGCCTCAGGATGTAGATGATGAGGGTGCAGGCTCCTCTGGTAGCTATGGGTAGGACTCCTGGGGAGTTTATTTGTGTGATAGGTGTGGGGATTTTATTTGGATTTTTATAGTAGTGGGTAAGGGAGTTATCCGTTTTTTTTTCTTATGTAATCCGTACTGTAATTTCTTATTAATGAAATAAATAAGTTTCTGATCATCCAGCTGTGCCCTTGATGAATTTTGTATTTTGAATTATCTATACTGATCGCCAAAGCATACATAATCCTTTTGTTCAAATAATTTTAGAATGAACCGCCGTTCTCAGAGGTAAGAAAAGAATATTATTATGTGAAAAAGAAAAGGGTCGCACTCATGTGAGGTGCATTAGTTGCCTACGTACCTCTGGGGTTTTTTGAAAATGTTTTAAAATAGTTTTTGTAGAGGATCAGGCCCACGTAGTTCTGGGTAGAGGGAAATGAAGTGTTTTTTTAGAATAGCAAGGGGATGAGAAGAGTCGTAGCGCGCCGAGATTGTGGACTAGGGGTAGAATTTCTTGAGATGGTCCAGGTTGACTGGATGAGCCATCTCCTCCCCATCCAGGTCAATGCGCATGGCGACACCGCCGGATAAGATTTTCTTCACAATGTAGGGGCCGCTCCAATTGGGCTTAAATTTCCCTCTAGGGTCCCAGATGGGTTCTACTACCTCCTTGAGGGCTAAATACCCCTCCCAGACACCGCGGTCCTTGACTTTTTTTATTGAATGATCGCACTATTCGGCAATTCTACCCCTGTATGTGGTAAAGAGTTTTTAATCTTCTTTCATCGAGGAGGGCTAGTTCATCAAGAAGGCTTTGGCACCAGTCTTCTTCACTAACCTTGCTTTTGAGCATGACGCATAACGAGGGTATTTCCAGCTCCACAGGTAGGACTGCTTCCATGACGTAGACCAGGGAGTAAGGGGTAGCCCCAGTAGAGGTTCAGATTGAGGTTCGATAGCCCCAGAGGGCGTATGGGATCCGATCGGCCCAATCCCTACAACTTTCGGTCATCTTGATGATGATGGCTTTGAGGTTTTTATTTACGAATTCTACTGCACCATTGGTCTGAGGTCGGTAGGGAGAGGATTTGTGTCTCTGAATCCCGTGCTTCGAAATGCAACCCGTTATCTGATACCATCTCGTGCGGGACCCCATATCGACAGATGATATTTTTCTTGAGGAATTTGACCACTTTCTTGGCATTCAATACTGCGTATGACTCAGCCTGGACCCATTTGGTTAAATAATCGATGGCAACCAGGATGAACTCATGTCCATTTGAAGCCTTCGGTGTAACCTTCCCTATGATGTTGATACCCCAGGTGGAGAACGGCCAGGGAGAGGTCATGTTGTGTAATTCTCGCGGAGGCAAGTGTTGAAGATTGGAGAATTATTGGCATTTTAGGCACCTCCGGACATAAGCGGTGCAATCATGGATCATGGTGGTCCAGTAGTAGCCCTGTCAAATGATCTTCTTGGCGAGCATGTGACCATTCATGTGGAGTCCGCATTCCCCACTTTGGATTTTCTGCATTATTTTCTCGATCTCAGCCCCTGCGATGCAATGTAGATGAGTTCCATCGAAGTTCCTCTTGAGTAGAGCTTTATGACAGATGATGTATTGGGCGGCCAATCTTCGAAGGGTTATTCGATCTTTCTTGTTGGAACCCTCGGGATACCTACCATGTTTGAGGAGGCACCAGATATCATAGTACCAACAATCAGCTAGTTCGGGATCTTCAGTGAAGACAAGCTCAATATGGTAGCAATGGGTCAGTTTGTCTTGCTTTTGAACCAGGAAGGGGGTCATTGTTATTCCTTAGGGAATGTCGACCATTGAAGCTAAGGTGGCGAGAGCATCGGTTAGGTTATTCTTTGCTCGGGGTAGGTAATGGAAGGTAATATCTCAGAATTGGGAGGCCAACTCTTCTAATTAGGCATAAAAGGGTTCGAGCTTTTCGTCCTTAACTTTCCACTTTCTGAGCACTTGAACGATGATAAGGGCAGAATCCCCGTAGACATTAAGGTATTGAATACCTTTATTGAGAGCAACTTTGAGGCCCACTATGCATGCCTCATATTCCGTCATGTTGTTGGTGCAAGGGAAATCCAATTTTATGGCGATGGGAGTGTGGGAGTCATCTGGGGAGATCAGGAGTATCCCAATTCCGTATCCCTTTTTGTTGGCAGCGCCGTCAAAGAACATTTTCTATCGAAGGCAATCTTGAGTGTTGCAGAGGATATTTTCATCTGGGAATTCAAAAATCCGAACATCCACTTCGTCTATGGGATAATCGGCGAGGTAATCAGAGATGGCTCTTCCTTTAATAGCTTTCTGTGTGACGTACACGATATCGAACTCGGTTAGGAGCATCAACCATCGGTCCATTAGACTGGATAAGGCATGTTTCTTGAGCAGGTATTTGATGGGATCCATTCGGGATACAAGTTTGATGGGGAAGGCGATCATGTAGTGTCGCAACTTTTGGGTGACCCAGATAAGTGCGACACATGCCTTTTCTAAAGCAATGTAGTTGACCTCATACCCGGCCAATTTGCAACTGGAATAATAGATGGCTCTTTCTTTATGGGAGTCCTCAAGGTATTGGTCTAGCAAATCCCTAGCTACATTGTCGGTTATGGTTAGGTATAGGAGCAAAGGGAGACCAAACTGTGGTGGCATGAGCACTGGAGGTTGGGTTAGGTATTGTTTGATTTGGTTAAAAGCTTATTAGCAAGCCTCATTCCAAACCTTGGTTGAATCCTTTTGGAGGAGCTTGAAGATCGGTTCGCAGATGGAGGTTAGCTGGCTGATGAACCGGCTGATATATTGCAATTTCCCAAGAAAACCTCGAACTTCTTTCTCTGTTCGGGGCGGTGGCATCTCAAGTATGGCCTCCAGCTTTACATGATCTTCTTTTATCCCCTTTTCGCTGACCATGAATCCCAAGACTTTTCCTTTTGTAGCGCCGAAGACACAATTCTGTGGATTAAGTCGCATCTGATAACGTCGCAGTCGTTCAAAGAACTTCCGGAGAGCGGGAACATGACCCTCTCTAGTTTTGGACTTCATAATTATATCATCCACATAAACCACGACCTCTTTGTGAATCAGATCGTGCAGGATGGTTGTGGCAGCCCTTTGGTAGGTAGCCCCAGGATTCTTGAGACCGAATGGCATAACGGTGTAGCAAAAGGTTCCCCATAGGGTGATGAATGCGATTTTTTCTTGGTGGTCGGGGTGCATCTTGATTTGGTTGTATCCGGTAAATCCGTCGACAAAAGACTTGAGAGCATGACTGGTTGTGTTGTCCATGATCATGTCTATATTGGGTAGCGGATAGTCATCCTTTGGAGAAGCTTTGTTTAAATCTCGGTAGTCTACACACATTCGATCACCAGAATGATCATGTCTATGTTGGCTATGTCTTTGTCCATGATCATGTCTATGTTGGCTAGCCACGTGGGATATTCGATCACCAGAATGAAACCCATGTTTAACTGTTTGACCACCTCTTCTTTGACCTTGAGCGACCATTCGGTGCGGAGTTTTCTCAGTTTTTGTTCAAGTGGCTTGTAATCTAGGAGAGTGGGGATCTGGTGCTGAGCTATTTCAGGATCAATGCCGAGCATATCATCATAGGACCATGTGAAGACATCTATAAACTCCTTCTGCAATTCTTCGAGTTGTGCACGCTCGTGCTCATCAAGGGTGGCCCCTATCCTAATCTCACGCAGTTGGCTACTTGAACCAAGATTAATAACAACAGTCTCTTCTTTATTAACTTGAACGCGGTTATGTTGTTTATTATTAACCTTATTTAGATCAGTTAAGAATTGTTCATTTGCAAAATCATCATCATCAAAAGTTTGATTAGAATTCAAGCAGTTAATGTAAGGCACAACAAGATACTCAAAATCTTCATTTATTTCATTGATAGGAAAAACAGCATTGAGAACCTCATCAAAAGAGGTCTCGATTACATTTGAGCAAGGATAGTCAACAGAAGAAGAAATAAGGTAAACATTGGGGTCAGGGGAGATTTCACGAGGTAGAACTGGCGCAGCATGCCAGTTGAGGAGAGGTGTATCAACAGCTTTAATCAAACGGGATGGGTCCATTGATGTAGTGCCTGAATGAACCATGCAGAGTGCCAGCCCCAATGTCTGTAAGTTGAAGGAATCTTCAGAATCGCCTTCCTTAGTCTCTTAGGCATCTTTGATGAGAGATTGTACGCGGTGTTAGAAACTTTCATCCCATGGATAACTATCTTGGAAAAAGATCTCCATTCCCGACCTCATCTTCTTGTCTGTGTGGTCATACCATGGTTCTGGAAAATCATAAAAGGGGAAGTCCTCGCCTTCTTTGATGAATCGTCCATTTAAGGAGTCTCCTGAGATAGTTCGGATACAGTCTGATCTTCTCTTTGGTCGAGACTGGCAGATCATTCTGAGCTCTTGTTCTGATGGTTGATACCCCAAGCCACAAGGAGGGAAAGCATTCTTCAGTTCGATGGGCTCGATTATCCCTTGTTGTCTTTGCCCTAACCCCAGTCCGGGCATGAAGTGCATGTTTCTGAACATTTGAATCATATTGACATTGCCATGAGGGTCATATTCTGGACAAACCCATTCTTTGAAACCGTCCCCTACCGGGAGTAGGAGTGGCTCAACTCGGAATCCTGATAGGAGCATATCAGTTGACCCGTGCTGTATCTCAAGAATTGGACTGCTGGTGTATTCCCCCTCGACATTTTTGTTGTCGCCCAAAATGGTGATGACTCGCCCGTCAGTGAAGAACTTCAATTTATGATGGAGTGAGGAAGACACACCCTTGATATTGTGGAGCCAGGGTCGTCCGAGCAACAGGTTGAAGCAAGCTGGGATGTCTATGACTTGGAATTCAATGAGGGGGTTTATAGGGCCAACCTCTATTACAAGTTTTATGGACCCCATCACCTCACGACGGGTATTATCGTAAGCACGCACAACGGAGGAGGTTGGAGCGAGGTCACTTTCTTTCAGGCCTAAACACTTGAAGGTTCTCAGAGGGCAAACATTCAAGGAGGATCCGTTATTGACACAACAGAGTGGCACGGCCTTTCCCATTACTTCGACGGAGATATTGAGTTCATGATTGTGATTTGACCCAATTCTAGGGATTTCTTCTTCAAAAAATGATAGCATTCGGGTAGAGGTCAAGGATCTGACTAGACTTACCGCTTCTTCTGGTGTGGTAGAGGGAGGAACTATGGGTCCAGTGAGTAATTTGATTTCTGTGCAGTTGGGAAGACATGAAAAGCATCCATAGAGTGATGTTAGCTTGGGTTTTCTTCAGTTGATCGAGGATCTTGCTCTCCTCGATGGTCATCTTTGGCATATGAAGGTTTTTAACGCCCTTCCCTTTGTCATTTTTTTGTAGTGAGCTTGGAACCTGGTAATGTCTCCCTGATCTGGTCATGTGATTTACTGAAGAAGGAAAGAACATGAATCCCGTTTCCTCGTCAATCTCAAGTTGTGCTGCCACCCTATTTATTTCTCTGAGGATTTCTTCAAATGATATCATCCCACATATGTCGGCTACTGGGCCAGTTCTTCCTGAAGCTTGTTCTTCACTCGAGTCTTTGAATTCTTCCCCCCATCCGGTGGTGGCAACTCTGTATTTCCATGTAAAGTCGATGCATTCCACAACTTCAACGGCTTCTTCATACAAGTTCTCCCATTCCGTGGGGATATGTTTGATTTGAGGGACCAAGCGACCTTGTAGCTTCAAAGTGTCAAGTAACCCGGTGATACTGCAAATATTGTTGGTTTGTCCGAATAATTCTATCATAGCCTGGATAAAATCATCTAGGATGACTTCGTCGGTTGGTACCACCCACTTATCTGAATCTCGAGCCCATTTCGGTGCCTCCAAGAACATTGTACTGAACTTCTGGCAATCTATGACCATCTGTGAGGGTAATTTAAGCCCGAACTCTAGGAGTTGGTTTAACACCTCTGATAATTCCATACTTCCATTTTTAGAACGGGTACGAAAATCGATGCATGCTCTATTAAGGAGTGACAGTGCCTGATCTGCGAGGCTAGTAAGGTGAAGGAGGAAATATGGGAAAGTTTGAAGAGGTTTAGGAGAGTATATGGGTGTGATTTGAGTTGAGGGATCGAAATCTGGGTTTTCTTCCAAGACGATGGTGTTGGTGTGATTTGGGAGTGGGTTATGAGTAGTGTTTGGCTTAGGATTGGCTGGTGGGGCGATGATACCCCGGTCAATGAGATATTGGATTATGTTCCGAAGGTGAAAGCATTAGTCGGTAGTATGGCCGGCTATTTGGTGAAAGGCACAATGAGCATCGGCCTTGAAGTTTCTTGGGAGTGGATTTGGTAATGGACGGGGATCCAAGGGTTTGATGAGGTTTCGGCTTAACAAGGCTTGGTAAACTTTGGAGAGGGGAGCATGGAGCTTAGTATATTCCCTTCGAATGGAGGCAGGGCGGCTTTCTAGTGCCCATGACGTGGTTGGTTGAGAGATGTTGTTGATGGTCGAAATGATAGCACTGGTAGGCTTGTCATACTTTCTAGGGGTGAACTGTCTAGACACCTTCTTTGGTTCAAACTCTGTTTTAACGAGGCTCTCCTCGATTTCCACTCCAGCCTCTCTGAGAGATCGGAAGTGGGGATAGTATTGTCCTCCCATCGTCGCTCGGACATGAGGCAAGAATTTTTTCTTCACTATGTTGACATGTTCTTCTTTAGATGGCCGATTGGTCATGGTAGTTGCTCGCTCTCTCCATTGAGTTATGAAGTTACTGACTGATTCTCCTGGATTTTGTTTGAGAAACTCTAAATCACGACGGGTGACCTCAAGCTCTTCATTATATTTGTACTGCGACATGAATTCTCGGGCTACATCCTCCCAGCTACGGATTCTAGATTCGTCAAGAGATAAAAACCATCGGAGGGCACTATCCTTCAAAGTTTGCTGAAACAATTGGGCCATTACTTCTTCATAAGCCCCTACTAGAGTCATGGAACGATGATAACTACAAGATGAACAATTGCGGGTCCACTCCCTCCGAACTTCTTAATATTTGGCATCTTGAACTTCTCGGGTAACCTCGCTTTAGGATAAGGAGACATGTGGGTGTAGACCATGTAATTCCTATAGATCCTCACTTGGTCAAACTTCTTGGTGAGCATCTTGAGATCCTCTTTGACTTTATTCAACACCTCTTCCTTTGGATTAGCGACCACATGCAGGTTAGCCATAGGCTCGGCAATGTTTGGCATTGGAAGCTGGGCAGGCGACGGCCCATTGGCAGGAGGGGCACGTGGAGCGTGTTGATATTCTTTCGGAAACCAGATAGTCTCGGGTGGACCCATAGCATGAAGGAATAGGGCCTCGGGCTCTTGAGGAATAGGAACTTGGTTTCGTTGCATCTCTCAGACCTCGGTTTGGAGGTTTTCAATCTTGGACACTAGCTGAGCTAGGACTGTCGTCAGATCCGGCTGTATGACTGTTGCTTGTTCTGTATTCTCCATGGAATATGGATGGATTCTGGACTCAAAAGAAGTAGTAGAAGAACGGATGAAACTCTGGGGTGATTTGACTGAAGACCGAAGGTAATAGGGACCCAGGCCAAGGGCTTGCGATCGACCTGAGAAGGCGTAGGATGAGATTTTTTTTTAAAAAAGGAAGAATTATTTTTGGATTTTTGATAAAGAAGGGAGAAATGTTTTTGGATTTTTGATAAAGAAGGGAGAAATGATTTTGGAGACGGAACTCAGTATGATTATTATGTTTTCACTTGTATTTAATTCTCCTAAATGTAATACCGGACGGGACCTGAGCCTGGAAAAGTGGGGGTCTTAATATATGCAAAGCTACGGTTTGGACTTGTAATCAGTCTCACGGACAGGGTCCCATTTTTAAAATGCGCAAAAATTGGGCCGCAGGCCGACTTGGAATTTCGACAGAGTTTCGGGTTGAAACCGGCAATCTAAAGTGCATGTCCTAGGTCTGACACCTATATGTAGGTATGAAGTTGGTTGGGTGAATCGGCATGGGTTCCCCCCTTTGGCGTGACTTCCACGATATACGTCTTGCTCTTGCGGGCAATCGGTACGTGTGGACAATCCATTTGATATACCTGAGTGTACGTGAATTGCCTCACCATATACCTCATGGGGATGGTACGTGTGAGAGAGAATTCGATATACTCGACGTACGTGAATGAATTCCCTGTGATATACCTCCCGTTATGATCTCGGTCAAGTGGTACGATGCGGGGGAACTGTTCGATATACGTCGAAGGTACTTGGACAATGGAAGGTGAGAGTCATATCGCTTAGGCTAACTGCGACCTGTCGGACCAGCGCCCATCACGAAGTGACCCTCCAGTTACTGGGTAAAATTTGGTCAATATCAATGCTCTTTGGTGATGTAGTGTGAATCATGCATGATTCTCTTATTGGTATCTTATGATGAGAATGCCTCTTCTTGATTATGCCAAACAGAGAGCAAAGTACGAGTACCCCAAAAGGTACACCAAGTATGGATGGGTTATGCATGCAACATGGGGATATACATGTGATCCTAGGTGCACGTGGTGTGAAGTGTATACGGAGAATTTTCTATAAGTGTGTGGACATAAGCATAAGCATGGGATACATACGAGAAAGGGGAACACGCAGATAGGGGGGAACATAAGAAAATATGTCATTCATGTAAATAGAGTCAAGCCCACAAACGCATATCCCCAGTGGAGTCACCACTATGGCCATCCCCGAACCTTGCCACGCGGGTGGGTAGCGTGGAGGAAAGGATCCTTCGGGTCCCGCCCATCCCTCTTGGGAGCTCTTCGACCGGCGTCTTTTGAGATGTGGAAATGTAGAGAGATTCAGAGTCGCCAGTCTATTTTACTCAAAACATACAAAAGAAAAAGGGGAAGCCACCCCGAAGGATGGCATCCAATGACATACTGGTGCGTGCGAAACAAAGATGATTCGAGAAGGGTTCAGAGGCTTAGTTACGAAATGGGAAGGTGTAAGGCACCCATTCCTCCCTTTCGGTCTCTCATGAATATTTGCTATTTTACTTTTGTTTCCTCCCGTGATATGTGTGCATGTGTATGTTTAGAATGGAGGTAGGAATCCTAGACTTGTATCATGGAAAAGATAAAGCGAGTCATCCGTAGGAAGATATAAGAATAATATTAGAAAAATAAGATTAGAGTAGATAGAAAGATGAGAGAAAAAGTGGGAAAAAGGACTCGAGTCTCGGGTTTTACCCCGAGACGCCTATGTAGCCTATTAAGGCATCAAAGTCCACGTAGTTCACATAAAAAATGAGGGATGGGGTTTATCCCATAAATACAAATGGGGAATCTCTTATTTGTGAGTGTGTGTGTGTGTGTGTGTGTAGAAAAAGGGTTTTAGATTGTGAGAAAAGTGTGGAAAAAGTGTGAGAATCCCTACTTGGAATTTATGAGCAAACCCTCTTTTTCTTCTTTTTTGGGTTTTATTTATATGAACATAGGAGATACGCAATAATAATAGATCAAAAAAGTATATTAGGATGTGTGAGATGAGATAAGAAAAGCGCTAAGTAAGAAAACAAGTTATTGGGAATTTAAGAGAATTTAAGAGAGAGTTTGAGAAAGTTGCACCTTCTTAAAGATCTTGCGCTTGATCTTGGATATTGGGGATCAGCCCTTGCACTTAGATAATGATGGAGAGTGGCTAATTCACCAAGTTTTATGAAAAGGATGATGAAAAGTGAAAGTAAAAAGGGGATTTGGATGTTGAAATCACGTTGCCTTCGAGAAAGATTTCTGGGATTCGTTCAGAGAGATTTTTATCAAATCTGGGATCCCTTTACAAATGAGGTGAAGGCCTCATTTTATAGTCCCAGGTGAGTGCTGATCGTCATAGACCTGTTCCTGCCTATCGGGAGGTGCCGATAGGCAGGGTTTGGAACCTTCCATTTGGCAGTGCGCTTCAGGCTTTTTCGGAAAAATTGGCTGCCGAGGGTAAACCGTTGGTCAGAATCGTGAACGGGGCATACCATTGGAAAGGTAATTTAGAGATCATCGAAAGTCCTTTGGACCGCTCCCGGGTTCAGGAGTTGACGTTGGGTCAAATATGACTCGAAAACATTTGTCGGTCCATTGGACGGGGAATTGCTCAGACGCAAACGGATCGTTCGTCCGCATGGTAAGTCTGAATCGCACACGGGGTGGACCGTTGGAAAGGTTAGTTGATGCAATTCGACATTCCAAAAAGTTTGACCCGATTTGTGGAGTTGACTTTGGTCAATCGGGCCCGAGAAGCATTCGGTGACCTCCCGGAGTCAAACGGATCGTTCGTCCGCATGGAAAGTCGGAATCACACACGGGGTGGACTGTTGGAAAGGGTATTTAGTGACCTTTGAAGATTAATTCAGTCTCGGTCGGGATGAAGAGTTTTACTTAGGTCAAATAGAGCTCGGGAGCTCCCGGTGGCTTCTGGGTAAGGTTTCGGACTCAAACGGATCGTTCGTCTGCATGGTAAGTCGGAATCGCGCACGGGGTGGATCTTTCGAAAGGGTATCCAGTGCCCTTTGAATATTCATTCAGTCTGGGTCGAGATGAAGAGTTTGAATTTGGGGTCAAACTGAGTCGGGGAGTGCCCGATGGCCTCCAGGTCAGTACTCGGGACATGACCTGGGTTTACGGTGATGAAGGGAGGTACTAGGGACCTAAGGAGACTTAGGGGGGAACAGAATGGGGTGTCTACAAAAATAGTAAATAAAATCCACTCCGGCATCACCTCCAAGCGATATCCCATAAATCCTATGCAACTACTCCAGCATGTGTGTAAGGACATAATTCTATAAATGTCCGGGGTAGAATCTAGGAATTTTCTGTTTTCTCCTAGATCACAGTTCATATGTCTGATACCGCTACATTCGGCACGTCAACACGATCATCCTCGATGGCCTGTATCCGAATTCAATGCAACCACTTCCTTCACGTGTATCATGCTACATGCAACGTGTTGCTCAGCTTATTCCCATTACTCCACTACGCCTTATCAGTAAAATGTTTTATTGGAACTTTAAATATTTGCATAACTATTTGGGAATTATTTTTGAAAATTATTTTTGAATTTTGAATTAATTTTTTATCAAAAGCGAAATTTTTCTAAGTGTAGAAGCGAATGGCCCCGATCGACGAGATCGCTCGAGCGACTTTGCAAGTCGTTCGCACGAGATAGACATGTCGCGCGATATCGTTCGAACGACTTATAAACTTAGTTCGAGCGACATGCTATCTCTTTCGAACGAGCCATCGCCTCGATTTTGGTATAAATATCTGATCTCCTTCTACACATTTTTTTAAGTCTTTCTGCAATCTCAATATTCTGCGAAATCTGCCCAGAATAAGACTTCACCTTTTAAGGTTTTATAAACCTTTTTTGATTCAAAAAACTATTCCCATATATGTCTGTGAATCTTTAAACCTTTAAGAAGATCATTTACTCATTTGGAGTACTTTGTGAGGAAGTCGTTCTCTTCGTCACTGTTACCCTACTGGAAAGGGATTGTTCCAGCCGTCGACAACAGAACCGACACCCGAGTGTATTTCTGTGTCACTTGTATTTTCATTGTAATCCGTTGTAAGCCGTTCTCTTACAAAAATTATTGTGAAAATAAAATGTTTTGCCCCGTTGGGGATTTTTCCTCATATATGTGTTTTTTGCATGTTTCACCATCGTATTTAATCATATATAGATGCATGCTTAGGACTTAAGTGGTGAAAACTGTGTTTAATTAAATAACTTCCTTATTTGAACGCAAGCGCACTCTTCTCAATGTGACACCCCGCCTAATAAAATATCACGCGATCACTCCTGTACCAAATTAAACAGGAGTCGCATATGGATCATTCTTAGCATCACTGTCGAAAACCAAATTAATTACTAATAACTTATTAGGCTGGCATCAAAATTTTATTTAACTAATATTTTTAAAGAAACTATACAATTTAAACACTCACATAGTTTATATAAATGAAATTTTAAAGAGATAAAATAACTCAACACTCGGTTCAAATATAATACAACCAAATCGAAAGACGCACTAAAATGCGGTAAAATAATAAATAAATACAATTGGGCTTTCGGCCCAAAAGTTTATACAGTACCTCCTATCTATATCACAAGAATAGAAGCGTCTACAGTAAACATGCATGCATCCACAACTGCTGCAATAGACGTCTGACTCGAAAGGATCATCATCCAGGCATCCCTGTGGCTGGACACCAATATATATATATAATATATAGCAAGAGAGAAAAAATATAGAAACGGGTCAGAGCCCGAGTTGTAAAAATATTTAGCAAGTGCATAAAATGTTTTATTTTTAAAAATATGTTTTATCACATATTTAAATTCGGTATCACACTCCCATGAGATACCCCTAACCCCAATTCTAATAGTGCACACCTATTGCATTCTAACAAATACCCTAGTGAAGCTACCCTGCCTAACTAGTCCATTACCCAATCTCTAACAATCCTAGTTAACCCAAGTACAAAGGGCTAAACTTCTCTCCAGTATCAACACTATGCCATGTTCGTGCGTGAGGTGCCTCGTAAAGACAAATCCAAACAAGGAACCCCCCTGATACACTACTACTTGGAAAGGTCAATCGTCGAGATCCATTAGACCCTCAGTACATAACGTATTTAAATATATATACATAACGTATTTAAATATATATATATATATATATATATATATATATATCTATTAGAGTAAAGAGATAAAAGAAAGACAAATTTAATTCTCATTCCGGGAGATTATATTCGAACTCAAAATGTGATATGTATATAAAAGTGAGTATGAAAATGTATGTAATTATGTGGGTATATATATATATATATATATATATATATATATAATATCTTGTTCTCATGCACAAGTAATATACCATACACACCGGTATCATAACCATCCCAATAATATACCATACATACCGGTATAATAACAATCCCAACGAGCTATAACTCGAGGATGCGGTCTCTCAATGCTATCATCTTCCAGGGCATCACTCACATACCAACCTGACGACCACCGGTCGGACTAAATATCACCAACTTCGTGGTCATAAGTTACATCGTCTGGGAGGCGATCATAGTTCCTCCCCGAAAATGAGACAAAACATACCCACCACATCTCACCCCTAATAGAAATCACACAATATAACAATGGACGCCTATGACCTGGGGACTATACGCTCCCTGCTCCTCAAGCCAGGGGTCGCACCTACATCGCGCAACTTCCCATGATAGAATTAGAGGGGGTATGCTTCACATATATATATATATATATATATATATATATATATATATATATATATATATATATATATATATATATATATATACCATCCACACATAAATGTATATACATATCCATATCATATAATATATATACTTTCATCACATAATATACATATATACCACATTATTCCTCAAAGATACATATAAATGGCCATAATTGCCAATCACACATAAAGATGGCCAATAATCCCCAAAGATATAATCATTCAAGTATTCGTGCAACCACGATACTAAACCTAAGAGTATTTCCTCACTTGATAAATAATCTGTACCTTATTCACATTTAAGGATTTATATAACTTCTCCAACTATACCAATCCACACTAAGTAAATACGCATTTTCCCAAATTCATCCAAATAATATCGCAGGATATAGTCAACCACAATCGATATAATTATGTCTTCCACTTACATAATTATATAGGCCTAAATGCCCACTAAAATTATCCCAAAAAATATTCGTCACCAAAACACCCTTAATTTAAATAGGTCGTGGATCCTATTTCCACGAACCCTGGGACTACATCATGTCCAAATAATAATTTAGAGGCCCCTACTTTATTTTTGGGAACCCCAACTCTCTAATTCCTCAATTTAATTTATTTTCCTCGAAAATAGACTTTCACGCCATTATTGCACCCTGTAATCCCCATAAATTCCCTCAAAAGGCTAAATATTAATTCCCTAAATGAATCTTTATTTCCTCAATTTAATAAGCTAGAAACAATTAAAATTGGATTTTATCCCCTATAATTAGCCCTAGGCAAAATTGTCAAAAATCCTAAAGGGTCGATCGATCGACCCTTGGCCCTTGATCGATCGATCGATGGTCGATCGATTGATCCTTGGCCCTCGATCGATCGATCTCTTTGGGCAGCTTCTTCTCCGAGAAGCTATTTCGGCCATTAAAGCTTCCCCTAAGATTTTTTCTCCTCACCCAACGTCCTTCAACCTCAACCCCTGACATAT
This sequence comes from Sambucus nigra, assembly GCA_949130495.1. NCBI lineage: Eukaryota > Viridiplantae > Streptophyta > Magnoliopsida > Dipsacales > Adoxaceae > Sambucus > Sambucus nigra. The sequence goes on along the minus strand of OX422221.1, from coordinate 79,788,483 downwards.
ACACATATAAAAAGGGTTCTAAACATCCTAGAACCCAAAACTAACAAACGATTTTAATAAATTCCTAAGTTTCTCAAATTGGATATTATTCGGGGCTTACTCGTTTAACTTCTGAAAACCCATTTTAATTCACGAAAACCCAACCCCCAAATCTTCTGATTTGTTATTACCAAACTATGATATGACATTTATACTAAAAAATAAATAAAGTAAGTAAACACTTCCTTAGAGGATAAAATTCGACGACCCGGAGTCGAATCCCGCGGAGTTTGGCCCGGAAATCCTTTTCCTCTTCTATTTTCTCCTATTCCTTTCTTCTCTTCTTCTTTTCTCTCTTTTTATTTCTTTCTCCCACTCTCTCGTGTATTATATAGGAGAGAAAAAGGGTTTATCCTTTTAAAACCTAAAAATGACTCGTTTACTCAAATGCGAGTCCCTATTAATCCAAAAATTCCCGAAACGTAATTACGACCCCCGGATACTCTATTTTGACTATCTCGGCCATTCCGAGACTAACCGCGCACTCAAAATCTCCATCTGAGATACTTGACCACAAATCACTAATCTAAACCCACACAACTTAATGCGGTATTCCCATTAAAATATTATCCTCTGTCGCTTTACCCAGCTGCGGCATATAATTAAAATACTCCAACTTATTTACTTAACCCCAAAAGTAAATATAACACCCGTCGAAAATCATCTCATCCTTGAAAACTCCAAAAATTACTATTCACGATAACCTCTTAAATTCCCAAATTACACAGAATTATTGAATTTAATTTCCCATAAAACTGCGGGGTATTACATACTCCCCCCCTTACAACGAAATTTTTTCCTCGAAATTCAGATATAACCGATACTACCAACACTAACCTAGGATCGTGAATTACTCCACATCCTAATGCCTCAAAGTGGAATGGTACTACCCAGTAGCTCTTAACCGTATACTCATTCAGAACTCACCTCTATCAAGGTTTATACTATACTATCTTCCCTCTCAGCATAATCTTCAACTCTATATTCTACGTCCTTTCTATTTCAAACGGTATATAAAACTAACTTAATAAGGTGCTCATACACCTTTTTAACCCGTGCCTCTCCGCACAACTAACACCAACGTCCGATAAGTACACATTTTCTAAACAATAGGCCTTATTTCCTCGGCGTAATACTCATACATGGGTCTTCCCAACCCACAAAATCCCATTCTTCTCAAGGTTAACCAACAAATATTTCTATATCAGCGCCACTAACTCCACTGGCTTCACTGCCCAAAAAATCTAAGATCGAAGCGTTCCTACCTACGTGAAATAGTACTATCCTAAATTGTGTCCCTGGTGCCCAAGACCTTGCTCAACCCCCGACATTTGCTCGGTTTCATGCGTGGGACATGTCGCAAAGCGAAATCTAGACAAGGAACCCCCCATTACGCTAATCCCTCGCATCGTCGATCATCGAGATATAACGGCCTAAGGCACACCAGCGGGACGTCCTAAATCCTACCTCACTAACCTACTAACTTACTTCTACCACTCTGTCACTCCACCTAGACGAAAAGGAAAATCTAACTAATCGAGGCACCAACTCTCTATAAAAGCCTTAAAAATATCATACCCAAAACATACTTCCTCCAAAATTTGCCTTTTCATTAAGTCCTAGATATAAGCCTCAAATCAATTTCTCCAACTCCTACTTTACCCATCTACTTGCGGTGAGAGAACATTTTTGTGCTTCTCCATATTTAAATATTTCCATGAGCGTACCATCATCATACGGCTCATAGTCTATAGTGTTTCCTCCACCCCATATGACTTGTCGACAAAACAAACATCCTTGCATCCTATAACATCTCTCCACTCCCAACGTCATTAAGGTTCATACGCGGAGCGTCTCGGAAGCGAAATACAAATAAGGAACCCCTCCAATACACTACTACTTAACTTTTTCGGTCGTGGAGGTCCATTAACTTCAAATATGAAATCGGGATAACCCTATCCGCTCTTTCAACAAAATGTGGTCTGAGCTCCCATCTCCGTCTAGGAGTCACACCACTAAGTGCTCGCACTTACACTTAGTCCTTGCGCCATCAATAATGAGCTTAAACTCACAGCTCAATAATTAATCCTGCATACCTTAAATCACACTTATAAGGTTTCCACGCACTGGAATCATGATAATGAAACATCTGCTCACTGAAGCTCCATCTATACATATAATAAAGGCGAACTCAACCTGTATCCAGGTGAGATATCGCAACAACAACCCGTTACACCCTGGAACAGCGGACACGATAGTCTTGCCATCATTAGCCTGCTATCGTTCCGAACAATGAATATCATATTCTACTCAAAATAACACCATACTCGTATAACACACACAAAACGAGTAATACCAATCTGATATAAACTCAAAATACTAACTCCCACTCTTCTCCGTGAATGAAAGAAAATAAATTCCCCCTATCGCGGAATAACACATAATCATATACTAAATAACGTTATCGATACTATTTTTAAAATCAAATCACACACGTATCTAAGCCTAATAAAACACTGTGACTCAATCTTGTCACACAAAATAAGCCTCCTTCAACTGAGGTGAAACTCATAACAACATTCTTGCCAATTACCCTGGCTACTCCAAATGGTTCCTGGACATGGTACACATGCCCTAACTGAACCAAAAATTACTTAATTCAATGCCTCATCCAAGCACCCCCACTCTTGTCCTTTAATTCCTACCGCACAAGGACTAACCATGTGGCTCAACACTCCACATTACCCCATTTCCATCTTTGTCCTTCCTGACCATGTAAAAGTTATCAGTATCATCGGACTCTATAGCCTCGATCCTGACAATCACCATTATAGATCCCCCCTAACCTCTTCATTAGAAGGAGGCTCCACTACCATCTTTAACAACCCTGTTTTAATGAATTCCCCGAGTGGATGTCCACCAATGGGGTCCACGAGCATATACATTCTCCATAAGTGTTAGCAACACTTTTTTAGTGAGCCTGTAATTCCTTGGAAGGAATCTCTCTTCATTGTACTTACCTTAATTCAGTACAAAGTTCACTTATAAATAGATTTCTTTATTCACTGTCGGCCTCTGACCGATCCTTACATGAATAATTCAAAACTGCATTCTTTTCATTCTTACTAAAACATGGGGACTCACGGTTAAAACTATTCGTAAGATCCATTTAGGGGCAAAACCTCCTACTCCCCCGAATATGGTTATCACCATTCCCACCATTTCAATATTACTCCTACGAGTGAAAACGTTTTCCTCAAATTTTCACATCTAGGTATTTCCATACCATTCTCTAAGTCAAAGCTTCTGAGCCTCCTACTTTCACTGAGCAATTCTTCACTACCTTAGCATGAATTAATCTTCAAAGTATGGTCCTTATCAAAGACCCCTTTCAAACCCTTAGCTTCACTGGGTAATTTGAATTTAGCACCACTTTCTCCTATAACGGTGCATAGATAATTATAACCACTATACCTTAGTAGTCATTTCAACCATACTGACAAGGTCCACAAGGAGAGTGACCTCTACTACGGTCATAGTTTCCAACTTCAACTAGTTGTTTCAGATAGCCCCGCCTCCTGTTGCTTTTATCACGGTCTTCCTTGGTCTCCCTTCCTCGATCAGCACACGAACCTCAAACAAGCACGCAAAAGATTTACTATAATCTCACAATATGGCAGGAGAACGAAATCTCACAAGAGGAATCAACAATCCTAATCATAATGCTCTATAACAAATCGAGAGCAACGCTAAAAGCATAGTACATCTGCACAGATTCCTAAGGACAATAGAACCTGATCCTTTGATACCATCTATGACACCCCGCCTAATAAAATACCGAGCGATCACTCCTGTACCAAATTAAAATAGGAGTCGCATATGGATCATTCTTAGCATCACTGTCGAAAACTAGATTAATTACTAATAACCTATTAGGCTGGCATCAAAATTTTATTTAACTAATCTTTTTAAACAAACTATACAATTTAAACATTCACATAGTTTATATAAATGAAACTGGAAAGAGATAAAATAACCGAACACTCGGCTCAAATATAATACAACCGAATCGAAAGCCGCACTAAAAGGCGGTAAAAGAATAAATAAATACAATTGGGCTTTTGGCCCAAATTTTTATACAGTACCTCCTATCTAGATCACAAGAATAGAAGAATCTACAGTAAACCTGCATGCTTCCACAGTTGCTGCAGCAGACGTCTGACTCAAAAGGATCATCATCCAGGCGTCCCTGTGTCTGGACACATATATATATATATATATATATAATATATAGCAAGAGAGGAAAAATATAGAAATGGGTCAAAGCCCGAGTTGTAAAAGTATTTAGCAAGTGCATAAATGCTTTATTTTTAGAAATATGTTTTATCTCATATTTAAATTCGGTATCGCACTACCATTAGATACCCCTCACCCCTCTTCTAATAGTGCACGCCTATCGAATCCTAACAAATACCCTAGTCAAGCTACCCTGCCGAACTAGTTCGTTACCCATTCTCTAACAATCCTAGTTAACCCAAGTACTAAGGGCTAAACTTCTCCCCAGTCTCAACACTATGCCATGTTCGTGCGTGGGGTGTCTCGCGAAGAAAAATTCAAACAAGGAACTCCCCCGATACACTACTACTTGGCAAGGTCAATCGTCGAGATCCATTAGACCCTCAGTACATAACGTGTGTGTATATATATATATATATACCCACATAATTATATACATTTGCATACTCACTTTTATATACATATCACATTTTGAGTCCGGATATAATCTCCCGGAATGAGAATTAAATATATCTTTCTTTTATCTCTTTACTCTACTAGAGATATATATAATATCTTATTCTCATGCACAAGTAATATACCATACACACCGGTATAAAAACCATCCCAATAATATACCATACACACCGGTATAATAACCATCCCAACGAGCTATAACTCGAGGATGCGGTCTCTCAATACTATCATCTTCCAAGGAATCACTCACATACCATCCTGGGGACTACCGGTCGAACTAAATATCACCGACTTCGTGGTCAAAAGTCACATCGTCTGGGAAGCGGTCATAGCTCCTCCCCGGAAATATGACGAAACATACCCACCACGTCTTACCCCTAACAAAAATCACACAATATAACAATGGACGCCTATGACCTGGGGACTATACGCTCCCCGCTCCTCGATCCAGGGGCCTCACCCACATCGTGCAACTTCCCATGATAGCATTAGAGGGGTTATGCTTCACATATATATATACCATCCACACATAGAAATATATACATATCCGTATCATATAAATTATATACTTTCATCACATAGTATACATATGCACCACATTATTCCTCAAAGATACATACAAATGGCCATAATTGCCAATCACACATAACGATGGCCAATAATACCCAAAGATATAATCATTCAAGTATTCATACACCCACGATACTAAACCCAAAAGTATTTCCTCAATTGATAAATAATTTGTACCTTATGCACATTTAAGGATTTATATAACTTCTCCAACTATACCAATCCACACTAAGTAAATACGCATTTTCCCAAATTCATCCTAATAATCTCGCAGGATATAGTCAACCATAATCGATATAATTATGTCTTCCACTTACATAATTAAATAGGCCTAAAGGCCCACTAAAATTATCGCAAGAAATATTCGTCACCAAAACGCCCTTAATTTAAATAGGTCGTGGATCCCATTTCCACGAACCCTAGGACTACATAATGTGAAAATAATAATTTAGATGCCCCTACTCTATTTTTGGGAACCCCAACTCTCTAATTCCTCAATTTAATTTATTTTCCTCAAAAATAGACTTTTAGTGTAACGCCCTCTAAGCCCCATAAATTCCCTCAAAAGGCTAAATATTAATTCCCTAAATGAATCTTTATTTCCTCAACTTAATAAGCTAGAAATAATTAAAATTAGAATTTATCCCCTATAATTAACCCTGGGCAAAATTGCCAAAAATCCTGAAGGTTCGATCAATCGACCCTTGGCCCTCAATCGATCGATCCCTTCGGACAGCTTCTTCTCCGAGAAGTTGTTTCGGCCATTAAAGCTTCTCCCAAGCTTTTATCTCCTCCCCCAATGTCCTCCAACCTCAATCCCTGACATATACACATATAAAAATGGTTCTAAACATCCTAGAACCCCAAACCAACAAACGATTTCAATAAATTCCTAAGTATCTCAAATTGGGTATTATATGGGGTTTACTCGTTTAACTTCCGAAAATCCATTTTAATTCACGAAAACCCAACCCCAAAATCTTCTGATTTGTTATTACCAAACTATGATATGAGATTTGTGCTCAAAAATAAATAAAGGAATTAAACACTTGCCTGGAGGATAAAATCTGACGACCCAGAGTCGAATCCCGCGGAGTTTGGCCCGAAAATCCTTTTTCTCTCCTCCTTTCTCCTCTTCCTTTCTTCTCTTCTTCGTTTCTCTCTTTTTCTTTCTTTATCCCGATCTCTCGTGTCTTATATAGGAGAGAATAAGGTTTTATCCCTTTAAAACCCAAAAATGAATCGTTTACTCAATTGCGAGTCCTTATTATTCCAAAAATTCGTGAAACTCAATTACAACCCCTGGATACTCTATTTTGACTATCTCGGCCATTCCGAGACTAACCGCGCACTCGAAATCTCCATCTAAGGTACTTGACCGCAAATCACTAATTTAACCCCACACAACTTAATGTGTATTCCCATTAAAATCTTATCCTCTGCCTCTTTACCCAGCTGCAACATATAATTAAAATACTCCAACTTATTTAATTAACCCCAAAAGTAAATATAACACCCATCGAAAATCATCTCATCCTTGAAAACTCCAAAAATTACTATTCACAATAACCTCTTAAATTCCCAAATTACACAGAATTATTGAATTTAATTTCCCATAAAAGTGCAGGGAATTACACGACACTAATTCCTGAAAATGTTAGTCAACGCACGAGATACACACTACTGCCCTTAAATAGGATTTGTGAACTCAGTCAGTAGCAATATATGCACTAAATATAACAATAGAGTATTTAATTAAACGAATATAATTAAACGCGGTTGTATAAAACTAACTATCATTAATAATTGCTATTTACAATGCATACCAATATGATTTTAAATAACTAATTCCCATATTGTTAATTTAATTAAATTAACCCAAATTATCATTCTTCTAACATTTACTATAGCGGTCCTCCTGCCCGGGGTGGTATATCCACTAATGTTTTACACTTCCCCTTGTCAAAACGTCCACTAGCCCATTCAAACTGTCGATCCCGCAATTTGACAAGGTTCCACACATGACACGACATAAAATGATAGTTGACCCGTTTAAACTGTCGGCCCCCACTCTTTATATCACCAGAAATTTTAATACTCGTTATTATCTTAGGCATTAATTTTCATCTTTTCAATTCATTAAATATACCCACCCTTTTTTTAATGTGAGATCCTCAAAAATACCCCTTAGTCCCATACCTAAGGGTCCCCAAAGTACACATACGCTATCCAACATATAGGATGAATTACCAACATTTATCACATTCTAGTCTCATCCCTAGGCTAACGAAATGACGATAAAGTGTAAAATTCTTCCCCACCCCGAAATATAAAATCCATAAGAATTTACACTAACTAAGCAAGGCCTACCCACTAATCCATACCTAGTAAGCATCCTAAAAGAGAGGTGAGTAATATACTACCCGAGAGCCCCTCGTCCCCACCAAGGCAAAAATGACTAATAAAAAATCACACAACACGTCATTTATATGAGCAACATAGCAATTTAAACGTAAAGACCCCTGATTAATTTAAATTCTAATAATAATATCGTCGTCAATTTTTAACAAAATTATTTCCATTACATAATGCTAAATTAATCAACATGCCAAAAATATTCAACTCGTCAGTAGTTGTCCTCTTTTATAAGTCACATAAGTTTTGTAGGTGTATATGCGTGTCACATATCATATAAATAATCCCATACAAATTCTACATGAGATCTTATACCGAAAACCATAAAAACCTAATAATCTCACCTACGCACCCAAGGGTTTAAAATATTTATTCATATTTAAGAGTTTCATAAAAATAGTCGCAAAATTTAATGACCACTTTCTCTAATTAAGTTGTTATTTGCAATTAAGGAAAATATGCAATTAAGGGTTTAGGCAACACTTACAACGCATAATACTAAAGGAAATTAATAGAGTATTCATGCCTGGAAATCGTGAGTTGAAAATTCTTAATACTTGTTTACGTTCGTCTCGCAAAATAAGGAAGTTACGTTCTTGGGCCTTTCTATAAATATGCAGTTTAGACCTCCCAAAATATGATGGAACTTTTGTTTAATGGAGGTTTGGAGTTGAAATATAATGGTCTAGATATTTTTGTTTTGTGTAGGGAAGAGAAATCTTGGAAATAAAAGTAACGTTAGCTGTTCTTTTTATAAAGTGTGCATCCCACAAGGTTGGAGATACCCACGTGTGTGTCATCATCAAACATAAGGCAACAATTAAAAAAATTTGCCCCTAAATTAGGTAGGAGCCGTGCATAGTAGGGGAAGAAAGAAAAGAACAAAAAAAATCAACAACTACACAAGTAAGGGATAACTGCTTTAAAAAAAGTTAGCTCCTAGCAATTGGGAGTCATGCGCGCGTACAAGGAAGAAAAATATGGAGGGGATATATGATGCATTCTCTCTCTCTCTCTCTCTCTCTCCCCCCAAGTGGGTTTAAAAAATTATATAATTAATATGATACTAAAGGTTTACAAAAAGTCCATCCCTTTAACATGTCAAAAAATTAATGTTTGAATTTACAAAAATTTATAAAACTAAGAATTTATTAATGTTTATTCAATTATAAAAAATTCCGAATCCCCATAATTTTTTTTTATGCATAATCAAATATCAACTACAAATCTTTTAATTTAAATAGTCTACCTATTTATTGTAAAAAAAAATTAAATAAAAAAAACTTTTTCGACTTTTAATTTATAACGCACTAATTAAGTTTAAAAATTGTGGAGTGTTACATAATTCCCCACTAGAACAAGAATTTCGTCCTCGAAATTCGACGAAGTGTAAATGCGCAAAATAAAATAAAGCTCACATATGCCTACCCATAGTGTACCACAATTAGGCGCCCATATACCCAATCCTACCCCCACGTTATCTCTTGATAAAAATACAATACATACATATATATATATATATATACATATATATATATATATATATATACATATATATATATATATATATATAAAGTATCTGAGAAAATAATTACGTACTGAAACTCTACTAGCCACGTCGTGGCACCTGCGATGCCTTCTCATCCTAAGGCTGAAGTAAGTAGCACATCCCATAACCGATATTGGTTGTTGCTGCGGCCACTCCCTGACCATCTAACGCTACAAGTGTTGCTGGTGCTCCCTAAACACCGGCTGCTACGAGAACTGGACTCCTCAGTCCTTGTTGACCCTTTACTCCTTGGACTTGACGCCTTTACGCACCTTGACCTTATTGACTTTGTGTCACTTGGACCTGTTAGACCTCCCTTTTTTAACACTGATCCGCCCGATGTACCATCTTTCCATAAACGAAACATGCACCCTTAATAGTTCCTGAATTCATAACCCAGTTTTGCTCACCCTGTTTTCTCTGTTGCTCATGATTTTGCTTCCTGTTTCTCCCAAGCTTGGTCATTGTGACCCTTATTCTTACCTCCTTGTCCATTTGACTCTTGTCTCTTTCCCAATTTCTTTTGATAATTAGATTTATCTTGCAATAGCAACATTTCCACATCCACCACTTGAGCATAAGTAGTGTACGTCGGATTCCCCAACACTATCTGCCTAATCGACCATGACAATCCCTGAATGAAACACTCCATCTTCTTCCTCTCAGTATCAACCTCCTCAGGTACAAACATAGATAAATTAGTGAAATCCTATTCATACTCGACAATAGACTTTGAGCCTTTCTCCAAGTCTATAAATTCCCTCTTCTTCGCACACCTAATAGCATATGGAAAATATTTGTTATTGAACCTTTTCTAAAAATCGGCATAACTAAATCGATATCTATGCTCCAACATGGTGGAACTCTCCCACCATTGCAATGCATCCCCAGTCATCTTAAACATTGCTAATATTTTCTTCTACACATCTGTGCAGTCTACCATCCTTAAATGTCTCTCCGGGTCTCTCCTCCACTAATGATCAATCGTTGGGTCGCACCCCCCTGCGAAGGTGGCAAGACTGCCCTTAAGAAAACTAATTCTCACCCTATCCCATGTTGAAATGGGTGCACCCTACTGTTGCGCCTCTAAAATCACCCATCTTTATATCGGACACCGTGGCCTCACGAATGATGGCCGCTTACTCCTCGACATCCAAAATAAACTGTCGCTGACTTTGCTTGGCCACAAGACCAAAAACGGACTCTTTTCTCCTACTCCCAACTCTCCTTATGTTCGCCATCTGAAAAGATAGGAACAAAATAACATGAGACTCAAAATGACTAAGAGTACAAATCATCAAAATAAATCAAAGATGAGCAATACGAAAGCTAAAACGGACTCACAACCTACGAGACCTAAGACCATGCTCTGATACCATCTGTAACACCCCGCGCAATTCAGAAAACAGGGTGGCCAGCCACCTCCACCGAGCTACGTTGAGCGTCACTAAATAAATACCATTTTCAGCATTTGACAGATATGAGACAATATAAAAATCAATCCACAAGGTAAATAAATATCAACCCCAAATGATAATGACCAAAATGTGATAAAAGAAATCCATCCCATGCTAAACTACAAATAAATTAAATCTCCAATAATGAATTAATTTAAATCTGAATAATAAACTAACTGTAATTACTCCAACTGAAATCCTTAAACTACTTTGGAACCGAATGTCCTAATAAAACCAAAAAGAGGTCCCATAATGAAATACGACGGAAAGGAAAGTCTAAACTATATAAAATAGTAAATAAAAGCAACTCCAGTTGCACCTCCAGGCGATATTCGATAAATCATATGCAGCTACTCCAGTACTAATTCGTGGAAATGTTAGTCAATGCACAAGGTCAGAGCCGTGAGCATAAATTCACACTCCTCCCCTCAAATAGGATCATCGAATCCAGTCAATAACATTATACGCAATAAATATCACAATAGAGTATTTTAATTAAACGAATATAATTAAATGCGAGTGTAGAAAAGCAACTATCCTCAACAATTGTTATTTAATATGTATACCAATATGATTTTAAATAACTAATTCTCATGTTTTTAATTTAATTAATTTAACCCGAATTATCATTCTTCTCACATTTATATAGCGGTCCTCCCGCCTCGGGCAATATTTCCACCAAAGATTTACACTTCCCCATGTCAAAAGGTCCACTGACCCATTTAAATGGTCGATCCCGTAATTTGACAAGATTCCACACGCAACACAAAATAAAATGCCAGCTGACCCATTTAAACTGTCATCCCCCGCTCATTATGTCGCCATAAATTTTAATACCCGTTATTATCTTAGGCATTAATTTTCATGTTCTCAATTTATTAAATATACCCCACCTTTTTTATGTGAGATCCTCAAAAATACCTCTTAGTCACATACCTAAGGGTCCCCAAAGTACACATACGCCCTATCCTACATATAGGATTAATTACCAACATTTATCAAGTCCTTGTCTCATGCCTAGGCTAACTAAATGACAATAAAGCGTAAAAATCTGCCCCACCCCAGAATATAAAATCCACACGAATTTACACTAACTAGTCCCATACCTAGCAAGCGTAAATCGTAATCAAGGCCTACCCACTAGTCCCAAACTTAGTAAGCATCATAAAATAGAGATGAGCACTATACTACCTAAGAGCCCCTCGTCCCCGCGAAGGCAAAAATGACTAAAAAAAATCACACAACACCTAATTTATATGAGTAACATAGCAATTAAAATGTAAAGGCCCCTGATTAATTTAAATTCTAATAATAATATCGACATCGATTTTCAACACAATTATTTCCATTAAATAATATTAAATTAATCAACATGCCAAAAATATTCAACTCGTCAATAATTGTCCTCTTTTATAAGTCACATATTTATAAGTGTATACGCGTCCCACTTATGATATAAATAATCCCATAAAAATTCTACATGAGAACCTATACCCAAAACCATAGAAACCCATTAATCTTACCTACGCACCCAAGGGCTTAAAAGATTTATTCATATTTAAAAGTTTAATAAAAATAGTCCCAAAATTTAATGTCCACTTTCTCTAATTAAGTTGCTAATTGCTTTTAAGAAAAATATGCGGTTTAGGAAACACTTAAAACGCATAATACTAGAGGAAAGGAATAGAGTATGCAGGATATCGTTGGTTAAAAATTCTGAATGCTCGGTTGCGTTCATCTATTGAAAATAAGCAACTTACGTTCTTGAACCTTTTTGAAAATATGCAGTTTAGACCTCCCAAAATATGATTAAAGTTATATTTAATGGAGTTTTGGAGTTGAAATATAAGGATCTGAGTATTTGGGTTTAGTGTCGGGAAGAGAAAACTTGGAAATAAAAGTGATGTTAGTTATTCTTTTTATAAGGTGTGTTCCCCACAAGGTTGGAGATACCCACTTGTGTGTCATCATCAAACATAAGGCAACAATAAAAAAGTTATGCCCCCCAATTAGGTAGGAGCCGTGTGCAGCGGGGGAAGAAAGAAAAGAAAAAAATCAACAACAACACAACTAAGGGATAAATACTTTTAAAAAAAAAAAATCAGCTCCCAGCACTTGGGAGCCATGCGCGCGTACAAGGAAAAAAGGGGGAGGGGATATAGGATGCGTTCTCTCTCTCTCTCTCTCTCTCTCTCTCTCTCTCTCACTCACTCTCTCACTCACACACACACACACACACACCAAGTGGGTTTTAAAAAATTATATAATTAATATGATACTAAAGGTTTACAAAAAGTCCATCTCTTTAACATGCCAAAAAATTAATGTTTGAATTTACAAAAATTTAGAAAATTAAGAATTTATTAGTGCTTATTCAATTATAAAAAAATTCGAATCCCCATAAAAATATTGTATACATAATCAAATTTCGACTAACAATCTTTTAATTTAAATAGTCCACCTATTTATTGTCAAAAATTTTAATTCTAAAAACAAAAGTTTTTCAACTTTTAATTTAAAACGCACTATTTAAGTTTTAAAATTATGGGGTGTTAGAATGGCTAGCTTTAGTCTATGAATTGTGATAGGTGCCTTAAACGTAAACCTATTAGTTATAGATATGCGATTTCATAATTGGGACTTGGGTTGATATGCGTATAGTATTGCACTTATATGATGGTTAAGATAGTATTGCATGCAAGTATCGATGGGCGCTATATAATGTAAATTAACTGCATAATTTCAGATTTATTTTGTAAGTTGATTCTTGAAACTTTAAGGTGCTGACCCAAATTATAAAATGTTTTTCCCCCGGGTTTAAATAGATAACGATAGCTAAGCTGCCAGGAGTTCAGGTTTGTAGTCTCATTTGATTAGCAATTATATAGGTTCAATTGGCTCTAGCTTAAGTAGCTATTTTTATTCCAGTCATTTCATTATTCCATAGATTGTCTGGGAATATGCCCTAGATTTATTTTTTAGTCTTTTATGCATTAGTCATACTTATGTTGGATGTTTTATATTTAGTTAGGAGGTTGGAATTATTTGTTTCCAGTCATTATTTAAATGGTTTTGTTGTACATGTTCAATTTTAAAAAAAGTGTTATATTATGGTTTGATGCTGAGAAGGATATGGATTGTTAGACAAGCCCCATATTTGGCGTATTGTGTCTAGCCAAACTTTACATGAGAAATAATGGTTATTACAGTTAGTATCAGAGCATCCAAATTCCAACGTCCTTAGGATCTGTGTTTCGTTCGTTACGTTCCGTATTGTGTTCTTTTATATGTAGATCCATTGATTAAGAATGATTATAATATTTAAGATTTGTTAATAATACAAACCTTCTTTTCTTTCAGATGGTAAACAGTAGGTGCGGTCGACCAAGATGTGTTACCATAGTGGCTGCAGAGGAGAGGGTTTAATAGGATCTAGAACCACAGCTACATCCACCACCAGACCCACCCGTGGTTAGTCCTGCAGATATTACCACCATTATGATGCTAGAAGTTTCTAGAACGATGGACTATGTTCTATAAAACTTTATTCCACGGCAGTAATAGCTCCCCCCCCCCCCCCCCCCCCGACAGCAGGTGGTGCTACTTATTTAGGCACAAGGCTCAATATAGGAGAGAGATAGGGAGGCCTTCACTAAAGGCCACCCACATGAGTTTACTTGGATTCCAAATATATTGATGGCCAATCAATGGAAGAAGGATATTCATTGACACTTAAGGATGGTTGAGTGCATGCCAATGCACAATAAGATGCTAGCTTCATTTTGACTGGTAGGGGCAACCTTACAATGGTAGGAGTCTGTCACCGTACTAGAAAAGAATGACCGATTGACTATCGATGAGTTATGTGTCAAGTTTGAGGGGCAATATTTACCACTCGCAATGAAATCAGAGATGAGAAGGAAGTTCATGGACCTTAAGCAGTAGGGTCGCAATTTAGCAAAAATATGAGGAGGAGTTTATCGCATTGTCTTATTTTACTAGATACGAGGTAAACACCGAAGAGAAGAAAATGGAGTACTTTGTGTTATGGAAAACTTAGCACATCAGGAAATCTTTGTTTGGAAATTTGGCATTTACCACATATACTCAAATGATTAATGCCTCATTGATGTATTGTCAGGATCACATGTCATTTCAAAAAAGTAAAGGGGGGAAGAAACCCAATTCAGAGACGTCGAGATAATAAGGTAACATAAATAGAAATGGATATCAGTGGACCCAAGAGTTTAAGGTGTCAAATGAAGGTGATCAGTATAAGTGGTGATGATCGAAAAATAAGTTCCAACAAGGCTAGGGCTATGGGTAAGAAGGTCGTAAGGGCTAGTGACAGCAAGGTCAAAACTAGCAGGGACAACATTAGGATAGATGTTAATTTCTTGTGAATTGTTATGTTTGGGGAGAGAAGAGTCATGTAGTGAGTAGGTGCCCTTAGGTGAATCTAGGTACACGGGAACAGGGAGGACAATGTGGGTACTTAGCACCACAAGGGTAGCATCAGCAGTTGCCATGTCCACCAGGGATTGCAGTGCCAGCACTACCAGCTCCATCTGCACCACCTCAGAGGCAATAGCCTCAATTACAGTATGGGCGAGTGTTCAATGTTGCATTAGGATAGGAACCAATGCTAGAAAAGGCAGTGGAGGATATGTTCCCTATCTTTGGGCATGTTAGGTGCATTTTATTTGACACTTGTGCATTGCATTCATTTGTTAGTAGTAGTTTTTTCTCGTGAATCGGGAATGATAGATTTTTCATCTCACGTAGTACTTTATATTAATTCACCCATGGGTAGAGGGGCACCTATATGTTCAACGTGTAGAGGTATAAGGACTGATATTGGGCTAGTTAAGTTTTTGGCAGACCTACTTGTGTAAGATATATCCGATTATGACATTATCTTTGGGATTGATTGGCTAGATATGTATAGATATTGTGTTGATTGTTATGGTAGGTCCATCGTCTTCTCCATTCCGGGGCAAGAGATATACTTGGTTGTGATTCCACCCCCGGGGGGAGGGTCGAGCATTCATTTTTTTTAAATTAAGGAGGAGACTTATAGGGAAGTAATTATTTTTCTAGACTCCATCTCGATTATTAAAAAGTTTTTAGATTTTGCTGGAGAGATTTGAGGGTTGCCACCTAGCAGGGAGATCAAGTTTGTGATTAACTTGATTCTGGGTACAAAACCCGTCATACGTGCACCGTATTGCATGGATCATCTAGAGATGAGAGAGCTTAGAGATCAGTATCAGTAGTTATTGGGTTAGGGATTTATTCAGAGGAATGCTTCACCTTGGGGTGCTCCTATATTGTTGTTTACGAATATGGAAAGATCACTTAGACTTTGCATTGATTAGAAGGAGTTAAACAATGTCACTATAAAGAATAAATATACGTTTCCCCATATTGATGACTTGTTCGAACAGCTGAGGGGTGCAGAGTATTTTTTCTAAAATCGATTTGAGGTCATTTGGGAGTAAGATGTCCTGATGACAAAATATTTTACGAGATATGGATCGTGTGAGTTATTGGTTATGCCTTTTGGCCTGACCAATGAACCAGTAGTGTTTATGAACCTGGTGAATAGGGTGTTCAGTAACTTTCTAGATCAGTTTGTCATCGTGTTCAAAGATGACATATTAATTTATTCTCGAACTGCAGAGGAACATATACAACATTTGCAAGTATTCTTGTAAACGTTATGGGACCATCAACCCTATGGTATATTCGTGAAATATGGGTTTTGGTTACGAGAGGTTCAGTTCTTGGGCCACGTAGTTCCTGAGAAGGGGATATCGATGGACCCAGGAAAGGTTTATGCAGTGATGGAGTGGGAACAACCCATTACACCTATGGAGGTGCATAATTTTTTAGGATTGGCAAGGTACTATCATTGGCTCATTTAGGGGTTCATGAAGATAGCTGGTCCTCTAACAAATTTAGTGAGGAAGGATATACCATTTGTTTGGGACGATGTATTTTAGTAGTCTTTTGATGAGTTGAATTCTAGGTTGATTTAGGATCCAGTAGTAGCGTTGCGTCATGTAGGGATTGGCTATAAGGTCTTTACACATGCTTCCTTACGACGACTTGGAGGGGTGTTGATGTAGGAGGAGAGTCCGATAGCTTATGCTTCCTAAAAGCTTAAAGTTCGTAAGGGTAATTACCCCACCCATGATTTAGAGTTGGCAGTGATGGTGTTTGTAGTATGTATTTGGAGGTATTATATCTTGGGGGAGAAATTTCAATTTTTCACAGACCATAAAAGGATACAGTACTTGTTTACACAAAGAGAGTTGAACACAAGACAACGGAGATGTCTAGAGTTTGTGAAAAGTTACCACTTTGATATCCATTTCTACCCAGAAAAGGCAAATGTAGTGGCAGACGCCTTGAGTTGTTATCTAACAGTTGAGCTAGGAGTAGTGTGGAAGGCGAAACAGAAATCACTTCATACTAATGATGAGATGTCACATGATTTTACGCCCGAGATCATCATTTGGGTTGTGAATGCACAGATAGTGGATCATTTTTTTCAAGATAAGATCAAGCAATTGTTAACAAATGGGGAAGAGCATTATTCGATTGGCTCATATGTCAAATTGAGATTTCAAGGTAGGTTAGTAGTCCCAGAGAATGAGGAATTATAACGAGCCATTATAAAAGAAGAACTTGGGTTACGTTTTGTTTTACATACCGGTAATGACAAGATGTACCAAGACATGAGATTCTAGTATTGGTAGGAAGGTATGGAGAAGGACATGGCAATCTTTGTGTCCAAGTGTGCCACATGTTTGTTGGTGAAGGTTGACCATCAACGACCAATAGGTGATCTACAGCCTCTCGATATTTTGATATGGAAATAGGAGAGAATTTTCATGGAATTTGTCACAGAGTTACGTACGTTACATCGAGGACATGATTCTTTCTTGGTAGTCATTGATTGTTTAACAAAGGTGACTCACTTTTTACTAGTTCAGATAGACTATACTTCTAAGAATTATGACAAGATTTTCTTACATATATTATAAATTTACATGGGGTACTACTCAATATTATGTCAGATAGGGAAAAGACATTTATGTCCCCTTTTGGAGGAGTTTTCAGCAGGTATTGGGGGTGTAATTGAGGTTGAGTACCTAGTATCACCCATAGATAGTTGTTCAGACAGAGAGAGTACATCTGATGTTGAAGGATATGTTGTGAATGTGTATCTTAGAATTTAAAGTAATTAGGTAACAATACTTACCATTGGTGGAGTTTTCTTACAACAACAGTTACCAGCTTACTATTGGGATGGCACCTTTCGAGGTATTATATGGAAGGCCTTATCGTTCACCGTTGTATTGGTTAGAAGATGGGAAGAAAAAACATATCGGACCAGACTTTATACATGACACATTAAAAAAGGAGGAGATGATTCGGGCTAGGATTTTGATTGCTCGAGATAAACAAAATAATTATGCTAATGCAGACATCAGGCAATTGGATTTTTAGGTCAATAATTAGGTTCTAATTAAAGTATCTCCCATGAAAGGAGTGATGCGATTGGGAATAAAGGGAATATAGCTCCTAGGTATGTGGGATCGTTCCCTATTATTAAGAGGATTGGACCTGTGGCATATAGGTTAGCATTATCGGATCATTGGTAAAGGATGTATGACGTTTTTCATATTTCAGCAATATAGAGATTTGTTAGAGACGAGGTAGCTTTCCTGCACATAGACCTTGACGAGATTGAGCTTCATCCTGATGCAACTTACGAGAAGATACCCGTAGCTATTCTAGACTGTAGGGAGCATAGACTTAATTCCAAGGATGTTCCTTTAGTACGCGGGCAGTGGGGACACCCCAATAAGGATGAGTTGATGTGGGAGAGACAGGGCGTCATGTGAGAGAAGTATTCAAAATGTTTTTGGTCAAGTATGTCTCGAATTTCGAGGATGAAATTCCGTTTATTAGGGGGAGATTGTAATACCTTATGTTTTCATAATACATTATTTTTGGTAGAAATTAATTAAATAATTTGGTAAATAAATTTCTTGATGGTGATTGTATGTTTATATGATTCATTTATGCATAACGTGTTCACTCGTAGAAAATAAATTCTATGTTAATTAAATTATTATTATGGGGTGACTAAATATTCTAAAAGTGTGTAACTTGGGTATAAATAGTTTGGGTGCATTTCTAAGGGCATTGTAAATCCTTTTGGGTGTTTTAAATATCTATGTTTGGTCCCCGAGCATAGGTACACCTTTAAGGAAGTTATTGGGTCAATATGGATAATGTTTCGGGATTATTCAGGAGCACAAAAGTGGGGGTTTAAGTGTAAGACAAGATTAGGGGCTATATGATGATAATTATTAACCTAAAAGCCAATCCCCTTTCATAAGAAAGCAACCTTAGAATCCCCACACCCATTGGAGAAGTTACCAAGGCTAGAGAAGGGATAAATAATAAGGATCTAAGAGGAGAGACTCCAATCCCTAGTTTAAGCCATGAATTCTCTGGCTAAATGAATTATAATATGTTTCTTACCTCATCTATGCATTTATCATCACAATTCGGGGTTAGTTGGATAAATTGATGATTTTGAATAATTGGATTGAACTCTATGAATTCCATGTGGAGAAATTATATTTATATTTGGTTGTTTCAGAGTCAGCCATCATCACAACAATAGTCAAATATGACAATGGGGTTCAAACACCTATTTATTTTAATATTAAAGCACTGAAAGTAACCTACCTGAGATACCCAAAGATGGAATAGATTTCATGCATTTTAATCCATGCCTCAAGAAAAATGAAGACTTACTTCCAAACTCATATGATGGTAGTGCTCACTAACACGCCTCTCAGATTAGTCATTCATAAACTTGAGAAATCGGGTAGGCTAACGGATTGGTCGGTGGACCTAGGTAATTTTGATATGGTCTATTAGCTAAGTAACACAATTAAAGGGAAGGCATTATCAAATATTTTAGGGAAATTAACTTGGGAGTCGGTAGATGACATAATAAATCAAATGACGATCGAAATCCGAAAGTTTGTCTAAAATGAAAAGTAAAATATGAACAAGATCACATTAGACGACACTATATCTTGCATATAGAATCAAGATTTCCTTTTATAAAATGGTGCCTTAGCTGAAGGCCTTTTTTCACCTGAATCCCCAGTCTGGATTTCGTTTGTTGACAGTTCGTTATGTGCAAATAAGAGTGGGGTAGGACTGATATTATCAATGCTAGATGGGAACGATATTGATTTTGCCTTAAGATTTAATTTCAAAGCATCATATAATGAATCGAAGTATAAAGACCTATTGGCAGGGCTTGAACTACCCAAAGCATTAAATATCGCAAGATAATTGCCCACAGTACTAAATTTTCAGGATTTTTGAAGCAAAGGATGAGAAAATGGCTAAGTACTTAGACAGGGTAATGAAGATTTTAAATATTTTTCTAGAAATCAAGATCAAAAGAATCGACATAATTGAAAATGTAAGGGCAGATGCACCAGCATAACTCGTATCAGCTATTGGAATAGAGATCCGTCGATCATTGCCGCTAAAGATCCTTCAAAAGCTGAACATTGAGACCGAGGAAGCATACATTGCATTGTGTATGAATTTTAACCTAGGACCATCTTGGATGAACTCAATTAAAGAGTATTTGAGAGATAAAGAGTTGCCTAAAGCTAAAGCTGAGCACAAGAAGGTACGATACAGAGTAAAAAATTCACTAACATTAAATATGCTTTGTACAAATGGGATTTTCTTCATCCCCTCTTGAGATGTGTGCATCTGTCTGAGGTAAATTATGTACTCATAGACATACACGATGGTTCTTGTTTAATCAACATTGGTGGACGATATTTCGACAAAAGTATCATTACTTAAGGTTGTTATATGTCGAACCTTGCCCTCGGTCGAGTATGTTATTAAGTGTGATAAGTGCCAATATCTTTCTAACATGCCCCATCAGCATCATCTGACTTTTCCCTAATATCGGCCCCTTGGCCCTTTGTAATGTGGGGGATTGACTTAGTCGCCCCCAGCTAGAGAAAAGGGGAATATCATCTTTTTTATTATTATGATGGACTACATTTCCAATTGGGTAAAAGTAAAAGCTACTATTACCATCCCTAAGGAAAAATGTTTCAGATTTATTTAGAAGAATATTATTTGTTAGTATGACTCCCCAATACCTTAATATCTGACAATGGAAAGCAGTTCAAGAACAAGTCTTTGGAAGCCCATTGTAGAATGGGTGGCATCAAATAGTTTTTTTATCTGTTAGGCCGACCACAAGCTAATGGGCAGACTGAGGTAACAAATAGGACGATATTGGATGGAATCAAGAAAAAATTAAAAGATGCTTAAGGGAAAATGGGTTGACGAGTTCCATAGTGTTATATGGGCATATAGATGATAGAATAACCTCAACGGGAAAGTCACCACTCATGTAGGATTACTGATCAGAAGCTTTCATTCCAACATAGATTGGATCGCTAATCTATAGGCTTCAAAATTATGACCCTGGGGTAAATCTATATAAAAAGAGACTAGACTTGGATCTTATTGAAGAAATAAGAGAAGACATGGCCATTAAATAGTAATCTTATCAACAAACGATAACTAAATTCTATAGCAAGACAATCAAGTCTCGACCTATCGCGATAGAGGATCTCGTACTGAAAAATGTCATCTTGAAAACCAATAAGCTTCATCCTAACTAAAACGGGCCCTACAGAGTCACAAAAGAGGTCGTCTCAGGACTGTATCTGCTGGAAAACCTTAAAGGGGAATAGTTCTCCAATCCTTGGAACGCATATTATTAGAAAACAATATTACCAATAGTTAGTTTGTACGTTGTAGACGAAAGGAAATTTCCTTTTTATACTCAAATACTGTATGGAGAAAAGTTGAAAAGATAAATATAATATGAAATGGTGTCTCCTATTTTGGTATTTACATTATGGAAATCACGTAGTTATATAATTAAATCACTCTCTCGTCGATAGAGGAATGCCTTTAGAGTCTCGTTTCAAAGACATCATTCTGTATAAACCTGGAGAGGAGGGAAGCATTTAACGTCATTTGAGTGTAATGAAATCCTAAAAATCATTTGAGTATGGTAAAATCCTTAACATCAATGAAGTGTGGTGAAATTATTAAACATCATTTTATGGTGAATAACTAAATCTCTCTCTCGGCGCTATGAGAATGCCTCTAGAGTCTCGGCTCTAAGACATCACTCGGTATAAACCCAAAGAGGTGGGAAGAATTTAACATCATTTAAGTATGGTAAAATCTTTAACATCATTTGAATATAGTGAAATCCTTTACATAATTTGAGTATGGTGAAATCCTTAAACATCATTTTATGGTGAATAACTAAATCTCCATCTCGAATGTATGAGAATGCCTTTAGATTCTCAGCTCCAAAACAACACGATATATAAACCCTCTGAGGTGGGAAGAATTTAACATCATTTGAGTACGATGAAATTCTTAAGATTATTGAAATATGGGGAAATTATAACAAAAAATTTGTGCTGATCATTTCGTTATAACTTATTCTTGGCGGTTTGAGAGTGGTTTGATTATCTTCAAAGCACTCTCATAAAAAAGTCATAAGGGATAAGGTGTATGTCATTAATGAATATTACGGTGATAATAAGGTTAGGGTGAAATGATAATGATGCCTCATCCTAATATCCAAAAACATATAACTCACAACATTATGAAAGCAACAAAAATGATACTACACTTGGACAAAAATAATGAAGTCGGTTGTAAAATTTCCCCATTCGGGAAATATTAAGGAAGATTTTCAAAAATTATAGAGAATAGATGTTCAAAAGTTGAAACAAAACTTAAGCACTGGCAACCAGTGATTTAGTAATCGTCGTCTCAGTCAAGTTCTTGTTAGGTTTAATAGTGGTCCCTTCTTGATCACTAACTGGATTAATCCCATCCTCCATAGTGTTCAGGATCATCTCCGCCTCAGTTATCACAGGCCCAGCAACATTAGACATGGCCTTCACTGTGTAAAGGGCGATAAGACTCGCAGGATTGACAACATCGAAGGAGGAGACAATCTTGGGCAGAAGAGGACCACTGGCGACAAGATCACCACACTAGTTAGCAACCTGCTGACAAACGATCTTGGACCCCAATTTCATGTACTATATGGAATAGTGAAATAATTCTTCCAACTCCATGAAGTTCGTAATAGCTTTTTCATTAGCTTCCTTGACCCGCTCGTCCTTATCCTCGTCCTCCTCCTTCTTCAAGAGATCAATCTCAAGATCCTCAAATTTTATCTTGTGGTCTTGCTTCAGATTCATGAGGCATTATACCGATCATGAATCTTCTGGATCTTAGAGTTATACTCGGCCTACGATTCCTTTATTTTCTGCTTGAACTCAGAGATATGTGACCTAGCCTCAATAGCCACCTTCGATTTTGCCTCAGCCTCCACAACCCATTGCTGAGTGTTTTTAGGGGAAATGACAGACTTTAATCATAAGCAAGTAAAAAGTAAGTATGATAAAACACATTAGAAAAATAAGAAAATTCTGGAGTTAGTCTTTAATTAAGTCGCCCCGTGAAGAGTGAAGTTGAAAACCCTTGAAGGTTCATGAGAATCAAAGTATCGATTGTCATATTTGGGAAAAACTATAGTGATGGCCTCTCTAACCTTTAACTAACTCCTAAGAAGAGAATCAACATCAAACCCAAGGTGGTCCTGGCATGCAGCTATCGTAGTATCATCCGTAATGGGGAGAAGATAATCAATGGTATTCTCGACTAACCCTTTTTCCTCGTATTTTGTTATTAGAGAGGAGGGGTAAAGGTTCCACCAATAACCTCTTTTATCTTCTTTGACCCCTCAGTAGTATAAGGGCTCACAGTTGTAGTATTTTATCGAGTCTGATTCAGTAGGGAAGCTTTGCCCTGGAGACGAGCAAGGAGATTGTTTGAAAGAGGTTCTTCCATCTCCCAAACTTTATTTGATATACAAGTTGGACGATCTACGAAAGGTATATGAAAAAAATCAGTATGGAAATATATTGTAGTCAAATTAAACAGAGGTGACAATAAAGTAAGAAACTTTATGAAGAATGAAAATATTTTCTTACGAAGTGTCTTTAGGTGGTCCACCCTTATGCCAGGATATTGGAGGAGCTCAGGGTCACTAAGTCTACTAACATGATTAGGATATCCCCCTGAGATTTATAATATCCTTCCTCATCCCTGATGATAGCAAATGTATCACCACTTAAACTTGTAACGAGCTCAAGCTAGTAATCTACTGTATTGGAGATAAGATAATCGGGAGTAAGTATAGAAGGAAATGGGGAGAAGAGTATGAACACGATCGTATAAGTGATTTAGCCATTGGCCTAATCCACTGTGCTGGTGTTTGTATATTTTTATAATAAATAATGGAGCTCTAATGGCTCAAAGTATAACTCTAACACTTTCTTATTCTAAAGTGATTTTAACAGAGCTTGGATAAGGGTTTGAAATTTTTGATCTCCTTCAAGGAAGAAGATGGCAAGTATTTATAGTCCTTAGGGTGCACATTATACCCCCAAGAAGGTAATAAACATGTCAAGGGTGAAGCTTCCAATCAGATCTAGCCACTTATTCCTAGTATACATATGTCATGATGATGTAATATTCTCTCATATTATCATGGACATCTTGTTATAAATTCCTTCCTATGTGGACTAGTCATGCTCGAAACATGTGTCACATGAGAGATATATGTTGTACTGAAAGGTCTCAGCCTGGCTGACACTGACAATTAATGAGTTAAATTGAAGTATGTTATTGGTTATCTGAGTGGTACGAAGTGGAGACGAGACTGATGGAGATGGTTGTGGGATAGTTGATAGATTTCAGTACATTAGTTTGGTATAAGGCCGATACTATTGAGGAACGATCACTCCAAATGGACCTACGTCTCTCTAACTTGATGAGTGAGTAAGGTCAATTAGTCGGGTTGAGTCTTGCTGAGGATGAGGCCACACTTGTGTATAATAATCACCCCTTATCCCTTAATCTTCAATGTGAGTGGAAGGCTTAGGGGTGTAAATGTCTGTCCCCCTATGTTGATGAGACTCCTTGATTAAGGGGGACATGTCCTTATAATATCGAGTCTAAAACGTTATTCAAGAGTTCTTGATTAGACACTTGGCATCCATTATGTGAGCTGGCATATTGCCCAAGAGTGTTTGTTGCAGGTTTTTCTTGGGATAGTGAGCCCTAATAATGGTTGTGTGGGAGAATGTGTAAAATCATTAAGCCATTTAAATAGGTTTAAAAAATTTATTTTCTCTCTCTTCTTCATTTCCATTTTCGTGCTCAAGCTTTCCTTTTAAAAAAACCCGATCCATCTCTTTATTTTTTCCATCCAGCATTTTCCAGCTACCTCTAAGGGTTCCTCCTAGATCTCTAGCCTCGTTTTTCATCCAAGTAACCCTCCTTAGATTTTTTTCCTAAGTTTTCCTTAATTTTTGTGGCTTTTATTGAATGTTTTAATTTTTTGGCCACCCTCTATTTTTTCTGGCGACCCTACTAAGGTGTTTTAGGGCTACTTTTAGGAGCTTTAGGGTTGGTTAAGTGGTTAAGAGTGATTTTGTGGTCTTTCTAGTTATCCTATGTCCTGTATATCCATTATGAGAGTCACTGGTGCAAGTCCAGTTATCTTCTCCGGTGAGTCAGTTGGGTTATTCTTGTTGTTATCCATTTAAAAACGTTTGAGCTTACCCCTTTTGATATTTTAGTCAACTTGGGTCAATCTTAAAACTATTTGGATATTAAGGACTTTATACTAGATGATAGATCAATACCCCAACCTTAGGGATAGACTTTTTAGTGAGATATGCAAGATTGAGATCTAGGACAAGGCCAAACGTAGGGCTAGATCTAACCTTACACCTCTAATTTTCCTAGTCCCACTAGATGTAGTCCTCCCTCTTATCCCATGGGTTAGTGATTCCATGTCTTAGTCTTCATCCTCTTCAAATAATAACCCTTTCGTCTCCTCTCAAGTTGAGAGAGAGGATTATTTTGTCTATGCGATGAGGATTCCCACCACCAACCCTAAAGGGTCTGAGGAAACCGAGACCTATTATTGAGCCTTATATTCTCAACATGATGAGTACTCTGACCGTACAAAGCATTCTATGCACAATATTTTGGATTCTGATGAGACAATAGTAGAGGTTGCATTTCAACCACCTCCTCCCCATTTTGGCCATATCTGACACTGAGTACGATTGAAGGTGTCAAAAAGGATCTAGGGCCGTTAAGGTTGAGGAACTCTCTTCTAATAGTGATGATCATCCACCTAACACTAGTTATGCCCAGAACATTTCGAGTTAGATTTACTGACGTGGAGGCACTAATAGGGCATAAAATTTGACATCAACATGAGGGTACCAATGAGGTATAAGTGGGACTATAATGATGATGATGGTGAGGTCTCTATTTATGAATAGATGTTCAAAGTCGGCTTCAAATGTCCTGTCATTCCCAATATTCGAACTATTCTAGGTTAGCCCCAACTCAATTGTGCCCCATTGCATTGAGGATTATGATCGGCTTCGTCTAATTTTGGCATATCTTACAGAAAACCAATATTCATGTCTTAGTATTCATAGGTTGTACAATATCTCATGCACTATGGCACAGCCTGGATACTATCATCTCATATCTAGGAATACTAGAAAAAAAAGTCATGTGTGTTAAACAAACTTCTAACCAATATTGGAAACTTTGCTACTTCTTCATCTCGTTCCTGGGAGTTTAGTTTTGACACCCCAGGCAGTGCCTCAGCGCCAACAGTACCCAGGATATGGGTAAAAGCCCCTATGTCGGCCAAAATTTATCCCAGTCTGAGCATAGATGCCAATGGTAAAGTGGACAAGCTCCTCTCTAAGGGAGATGACAAGGGACTTATGGAGTTTGAGAGCTTGATGACTCCTGAGTATCTTCAAAAGACAGGCCTAGGGGTTGGCCCATTATCAAAATTATGTAAGTAACTATTATTTTTACATCAGTTCTATCATCTTCTGCTATACCTTACTGATATTAACCTTGCCTCTTAGTTACAGGTCATCCTTCAGAAACACTAGATCAACTTTGGGAAATAACGGCTCCTCAAAATTGATTGAGCAAGATGTCTAAGGGGACCAATCCCCTAAAGAAGACCACCGTTGGTGGCCCTATCCACGCTGAACAGAAGAATAAGAGGTTAGAACCGACTGACGATAAACCAATGTCCCCCTTCCATAAAAGAAACATAGGAGGTCTGAGGCTCCAAAGGATACCTTTTCATCTACCATTCCAATTTCATCTGCCTCGGTCTTGGCCGATAGGCTCTATCTATTATCTATTAGCGCTGACTCCATGATCAAAAATTGGATGAGAGCTAGGTCTTATATCATCTAGTGGGTGCTCGAATCTGATGGTAGGTTCTTAAGATTCTTAGAACTCTCATGCCTCTAAAATTTTGGCCTCCATCGGGTCGTCTAAGTACTTAAATCTCTTAGCCCATATATGTTCATGTCTATTATTTTCAAGAACTCTTACCTCGTCTATCTCTTGCTAACTTTTGCTTTTTTCTTTGCAGGCCCTTTTCACTTTCCACTGGTTCGCCTAGTGGGTCCAGGCCAAGATCGACAAGTATGATGACATTGGCAAGGCTGGGAAGGATAGCAAGCAAGCCCCGAATCAAAAGGAGGTTGACCACAAGAAATGGGTGGTTGAGATGAAGAAAAGGAGATATGATGACCTTGATGCTAAGATCAAGGAGCATAATTACATTGTTTTATATCTTGAGAAAAAGTACGAAAAGTTTATTAAGGATTCCATAGAGGCTACTGAGTGAAATGTTGTTAAAGATTTCAAGGCCTCAGAAGAGTTTGCAGGGTATGGAGTCCAATACTTGGAGAGAGGGGTTGGTTCTTTTGTAAGTACCCAGATGTGACTCATATGACTAAGAGTTTATCGGCCTTCCACTTCTTCGACCCTGATGTTATTGTTGCACTGAATGAGGTTGAAGTCGAGGCTACTGCTACTAAGCCAACGAGGATTAAAGCATTGGCATAGGTTGGTGCTGATATTTAGAATGCGAACATTGAGGGCGAAGTTCAAACCCAAGCCATAGTTGAAAATCTCATCTCAGGTAATGCCAATTAGCAGTCTTAAATTTCCATTTTTTCTATTCCTTGTACTCTTCTTTTGATAGGTGGCCGCCTGCGACCGATTACCCTTTTCTATGTAATTAATTTTATGAACATGTGTAACATTTTCCTTCAATATTGTCTGTAATTTTTTGAAAAATATTTAGTTTTATTTCCATTTGCTATGAACTGATATTGAATTTGATGATTGTAAATTTCGTTATTATTGAAACTTCATATCTTGTTTGTTATTTTCTTAAGTGTACTGTCTATTTCTTTACAATTGTTGATGAACTTGCAATGGTCTAACACAATTCCAACTCAAAACTTATTATATCATGATGCTTGAACATCTATTTAGAATCACCAAATTAATGACGTTAATCATAAGTCCCCTCTCATCGTTTTTAGGAATATGGACGAGTGTCTTCTCTTCGTACACTCTCGTCTTCATCGAGAAAGTTTTAACTCTGGGGTCATCACATAGTGGTGTTTGTATAACCAACAAATGATTTTCATAAGTCCACTCTCATCTTTGCCGAGAGAGGTCACCACGTAGTGGTGTTCATATAACCAATAAATGATATTTCTTAAGTCCACTCACGTCTTATCCAAGAGAGGTCACCACGTAGTTGTGTTCAAATAACCATTAAATGATTTTCATAAATCCACTCTCATCTTAGCCAATAGAGGTCACCACGTAATGATGTTCCTATAACCATTAAATGATTTTCAATTTAAAGTCACCAAATTAATGATGTTGATCACAAGTCCCACTCGTCATTTTTGGGAGTGTATGGACGAGTTTTATCTATTCAGACACTCGTATCCGCCCAGGGAGATTTTTAATTTAATGCCAATAAAATAATAATATTTGAAATAACCATGATTAAATTATTTTTACCAGATTCTTTATGTTTTTCACCACTTAAGTGATGTTGTTGCACTATAATGAGACGAGTCTTCCATAAGTCTCATATCACTGAGAGTGCGTCAAGACTAATTCACCATACGAATGATGTTATTTAGCTTAGAGCAATTCAAACCATATATTGGATAATTGAACATAAATATAGAAGAAACACTTTCATTTTTCATTCCTTATTTCAAAATATTCCAAATATAAGAACTATGTACACAAAGAGGATGACACACAAATATCATTCAGGACTATTGATAATGTCTATTTAAATGATCTATGTTCCATGAATTGGATAAAAGCCTCTCCATATAGGTTCTCTAGTCTATAAGTCCCGCGGACGACATCTTCAGTGACTCTGTATGGGCCGAGCCAGTTCAGATGCAACTTGTTCGGCTTTTGCCAAACCTTTTTTAATACCAAATCTACCACATCAATTGTCTTTACCCTTTTATTATAGAATTTGGTTGTCCTCTATTGATATGTCATTGTATGACTTTGGTGTACTCTTATATTTCTTCTATCATGTCCATGTACAGCCTCCTTTCTTCATTATTGGTCTCAGGGTTGTAAGTCTCGACTCTATGACTGGGAAAGATGAGTTCAGTGGGGATTACTACCTCTGACCCATAGGCCAGCATAAAGGGTGTCTTCCCTCTATGAGTCATGTCTATTGTCATGTAAATTGATAAGATTCGATGCAACTCCTCTATCCATAAGCGCCTAGCATATTCCAGATTCTTTTTAATTCCATCTAATATCGTCCTATTAGATGTAAGGACATAATTCTATAAATGTCCGGGGTAGAATCTAGGAATTTTTTGTTTTCTCCTAGATCACAGTTCATATGTCTGATACCGCTACATTCGGCACGTCAACACGATCATCCTCGACGGCCCGTATCCGAATTCAATGCAACCACTTTCTTCACGTGCATCATGTTACATGCAACGTTCTGCTCAGCTCATTCCCACTACTCCACTACGCCTTATGAGTAAAATGTTTTATTGGAACTTTAAATATTTGCATAAATATTTGGGAATTGTTTTTGAAAATTATTTTTGAATTCTGGATTAATTTTTTATCAAAAGCAGAATTTTTCTAAGTGTAGAAGCGAATGGCCTCGATCGACGAGATCGCTCGAGCGACTTTGCAAGTCGTTCGCGTAAGATATCATGTCACGTGATATCGTTCGAACGACTTATGTCCTTAGTTCGAGCGACATGTTATCTCGTTCGAACGAGCCACCGCCTCAATTTTTGTATAAATATCTGATCTCCTTCTACACGATTTTTCAAGTCTTTCTGCAATCTCAATATTCTGCGAAATCTTCCCAGAATAAGACTTCACCTTTTAAGGTTTACTAAACCTTTTTGATTCACAAAACTGATCCCATATATGTGTGTGAATCTTTAAACCTTCAAGAAGATTGTTTACTCATCTGGAGTACTTTGTGAGGAAGCTGCTCTCTTCATCACTGCTGCCCTACTGGAAACGGATTGTTCCAGCCGCCGATAACATAACCGACACCCGAGGGTATTTCTGTGTCACTGTATTTTCATTGTAATCCATTGTAAGCCGTTCTCTTACCAAAATTATTGTGAAAATAAAAGGTTTTGCCCCGTTGGGGATTTTTCCTCATATTTGTGTCCTTGCATGTTTCATCATCATATTTAATCACATATAGATGCATGTTTAGGACTTAAGTGGTAAAAACTGTGTTTAATTAAATAACTTTCTTATTTGAACGCAAGCGCACTCCTCCTCAAATTGGTATCAGAGCTAGTTACACAATTTTACTGTGTAATTTTCTGCAAATTTTTCTAAGATATCAATTTTCTGAAAAATTTATTTTTGAAAACGAGTGTGTTCATTATGGAGAAGTTATATAATAAAATGCAAGTTTTTGACGGGACAAACTATGCATATTGGAAAGCCCGCATGAGGTCTGCTTTAAAAGCCATTGATGAACGTGTCTGGATTTTGGTTGAAAGAGGATGGACACCTCCCTCCGTCACCGTTGATAATGTGATCAATTTAAAACCTGTCACTTCTTGGACTGAAGATGAATTTAAATGGTCATCATTCAATTCTAAGGTTCTAAGTGCTATTTCTAGGTCTGTCACACCTGATGAGTTCAAACACATAATGATATGTACCACGTCAAAAGAGGCATGGGATGTTTTACAAGTCACCCATGAAGGAACTAATGCTGTGAACGAGTCTAAATTGCAAAATTTGACAACTCAATTTGAAACCATCACCATGCATGAGACTGAATGTTTTGATGATTTTTATGCTAGACTTTCTGACATTGTTAATACTAGCTTTAATCTTAATGAACATATTCCTAATGCTAGAGTTGTTAAAAAGATTCTTCATTCTTTGCCTAAGCGTTTTATCCCTAAAGTCATTGTGTTAAATTTTATGGGTAATTTAAATACGCTAAAATTGGAAGAACTTGTAGGATATTTGCAAACATATGAAATTGATATGTTCCCTAAAACTGCTAGGTCTAAAGATAAGGGAATTGCACTTAATGCCCAAAAGAGAAAGAGTGAGGGGTCATCTAGAAAGAGGGTAGAGTCATCTAGAAAGAGAGAGACTGACACGTCAGATTCTGATTGTGATTTTGACTTAGATGATTTGGCTCTTTTTGCAAAAAATTTCAAGAGGATTCTCAAATTTAAGAAAAATGGCAATTTTAAAGATAAAAAGAAATTTGAGAAAAATAAGTTTGAAAAGAAAAATGAAAAAGGTTTTAAAGATCCTTCTAAGAAAGAAAGTGAGATATGCTTTGAGTGCGACGGTAGGGGTCATAGAGCCTTTGAGTGTGCCACACGTCTGAACAGAGAGAAAGGGAAAACTGTTCTTAACACTACACTTAGCGACGACAGTGAGGTCGAGTCGGTGGATTCTGGAGTCGAGTCACCGCATGAGTGTAACTTCACCGCATTCATGGCTAGTCATGTGAGCACTTGTAGTTCTCCTCACGACGATGAGGATGATGCTTCACAGGGACACCTCGACAGTGAGGGCGATGTGAGTAAGGGGGAGGATGACACAAGTGAGAGCGAGAGTGATATTCAACGCGCCTACGCTGAGTTATATTCTGAGTCATTTAAAACTAAAAAGCGTAACAAAGTGTTACTCCTTAAGATCACCGGCGTAGAGGATGAATTAAGAAAAGCGAGAGAGAGAGAGTCCTCCACCTGCACCGCCCTAAGAGAGAGAGAATTTGCCTGTGTTGAGAAAGAAAGTTTATTTAGAGAAAGAGAGAACTTTTGAGAAAGAGATAGGGGACTTGACTAAACAAGTGGCTAGTCTTACGAGTCAGCTCCATTCCTCCATGGAGACTCAGAAGAAACTTGAATTCCTTATTGCCCAGCTGACTCATGATCTTGAGAAAGCACGGGAAGTTAAGGTACAAATCGAGGACAGATCTGGGAAAATAGGAAAGATGCTCCTCGGCCCCGCTTTAGGTTTTGGTGATCGGCAGGGAATTGATTATGATGGTGCCTCCACGTCCCAAATTGTACCTGGACCAGTCCCTGAGTTTACTACGACTCCTTATGGCCATCGTCAAAAACCTCGAAGGAGAGTTCGACCAAGAAAAGCAAACCGAGGTCCGCCTTCGACTGTGTTCTTTTGTACTTATTACCAAAAAAAAGGCCACCTCAGGGAGTTTTGCTATAGTATGGGTCGGACACGACATACTACTACTCCACGTCAGCATACTGATGAGTTTACTAGTCTGAGAGATCGAGTTGAGTTTTTAGCTTCCACGTCTCAGAGTTTGATGGAGGAATTCCGACGGATGTCTTTGCCGTCAGGGAATGCTTCTCACATTCCAGCTAAAACCAACAACAACAAAGGCAAACAAAAGGTCACCACTTCTTGGGTACCTAAGAAAGATAAAAAGGCCTTCGTTGTTCATGTCGCTCTCAAGGCACATAATACCTCACAGTGGTATTTTGACAGTGGATGCTCCAGACATATGACAGGTGATGCCTCATTTTTTACATCTCTTGAGGATTATCAGGATGGCAGAGTCACCTTTGGAGATGGGAGTAAGTCTAGAATTATAGGACGAGGTACTGTAGTGTTACCATGATTTCCTAAGCTAGAGAATGTGTTGTACGTCAAAGGTTTAAAAGTAAACCTTCTCAGCATTAGCCAGCTGTGCGACACTGACTTTGCAGTAAAGTTTGACCGGGACACATGTAATGTTTACAATCAAGTCGGTAAACTCTTAATGCAAGGGGTGAGGACCGAGGATAATTGTTATGGAACTGTGCCTACTTCCTCACTTGTCTGCAATAGCGCCACGATCACTCCTATGGATCTGTGGCACCAATGTCTAGGTCACATAAATATTAGAGATCTCACTCGCTTAGCTAAGAAGGATCTAGTACGTTGCTTACCATCTCTTGGAAGGCCAACTTCGACGGTTTGTGGACCCTGTCAGTTGGGAAAACAAATTCGTAGTCCCCATAGGATGTTGCATTCCATTACCACCTCTCATGTTCTTGAGATTATACACATGGATCTTATGGGTCCCACTCGTACCGAGAGTCTGGGTGGTAAGAGGTATATCCTCGTGATGGTGGATGATTTCTCTAGGTACTCCATTGTAGGTTTTCTGAGAGAGAAATCCGATGTTGTAGAGTTTTTAACGACCAAGTGTCGTGTCCTGGAAAATCAACATGGAGTCACTATTAATAGGATACGTAGTGACAACGGCACTAAATTTAAGGAAGAAAAGGTAGATTTGTATTGTGATAGCCTTGGGATCAAACATGAATTTTCTGCTGTGAAGACTCCTCAGCAAAATGGGATTATTGAGAGAAAGAATAAAACGATCCAGGAAATGGCTAGATCTATGCTTCTAGGTCATAATGTTTCTAGGAGATTTTGGGCAGAGGCAGTGTCTACTGTATGCCACACGGTGAATAGGGTTTACCTGCGTCCACACACACTTAAGACTCCTTATGAATTGTGGACAGGTAAGAAACCCAACCTGGTATATTTCCTTATTTTGGGGAGTAAATGCTGCATCCTACGGGATAGAGAGCAATTAGGAAAGTTTGACTCCCGGAGCGATGAGGGAATATTGCTAGGATATTCATCGAATAGCATAGCGTACCAGGTTTTTAACCTGAAGAGCTCTAAGGTTATGGAATCAATAAATGTCACCGTGCAAGATGACGAACCTCCGACGGTTATTGATCCTAACCTTTAGTGTGAGGATGAGGACTCATCTGACAGTGATCCACTTGTCCCCCACCCACACTCTGTGGTCCCCACTCCTGTGTTAGGGGACACACCTACTTGGGCTCGCAAGAGTCATGACCCGTATACCATTGTTGGAGATCCCACTCTAGGGGCCAAGACTCGTGCTCAGCTAGAAAACGTTGTTAGCCATCTTTGCTACACGTCCAAAGTCGAACCCAATAACCATAAAGAAGCACTCAAGGATGAACATTGGATATCTTCTATGCAGGATGAGTTGCTTTAGTTTAAAAATAATAATGTCTGGGAACTTGTCCCCCGACCTAGTGAGACTAATGTGATTGGTACCCGGTGGATTTTTAAGAATAAAATGGATGAAAATGGTACCATAATTAGAAACAAAGCTAGGTTGGTCGCTCAAGGCTACACACAGATAGAGGGTGTAGACTTTGGGGAGACATTTGCTCCTATTGCAAGGCTTGAGTTCGTCCGTCTACTACTCGCCATCGCATGTCATCTACGCTTCAAGTTATATCAGATGGATGTCAAGAGTGCCTTTCTGAATGGCATTCTACAGGAGGAGGTAAAAGGGTTTGAAGACCCTCAACACCCGGAGCACGTCTATTATCTGAGAAAAGCCTTGTATGGTTTGAAGCAAGCACCCCGTGCTTGGTACGAGAGGCTTACTTCCTATCTCTTAGCCCGTGGCTTCAAGAGAGGGGGAGTTGATATGACGTTGTTCGTCAGGAGAGATTAGGGTACAATTTTGGTTGCCCAGGTCTATATGGATGACATAGTCTTTGGATCCACGTGCTCTCAACATGATCATCACTTTGAAAAGGAAATGAAAAGTGAGTTTGAAATGAGCATGGTTGGTGAGCTTACCTTCTTCTTTGATCTCCAGGCTCGTTAGCTAGAGGATTGGATGTCCATCTCCCAATCCAAGTATGCTAGAGACCTAGTGAAGAAATTTGGTTTAGACTCCGCTAACCATGCACGTACACCTATGAGTACCACAACCAAGATTAGTAAGGACACTTTAGGCAAGGACGTAGAGAAAACCTTATATCGGAGTATGATAGGTAGTCTTCTCTACTTGACTGCCAGTCATCCCAACATAGCCTTTAGTGTTGGAGTCTGTGCGCGATATCAGGCGTCCCCGAAAGAGTCACATTTACTTGCTATAAAACGTATTATTAAATACGTGAGTGGGACTCTCTCATACGATATTTGGTATTCCTTTGATACTGATGACCGTTTGTCCGCCTATTCAGATGCCGATTGGGCCGGGGATGTAGATGGTTGTAGGAGCACTTCTGGTGGCTGTTTCTATTTTGGTTCTTCTCTTGTCTCCTGGTTGAGCAAGAAGAAAAATTCCATCTCTTTGTCCACTGCGGAGGCTGAGTATATAACCGCCGGGAGTTATTGCACTCAACTCTTGTGGATGAAGCAAATGCTGGAGGATTATGGGATTTCACAGGACACCATGACCATTTCCTGTGATAACACGAGCGCGATACACATATCCCGCAATCCAGTCCAGTATTCGCGCACAAAGCACATAAGGATACGTGAGCACTTTATACGTCAGTTAGTTGAGGAGAAAGTCGTATCCCTGAGTTTTGTTCCCACCGACCGTCAGTTAGCTGATATTTTCACGAAACCTTTAAATGCCCTTAGATTTGAGAGTCTTAGGAAGTCTTTGGGGATTTGCACAGTTGACTGAGGGGTTGGTCTATGTCTAGAATAGGATGCCTTTTTTTAAGTTCATATCATATGCTTCCTATTGCTAGTCTGTTTTATATGTACCATTGCTTTGTTGTACAGCTATTTATTTATTCTTTTGAAAAATCCAAAAAAAAATTTGTTTTTATATATAAATTTTAGAAAAGCACAAAAAGATTTTTGTATTTTTTATGCACCTTTTATGGATGAACATTTAAGATAACCAAGTCACTCTTTCATTCCACCTTTTCATGTGACTGTTTGATAGAGATTTGAGACGCTACATCATTTCATCCATGTGCTTTACATTGTATGGATTCTTTGAGATGTAATTAGTGATATTTTCCTACATGTTTGACTCCTATCTCCTTTATTGCACACATGCACGGCTTTATTTGACTATTGCACTTGTCTATCACATGTTGGCTTGAGTATTTCCATCTCAATTCTATCATACAACTTGTAATATGTGATAAAACTTGACAAGATTGGAATGCATGTCAAAACCATTTTTTTGTGAGACTGAGTGTTTCTTTAAGAACGGGGAGGGGCTGCGAAAGGTAATTCTCTTCTTTACGCAAAATTCACCGTTCAATATGACCTAAAAAATGGAGGAATTTTATTATCCGGGGTCCAAAGAGGTTAAAAGATCCCTAAAAATTTAAAGGCAATAAAAAGCAATTCATGCCAAATATGGGCCACTTAGGTTTCACCTTCAATTCTCCAAAGTTTGAGAATTTAGAAAGCCTCTATTCAAAATAAAAATCTGAGGGAGTTTGGTTGGAGAATTCAAACGGGTTTGCACTTCCTTGAAAGTCCTAAAAAGCATTAAATCATTTTGGATGTTATTGGTGTGGAAATCACTTTGAGCTTTGATTTGTTGATTTTATTGAGTCAATGTCTTATACTTCCACCTTTTTACACCAAAGGAAGACTTTGAGTTCATTCGTTAGGAGTATCCGATATTCATCGTGCACATATGTCATGTTTGTATGCATTGATTTTCCTATCGAATTTGTTAACACCCCTTTATTTCACTATCATTGACTTGGTTGTTTTTGTGATCTTTCATGGTGTGATTCTTTGTTGTATACTATGTGTGAAAAATTTTGAAAAATATAAAAATAGCAGTTTTTATTCCCGTGTGTCCATGTGCATTCATTTCTGCTTCTCATATTTGTCTATTTGGGGACATCATAAAAAGGGGAGAAGAATTATGGGGGAGAATTATGTTTTGGTGTTTGATTGATTTATGAATGATTTGCTTAAGCTTAATTGATCATCAATTTTTGCATATCATTATTTTTCAAACTATTGCTTGTCTCGGGTATTTGCTTTATCTCATATGTGTAGGTACAACATTTTTCATTTTTTTTGGATTGCACACCCTGATGAGAAAAGCTTTGAAATTTTCTGAAGAGCTGAAGATTTGGGAGACATGTCATTTAGTATTCTCAGTTTGAGGGTTTAATGGGGATATTATCTTATATGTCATTTGATTGCATAATTCGGATTTTTTATGTATGTACCGGCATAGACATAGGGGGGAGATTTGTAAGGACATAATTCTATAAATGTCCAGGGTAGAATCTAGGAATTTTCTGTTTTCTCCTAGATCACAGTTCATATGTCTGATACCGCTACATTGGGAACGTCAACACAATCATCCTCGACGGCCCGTATCCGAATTCAATTCAACCACTTTCTTCACGTGCATCATGCTACACGCAACTTGCTGCTCAGCTCATTCCCACTACTCCACTACGCCTTATCAGTAAAATGTTTTATTGGAACTTTAAATATTTGCATAAATATTTGGGAATTGTTTTTGAAAATTATTTTTGACTTCTGTATTAATTTTTTATCAAAAGTAGAATTTTTCTAAGTGTAGAAGCGAATGGCCTCGATCGACGAGATCGCTCAAGCGACTTTGCAAGTCGTTCGCGCGAGATATCAAGTTGCGCGATATCGTTCGAACGACTTATGTCCTTCATTCGAGCGACATGCTATCTCGTTCGAGCGACATGCTATCTCGTCCGAACGAGCCACCGCCTCGATTTTTGTATAAATATATGATCTCCTTCTACAAGATTTTTCAAGTCTTTCTGCAATCTCAATATTCTGCGAAATCTGTCCAGAATAAGACTTCACCTTTTAAGGTTTTCTAAACCTTTTTTATTCACAAAACCGATCCCATATATGCGTGTGAATCTTTAAACCTTCAAGAAGATTGTTTACTCATATGGAGTACTTTGTGAGGAAGCCGTCCTCTTCGTCACTGCTGCCCTACTGGAAAGGGATTGTTCCAGCCGCCGACAATAGAACCGACACCCGAGGGTATTTCTGTGTCACTGTATTTTCATTGTAATCCGTTGTAAGCCGTTCTCTTACAAAAATTATTGTGAAAATAAAAGGTTTTGCCCGTTGGGTATTTTTCCTCATATT
This sequence comes from Sambucus nigra, assembly GCA_949130495.1. Taxonomy (NCBI): domain Eukaryota; kingdom Viridiplantae; phylum Streptophyta; class Magnoliopsida; order Dipsacales; family Adoxaceae; genus Sambucus; species Sambucus nigra. The sequence goes on along the minus strand of OX422221.1, from coordinate 79,750,152 downwards.
TGTGTCCTTGCATGTTTCATTATCGTATTTAATCACATATACATGCATGTTTAGGACTTAAGTGGTAAAAACTGTGTTTAATTAAATAACTTCCTTATTTGAACGCAAGCGCACTCCTCCTCAAGTGACTTCGGTTTGTCCATTAGCTTGGGGTCGGCCAGGCACGGAATAGAACTGCTTTATTCCCATTCTTTAAGAATATGCTTCTAAGGATTTATTCTTGAACTATTTCCCATTGTTTGAGATGAGCGTGTTTTGGTAGGTTCTACCTATAGATGATTTTTCTCTGAATGAACTTAAATGTCTTTAGTTCAATAATGGAGATCATGCCTTCTGCTTCCATCCATTTATAAAATTAATCAATTACCACAATTAAATATTGATATCCACCTGTGCTTTTGAAAGTGGGGCGATCGGGTTGATCCCACAACTACGAACGGCTAGGAGGAAGTAATGGATGAGAGTGGATAATGAGGGTGGTGGTGAATACTCGCGTATATTTAACAACTATAACACTTTTTTGCATAGTTGGATTCATCCCTAGACAAGGTCAGGCACCAATACCCCTGTGACAAAATCCTTTTCACGAGAGATCTTCCTCCAATGTGGCTTACACATGACCCCTCATAGATATCATGTAGGACATAGTCAACCTATATAAGATGGACGCATTTGATGAGAGGTATCATGAAACCTTTTTTTGAAGAGAACATCTCCTATAATAATAAACTTCGCTTCCCGGTATTGAAGTTTCTTTCTTTCGGATTTGGTGTTTGGGAGTTTTCCATATCTAATGTATTTGATCGAAGGATCCATACATAAGTCTACTATGTTTAAGTTTAAAGAAATTTCTACTCAACCATCATCTTCCACAATGCTGGGTCTATGCAAAATCTCCACCGGAATGGTCCGCCTGATTTTCATTCTTATGGTCGAGGCTAACCTTGCCAATGCATCGACTCAACTGTTCTCAAGCTGAGGGACTCTTTTCACCTTTAAATCCTTGAAGTTGTCTAAAACCTTTCTCACCTTTATCAAATACTTGGCCATTTTCTCATCTTTATCCTCGTAGATCCCCAGGATTTGTTTCACTAGTAGTTGAGAGTCATTGTACACTATCATGTGATCAACGTTCCACACTTTGGCAAAGGAAAATTCAGACAACAAATCCTCGTACTCAGATTCATTGTTTGAATCTTTGAAATAAAATCTTAAGGCATATGTAATATCAACTCCTTCTAGAGTCGATAATATGATTCCTGCCCCGCTACCACTTTCACAAGAGGAGTAGTCCATAAATAAACTCTAGATTATGTTGTCTCTTGAGAAAAGAACCTCATTTACTGCCCTATTTTTAATAGAACATCATTTTTTGTTGGGTAGGCTCTCATTCCATAAGCCAGGGCTAGACCCAGGGTTGCCTTTTCAGGCAATACCGCAATCTCATCTTCTCTAGCATTGCCTCGGTCGAAGTGAATTCGGCTATAAAATGGGCTAATTATTAGCCCTTTATTGTAGTCCTTGGATGATAAACGATGTCAATCTCCCCTAACTCAATTGACCAAGCCATCATTCTACCCTACTTCTCGAGTATATGGATGACTTGCCTCAAAGAAGTATCAATGAGTACCACTGTGCTATGAGCTTGAAAAAAGGGCTTCATTTTTTTTGGAGGCATGGATAAGAGCATATGCTAGTTTTTTCATCGCGGGATACTTGAGCTTGACTCCTTTAAGATTCTTACTATTGAAGTACACTATGTTTTAAAACACCTTTTCATCTGGAATGATAGCTCCACTTATGGAGGCATCTGACACTGCTAGGTACCGAAATGTCACAGCCCGCGTAATTCTACCGTCAGCCACCACCAAAACTATGTCGGGTGCGAACCAAATTAAATATCATTCTTAACATGTGACAGATATGAGACATAAAATTACTTCTATAAAATAATAACTAAATTGATCCCAAAAATAATAAACATTCATGCGATACAAAATCCTTCATTATCCTAAACTCCAAAAAATCCAATGTCCAATAGATATAAAATTGAATAAAATCCAACTATGAATATCCGAATAAAAACCATAAACAACTTTGGAATCGAGTGCCCAAAAAATCCATCGAGAAGTCTCATAATGTAAAAAGACTGAGTAAAGTAAACCTATACTAGCAATGCTAATAAATAATAAGAACTCCAGCTGCACCTCCAAGATGATATCCAATAAGTCCTATGCAGCTACTTTAATACTTATTCCTGAAAAGGGTAGTCAACGCACGGGTCAAAGCATCGAGCATGAATATACATTACTTCCCTCAAATAGGGTACATGAACTCATACAGTAGTATTATACATGATAAAGATCACAATAGAATATTTTATATTAAATGAGATAATAAATAGCGATGCGAGTAAATAAACAACCTATGCTAGAAATACTCATTTATGCCATCTCAACATCTAAGTACAATTATCCATTCATTTAACTTAATTTAAGTTAATCCAATTATTAATTTTCATCCTTATTGATATCATATGTGGTACTTCCACCTACATCTTTATCTCATTTTATTTTTTTGGTTGTGGTACTACCGCTATTCTACAACACACACACTCCCCTTGCCATAGCCATCCGATCTGTTTAAACTGTCAACCCTGCAATTATGTACAAGGTTACATGCATGACACGTCTTCATAGCCAGCCAGCCCATTTAATTTGTCAGCCCTGCAATTATTCAAACGCCACACACCCACACATCGCAATAGCTAGCCAACCCATTTAAACCATCGGTCCTACAATTATTAATGATGCCAATATATTTTAATACCCGTTCTATTATCTTAGGTATTAATCCTCAATTACTCATGTTTCTCTTTACTTCATATTTATTCACCCCACCCTTATTGTCGATGTGAGATCCTAAAAGATACCCTTAGTCCCATACCTAAGGGTCCCTAACACATAAGTACGTCCTACCTTAACTATAGGATTATTTTCAATTAATAACGCTTCATAGTCTTATACCTAGACTAGCGAATCAATGGCACGACATAAAAATCAGCCCCACCCCAGAATCACCCATCCATAAAAATCTACACTCACTAGTCCCATACTAGAGAGCGTATAACGCCACTAAGGCCTACCTATTATTCACATACCTAGCAAGCATCATAAAATATAAGTGAGAGCATACTACTAAAATCTCGTCGTACCCGCGATAATAAATATCAATATCAATCAATCACATTATCCAACAACATATATAAACAGTATCACAAATTTATTCGTAATGGAACAATTTGATTTAATTTAATTACTATTACCGTCGTCGTTCTTAACACAATTATTTCCATCTAATAATTTTAGATTAATCAACATGAAAGTTTATTAAACACATAATAATCGTCCACTTTTATTGACTACATTATTTTCATGCATGTGTACACGTCCTGATTTTTATTTAAATAACCCCCATAAAATTCTACACGCAATCCTACACCCATAATAACCAAAACCCACTACTCTCTCCTACGCACCCAAGGGTTTCAAGTCTTATTCCATATTAAAATTTCTCATTAAAACAGTACCAAATTTAATTATCACTTTCTCTAGTTAAGTTACTGGTTTATTTTAAGAAAAGCATGTGATTAAGGTTTAGGCAACACTTAAAATGCATAATACTAAAGGAAGAGAATTGAGTATCCATGCCTGATCAAACATTTAATGAGAAATTTGATTATAAGGTTGTAATCGTCTAAAAAATGACAAAGTATGATTCTTGCACAAACTAAAGAAAACGCCAATTAAACCTTCAAAATTTTGGGTTGAAACGTGATAAATTTGGGGCTAGGGTTATGAAAGCAGAATATTTTGGAGAAGTCTCCTAGAGGAAAAGTTGAGGAAAAAGTCTATTAAAAGTGTTAACCACGAGTTGGTTGATAAGCACCCAAAAGTGTATAATTTATACCCTAAACAGATGCATTTTAATCGCTCGTTTTAATTAAAAATGACCTTATGTTCGTATTTATTTATTTCTTAGGTCAATACACAGTTGAGATCTAAATAATGCTAAATCAGTGCAATTGCGATGCAGAAGCGGTCAAAAGCGTGCATCGAAGAAATCCAAAGAGACCGTGAAGTGAGAAGTCCATTCTAAGCTTGCCCCGATGTGATCCGATGCTTTGAAACAGTCCCGTAACCCTAACCTAAGCCTACACCGAGTCCAAACCATTCCCCGAGCCCCGTGTGTGTTGAGTTTGTACATTTATTATTTTTCTAGATTTTTATTTTTAGTCATTTTATTTTTAGGATTTATTTAGATTTATTTAGAATTTTTTGGGATTTATGTTCTATTTTTCTAATTCTTTATTTTTATTTTGATTTGTAATCTTTATTTAATTTTATTTTTCTTAGGATTAGTTGTTAGGAATTTATTTTATTTAGTTTTTTGTTTTAATTTATTTAGTTAGGATTTTTAGTTTTTTTTAGTTTTTATAGAGTTTTATTTACTTATTATTATTTCTTTTTTTTAGTCTCTTAGTAATAAATTAAAGTTTTATTTCTAGATTTTTATTTTTTATTTTAGTTCCAGTTTTATCTTTTTTTTAGTCTCATTTTTTTAGGGGTAAAACTTAAACACACACACATTAAACACTAAAACACACCAAATACCTCACTCACACCACTACCTCCCTACACCTCACCACACACACACAATCCCCTCCCACTTCTTCTTCCCTCATCACCCACGACACTCTCTCTCCTCCATTAAAAGAAATCACATTATCTACTACCTTCACCACTACAAATCAAACCCAACTCAAAACCATTGAACCCACCTCCAACCAACACCAAACCGAATCTAGAATTACCCAAAACCCGAGACCCACTTAGCAGCCCACCTGTTGTCCGACCCATCCAGCCATCTGCCGACCCGAGCCCACTACAACACGTATTCAACCCGCGTCCAAAACCAAAACCGATTTCATCCACCTCCCAAATCCCACCAAAATAGGACCCTTACCCACCTTTTTACTTGGCTATCTCCAAATCCCACAAAATCTCTTCTCAACAAAACAAAATCGCGGCTCTTATAAAATAAAGGAGATGGACACTCATAAAAGGACACTCTCAGACAATCAGAACAGCAGAGAATAGATGCAGAGAGAGGGAAAAAATGTGTATATTATGTACAGTTTAGGGTCATAAAAAAATCAGAAAAATATAAAAAAATTAGTTTAGTTTTAGAATAAATTTTTAGTTTTTTTTTATTCTTTTTGGTGTAATCAAGTGCTGGATTAGTGAGAAGATTGAGACGCATTTCACGAATGCGATTCGACAAGGAGACTTGCGTCTTGTATTCTATTTCTCTATTCAAATTTATTTCATCTTTTGATATTTTATTGAATGTTGTTTATTCTAACATGAGAATGTTTGGCTAAACACCCCGTTCAAGGGGTGGGATGCACTGCGAATGATGTTAATTTAATTAATTGGTTTTATTAATTTTATATTTCTAGGTAAATTAATTTTTTTCTGTCACTGATTAATTTATGTAACGAGAGTTAGTAAATTAATTGAACGAATTAATGTTTGAATTTAGGAATCGAACTAGAGATAGGTTTTTTCGAAATTTGAAGATTGCTATTGTTTTCGTTAAATTGATCCTAGCGAGTAATTTTCTGAAAATAGTATAAGTCCTAATTTTTCATTGTGCGACATTTTTATATAAATTTTCTAAAAAATATTTTATTAAATTTAAAATTATAAGTAGAGTTAGATTATCGATTTAATATTATCTCAAAATATTTTAAATTAATAAATTGAGAAATTAAAATAATTGAAAATGCAGTGTAATCCCATCTCTTGGCCTTCTCACATATTTCACACTCGGTTGCACATTTTTTTCATTATTGTTAGTTAATTTTTCCCTTGAAATTGTTTTTAAGAAAAAAGTAAAAAAGTAAAAAATATATATATTTTAATAAAAAAAATTGAATTTCACGTTTTCACATAAATTGTTTCACCTTGAAAGTAGGATTGATACCCGTACTTACCGCATTACGAGTTAGTTTTAGACAAGTTTTGTAGGTACTCAAGGGAATTTTGAGAGTGGCTTTTGCACTACAACGATACATACGCAAAAATCATCTTATCAAATGGCGTCGTTGCCTCTTTCTTGACGTGGAGACATGATTGAAGACTTGTAATTTTATTTATCTTTTTTAGTGTAGTTCTTCCTCCTCCCTCCTGCTTAGACTGGTTGTATAGGATTATTGAAGCTTTATATTTATTTTGGTGCATACTGACACCACTCTATTGTAATAATTATTCAAAAAAACAAAAAGGCGAATAGGGAAAACGGACAAAGTAGAGAGAGGGCGTCCAAGGGTAGGATTTCGAAGCCTCTTTACTTTGGGTCGGTAGGACTCCCGGGGATGATTGAGATAGGTGAGATCTCCTCCCGGTCGACTCAACTCGGTCTTCACCCCACGTGTGTAAAAACTGTGGGAGGTACAATTTTTTTTATCTCTCGCGACTCTCCTGCCAGCGAGTTCATTTTTTATGTGATTAATTTCTCCAATGTGCTTTTAATTTCTGCATCGCACCTAAATTGAATGGTTTGATGAATTAATTTACCTAAGACCTAGACCCGGTCATTGAAATGAGAAGGGATTTCATCACCCAACTCACTCGCTTATCCATTGTGTGCTACCCTAGCTGTCATTAAATTTAAAATCAATCAACTAGCTAGCCCCGTAGGAACACATTTTTGCAACAAGCGATCACAAATATAAATTCCATGATTTTGTCGCCCGCGGACTTAATTAAAATTTGACTACCCCTTTCACTAATTTTGAAGATAATAATTGGCTATGTGCTCGTTAGAATTTTTTTCTTAACTCGTGTGTGTCCAATTCCATTCTTTGGGTAGTTGATTTTAGTTAGTTCGATCACATCCAGAGTCCATTTTATCCCCTTTTCCGAAAAAACCAAAAAATATTTTTCTTCTTTTTTAAAAATATTTCCGAAAAAGCCCCAAAAATATTTCCTTCTTTTTTTTAAAATATTTCCAAAAATCCTAAAAGATTTTCTTTTTTTCCCATATTTAAAATACCAAAAATATTTTCCTTTTCTTATTTTCAAAAATCAAAAAAATATTTTCTTTTCTTTTGAAAAATATTTAAAAACCGAAAAATATTCCTCTTGTCATGGACGAAGAACGTCATTTACGGGAATACTTTGTCCATTTCACATTCTCTCGAAGTTTGTTTGATGATAAGCCCGAATCGACCCTTGATTCATTAATTTAGGGCTTTAACTCTCAAACACACATCGTTGATACTCATGTGTCATCTCCACACACGTCTCCTACTCCACCGCCTTCGATGCCGAGTGTCAAACCATCCCATGCTTCGTCGTACCCACGCTGCTTTCTAGTTGACCATTTGTCCCATGCGTGTCCATTTATATTCTCTCCATCTGACCCCACCATGGAACATGTTCGTCCATATGACACTGTTTTGGAACCACCCTCGCCGTATTCTCACGACCTATCCAATGTCGAGGGGTATGAATACCCAAGCTCTTCATGGCGGTCTGATCACCCTTCTATCCAATATGAATCCCAATGTTATGTTATGGATCCTTATGGTTTCTAACAGTCATCATCGCCACCTTGTGCACCCATTCACGATCAGTTCTCTCACTACGCACCCCATGAGCCTCAACCATTTGTCCATCACGAAGTAGCTCCTTTCGTGTATAATGAACTTGTCCCCACCCCACACACTTCATTCGAGTATTCTCAGTTAGTCATATCCATAGCGATTTGTGTCCAACTCACCCACCACCGCCACCCACCGACATCTCCTCACCTTGCACATCCGCTCTTGAAAGTCTCTTATACAAGTTCGCGCACACTCTTCAATCTCAAACTGAATCACTTCAAAGGCTTGGACAATGATTATATGATTTTGAGTGTGCGAACGAGACGGATTTCACCCCAAGTCGAACCGTTGTTGCACCCGTGTTGGACGATGACGTGTCATCTTGTGCCACTGATTTTGAGTGTGACCAGCTCTATCATCCTGAGAATCTTAAAATGGAGACCACCATGTGGTCCGGACCCAAGTTGACAATTGTGTTGACATATCCATTGATTGTGAGACTGATCACACACCGCCTTATCCCCTCGATCGCACCATTGAGGTTTACCTTTCCGTTTCCACCGAATCCATAATTATGCCCGATCTTACACCTTTTGATCCTTCCTTGTGTGTTCCTGAGGAACCCATTATTAATAGGTTAGCTCCGGCTGCGAGTGCTTCCCACTATCCTGAGATTGGATCCAACATGGTTTCTACCTCTTCCAATATGAATCCTATCGCACCACGCTTAGCTCACTTTGAGTCATATATTAATGTTGACTCTTTTATCTCGAATTTGGGTGCCTCGTTAGATTTTTCCACCGTCATGTATGGTGACAAATTGGTAGAGAAGTTGAACACTCCATCACTTGATACCACACTCCCGCTTTAGGAGAACCTTGAGGATTCTTCCAACCCTCATAGTACGTGTGTGTCCCCTACTCGTGAGTTGGATCATCTTCCCCCACTCTTTGTCCCACCCGATACACCCACTGTCCCTTCTACCCCACCGCCTAGTTTGGACCTTGTTATTGCAACTCACCTATTCCCATCTACGTATTATGTCCTCACCTACACCCACCCTCCACCCTAGTGATCCACGATCCCATTTGTGCACTTTTCATTGACCCCACCATCTATGTGAGTACTTTTGCTACTCTCTACTTTCGTGACACCGAGCTTATTAATCTATGCCCACCACTCTCTTGTGGTGTTGATTTTTCCCATCGACAGCTCCTTGGTGTGTTACGGTGCGACCATTATCACCGTCCCTTTATAGAACGGTCGTGCATTTTCTATGAGACCCGCCCCATCACTATTGCTAAGCCATTTTTCCTCCTTGTCCAATTGGAGCACCATTCTTACAGGGCCCTTATTTCCCTCACCTTTCAGCTCAATAAGGCCCGTGATCGATACTTAATCACCCATGTCTTTCTCATCCTTACCCTGATACCCACCCGTCCATGGTCCACCGATGCTTTGCATCGAGTGATGCACTTTTCCATACAAGTGCATTGACCTCTTTTAGCCTTTATCCAACACGACTGAGGCTTCAGTCTTGTTTGGGGGTGATTCTCATTACCCATTTTTTCTGCCACCCGTGCATTCCTAGTTCCTATCCTTAGGGTGAGACTGGTTCGTTCTGGCGGAAGACGTTAAACTTAGCGCTACTGGAAGGCAACCCGTCGTTCAATGTTTCTGAGTATGTGTCTTATCCTGTTTGGTGGTGGTGCTTATCACACCACCCAATGATTTTCACATGCTTTATAGACTTGTATGTCTTTTTGTATCACATATGTTCTTCAGGTTTCATCTATGCTTCAAAGTGCGGTACATTTCACTAGTGGTTCATTATGGTACTATCTTTCCTCCCTTGTGCTTTTATTTTTTATATATAGTTTTAAACATCGAGGATGATGTTCTCTTTTGTTTGGGGGTGGAAAATTTATCAAAATAATACCTCTTTTGAAAAAATTTAGAAACAAGTGATTTTAAACTTTTTGTGGAGTTAAATTTAATTTTTATGACATGAATTGTCTATCATCCCTCTTTTAGAAATCTTGGAATACCCGTGTTCGACCTAAAATCACGCTTTTAACCTTAAATTAATTAATACCTCTGAAAAGCATACTTGCACTATGAATTCTTAAACTCGGCAGTTTGCACTATCACGTCTATAATCAAAAGTTTAAGAGTAACAATATTCTCAAGAGAGACTTAAAAGATCACTAGTGGAGACTTTAACCAGTGAGATTTGAGATTTTCACCTTTTTGAGGGTTTTTACGTATCTCCGAGTCACAAGTTGACTCAACTTTCTTTGGGTACCACATTTAGTCGTTGCATGGTCTCATTATTTTTTCAATTTTGGCATAATAACTGAGAATGACATCACCTTCGAGTTAGAAGGAACATGTGTCTTGTAGTTTGTCCCAAGCACTAAACCGATTTTTCCATACACTTACCATTTTCCCTATCACATTATCATTCACAAATTATCATTTTCCATATTACCCTTATCCATATATCCCAAATACCATCCATCATTGTCATCGTTTTTGAGAAAAAGAGTGTTTGAAATTTTTCATGTAAATTGTCTTCATTTGTGCTATGAAAAGAAAAATATATCGCAATAAAAAAAGAGAAAAGGCAAAGAAAGAAAATAAAAATTGAAAAGAAGAAAAAAATATGTGATCATAAATTCAAAAGATGAAGCCATTAGTTATTCAAAGTGTGTCACACTCCTCTCAAAAACACCCCATCATTCATCTTCTTCTTTTTCATTTTTCATTCATACCTTACATAAACCCCATTTTCACCCTTGGTAAAGTGTTCGGGCAAACAAGAAGATTATATGGTGAATAATTCGACATTATCAACATAGTGATTAGCATTCCTTCATGAGATCCATTTTTTCATGTATCCATCATTTTCTATAAAGTGTGTGAGACGTTTGAAATTGTTTACATTTACTCACCTCCTCACACACTAGAGAGATACACTTACCCAATTCTCAGAGAGTTTGATTCAGAGAGATATATCCAGTGAGAATTGAAGTCAAAGCGTTGATTCTATAAAGGCAATCTAGGAATTACTCTAATGATACTTAAGATTATTTCACACTATACATGGTGAGTTTTAGGAAGGATTACGCTTTTCGGTATTAAGTAATTTTACATCTTATTTTGATAGTTGAATACAGTATTCCTTGACGTCCTTTTTAGTTGGGTTGTATAGCGTTTCATTATCTAATCAGGTACAACATGTAAATAAGTTTTTGAATTTTGTTGGTATATTCACTGCAAACCCTCACGAGACACCACTCGTCCTATAGGGCAACCTATAGGTTTAACGGCTTGTTGCACATGCTAAGTGCAATCGCCAGTGCCTGCGAAAGTGGCACACTTTTGGTTACTTATCTCTGTCTTCTCTCTAATTTTTGCTTGAGGACTAGCAATGTTCTGTTTGGGAATGGTGTGATAAGTACCCAAAAGTGTATAATTTATTCCCTGAATAGATGCATTTTAATCGCTCGTTTTAATTAAAAATGACCTTATGTTCGTATTTATTTATTTCTCAGGTTAATACGCAGTTGCGGTACAAATAATGCTAAATCAGTGCAATTGCGATGCAGAAGTAGTCAAAAGCGTGCATCGAAGAAATCCAAAGAGACCGTGAAGTGAGAAGTCCATTCTGAGCTTGCCCCAATGTGATCCGATGCCTCGAAACAGTCTCGTAACCCAAACCTAAGCCTAGACCGAGCCCAGACCATTCCCCGAGCCTCGTGTGTGTTGAGTTTGTACCTTTATTATTTTTCTAGATTTTTATTTTTAGTCATTTTATTTTTAGGATTTATTTAGAATTTTTTAGGATTTATTTTCTATTTTTCTAATTCTTTATTTTTATTTTGATTTGTAATCTTTATTTAATTTTATTTTTCTTAGGATTAGTATTTAGGAATTTATTTTATTTAGTTTTTAGTTTTAATTTATTTAGTTAGGATTTTTATTTTTTAGTTTTTAGTTTTTATAGAGTTTTATTTACTTATTATTATTATTCCTTTTTTATAGTCTCTTAGTAATAAATTAAAGTTTTATTTATAGATTTTTATTTTTTATTTTAGTTCTAGTTTTTTTTTTTTTTAGTGTCATTTTTTTTAGGAGTACAACTTAAACACACACACATTAAACACTAAAACACACCAAATACCTCACCCACACCACTACCTCCCTACACCTCACCACACACACACAATCCCCTCCCACTTCTTATTCCCTCATCACCCACGACACTCTCTCTCCTCCATTAAAAGAAATCACATTATCTACTATCTTCTCCACTACAAACCAAACCTAACTCAAAACCATTGAACCCACCTCCAACCAACACCAAACCGAATCTAGAATTACCCTAAAGTCGAGACCCACCTGGCAGCCCACCTGCTGTCCGACCCTTCCAGCCATCTTCCGACCTGACCCCACTACAACTCGTATTCAACCCGCATCCAAAACTAAAACCGATTTCATCCACCTGCCAAATCCCACCAAAATAGGACCCTTACTCACCTTTTTACTTGGCTATCTCCAAATCCCACAAAATCTCTTCTCAACAAAACAAAATTGTGGCTCTTATAAAATAAAGGAGATGGCTGCTCATAAAAGGACACTCTCAGTCTATCAGAACAAAAGAAAGCAGACGCAGAGAGAGAGAGAGAGAGAGAGAGAGAGAGAGAGAGAGAGAGTGTATATTATGTACAGTTTAGGTCATAAAAAATTCAGAAAATATAAAAAAATTAGTTTAGTTTTAGAATAAATTTTTAGTTTTTTTTTATTCTTATTGGTATAATCAAGTGCTGGATTAGTGAGAAGATTGCGACGCATTTCATGAACACGATTCAACAAGGAGACTTGCGTATTGTATTCTATTTCTCTATTCAAATTTATGTCATCTTTTGATATTTTATTGAATGTTGTTTATTCTAACATGAGAATGTTTGGCTAAACACCCCGTTCAAGGGGTGGGATGCACTGTGAATGATGTTAATTTAATTAATTGATTTTATTAATTTTATATTTCTAGGTAAATTAATTTTTCACTGTCACCCATTAATTTATGTAACAAGAGTTAGTAAATTAATTGAACGAATTAATGTTTGAATTTAGGAATCGAACTAGAGATAGGTTTTTCCGAAATTTGAATATTAATTCGGTGTTGAAATTTGAAGATTGCTATTGTTTTCGATAAATTGATCCTGGTAATTTTTTGAAAATAGTATAAGTCCTAATTTTTCATTGTGTGACATTTTTAAATAAATTTTCTGAAAAAGATTTTATTAAATTTATAATTATAACGAGAGTTAGATTATCGATTTAATATTATCTCGAAATATTTCAAATTAATAAATTGAGAAATTAAAATAATTGAAAATGCAGTGTAATCCCATCTCTTGACCTTCTCACATATTTCACACTCGGTTGCACATTTTTTTCATTATTTAGTCATTTTATATTTTTTAGCATTTGCTAGTTAATTTTTCCCTTGAAATTGTTTTTAAGAAAAAAGTAAAAAAGTAAAAAATATATATATTTTAATAAAAAAAATTGAATTGCACATTTTCATATAAATTTTTTCACCTTGAAAGTAGAATTGATTCCCGTACTTACCGCATTACGAGTTATTTTTAGATAAGTTTTGTAGGTACTCAAGGGAATTTTTAGAGTGGCTTTTGCACTACAACGATACATACGCAAAAAGCTTCTTATCATTGGTTTTATTATAGAAAGGATTAGGAGTTTGATTAAAACTATAACTCTTAAGAAAACAAAACAACCTTCCGACGCGTGACTCGCCGAATCGATTTGCCCCAGGTTGAATCGATTTGGTCGATCAGGTGACCCAGATCTGCCTAGTTTTTAATATAAGTTAATAAATTCCATTTTAAATTCCAATCTAACTCCGATTTTAATTCCGATTAAAATCCTACTTTTCAATAGTGTAACTCAACATTTTGAATTACACAAAATAATTAAATCCAAAATTTTATTTCTCTCGAATTTTTGAATTAATTTAATTTAAAAATAAATTTAAATCTATAAGTTATTACAAGGATTAATTTCTCCCCTTGGATAAACCGAGATAAAAGCATTGGGTATGCTAAATAAGTTTTCAAATCCTGAAAATCTTTCTCACATTGCTCTTCCCAGACAAATGCTTCTCTCAATATCTTAAAGAATGGCAGACACTTATCTGTGGCCCTGGAGACGAAGCAATTGAGAGTAGCAATTCTTCCTGTCAACCTCTGCACATCCTTTATATTATTCGATGTCTTCATGTCTATTAATTCCTTGATTTTCTCTAGGTTTTTTTCAATCTCACTTTGATTGACCACAAAGTCGAGAAAGTTTCTAGCGCCGACGCCGAACACGCACTTTGCTCGATTCAACTTTGTCTTGTAGAGATCCATGGTGTTTAATTTTCTCTCAAGGTTGGCCACGTGATCCTCAGTCTTGAGGCTCTTCGTCAGCATATCAACAACATAGACCTCCATATTTTTCCCAAGATGATCTTTAACATTTTATTGACCAACATCTGGTAGGTTACCCCTGCGTTCTTAAGGCCAAATGGAATAACCTTATAGTAGTAGATTCTTTTGCTAGCGGTGAAGGAAGTTTTCTAGGCCTCATCCTCGTACATGAAAATCTAATTGTACCTCGAATAAGCATCCATGAAGCTTATTAGTTCATGCCCATTTGTGGCATTTACCAATTGATTTATTCAGGGTAAAGGGAAGTTGTCTTTTGGGTAGGCCTTGTTTAAATATATGAAGTCTACACACATTCGCCATTTCCTATTGGCTTTTGTTATAATCATAACAATAGATAGCAAATTCGTATAGTGTACTTTGCAAATAAACTCAATTAATTGGAGATTTTTTACCTCATACAAGATGTCCTTGTACATATCTTTGACATAGGTTCTCCTCTTTTGATTCACTCGCATATCATCTTTATCAATGTTTATCCCATGGTAGATAACTTCGGGGTCAATCCTAGGCATATCCCCATAGCTCCATGTGAAGATGATGTCTCTTCCTCGGTAGTTATACTAACCTTTCTTTCACCTCTTTGTTAAATGATGGGCCGATCTGGATGGTTATTTTCATCTCTTCCTCTTTGAAGACGATGGATTCTACCTCCTCTATGGCCTTAACCTTATTCAGTTTCTTCTCGTACATTGGTTCAAGCATGTCAATATGGTATTAGGTTATAAGATTCTTATGTGCCTCCTTTTATTCTGTCGAGCTGAAGTATCACTCTCTTTCTTCTACCTTGTCACCTTTGACTTCCTAGACCCCATAAGGGATCGAGAATTTTACCGTTTCATGAACAGTGTAGGGAACTGCCTCAAAGTTTTTGAGTGATACGTAGCCAAAGATGATATTGTAGGATGAGAATCCATTCTCATCCATAAAAAAACTCTTACCTTCTTCGTTAGGCACATCGGACAGGTTCCTATGCATACATCAATTTCAAACACCCCCAATAGGTGTACCTTCTCCCCCCTAAAACTTATTAATGGTTGATGATAATGAACTAACCTCTTCTTACTGATCTTTAATACTTTGAAGTAGTCCCAAAACATGTCATTGACTGAACTGTCACCATCCACCAATATTCGATACACATTATACTAATGAACCCTGGTGTTGATGACCAAAGGATCGTCATGAGGGGCCAAGATTCCCTTGAAGTCCATTCTCGAGAAGCATACCACCAAGATATTCATCTCTCTTTTCTTCATCTTCTTCTATTTTGGCTCTAAAGTAGCCAAGTTTACTTCCATCTGTTTGGGCGCATACCTTGCTTCTACGACGTGTGACTTATGGTCATTCGACTTAATTCCTTCGCCACCCATTCCTCCTCTGATTATTTTAACGTCGAAGGAAATCTTGCGAGTGCATCCTTTTGGCTTAGGGATGTTAGGAAAGAAATTTGGGTCATCTCCATCATCGTCTAACTTTTCATCTTTCTTATTGGCCTGGTCCTCTCATGTCGGCATGTTATGTTTTAGCCCACCATGTTTGTTTCTGGCATCATCTTTAGCACCAATCCGATCAACATACTTTTGTAGTGTCCCTTACTTCAATATCTGCTCAATATCGTCTATGAGAGAAAAATATTTATCTGTTGTATGGTTGTGATCTTGGTAGAACTCACACCACTTTTTTTTTCTCTCTTGTGAGGATGGGACTTAGGGTTTTCAGGCCAATTGAGAGCTCTATTATTTTTATTCTCATTCAAGATAAGGTAAGGACTTACTGTCAATGGGGTATAACTAGAAAATTTATCTTCAGCCGACCTTTTTTTTTATCTTTCCCTTTGGCCTTTGATACTTGCTCCCCCTTACTTCTTTCTCATCCTCTCATTTGGCCGCTATGGCCTCCTTAGCGTTCATGAATCTCCCGACCATAGTCTGAAGTTCTTCCATGTACTTAGGAGGATCCTCAACCATCTTCCAGAGCTACTTGCCTTTCTACAGCTCACTCATAAGGGCTATTATAGAAATACTTTCCTCGTTGTCTTCCACTTTAAGCTTCCCCTTATTGAATCAAGAAATGCATTATCTTAGCGTCTCATTTTTCCCTTATTTCACTTACAAGAGATGAGTCACTTTCTTTAAGGGCTTCATACTGTAGAAAAAGTTATGGATGAATCTCTCAGATAACTATTTGAAGTTCTCGATTGAATTCTTAGGCACAGATGTATACTATATGTGGGTTGCGCCAATGAGGGTGCCGGAGAAATCTCATCATCTTATCTCATCTGAGATGGAGTAAATATCGATTTTGGTTGATACATCTCGATGTGATGTATCCAGTTTGTACTTCCATCACATTTTGGAGTTACAGTAGGAGGCTTGAACTTAGCTGGAGTGGGGAAGTTTACTATCTTATCTATGAAGGGAGGTCGCTCCATGTAGCCCGTGTGGATTAGGTCTCGACTTTTCAACAGATCATCGATCTTATCTTCTAACCTTTGAATTGAACTGTTCAAAGGTTTCTCTACTTCCACAACACTGTCTCCTTCGCCCTCTTTTTTGGTTGGATCAGGAACTTGCTCTCGTCTAGAATTCATCTGATGACTGTTCACCTCCATTTGTTCTCCCTCTCAGTCTCGCTGAGGCCAACGATCACCACATCCACCATTCCCTCTAGTGGTGGCGTTACTACATGAATGTGAGAGTCGGTCTCGTAAGTCTTCTACTGGGCCAAGACGGTCAAAATATGACCTTTTACTATGTCTATCAAAGGCTGAAATTTTGGGTCGGCCTTCCCGTGTCAACCTTCTACTATTTTCCCCATTAGAAGATGCGAGGCGAACTATGTCGCCATAAACCTCATATGGTTCCCAATAATCATCCTCATCACAGTCCCGATCATATGGACCCTCTTGCACTTATTTTCCCAGGTGGACTCGATTGGGTTCATCTACATCTCTTCACCTCTGGTGGCATTGGGCCTCCTTATGTGGGGCCAGGAGTGGTACCCTTATCGCCGCATCAACATCTCTGGCGATCGGAGTGATCATCTATGCTATAGTGCCTAGAGTTCTTGCCATAATGGTTTGGATAAAATCCATAAGTTATCCTTGCATTTTCTATTGCATGTCCACCATCAAGCATAGGACTATTACCACGTCAGCCATCTCTGTCTAAGGTGGTGCCTGGATGGAGCTGGGGCCAACACGTGGAGGCAGATCTGAAGCCATCTCTTTGGTGAGAGTGTATATGAACTTTATGATCTAAAAAAAGCTTAAAGATCCAAAATTGAACTCTTTAAATGGTGATAAAGCCCCAACAAAGGTAGAGTTGGATCACCACTGGATATTTAAGTAGGTTCTATGCAAAACATGAGAGGAAAAAGATGAAACCTCGCTTCCCATTGACGGCGCCAAAATGATGATACTAGAGGTATCACCACTTAAACTTGTAATGAGCTCATGCTAGTAATCTACAGTAATGGAGATAAGAGTAGTAGGAGTATATATAGAAGGAGATGAGGAGAAGAGGATGATTATGATCATATAAGTGGTTCAACCATTGGCCTACTCCACTATGCAGGTATTTGTGTATTTTTATACTAAATAATGGAGATCTAATGGATCAAAGAACAAAACTAGTACTTGTTCTATAAAGTGAGTTTAACAGAGCTCGGGTTAGGGTTTTGAATTTCTGATCTCCTTTAAGGAAGAAGATAACCAGTATTTATAGTCTTTAGGGTGCACATTGTGGCCCAAAGCATGTAGTAAGCATGCCTAGGGTGAAACTTCTAATCAGATCTAGCCACCTATCCCTGACTCACATGTGTAATGATGATGCAATATTCCCTTACGTACTCATGTTGATTGTAATATAACTGCCTGCCCACGTGGACTGGTCATGTTGGAACCTTGTGTCACACGTGCGATATATGTCATCCTAAAAGGTCTCAGCCTCGTCTAGACTGACACGTTCGATGTCCTTATAATCTACTAATGAGATGGATTAAAGTATGGTCTCGGCTATTTGATTGATACAAATATGAGATGAGACTGATGGAGATGATTATGGTCCATCTAATATATCTCGACCCATAAGTTTAGTACGAGTTAGAGACTATTGAGGAGGGATCTCTCCAAAGGGACCCACATATGCCTAACTTGATGAGTGAGTAAGGTCGGCTTAGTTGGGCTAAGGCTTGCTCAGGACGAGGCAACACTTTGGTATATTAAACTCATTGTATCGATCAGGATCAACTTGGACTCATATCGAGATTCAGTCCCATTAGTGAGGAACTCTCATCTCATCAGTCCCCGGTGACTCACCCTTATAAGATTTTTAGTCACCAGAAATAAAGAAATAGCGAGACTTTCAATTGTGGTTGGTAGTCTTATTAATCAGAATAAGTTTGTGGTCAGGACAATGTGCCATAAAATGATAATAGCATAGGTTAACATTCATAGTAACAACCGTATAACCATCCTAGAATATATCGACTGAAAGATCTTAATCATAGGAGAATATCCAAAGATGAGTCATTCCATAAAGATTCCTCGAGAAATTTGGAGTCAACTAGTCCAGAGCAATGCTAATGGAAGAAAAAAATTCCCTAATAGATGGGTGAAAAGGAAGGCGGAAGTCGACCTTAATCATCTTCTCATAAAACAAAACTTCACCCTTATTTATGTGGTCAAAGGAACACTCATCCCCACTAGTCAGTCTCACACCGATACAAGGCTTGATCCCATAAGTGTGCCTCCAAACCACCAGATCAACCTCATGGACGTCATTAGTAATGGTCGAGGCTACACTTGTATCTAAAATGTAAGTATCCTCCTCCTCTTTTTATTAAATAACAAGTCATTGCCACGAGGGTTATGTTATCAAAAATCAGTCGGAGTCATAGCTGAGAGAGGTATAATCATAGGAAGAGGTGGGGGTACATTGTGAAAGATCTTGATCTCAAACTCATCATCTGAGATGTCATAGATTTGGTAATCAAGGTCTTATGGTTGTCAAGAAGAAGTGCTGGGACGACCCTGATTACTTGACTCGTCACAAACTGCCACCTCTCTCTCACAAGGGTAGGTTATAGTGACTTTTATGGCCACCATAAAGAGTCAGCCTCAATGTGCACGAAATCTTAATCACTCAGAAGGTTATAGCCCTTTGAAGAAGACGTAAACATGGTGTCACTACTTAGAGAGAAATGACAATTGGGTTGGTCCTAACTATAGTCTCGGCTAGAGAATTATAAGTAAAGAGTAAAATGGGTTTCTTTACCGCTAAAGGAGTGGGATTCAATGGTATCAGAGGCCTACGTCTATGTGGTCATGAGGGTTAAAATCCTTCGATATGGGTAGACCTCAAAATTAGAGGGGAGGGAAAGTCAGAGAAATACATCTCTCCTGATCATGCATGGATTCAGGGATATGGGAGTGTTCACTGGATGCCTCAGATATAAATCGGCCATCATCAAAAGGATAGAATCACAAAGAAATGTAGTTGCCATCCTATTTTTCTCAAAATAGGCAAAATAAATGTAGCCATCCCAAGAGAATGGCATCAAAAGACATACTGATGTGTACGAAACCAAATGAATCAAGGGTCATGGGACTATGTTACGAAATGGGAAGGTGTTAGGCACCCATCCCCCCTTTTCGGTCTCTCATGAGGTATGATAGTATTCTATTTTCTATAAAGACTAATACATGTGTGGGGTTTTAATATCGAGAGAAACAAATCAATCGACCCACCTCATGGGAAAGATGGTGCGGAATCATCTTAAGGAGTGTATAAAATAAATAAAATATAATGTGAGTTCCCCTGAAATCATAAACCACTATGAAGGAGTGAATGTTCATATCGATCGGAGCACGAATATGTAGGAGTACATGGACTCATAATACTAACAAAGACAAGAACATATAAAAATGAATAAACGAATAAATAGGACTCAAATCCCAAGATTGACATAGGATGCCTATGTAGCCCAAAGGGAATCAAAGTCCACATAGTTAAATTATATGCAAGGGTTGGGTTTAACCGATAAAACCTAAGTTAGAAATTCTTTCGTTTATTTTTTAGAAAATATGCACAAGTGCAGAAAGTGTGAAAAATGAGTAAATTATAATTAAGGGTTTACAAGAATGCCATCTTTTTTGCTTTTTTATATTTTATGAATATAAGATTTATGTACACTAAATAGTAAAAGGTTAAATTAATTTTTGATGTGAAGAAATGAGATAAATATATATAAAAAATGTAAAGAAAAGTAAACAATTACTTCTAATTGAATGAGTTATAAATGAATAAGGGTGGACCTTTTCAAGAACTTCAATTATCATTTTGCAATGATAGGTGGTTGATTTTAGTATGGTTGGATGGTGGTGGGGTAAGGATGGAAACTAGGTGGAAAAAGAGAAGAGTGATGTAAGGAAATGGAGAGAATGGTTTTAATAATATAATTTTGGCATGTTGATTTTGAGCTGAATATTGTGACTTCAGAAAGTGACCCCTTTGAGGATGAGGTAATGGTCTCCTTATATAGAAAAAATTGGGGTTTGATGAGGTACCTATTAGCATGTCTCCTGGCATGAATAATGACAAAAATCCTACCTTGATGGACAAGGAAAGAATAATTTTGTCAATAGACGAGGATCTGGGGTGACTATAGGCACTCCAAGACGGAATTTTTAGAAAATCGAACATAAAGTGCAAACTGTGAGTCCAAATCATGCATGGCCAGTACTATTGGAAAGGTGATGAAGATCCCTTCAATAATCCTTGGAACAGCTCATTGGTTCGAGAGTTGACAAAAGTCAAACAGCTTGGAACCACCTATTGGTATCTAGAAGGATGTTTTCGGTGTAAAAAGGCAAGTACGCGCAAAATGTGAGGCCAATTCGCACACGATATGCACTGTTGGAAAGGGAATTCATATCCCTATGAGGTTTCATTGAGTTTTTCTCAACTTAGATAGTTAACCAAGGTCAAACGGGGGTTGAGATTGCTCGATGGTCTCTACATCAGGTCTCAAAGTAGAAAGGTGAGTATGCACAAATTGTAAGGTCGATTCGCACACGGTATGGTTCGCTGGAAAGGGGATTCATAGACATACAAGATTTCATTAATCTTAGCTTAATTTAGATAGTTAAATAAGGTCAAACGGGGCCTGGGAGCATCAGGTTACCTCTAGATTAAGGCTCTATGTAGTACCTAGGCTCTTGTGGTGGGAGGCAAAGGGTTAGGAACCTAAGGATGTATGTAGTGGGTACTAAGATGGGGTGTCTATAGATCATGAGCGATACTAGAACAAAAAGAGGTCATTAAAATATAGAAACCTCGTGGTTGTTCAAGGATTAGGGATCCTGTTGGAGGTTAAAAAGAGGTTAGGATTGGGGTTGATTATGAGGACGTAAAGAGTGGAGATGATCGATTCAGATGGTTGAAATCGATTCAGTAGACTGAAATACTTAACATGACCAATTCAAAGGGTCGATATCAATTTTATAGACCTAAGGAGTTAAAATGACTAATTCAGAGAGTCGAGGTCAAGTCTGCTTAACTAAAGAGTTCAATTGAACAATTCAGTAGGTCGAGGTCAATTTTGTGAACCTAAAAAGTTGAGATGACGAATTCAGAGGGTCATGGTCGATTATAGACCTAGGTAAATTATATGGATCAAAATAGTTGAAACGATCAATTCAGAGGTTCGACATCAATTCTGTGGAATTAAGGAGTTAAAATGACCGATTATGAGGGTCAAGGTCGATTCTATGGATCTAAAGAGTTGAAATGACTAACTCAGAGGTGCGAGGTCAATTATGCGGACCTAAGGAGTTGAAATGACCGATTCAGGGGGACAAAGTCGATTTTGTAGACCTAAAGAATTGAGATAGCAAAGTCAAAGGTTCGGGGTCGATTTTGCAGACATAAGGTGTTGAAATGATCAATTTAGAGGGTCGAGATTATTTTTGCAAACCAAAAGAGTTCAAATGATTAATTTAGAGGGTGGAGGTCGGTTATATGATCCTATGTCAATTATGCAGGCCTAAAGAGATGAAAAGACCAATTCACAAGGTCAGGTCGATTTTGCGGACCTCGGGAGTTGAAATCACTAATTCAGAGGATCGACGTCGATAATGCGGACCTAAGGAGTTAAAATAATCGATTATACGAACCTAAGGAGTTAAAATATCAAATTCAGAGGGTTGATTTTGATTTTGAGGACGTAAGGAGTTATTTATGGGGAGTGTGTTCTAATTTTGGCTCCTCTAGGAATTATGTTAGTATTGCGAATGAAGGGGAACTTTAATTTTGGTTCCACTAGGGACTATGAAAGCTTTGTGAGTGATGATGTATTCTTCTTCTGATCCAACTGGGGATTTTTCTATTTAATGTGTTTTCTCGAAGTTGTGACGTATTCGACCTTGATTGGACTTTCCAAGAATTTAAAAAAAAATAGGCAATTTTTAAATTTGTTTGGAATTTTTTAAATGAAATTTTGTGGGGGCTCTCAATAGGCATAGATGGGGAGGTGCCTACTGACATAGGGCATAAATTCTTGGGTTTCATAGGGGAAGGGAAGGTTATTGTCAGTTTTCATCTTTTTTGTGGTGTTAACACTCTGCTTGCACTTAGTAGATTACTGATTCTTTCTCGGGAAATAGGTGACAATCTACCCCTAGCACTTATCTTCGAGAGCCAGGGGTTACGAGCATACACGCTCGGATGAGGAGAATACTGGCGCATGATTCTAGGTACATCTGATACTTGATAGAGAGAGTTATGTAGTAGGTTATAGGGGGTGAGGTGGAGGTCCCATCATAGGTGCCATTAAGGTATATGAGGCGTGAGAGGGAGACATCTAATGAGGCCAGGGCATCGACAATGGAAGGTGAGCCCTACATGAATTATACTGATATGATGGTGGGTTACGACTACCAAGATTTTCCAACCAGTTGGTTAATATTGTCGTGCATTTATGATGTGTTGAATATGCCCCCACCTATAGCGGGATCAAGGAGGTTAACCAGTGTACCAGTGGCATAACCCATAACACGGGGGAAGGCATGGTGATGTAATGGAGGAGGTTCCATTTCACTATATTTCCACTCATTCTTATTATATTTAAGTGCTAATGGGGAGGTGATATCGGTGCCTCATCACCCTCATGCAGCGACGATGGATTCACAAGGCTTTATAATTGGGATCTTCGAAGAGATGTTTGACCCACTTTATCTCTTTTCCATTTTCTATTCTCTTCTTCTTGTTAATGACTTAGTTTCACTTTATTGATCTATTTTTTATGGTCTATACTCGTGTCAATGACTTATATGTAGGATACTCGAGAGTATATGGCATTAGTGCTGTATTATGTGAGAAAGTCGGTCAATTCCTACTTGGTGTCGCTGACTATATATAAGGAGAGCTCTGGTTCTGAGAGTAAAGGGTCAACCGCACGTCGACGGGGGAAGCGTGTTCATCGAGCACTTGATGAGAGAGGGGTTTATATGTTTTTGGAGTGTTTTGGACGATTCGAGCTGCACCTCAAATTATATTTAATTCTTTATTTTTTATTTTTGCACCTGTAGAAACAATGTAATCATTTTTGACAAGTTAATATATAAGATGCTTTTTATGTTATCTTGATTTAGTGGCTTACTCTACATGCACTTTAATTTGTTGTCGAGGTTTTTTATTGGAAAGTTAAAACAAATAAAAGGGAGACTCGAAAATTGACTTTTCATAAGTAATAGATATTTTTATTTTCAAAGTGATATATTAAATAGGAAAGTAAAGAATTTTCAAAAAAGGGGGTTTTCGATCTTCATACCCCATTGTCCTGCCAATCAACATAAAAGTCAAGTCAAAATCACTTCCTTAGTTTTGATTGCACTTCTTATGTACTTCTGGTTACTTAGGATCAAAAAGTCTAGCAGCATCTCGAATGACTTGTCTTTTATGATTGTTTGTTGTATGAAAGGGCACTTTGGGGTGGATTTCATCATCACACCTCAACTTATTTCCTTCATAACCATTCTTCTTTTTTTTAATGGCACTTATGTCGTCCAAAACATTCTTAGCTTACCTCGAAGGCTTAGAGGTCATTGCCTTTAAAACGTTAATTATGAAGCCTTCATCTTATGGTATGTCTCCTTGTGGACTAATTTCCCTATAGACTTGAATCTTCTTGAAGTGAAGGTACAGTTCTGGTACCCTAAAGACCACATCTTTTGATTTTTCCTAGATGAGGTATGTCCCACCTACGAAGAATTTTCTGCTATGATGGGTGTTAACTCAATTATGGCCAAAGCCATGCCATATTTTTCCTATCCTCCTTAAGTGTCACTAGAAGAGTTATTCCATGTCTATTCTTTGAATGCCTAGATATTTGGCATGATGGGAAGATCTTTCTCTCGATAGTAGTGAATTCCTTACGTCGAAGGTCTTTTTACTGATAACATCTTTGCCAGCATTATAGACCTTAGATTAACTTCCAAGCTTCTGTTGTGATAGATGGTCTAATGGATGATCCTCAAGTAGTAATGATAGTGTTGTGCATGTCGTGTTACTCCAGTCCAGTTGCTATAATACTGGAGGAAACCCTGAATGGTTTGGACATCTAGATGGAGGGTTGGGTTGGCTTCTTACGAGGGAGACCTATCATAGTGTTCATGTTGTTGTTTGAGAGAGTATGTCTGGAGGCCACTTCTGAGTACCCCATATCGGGCATTCCCAACTTCTTTTCTCATCCTTTTCTCATGTTTGGCCGATGATAGAAGATTGGGTAAACTGGCTTCTAGAGTATGGGGCTCAATGACTTCGTTGGTTTGTACTGTGGGGAAGATTGTAGTGTATTTTATAACTAGGTGATTATCGATATGTGCAGTAGCTAGATTTTCATCAGACCTCTTTCTACTTTCCATAGCGACTTTCCCGTCAAGTACAATGGGTATAAATCATTTGTCCGCCCATAACAAACTTTTTTTCTATAGAGGACTTAACCTAGTCTTTGAGGATGATATTGGGGATCTTATGATAGAATCATAAATCCTTGATTAGTCAATCTTAATATGTTGGGGAGGATGGGTTCATATCAAGAAATTACCTAAAGTGGTTGTGGAAGAGGGTGGTTGAGTAGATTCTAGCTGAGGGGAATCGAAAGAGATGCCTTGTGATGTTTGACACATTGGAACAAGATCTCACGATTTCCTCCAAGATTAAAAAGTCGTATCGCCATATGGAGCGCATTTAGAGTTGTAACCAGGAGCGGGATTCTTTTGTTCCTCTAGTAACAAGTAATGATGATGAAGAGGGTTCGCCATGCACTTGAAAATAAGGTTTCGGGTATGAAAATGGATGGTGAAACTTTGTATATATTCTAAGAGGTTCGTGATAAGGTTGCTTTAGGTTTGAAGGTGTTGGTTTTTTTGTGAAACTGGTGATGATGTAGGTTTTTGGGTTTTTATGTTTTTATGGTGTTTATAAGGGATTGGGTTATTTTCCATTTCGATCATTGATATGTCATGTAATAGCTTTATTCCTTTTTTAATAAAAGAACCATTATTTCAACATATTTTGATGTTCCCTTGATCAATTTTGTATTTGAACTATCTTCACTAATCGCTAAGGCATAAAAAATCCTTTTATTCGTTTAAATGAGGAGATTTACCAACGTTCTCGGATGGAGAAAAGAATATCATTTTATGAAAGATAAACGACTGTGCCCATGTGTATCTTATGGGTTGCCTACATACCTCTGTCTATTTGAAAGTTTTTGAGCTCCTTCTTTTCCAAAAAATGAGTTTTTTTAGAGGATTAGGTCCTACATAGTTCTAAAAGAGAGGAAAGAATAGATTATTTTTAGAATGAAAGGTGGATAAGAAGAATCTTAGTGCAATGAGAGTTCAAACTAAAGGTAAAGTTCTTGAGATGGTCCAAGTTGACTGGACGCGCTAATTTTTCTCCATCGAGGTCTGTGAGCATGGTGGCTTCACTAAACATGATTTTTTTCACAATGTAGGGGTCATTCCAATTGGGTTTGAATTTTCCTATCGGATCCCAGATGGGTATTACAATTTAGTTGAGGGAAGGACATCCTTCTTGGACTCTGAGGTCCTTATCTTTTTTATTGAATGATGGTGCAATACCATGATGGTATCTTGTATATGATATAGAGCTTTTAACCCCATTTCGTTGAAACGCATGAGTTCGTATAACGGCTTTGATGACACTCTTCTTTACTGACCAAACTTTTGAGCATAACCTGCAGAGAAGATATTTCAAGTTCAATGGGGAGGACAGTCTCCATGCCACATACTAAAAAATAAGGAATCGCCCCTGTGGGTGTTCTAATGGAGGTTCAGTAGCCCCAGAGGTCGTATGGGAACCGAATGGACCAATCTCTTTATATTTTCATCATCTTGTTGATGATGTTCTTAAGGATTTTATTGGCGGCTTTGATGGAACCATTTTTTTGTAGTCGGTAAGGAGAGGACTTGTCCCTTTGGATTTCATAATCATCTACTAGTTTAGTGACCTCAACCTCAAAATTGAGCCCATTGTCTTGCACAAAATTGTGGGAACTCCGTACCAATAAATAATTTTATTTCAAATGAATTTGAATACTTTCTTTGCATTTAGTACCGTGTATGACTCGGCTTTAACCCATTTTATGAAGCAGTCAATGGCGACCAGGATGAATTCATGCCCATTTAAAGCATTGTGAGTGACCTTCTTTATGATGTTTATGCCCCAAGTAGATAAGGGACAAGGAGAGGTCAAGTTGTAAATCTCCCAAGGAGGAAGGTATTGAAGGTTGGCAAAAAACGCGAATTTGAGGCATCTTTGAACGTAAGGAGTGCATCCTTGAGATTTGTGGTCCAGTAATACCCTTGACAGATGATCTTTTTAGCAAGCATGTGACCATTCATATGGGAACCAAACTCTCCACTACGGACTTTTGGCATCATGTGTACTGACATATTCTCCGTAGTCCTCATTTTATATAGAGTATGTCGTATACCGCTACAACCATCGATGAAGTTCACGTTCATATGTTCATAAAGATGGATACAAATTTCAAGTATATTCAATATACACGCGACATGAGGTATAATTTCATATAAAATGCGTTTAAGTTTTGAAAATGCTTTACTTTAGTAGTGAGATATTTTTCGAAACTGTTTTTATAAAACTGGGGCATTTTTTCTAAATTAAAATTAATTTTTTAAGATCTATAGGCAATATTTTTAAAATAATATTTTCTCGCTCCTGTCATTCAAATGACAAGGTAATGTCATTTAAATGACTACTTCTAACGACATGCGTCATTTGAAGGGTCATTCAAAGAGTTATTTTTTGTTTGCTTCAAATGAACCCGTACTGTTTTGTATTTTTAAAGGTCATTTTTAAGGTCGTTAGTAATGACACCGGATGTTGTTCAAACGACATGAACATGTCATTCTAAAGACTTCTAACGACATGCGCCGCCTCATGATTTTTGTTCAGCTATAAATACCTATTTTGAAGAGCTTTTTCATTAAGATTTTTGATACATAAAAATTTCTTTTTGGCAGACCTTTAGTCTTCATCTTTTGAGGTTAAAAACCTTATTTTTGTTTCACCAAAACATACCAATCCTTTTATGAATCATTTGTCGAACCCAAAATACTTCTTGGAATTTTTATCTTTGTGGAGTGCCATCTCTACTGCTGATTGGTAGTTCGTGTGGGAGATGCTTGTTAACGACTGCAGTCATTTAGGTTCTCGAGGGGATCTTCACTGGTGCTAGGCCGCGGTCTATGAGAATTTTTTGCCGGAGACTCATTGTAGATTGTGTAATTATAAGTTGCGATTTGCATTATATAGTAAATAAAGATTTTACTTGAAAGGTTTTTTTTCTGAACCTCGATTTGTGATTGTTTGATTTGCATATTTCATTTATATCACGTAGATGCATGATTAGGGTTTAATTAATTTGGATCAAAGATTGACTCTAATTAAATAAGTTGGAAATTTACAAATTAATTAAATAATCGATATCACGCATCCTTTACAAACTCGTATCAGAGCAAGTTACTCTAAATTATCGATTGATTCGTTTTTCAAAAAAAAATTGTGGTATCGATTTTTTTTTCAAAAATCTGATTTTGGAATTTTTTTTCGATGGAGAACTTATATAATTGGTTGCACGTCTTTGATGGAGCGAATTATGCCTATTGGAAAGCCTGCATGAAATATTGTTTAAAGGCAATTGATGAGAAAGTTTGGATTGTTTGTGAAAGAGGGTGGACTCCTCCTGCTGTCACCATTCATAATGTCAGCAATCCCAAACCCGTGTCAGACTGGACTAAGGATGATTATAAATGGATTAAATTTAACTCCCATGACCTGAGCACTTTTTTTAGCGGTCACCCCAAACGAGTTTTGCCATATTATGATGTGCGCCATGTTTAAAGAGGAATGGGATATCCTCCAATTGATACATGAGGGTACCAACACAGTTATGGCATCTAAGTTACAAAATTTAAGCACCCAGTTTAGACTATCACCATGTCAGAGTCTAAGTGTTTTGACGAGTTTTATGCTAGATTGTCAAACATAGTCAATACGACTTTTAATTTGGGTGAGAAATAAGAGAATTTTAAAGCCTTTATTATGAGAATTTTAAATCCTTTAACGCCTTTATTATGAGGCTAGAGGCATCCAAATAGGGTTTTTGTCGTTGACGGAAAGCTATTCATTGCTGCCAACCATCATTGGTATAATCGTGGTCTTAACTAGGGAATTTACTGATATAAATCTTAGGGCGTGAGACCAATGAAGAAAATCTTCTTTGTAGCAAATCCATTGGTACTTCCTCACTTTTCCTTAATTTTCAGATTTTCAAATTGTTTTGAATATGAAAAAACAAAGGGAAAAAACACAAGTTTTACACGCATAAAAGTTTTTAACATGATTTGATCTTTTATAAAAACAAGTGAGGTGAGTATAGGGATACTAAGATCTCTGCTTTTTATCCTTAATGTGATCAAAGAATCATGAGGATAAGAAAAGGTACTTTAAGGTCTCGAGCATTGATGAAGCTTCCCACAGAGGAAAAATTAAAAACCAAAGTGTATTGGAAACCAGAATAAGATAACTACCTAAGAAGGCACAAATGACTATATATATACTCTAACACATGCAATGAACTTTAGATTAGTCATCCTTAAAATCTTACCCTAATTAAATAATCCACTAACATGACTCATGATAGTTCTAAGATAATTGAAGATCATGGTTCATTACATGCACTAAGACATTAATATCTTGTTAAATAAGGTTTAAAATATAGGCTATAATTAATGGTCTAATAATGTCTTTAAAAATAAAATAAATGTGACATTAGTTCATTCACAATCATGTACACAAACATTGGAAGACAAAAATATATAATTTTAAAACACTTAGTTTACATCAAAAAGTAATGTCAAACAAATAGGAGCTAACTATTAAGAATTAATCTATTCAAGACCCATCACTTCGAGCATATTCTATAAATATCTTTACATATATCTCTTTTGTTTGTTGATCTACTGTATTATAAATTGCACTAATGTATTAGATGACACATATAATTTTTAAACACCTTATTTGACATTTATGTCTTTTTATTGAAATGTATGTGGTGACTTTAGTATATTTATCATTCTCTGAAAAGAATCTTGATATGTCACTATAAAAACAAATGTTCAATAACCTAGAGATTTAATCTATAACTACAAGTTATAAAATAAAATTTCAAAACAATTATCCATGATTTTAGTTTCATACATGATACAAACTCAATTTTCATTGTGGATGAAGCATTGACACTTTTCTTAGAAAATGAACGACAATAACTGCAAGATGGAACACATAACCTCATGTTCTCTTTTTGTTATTTATAAAAGTCTAAAATATTAGTCTTTATACCCTACCACCTCCAAATGATGAGTTTTCTAAAATGTAAGCATATAATATTTTGTCCCTTGCATTAAAATAAGACTCCTACGTTTACCCCATCGATAAAAAATTATAAGACATTGAAGGTGAACACCAAATAACCATATGTTTTCACCCATAATTATTGAAAGAGACACCTTAGATACCTTAATTTGTAAGTCCATATCCTAAGATAAATATACATTTCAAGTATATAACAAAACAAGAAGGTCACATTGTTATATTTATTTGGGTTGGGAAATCCGACTTGGATGATCAATTGGTTTGTAGGCGTGATGATTCTCACATTGTTTCCCTTTATACCTAGTTTCGAATCTCTAGCAGATACAGAGTTTTATCCTCGCGTGGGAGTTCTTACTTCGTTCTATAGAATAGACGTGATTACAGTTGATTATATTCCTATTTTTAGTGCGATTTTTATTCCAGTCTTGGATTTATTTTCATTGTAAGATTTTTTATATCCTTGATTAGTTAACTATAATTTTTTCATACGCTTTGAAAAAAAGGAAAAAGATATAAAAATATTTTTGTTAAGTTTCTTGTGATTTTAATTTTATAAATGAAAAATATGTTCTTTTTTAGCCATATAAGAAAAACAAAAAATATTCCATTTCTAAAAAAGTTTGCAAAATGGCAAAAATAAATTATTTTGTATTTTTATGAATTACTAGAGTTGAGATGGTTGAAAATTTAACAGACCGTGCTTATTATTTTCTCATTTTTGGATTAAATTCTTAGGGAGCTAATGAATATTTATTCATGTTTTTCTTAATCATTCGTATTAAGTTCTCTAAGAACGACTCTTGTTGACAATGTTTTGGTCATTGTCATATTGTACACAATATACAGGTGTATTTTTTATTTCTATTTCAAAATTTTCCTTGCATTCATTTTTAATCAATTAGGTCATATTTTCTTACCTGGACTTTTGAAATGTGAATCTAAGAACCATTTCTTCATATTTTATGATTAAATGATTAGATGTGTAGTGATAATAGTTTTCTAAAAAGGGTATCTACTCACTGATGAACAATGGCTACTCAACTCTATGATAGAAATGATAAGGACAAAATGGTTCAAAAAATAAAACAAAAGTTGGTTTGAAAATTGATGGTTCAGATTTAAACAAATAAGAGACCTTACGAGGATTCTATAGGTGATGGGACGTGTCTATAAATGTGGGCATCAAAAGGAAATAAATTCCACACAAGCGTTATACTTTAGGTGAAAATTCAAAAATCTTACCAAAATGCATCAAATAAGGTTTTCAATTCGACTATATGTCGGTTAAGAAAATCCATTCAAATTTGTTTCTAGGTGAATTTGATTGCAAACATGAAAAATTCATGGAAAATAGCTCATTTTAATGAGAACTTAGAAAATGAGTGGAAAAATATATGAGCTTTTAGTCTTACTTTTTCTATTTTCAATTGAAACCTTAGTAGTTGGATAAGAAATATTTTTCACTAAAAATAAGGTTTGAGATGTAGCACTTGTTATGTCAATGAGTGTTTCTCTTATATAAAGTACTTGCAATCAAAGAACTACAAAGGAAAAACTTGATTCAAAACAACTATTTTTCATGTAAATGAGACATACCCTTAGGTAATCCAAATGTCGATGGGGGTCGTGATCATATTACAATGAGCATGTGGGCAATCGGGTGAGATAATCGGGTCATTGAGGAAGTGAAGACAACATTATTTAGTCTAATATATCTAAGAAATGTGGTAGAATAAGATAGTGTTATTATTTACCATTATGCACGTCCCACGTGAGCACCTAGAATCGGGAGAACTCCCCCATTTACCCATAAATGAGGCCCGACTACTCGATACCTATGGGTAACACCTATCCAGCCTTGTGTTCAATTTTTGATCAATTTATTTTTAACATAAGTGTAATGTATGGTATTGTAAGGCTACTATACAAACAAATATAGTGGTATTATAGCAGACAATTAGACAATTAATAGTTAAAACCACTGTTCTAAAAAACCCGCCTAGGATCCGCCTAGGCTTAAGGCTTGGGAGAAATGCCTCGCCTTACACTTTTCACGCCTTATTCTTGGTAAAATCCTTAAGGCGCACTTTTTTCTAAAAACAACAATGATTTAGTGAAACGATGTCGCCTTTTAAAGAATTTGTTTACAAATCGGACCATTATCTCATCCAAAATAATCAAATAGTATTTTAATTTGCATATATTCAGACATATTTTTATGATATATATGCAATTTTTGTATTTTAATAGCCTTGTTATGGTTACAAAATATTAAAATATATTAAGAAGGCCTAAACGCCTTTTCACGCCTTTTTACGCCTAAGCCCGTCTAGGCTTCTAAGGCTTGGCCTTCACGCCTCAATCACGTCCCGCATTTTTTAGAACCTTGGTTAAAACACAACTAACTCCTAGTACCTTTAATAAGGAAAACTCCTCCTCTTTACTCGTGAGGGTAGGTGAAGCCTAACTGGGGATATTGCTCCTCGTGTTATTATTTCGGCATTATTACAAGTTTACATTATTTATAATCCACTCCTACACATATCATTAATAAACTAGCATGCAACCCATGTGATGCACGAACGTTTTGAAAATTTTCTTTTATAGTAAGTTTTAAAATTTTCATTGGATGAAAATTGTCTTTCTTGTGGTTTTGACGAAATGATACATCCATATTAGTGAAGAGTAATCAAGAATCGTCTTTGCTATTGATTTTTTTCCAAACAATCATATACTATAAATCTATAAAGGAGAATCAACAACATAAAATCGTAATTTATATTGTCATTGGTAAAGAAATGAAAATAGATAAAAAAAAAATTTAACATTAAATATGCACCATGGTGCACCATCATATACCATGTTCCTGTCATGTTTGTATCTTCTTTTGGGAATTTCTTCAAACAGTAAATATACACCATGATCAACTCATGAGGCCAATTAGACTCCTCAACATAAAAAATTCTCAACTATATATACAATGTAAAAGAGATAAACAACATGAAGGAAATAATTTTTATAATAAAACAAATGAGTCAAATGAAAAAAAATTCCCAACCTCTTGTCATGTCTTTGTGCTTCCTTGTGGCATTTTGCTGAATCTTAAATATGCACCATTGGAAACTCCTACGATAAGCTGGAGTCTTCAAAATTATATATTACACAATACATATACAATTTAAAAGGGATATACAATTTAACTAAAATAATTTATATTAAATACTCAACTAAAGATGGGATCAAAACCATATAAGTGAATATAGTCAATGAAATTGCTAACTCATATGTTCCTTTAATTCAAGTTTTGTAAAATTTTCATTTTGTGGGATATTCCTAATATACAAATTCGAAACCTTAAAATTAAACTTCTTATTATTCTTAAGATTCTTCAAAGTTAAAGGAATTATTAAACTTTTAGTTTATCCTATAGTCATTATTAGGAATATTATGTAGATTCAAACCCTAGATTCATTAGCGTCAGCTGCATTAATTCTAGAAAACCTATCTTCACTATTATTAAACTAATATACTGAATCCGATTTTCAGTAAGACACATGTATATTTCTATAGAAGTAGCTCATATAGTTTGTGACTTACCCCCACCCCCTCTCTCAGTGGGCAATCATAAGTTAAATGACACTTGATGGTGTAAATAAAATTCGACACGCTCATAAAGGTAGGGATGGCATGGTACATTCTTAACCTTCCAACTAGGGATGTAAACGGATATTCAAAAATCTGCATCCGTTCGATATCTGAATCCGAATTTGCGGATATTTATCCTAAAAAATGGAAACGGATACGAATATGTATACTCTATAAGAATATCTGAGAAAATGGATACGGATGCGGAGAGTACTAGTATTCGACACGGATAATCCATATCCATTGCAGAGTATCCATTTTACCGAATATTTGTTTTATCGGATATTCGTTTTACTGGATATCCATATCCGTCTAACATTAGTTCAAAATATTGCTTATATAATATTGTAGCTATAAACTAACACTTAAAATAAAAGTTGGGGGTATAAGTTTTATGAAAAGTTTAAAATCTAACCTAATAAACTAAAAGCACAAATCAGTTTTCCCCCATTTGCCAAAAACACACATGCTCAAACCCTCTCTCTCCTGTCCTGCCGAAACCCTTCCTCTCCCTCCTATCCCACCGATTTCTTCTTCCCTCCTCTGTCTCCCCGGTCGCTGCCTCCCTCCGATCGCCAGCCGCCAGTCGTTTCCCCTATCCAACAGGTATTGTTTTTTTGGTTGGATCTGGTATACGGGATTCCGAATTAGATTCCTCTTTTGTTTTCCATTCCGTTTTTTTTTTGTTAGATCTAGTATACATCATATTTCTATCCTTCCTAGTGGATTATTTTCAATCAGAATTCAGAAAAAATACCACAGGTACATGGATTGTTTTCCTTTAAAAATGCATGGGTACATGGATTGTTTAAAAATACACGGGTATATTTTTTTCCATTCAAAAAAGAATACCACACTCACTTCTTTAGAAATTCATTCAGATAAAAAAAATGTTTTACATCATTCAAATGCTAAAAAAATAAACAGTCCTTCAAATATATGTATAACCAAACTAATGTTATAAAAATTAATAGATTGTTTACTATCCCTGAAATATATGTATAATCAAATTAATGTTATAAAATATATGTATAATCAAACAAATAGTCCCTGAAATTCATTTACTACATGGATTGTTTACTGTTGTTCTACTATAGTAATTACTTTTATTCATGATTATAGGATTATGTCGGAAGAAGAGGCAAGCCGAACAAATATTTCAACCAATGCATCTTCCCCTACTCCACCTAGCAGTGACAATCAAATCATTTACTTGTTATAGTATTTTCATTATTAGGTAATTTTATTATTGTATGTACTTCGTATTCTACCAATCAATAGGTTTTTTTGGAACTTGAATGTCATGATGGTATAAGGAAAAAATATGGACACACAAATGATTTATGAGTATGGATATTAAAGGTTAGTACTTGAGAATACACTATATATTGACTTACTCGAGTCTACATATATAGGAGTTCCAACTAGTTTGGAAATCTACACAAAATAAGTTAGATTTTATGAGAACTCCATCTCCACAAAGGTTCAAGTTCAATGAAGAAATCCTATCCAAGAAAATCCTCAAGATCAACATAAAGGGAAATGATTTCTATCTTATAACCACTATAAGACAACTGCACTACATAATATTTCATTCCTATTTGCATTGATGATCTCATAAAACACTTCAAGTCTTTTAAAATCAATTTAATTCTTTTATAAACTTTTTTAAAATCATTTTATACAATTTCCAAATGTTTTTTCAATATTAAAACATGGTTTTAAAAGTGTTGCGGGTAAAATTGGGATTTCATAAAGTTATTTTTATTGCTAATTGTTTGCCTGGGTAGAATCCAAAAGCGCTAGAGAATTCAAGGTGTGTTGTGTAATTATTTTTAAACATGTGTTTTGCCTTCATCTGGTTCGTACACATGTTGGTAGCCTAATGGTTGGATTTGTGCTTTCCCTAAGACTCATTATGTATAACCGATCTCATCCCTTGGATCAACCTTATCAATGATCTGCATGCATTGACAGTCAATCCTTATGAACCCAGTTTAAACCAATCAACAAACGTTTAACTCACCGCTTGTGATGAACCATTGGATTAAATTCAATTAGTCAAGAATCAATCCCAACCATAAGATTGAGTTTGAGGTTCTGGATCCTTCTTCATCTAATATAAATAGGACCCTAGGCTCAGCCATTACAGACTTTGGCCAGTTCGTAAAACTTGAGAGAAAAGAGATAGTAGAGAGAGAAGAGAGAGAAAGGAGAAGAGGGGGAAAGAAAATAGAGAGAAAAAGAAAGAAGAAACCCTAGTTTCTTCATCCTCTGAGTGATTTCTCCCAAAATCAAACACCAAAACCTAAACGATCCATATACCAGAAAACCTATTTTTGAGAGTTAGACATTTTAGGGTTTTTGTGTTTTTGGTGTTGAGTTTATTCTTCATTTGAAGACCTCTTCAAGTTCGTAATTCTCTCAGAACTCATCTCTAAGAGAAACTTAAGTTTCATTGTTGAAACTGAGTTTTTCTAAAAAGAGAACATCACCCGATTTATTTTCTTTAACTCTTTTTAGATCTGGTATTTCAGATCTTTTTTGTTTCAAAAAATTTTGAAATTGAAACTTTTAAGTTTCAAAGTATTTTCAGATCTAGTGAGTTGTTTGTGTTTTTGGTTTTCTATTTCATGTTTTATGAAATACGTGTGTACAAAAATAAAAGGAACACAAAGAACGTTTGTTAAAGTATTATAAGGATAACCATAGATCTAAGAAAAAAAGTTTTATGTCAAAATAGGTTGAATCGGTCTTTGCATGTTAAGTCTGAATCTGTTTTTAAAAAATAGACTTCTAGTCTAGTTTGGATCTCAATTGGAGGTTTACATTTTCAAAATACTGAAATTGTTTAAGACCTTGAACCGTATTCTGAGCAAGGTATCCTTGAGATCTATGGATTTATAGAAAGATCAAGAAGTCTTGACTTGAAAATACAAATTCAGAAATAACCTATCATTTTAGATCTATTGTAATTTTATAGGAATGTTTGTATAATTTTGAGAATGTGAGTAGCATGTTTGCATGTAGTAGCACATCACAAACACTATCTCACACGAACACTTAGACATTGTGGTTCTGTCTGAGAATCTTGGATTTTGAACGAGATGCTTGAATCAGAATTCAAAGAGAATGAGATCAAGGAAAAAGCAAAGAAGCAGCAAGAAAAGATCAGTCCAATTCAGATTACCTTTGGAGTGAAGAATCTCAAGTATGTATATTCTGAACTTAGGTTAGGATATTTGTGGTTTTCTTAAGTGTTGTAACTTGATTGTTTGTTCTAGTGAATTTTTGTTTTTTGTCGTAGAGGGAATCGTGGATGTTTTCCTTATTTAAGGGTGTTACCGCGTTAAAAATTCTTGTGTCTATTTCTTTGAATGTTCTTAACTATTGTTGTGATTGGGACTGCATGGTAACTTTAGTAGATGTTTCTTAAAAATTAAAAAGAAGGTAATAAACTATCAAATTTAATCCACACATTCAGAAAAATCTTTTACAACACATCTTTTGTTTTTTTCGAAAAGAGTTTTGCCCAAAAAGTTTATTCGGAGTTTACACAATTTATAACTTATGTTATCAACCTTGTAAACAAGCTTTTGTTATTAAAGTCTTTCTTCAACTGGTATCAGATAAGGGACGCCTTTTGTGATCCTGAAACTTGAGAAATTGTTTTCAAAACTTCTTTCTAAAAAAAATTCTGAATATGGAAGAGAAATTTGAGAAGTTAGGTAACCTATCCACAACACCACTCTTTGATGGAAACAATGTTTCTTATTGGAAAGTACGAATGACTACTTTCATTCAAGGAACCCAAGGTGATGAAGTCTGGGAAATGATTGAAACAGGGTTTGAACATCCTACTAAACCTACTTCAGCCACTGATCCAATCAAAATTAAGAAAGTTATCAGTGAATTTACTAAGGAAGAGAAAAAAGCATCTGTAGGTAGTAACAAAGGAAAGAATTCCATTTTTATGTCCATAAACGAACATGAATTCAAAAGAATATCCATATGTTCACTTCAAAAGAGTCATGGGACACTTTAGTCATTGCTCATGAGGGTGATGAACATGCCAAAGCTGGAAAAACTCAAATGCTCATTCAGCAATATAACACCCTGATTATGAATGATAATGAATATTTTGACGATTTCTACATAAGGTTAATTGATATCTTTACAAAACTTCATGCTAATTGAATAACCTATAGTAGAAAGGAAATTGGTTCAAAGATTCGTAGGTCATGGCCAGCTAAATTTGACAACAAGAGATATGCTATTGAAGAAATGAATGGCCCTAATATGACTCTGAATTACTTAGCAGTAAACTGAGGACTATAGAATTGGAACTAGACTTTAAATAGCAATTGACCAGATAGACTAATAAGGACTCTAATTCAAATGTTGTATTTTCATCCAACTTGTCAGTGCCTAAATTGAACACAATAGATTTTGACACTAACTGTCTTGAAAATCGTGATTTGGAAACCTTGACAATGAAATAGCTATTATGAGTAAGCATTTTAAAAAGACTTTGAAATTTAGAAATGTTGTAGCCTCTAAACAAGGCAAATCAAATTATCAAGGAAATCAATTTCACAGACCTCATGACAGAGATGATACCAAACACACTTATGATAATAGGAGGAATTATGACCTAAATAGACAAAAACCTGACATGAAAGATGTTAAATGTCAGCGTTGTGGTAAACTTGGTCACTATGCCAGTAAATGTCCAACTAGTTTTAATAACAATAACAAGGCTAATATGTGTAACACATGGGACGACTCTAGTGATTCTGATGAGGATGAAACTGAGTCAACCCAGATAAATGAGTACTGCATGTCTTTCTTTGCTAAGATAATATATAATGATGATTCATGATTTCGTACTCATGAACTTGTTATGCCTATTGATGTTGTTAATGATATTCCTGATAATTCTGTTCCTATATCTGCTAAACGATTATGTGCGAGTCAAAGTGAGAATATTGATGACGAATTGAACAAGTATGTGAGTAAAGAACCTATCAAGAACATATGGGACACTTCACATGATGCACATAGTGAGTCTGATGATGATCTGCCTGACCTACATGAGTTATACACTAAAACGGTTAAGAAGAGTGCATGTCTAGAAAAAATGATAAAAACCTTAAGTGAGCGTATCGATCTGCTTAACCAGACCGTTAGGAAGAAAACTGAACATTATACTGCTCAATATGTTGCTCATGGTCTGAGATTGAAGACTATGCCTTAAAAATAAAAGATTTGACTCAAAAGAACCAAGAATTTGAATAAAAATACAAGGCAACCCTTATTGAACTAGAAGAGTCAAAGCAAAAGGTTTCAAATCTGTTTAAAAAATGTCAACACTTTCAAACACAAACCAAATCTTATGAAAAAATTATTACTGTAAGCAAATTTGACTATGAAGATAAGTCTGGCCTAGTCTTTGGAGAAATAGTGCATACAAGTAAGGCCAAAATTTCTCCTGAAAATGTTAATTTTATGAAACAAGGCCAAACTGGTCAAAATGTTCAAAAAGGTGAATCTAGTCTCAATGTTTGTCAAACAACACATAATTAGTACAATCAATAGTTGAAACCAAGTGGTCAGACCAAATATGTTTGTCCTTCTGCCCAGACCAAAGATAGAAACCTAAACCTAATGACAACTAGACTACTGTACCCAATAGTGAAGAGTGCGCTTTTGTTCAAACAAAGAAATTATTTAATTAAACTCAGTTTTTCAATTAAATCCTAAAACATGCATCTAGGTACGATTGAAATCAATACGATCTTGCAAGACCAGTCAATCACAAACAAAACACACAAATGAGGAAAAATCCCTTAAAGGGGCAAAACCTTTTATTTTCACTATAATTTGTAAAAGACGGTTTACACGGATTACAATGAAAAAACGAGTGACATATGAAATACCCTCAGGTGTCGGTTTCGATGTTGTCAGCTGGAATCTCCTGCAAGAACTCCAGATGGGCGACAATAAAGAAGAGACGGCTTCTCCACAAGTTACTCCAGATGAGTAAAAACAATCCTCTTGAAGGTTTAAAGATTCACATACATATATGGGAGTTGTTATGTGAATAAAGAAGGCATAAAACCTTAAAAGATGAAGTATATTTTCTGGGCTGTTAATCGCAGAAATCGTGTGCGAAAAACACTTGGAAAATGTGTAGAATGAACCCAGATATTTACACAAAAATCGAGGCAGCGACGTTACTTGAATGAGTTCGTGTGACATCCTCATGTCTCTTGAACGACAGAATGATGTCGTTTGAATGAGCTCGTTGACCGAGGAATCTCCTCTTTTACACTTAGAGAATTTTATGCTTTTTGATAGAAACAAATCAGACTTCGAAAAATATTTTCTAAAAAATTCCCAAATATTTATGCAAATATAAACAACTCCAATAAATCATTTTACCAATAATACGAAGTGGAGTAGTGGGAACAGTTGAGCAGCACGTCGCATGTAGCATGATGCACTTGCGAAGATGGTTGATGTATGGATTCGGATCCCATCGTGGATGATCGCGTTGACTTTCCGAATGTAGCGGTATCAGACATACATACTGTGATCTAGGACAAATAAAAAATTCCTAGATTCTACACCGGACGTTTATAAAATTATGTCCTTACAAATATTCCCCTATGTCTATGCTGGTACATACATAAAAAAATCTGAATTATGTTATCTCCATAAAACTAAAGACATATAAGATAATATTCTCATGAAACCCTCAAACTCTGAATACTAAATGACATGTCGTCAATCAAACATCAACATCTTCAAATCTCCAGCTCTTCAGAAACTCTCAAAGCTTTTCTCATCAGGGTGTGCAATCCAGTAATCATTAATTTTATACCTACACTGATACGACGCAAATATTGCGTATTTCACCCGTTATCCTACGCGTTATTAGCCCCCTCGGGTATCTTAATCCCTATACTTATGTTCGTTAACCAGACAACCTCGGATTTCTATGTTAACATGTTTTGCAGGGGTTAATTGAGCTTTTGTAGGTATTTAGGTACTAAGTATGAAGTTCGGACGCGTTCCGCTCGATTACCGTACACAATCGCACGTTCAAGGGCATTTTAGTCATTTTACAGATTGGGCACCTGGCCCAACATCTTCATGGAAGTTGTATCCCTCCTCGCAAGCTTCGCGTGTCCACAAACGGTGCGCGATTCTGATTCATAACGAAGAAGTTACGTTGATTTTAGCGGAGGAGAAATGCAAGCCAAAACAGGGGAAAATGCAGTCTGCCCCTGCTTGGTCGATCGATCGACCAAAGGGTAGATCGATCGACCTTTCCCATTTTTGCCCCGTCTTATATGGTAGATCGATCGACGATTTGGTAGATCGATCGACCCCCTATTTTTCAGCAGATATTTTGCATTTCTTTTCTCTTTTCTTTTCTAAATTAATTCCCACTTGGTATATAAGCCAATGTTGATGTAATAAACAGAAGTGAACGTTTTTAGCTTAGTTTTTAGTTAGGGTTTGGGGTTTTGATTGGTTTTTCTTCTTCCCCTCTTGGATTAACACACTAATTGGTTGTAAGATTAACTATTCATCTTCCCTCTCCATTAATCTAGTTGTATTTCATTCTTTCCTTGCTTTCTAGATAGTTTCCATGCTTTCATAATTAGATTTATTGCTTTATTTATTTCTTTTCTAGTTTAATTAGTGTAAATTAGTTTAATTCATGCATAGACCTTAGATAAATAGGGT
Source organism: Sambucus nigra (assembly GCA_949130495.1). NCBI lineage: Eukaryota > Viridiplantae > Streptophyta > Magnoliopsida > Dipsacales > Adoxaceae > Sambucus > Sambucus nigra. The sequence goes on along the minus strand of OX422221.1, from coordinate 79,708,567 downwards.
CGGGATTGTTTTTCCGCCATTTTCGGGCCCCGAGCTCCGAAAACTAGGTTTTGTGTAAAACTGCGTTTAATTGAAACCGCGCGTATCAAAGTTGGATTGCTAAGCGTTTATCTTTCTTTGTCACGCAACGTTAGAGTTTATAGCGACAATCCGAATTTAATCCGCGTGTGATCATTTTTCAGTTAAATGTTTTATCTCGCAACTTTGGGTTAAATTCCTTCTTGCGTGATGTTTATGCTTAGTTGAAAATGCTCGATTAAATTGCTTTCGAACCGAAATTCTAATTAGTAGTTGTTTCAGCCCGTGAATGCGTGTATGCGATCCCGATCCTCGCTTTACTTTAATTTAGCTTTAACTTCTCTTTTCTTTTGTTACCACAACCACCCTATCACCTTTTCTTATTTCTTTTACACCATATTTATTCCTGAAGTTATAAAACAATTAAAGTCTAAAATTCAATCACTCCCTGTGGATTTTCGATACCCGACTTACCGCTTTACTTGCTTGTCAAGTGTAGTTGTAGTTTAGGTTCTTTTGCATGTCGAGCGGGAGCCGAAATCAACGATAGTGTCCCTACACGAACACTCGGTTTCCCTCGCATCAAAATGGCGCCGTTGCCGGGGAGTAATTGTTTTAGATAGTAATTGTTTTGTTATTTCGTAGTATTTTTCCTTTTGTATTTGTATTCTTTGTTTTAACCTTTTTTGCAGGATAGCATACTTTGAGCGCTAAGAAACTTTGATTCGCGGTTGCTCACTTTATTCCTTGGATTCTCCATCTTTCAACAACGAGGTAATCATGTCCTATTATTATAGTTATTACGGTTATTCTAATGATTCATACTTTGGGGATAGTTTTCAAGTTTTCCATTTTCAAGATTTTCTTGAAAATGAAAGACTTGAAAACATTTATCGAAATGAAAATCGTTATTGGGAGCTTGAGTTGGATTCATTATTCGAATCCAATGACGATTCTTATTTCATTACTTTCGAAGACGAGTTTCAACCAAATGAGGAGTCCGAGGCTCTTGAGCCGAGGAAGCCTACTTTGGAAGAGACTTTGCTTCTTTACTCCCAAGGTTTGGAAAGCCTAAATGATGCTGGAATGAGACTAGGTGCACTTTCCGATGAGATGAATTCTTATGCACAAAACAACGAGGAGGTGGAAACTTGTGTTTCACCTCACTTTTTCAGAGAATTTCTTATCGAATGTGAATCTTTCTCCTCCGAAATTCAATCTCCTTCTGACGATGAGTCGATTGAGATTGAATTTGTTTCATCACCATATACGTTTTCCGTCATTGAACCATTAGAATTACCGGTTGATTCCTATGAGTCGGTAGAAACTTTTAAAACTTCTACACTTTTTTTCCGACGAGGACTCTTTACCGGACTTGTTTTCAATGGATCCTATCCCCGTGTGTGCACTATCTCCCATTCCACTTGAAAAACCTTTGGGAGATGAATCGACTTTTCTTGGATCTCTAGTGTACCTTTCCCCCTTGTTATCCAAATCCCCCATCGTCCGCCCAAAATTTCAAATTGGCGATGGTTCACTTTTTTCACCACCCACATGCCTTCCGTTGTTCAAACGGAATTCATATCTTTCGGGAGGCATGTTCGCTTTTGAGGGTCCACCGTTGATCTTTCAAAGTCAAATCCCTTTTTGGGTGGACCCTCAACTATTTAGACTTCTAGTGTATAGTTAGTGTGAAGCCTAAATAGTAGGTTGTAAATAGTTAGCTTTTTAATTTTCTTTCTTTCCTTTTTTTTTCTTTCCTTTTAATTTAGTCTAGTGTAATTAGTTAACTTTTTGTTATTTGTTTTTGCTATGCTCGGTACTAACTTGTTTGGTAGATTCCTTTGGACTCGTGCTTATGGAGATCTCTCCAATTTTGGGTAATATCGTTCTTTTCCTCTCTTTGTGTTGTGTTCTTAATGCGCATTGAGGACAATGCAACATTTAATTTAGGGGGTGTAGGATATTCTATCCATTTCATGTGTAGTCCATGGATTTGCTCACATTTAGTTACTAAGTATGCCTTTTTGTGAAAAATTTAAAAAATTTTAAAAATATTTTCTTTCTTTTTTCTCCTTTGTTGGGCATTTTGCCTTGTTTCCAGTGATAAATTTCAATAATTGCCCGATCCAATAGACAACTCAATGATGCATGTTCTCGATTTTAGAAGTTATTAGACTTTAGTCTTCAAATCATTGATATTGTGAATAACTTCATGAATTAAACTTTATCCCATGAGCATATGCACTTTCCTTGTTATATTGATTTGGTTTAAGATTTTTATAACTCGGTAATCTTTTGTTGCATTGTATATACTTACACCGAGTAAGCTTCGTACCTTTCATCGTTTGTGAGTGTTATACACTATTCTTTTCTCATTGAAAACGTTGAATTCGTTGGTAATCTCACTATTCTTTCATTGATCGTTCATTAATTGAGTCCATACTTGAAATGTGTTACTTGAGCATGATTTTCATATATTGTTTTGACTCGAGAATTGCGTAAACTTTGTGAAATGATCATAGGCCTTCTTTGTTTTATCGCCCATATGACCTTGACCTCACCTTTTATATGTTCCCTAGTCAACCCACTTGAGCCTAAATATAGCCTTTCGTTTCATAACCCCAATCCCATAACCAACTCTAAATTGGAGTTATAAACCATACAGACACTTTCCATACCTTTGTTTGGAATGTTACTTGGGATTGAATGATGTTTTTGTGATGTCGGTTGCAATTTAGGCATTTGAGAGTTTGATAAGCAAAGAAAAGAAAGAAGAAAAGAAAGTGTAGTCAAAAAGAGAAAGCAAAAAGAAAAAGAAAACAAAAGAAAACAATAGAAAAAGAAGAAAAGAAAAAGAAAGAGAAAGTTGTAAATATTGTTTTTTGTGTTCAATAAGCTTTGATTACTCTCCCGATGATATATCTAATGCTTGTTTTGGAACTTGTTTTTCCAATTTTGTTATTGCACGCATTCTCCCATTATCCCGAGTTTTCATTCCGAACACTTTGAATCCGTACATATACCTTTCGTTTCGCACCCTACCCAAACCTACATTATAACCCTATTAAAGTCCTATGTGATCTTAGGGTGCATTTAATTTAAAAGTCATAATAGTTTTGATAATCTGTGAAAATACATTTCGCCTCTTTTAGTGTGCGGTATCCTTTCATTGAGATTACAGCGTTCTTCATTTGTGACATGTGTGCGGCCTAGTTTCCATTTACATTTACTCTTTATGCCCGCATGTCCCGTGTATTACCTCCCTGTTTTGAGTGAATTCGCTTGATGAGCGTAATGCCCGTGAGGATTGAATATATGCTTGCTTTAATGTATATCCGGTTTATTTAAGTTTTTAGCCAAATCATACTTTGCATATGCTCACTCCCCTACCACATGTTAGAGTTTCAATTCATTGAGGTGCATTCAACCTGTTAATAACGACGGACTTTAGCTTGAATTCATTCAATTTGCTAATAACATGTTTGAAATCTTTTTCGTTGTTGTTGAGTTTGTCGCATGTTGGGTTGGGCATATTTTGAGGAAACTATGTGATGTTTGTGGGTATCATCCCTGAAAACCCTCACGAGACGACACTCGTCCACTAGGGTAACCTATGGCTTTAACGGCTTATTGCATACGCTAAATGCAATCGAATCGCCCGCGAAAGTGGCCTTATGCATTTATACCATATTTTTGTACTTCTCCTGCTTTTGGTTTACTTGTTTTTCTTGTTGCATCCTATTTCATTGCTAGGGACTAGCAATGTGTAAGTTAGGGGGTGTGATACGACGCAAATATTGCGTATTTCACCTGTTAACCTACGCGTTATTAGCCCCCTCGGGTATCTTAATCCCTATACTTATGCTCGTTAACCAGACAACCTCGGATTTCTATGTTAACATGTTTTGCAGGGGTTAATTGAGCTTTTGTAGGTATTTAGGTACTAAGTATGAAGTTCGGAAGCGTTCCGCTCGATTACCGTACACAATCGCACGTTCAAGGGCATTTTAGTCATTTTACATATTGGGCACCTGGCCCAACATCTTCATGGAAGTTGTAGCCCTCCTCGCAAGCTTCGCGTGGCCGTAAACGGTGCGCGATTCCGATTCATAACGAAGAAGTTACGGCGATTTTAGCGGAGGAGAAATGCAAGCCAAAACAGGGGAAAATGCAGTCTGCCCCTGCTTGGTCGATCGATCGACCAAAGGGTAGATTGATCGACCCTTCCCATTTTTGCCCCGTCTTATATGGTAGATCGATCGACGATTTGGTAGATCGATCGACCCCCTGTTTTTCAGCAGATATTTTGTATTTCTTTTCTCTTTTCTTTTCTAAATTAATTCCCACTTGGTATATAAGCCAATGTTGATGTAATAAACAGAAGTGAACGTTTTTAGCTTAGTTTTTAGTTAGGGTTTGGGGTTTTGATTGGTTTTTCTTCTTCCCCTCTTGGATTGACACACTAATTGGTTGTAAGATTAACTATTCATCTTCCCTCTCCATTAATCTAGTTGTATTTCATTCTTTCCTTGCTTTCTAGATAGTTTCCATGCTTTTATAATTAGATTTATTGCTTTATTTCTTGCTTTTCTAGTTTAATTAGTGTAAATTAGTTTAATTCATGCATAGACCTTACATAAATAGGGTCGGGATTGTTTTTCCGCCATTTTCGGGCCCCGAGCTCCGAAAACTAGGTTTTGTGTAAAACTGCGTTTAATTGAAACCGCGCGTATCAAAGTTAGATTGCTAAGCGTTTATCTTTCTTTGTCACGCAACGTTAGAGTTTATAGCGACAATCCGAATTTAATCCGCGTGTGATCATTTTTCAGTTAAATGTTTTATCTCGCAACTTTGGGTTAAATTCCTTCTTGCGTGATGTTTATGCTTAGTTGAAAATGCTCGATTAAATTGCTTTCGAACCGAAATTCTAATTAGTAGTTGTTTCAGCCCGTGAATGCGTGTATGCGATCCCGATCCTCGCTTTACTTTAATTTAGCTTTAACTTCTCTTTTCTTTTGTTACCACAACCACCCTATCACCTTTTCTTATTTCTTTTACACCATTTTTATTCCTGAAGTTATAAAATAATTAAAGTCTAAAATTCAATCACTCCCTGTGGATTTTCGATACCCGACTTACCGCTTTACTTGCTTGTCAAGTGTGGTTGTAGTTTAGGTTCTTTTGCATGTCGAGCGGGAGCCGAAATCAACGATAGTGTCCCTACACGAACACTCGGTTTCCCTCGCATCATACACACATGAGATAAAACAAATACCCATGACACGCAACAGTTTGAAATATAATGATATGCAAAAAATCAAAGATCAATTAAGATTTAAGCAAATCATTAATAAATCAACAAAAATATTCTCCCCCATAATTCATTCTCCCCCTTTTTATGATGTTCCCAAATAGACAGATATGAGAAGCATAAATATAAAAAATGTTACAAGGTAATAAACTTTCTATTTTTGAATTTTTCAAAAAATTTCACAAAAAATATACAACAAAGAATCACGCCATGAAAGAACACAAAAACAACCAAGTCGGTGATAGCGGAAATGCAGGGATGTGATCAAATTCGATTGGAAAATCAATGCATAAAAACATGACATATGTGCACGATGAATATCGGATACTCCTAACAAATGAAATCAACATCTTCATTTGGTGTAAAAAGATGGAAATATGAGACATTGACTCAATCAAATCAACAAATCAAAGCTTAAAGTGATTTCCACACCAATAACGTCCAAAACGATTTAATGCTTTTTCAAGATTTTCAAGAAAGTGCAAACCCGTTTAAATTCTCCAATCAAACTCCCTCAGATTTATATTTTGAATAGAGGTAATCTAAATTCTCAAACTTTGGAGAATTGATGGTGAAACCTAATGGCCCATATTTGGCATGAATTGCTTTTTATTACCTTTAAATTTTTTCGGGCTCTTTTAAATATCTTTGGGCCCAAGATAATAAAATTCCTCAATTTTTTAGGTCTAATTTAAATGGTGGCTTAATCGCAAAGGATTGATAAGAACATTTCGTAGCCCTTCACCATTTATAAAATACCACACAATCTCACCAAACGGCTTTTTTACATGCATTCCAATTTTGTCAAGTTTTGTCGCATATTGTTCATTGTATAGACAGAATTGAGATGGAAACGCTCAAGACAATATGTGATAGACAAGTACAATAATCAAATAAAGCCGTTCATGTGTACAATAAAGGAGATAAGGAGCTAAACATGTAGAAAAATATCACTAATCACATCTCAAAGACTCCAAATAATGTAAAGCACATGGATGCAATGATGTAGCATCTCAAATCACTATCAAACACTCACATGGATAAATGGAATGAAAGTTTGTGACTCGGCTATCTTAAATGCTCATTCATAAAAGGTGCAAACAAAATACAAAAATCTTTTTGTGCTTTTCTAAAATTTTATAAAAACAAAATCTTTTTGGATTTTTCAAAAAAAAATATAAAAAGAAAAAATAATAATACAAATGATACATGCTAGCAATAGGCAAAAGAGACATCATGTAAATCACCCTATGCTAGAAAACATGTCAAGACCTCAACCGGGAAGAGTGGTGGAGTTTTCCAAAGATGATGACATCTTTCAAACCAACTCCATAAGATCATGTGTGGTCTTGACCAAAAACTTCATTTGCTCGCAAATATGTGCAAACTCTCTATCATTATGTGCAAGCAAAGTATCATGAATGGGTGCATGTGAGGGGACATGTTAAATGGCATGATATGGCATAAAACCCAACTTAGAACAAAACTTCCTAAGGTGTCCTCACTTCTTGCAGTGGGAGAAAACATAAACCGGTTTAGGAATTATTTTATCGAGAATTTTGGGATGAGCTTTCCTAGACGGACACCCATGAGACTCACTCACCAAAGTGGAGATAGGCTCAGGTGCATTAAAAGTATTTAATGCACCATCATTAACTTTTCCAACATACTCACTATCATTCAAGACGGGATAGGTAACCATCTTATCAACCTTCTCAGATGTGTTCTCTAATGAGACTTGGACCTCTCGTTCTTGTTTGAGATCATCCTCGAGATAGGATACACGTGTCGTCATACTAGACACCGTGTTGGTCAAGTAACATTTTTCCCTTTTTAGCTCATGATTCTCTTCCTTCAACTCATAAATCCGAAGAATTAGGATCCTATTTGACCTTTTTGTTTCCATGGTCTCGATAAACAACTTTCTAAAAGCTTTTCGGATCACACTTTCATCTCCATTCTCACCATTACTATCACTTAGGTAGAGGGCATGGCAACTTTATTACCCTCTCTCCTAAGTCTAGTGGGACACTCAAATTTCTTGTACCCTTTCCATCGCACTCAAAACATCTTATCTTCTCAACGTTTTCCTCTCTCTCTCTTTTTCATTCTCACAATAACTCCCTCTCTCTCTCCAAACAGTCTTAAATCTTTCTCTAAAGTGGTGATCCTAAGAACTAACGCTTTGTTACGCTTTTTGGTTTTAAATGACTCAGAATATAAATCAGCATAAGTGCGTTGAAGATCACTCTCTCTCTCTCACTTCCATCATCCTCCCCCTCACTCACTTCGTTCTCACCGTCAAGGTGTCCCTGTGAAGCAGCATTTTCATCGTCGTGAGGAGCACTAGAGGTACTCACATGACTAGACATGAATGTGGTGAAGTTACACTTACGCGGTGACTCGTCTCCAGAGTCCACTGACTCTAGCTCACTATCGTCACTAAGGGGAGCATTAAGGACAGCTTTGCCATTTTCTTTTGCAAGTCTGTTCAGCGTAGTAGCACACTCAAAAGCTCTATGACCCTTACCATCTCACTCATAGCATCTCTCACCGTCTTTCTTAAGAGGGTATTTAAAATATTTTTCATTTTTCTTTTCAAACTTATTTTTCTCAAAATTCTTTTTATCTTTGAAATTTCCATTTTTCTTGAATTTGAGAATTTTCTTTAATTTTTTTGCAAACAGAGACAAAACATCTAAATCAAAGTCACACTTGGATTCAAATGTTTCTATCTCCATTTTTCTAGATGACTCAACTCTCTTTCTTTCTGACCCTTCACTCTTCTTATCCTGGGCATTAAGTGCAATTTCCTTATCTTTAGGCTTGACAAATTTAGGAAACATATCAATTTCATACGTTTGTAAGTCTCCTATAAGTTCCTCTAATTTAAGTGTGTTTAAATTACCCATAGAATTTAGCACAGTGACTTTAGGGATAAAACTCTTAGGCAGTGATCTTAGAATCTTTTAAACAACTCTAGCATTAGGAATGTGTTCACCAAGATTAAATCTAGTGTTTACAATATCAGACAACCTAGCATAAAATTCATCAAAACACTCAGTCTCAAGCATGGTGATAGTTTCAAATTGAGTTGTTAAGTTTTACAGTTTTGATTCTTTCACAGCATTAGTTCCTTCATGGGTAAGTTGTAAAACATCCCACGCCTCTTTTGATGCTGTACACATCATTATTCGTCGGAACTCGTCAGGTGTGACGGATCCAGAAATATCACTTAGACCCTTAGAGTTAAAAGATGACCATTTAAATTCATCTTCAGTCCATATAGTCACAGATTTTGAATTAGTCACGTTATCAACGGTGATGGAGGGAAGTGTCCACCCTCTTTCAACCAAAATCCAAACTCTTTCATTAATGGCTTTTAAAGCAGATTTCATGCAGGCTTTTTCGTAACACATAATTTGTCCCGTTAAAAGCTGGTATTTTATTATATAATTTCTCCATATTGAACACGCCCTTTTTCAAAAATCACATTTTTCAGAAAATTGATACCTTAGAAAAAATTTGCGGAAAATTACATGGTATGATTGAGTAATTGGCTCTGATACCAATTTGAAGAGTGCGCTTTTGTTCAAACAAATAAATTATTTAATTAAACTCAGTTTTTAAATTAAATCCTAACACATGCACATGCATCTAGGTGTGACTGAAATCAATATGATCATGCAAGAACAGTCAATCACAAACAAAACACACAAATGAGGAAAAATCCCCCAAATGGGAAAAACCTTTTATTTTCACTATAATTTGTAAAAGACGGTTTACACGGATTACAATGAAAAAAAGAGTGACATACGAAATACCCTCAGGTTTCGGTTCGATGTCGTAGATTGGAATCTCCCGCAAGAACTCCAGATGGGCAGCAATTAAGAAGATACGACTTCTCCACAAGTTACTCCGGATTAGTAAAAATAATCCTCTTGAAGGTTTAAAGATTCACATACATATATGGGAGTGCTTATGTGAATAAAGAAGGCATAAAACCTTAAAAGATGAAGTATGTTTTCTGGGCTCTTAAGCATAGAAATTGTGTGAGAAAAAGACTTGGAAATCATGTAGAATGAACCCAGATATTTATACGAAAATCAAGGTGGCGACGACACTTGAACGAGATCGCGCGACATCCCTATGTTGCTTGAAAGACAGAGAGATGTATTTCGAACGAGTTCGTGCGACATCCTCATATCGTTCGAACGACAGAGTGATGTCATTTGAATGAGCTCGTCGACCGAGGCAACTCCGCTTCTACACTTAGAAATTTTTTTCTTTTTGATAAAAACAAATCAGACTTCGAAAAATATTTTCTAAAAAATTCCCAAATATTTATGCAAATATAAACAACTCCAATAAATGATTTAGCAATAATGCGAAGTGGAGTAATGGGAACAGTTGAGGAGCACGTCGCATGTAGCATAATGCACGTGTGAAGATGGTGGATGCATGGATTCGAATCAAGGCCGTCGTGGATGATGGTGTTGACGTGCCGAATGCAGCGATATCAGACATACATACTGTGATCTAGGAGAAAAAAAAATCATAGATTCTACCCCGGACATTTATAAATTTATGTCCTTACAAATAGATCCAAGACACTTTTTAAAGACTTTAGCAAAAAAGTCAAGTTCTATACCCATCAGTACTATTCCTACTGCGATATTTTCGGTCACACTCTTGATAAGTGCTTCCAGAAAAGGTTGTACACCCCAACCTACCTAAACTTTAACTATTTTAGGAAATCAAGAAATACTTATGTACTTCCTAGACAGGCCACAAATAACTCCAACTCTAAAAAGAAAATGGGAGGGTCCAAGACTAAGAAAAAAATATTCAGAAAGACCCCTCAAACCTTTTTTAAGTCAAAAGGCCACAAAAATTTTAAAACTAGGCCTATTTGGATTAGAAAAGATGATCTATTACCCCAGCTCAAGTGAAACATTATCATTTCTGCTTTAAAGGCACAAAGCACTTCAACTGGATGGTATTTAGACTCTGGATGTTCTAAACATATGACCGGGGATGAAACCAAATTGAAAAACAAGATAGAATTCCTTGGAGGTAGTGTCATGTTTAGAGATGTTGTTTCATCTCAGATCATAGGTAAGGGATCATTGAGTGATCACGTACGTCCTGAACTGAATAATGTTTTGTTAGTTAAAGGGCTTAAAGACAATCTCTTAAGTGTATCACAATTTTGTGACTCCAATCACTCAGTTACTTTTTTTAAAAATGATTGCAATGTTATTAATGAAAAAGGTAGTTGCATTTTAACTGGAAACAGAGCCCCGAAAAACTATTACACAGTAATCCCAAATTATGGATCTTGTAATGTTACCAAATTAGAGGATTCTGATCTGTGGCACAGTAGATTGGGACACACAAATTATGATAACCTTAAAAGATTGAGTTCCCAAGAAATAGTTAGAGGTATACCTAAAATTAAATTTTTTTTACTCCTGTATGTGGACCTTGCCAAGAAGGCAAAATAAGTAAATCCCCTCACAAGAAAGTTAAAGATGTCCTTACCACTAGGCCTTTAGAAATTATTCACATGGACCTCATGCGTCCTTCAAGAACTGTTAGTTTCTGTGGAAACTCTTACATCCTAGTTATAGTGGATGACTATACTAGATATACATGGGTATCTTTAATGAAACAAAATTCAGATACCTTCAATAAATTCTTAAGAATCATCTTGAAAATTGAGAATGAGAAGGATACCGAGGTGTGTCGAATTAGGAGTGATAGAGGTAGAGAGTTCAAGGACTGCTATTTCTGAGTATTGTGTAGCTAATGGCTATAAACATGAGTTTAGCACTCCCAAAACCCCGCAGCAAAATAGTATAGCCGAACGCAAGAATAGGGCTTTACAAGAAATGGCTAGGGTTATGTTACATGTTAAGAATATCACTAGATATTTTTAGGTAGAGGTTGTCCAAACCGCGTGTCACATTATTAATTGTATCTACCTCAGAAAAAATTCCAAAGAAACCTCTTATGAGTTATGGTTCCAAAAAAAGCCAAACTTAAAATATTTTAAAACCTTCGGGATTATTTGCTACATCTGCAAAGATAGAGAGAAACTTTCAAAATTTGATACCTGAGGAGAAAAGAGAATTTTTCTTGGATATTCCCAAAATAGTAGGGCTTTGCGTGTCTTCAACTATAGAACCAAAACTATCATAGAATCAATTAATGTAATTATAGATGACAAGAGTGTAAGGAGAAATCATAGTCAACCAGTAGCATTTGATGAGGACGAACCTAATTTATCCGTTGATCCTCCAAATGACACTGACTCATTGCCAACTGAGAGTCCTTATGTACCTAATTGGGCTTCTAACGATCATCCCATTGAAACCATCGTCGATAATCCTTCGGAGCCTATTCGAACTAGATCCCAACTTCGACAAGTGGCACAATTTTCTTGTTTTGTTTCTCTTGAGGAACCTAAAAATGTTAATGATGCCCTTACTGACTCATTTTGGATAAATGCTATGCAAGAAGAGTTAATCCAATTCAGGAGTCACGATGTTTGGAATCCGCTTCCTAGACCAAAAGCTTCGAAGGTTATTGGCACTAAATGGATTTTTAAAAACAAAACTGATGAAAATGGGGAGGTCATTAGAAATAAATCTAGGTTGGTGGCACAGGGATATTCCCAGATCGAGGGAATTGATTTTGACGAAACTTTTGCACCCGTCACTCGACTAGAATCAGTTCATCTCTTACTTGCAATTTCTTGTCATATGCAATTCAAATTGTTCCAAATGGATGTTAAATCCTCTATTTTGAATGGAATTTTATCTGAAGAAGTATATGTAGAACAACCCAAAGTATTTGTTGATCCTGTAAACTCGGATTACGTCTTTAGACTTAAGAAATCCTTATGTGGTTTGAAACGAGCTCCTAGAGCTTGGTACGAGCGACTTTCTACCTTTCTAGTGTCTCATAAATTTATTCGCGGCGGAAATAATCAAACATTATTTGTTCGAAAGGAAAATCAGCATGTCTTAATCGCACAAGTATATATGGACCTGTCCTAAACAAGTTGAGAATTTCTTTTGATATCATGCACACCGAATTTCAAATGTCTCTAATGGGTGAACTACAATATTTTTTGGGTTTACAAGTAAAACAATGCAGTGATGGTCCTTTTATATCTCAATCCAAGTATGGTGCAGATTTAGTTAAAAAATTTGGCTTAGAAAATTCTAAACCTTCTAGAACCCCCATGAGTACTTCAACTAAACTTTCTAAGGATGACAATGGGAAAAGTGATGATCCCACTCTTTATAGAAGTATGATAGGGAGTTTACTGTATCTTACCGCATCTCGACCCGACATATCCTTTGATGTTTCTATCTGTGCTAGATATCAAAGTAACCCTAAAGAATCTCACATATTAAGTGTGAAAAGAATTATTAAATATATTAAGGGTACTCTAAAATTTGGTATTTGGTACACAAGCGATATGACTAGTTCTATTGTAGGATACACCGATGCCGATGGGGATGGTTTTTCTGGCGATAGTAAGAGCACTTATGGTGCTTGCTACTACGTAGGCAATAATCTCGTAGGTTGGTCATGTAAGAAACATAATTGTATTTCATTATCTAACGAGTTGTTATTCACAATTACTATGGATTAGACATATGCTTAGTGATTATGGTCTCACCGAAAAATAATTAACCATGTTTTGTGATAACCAAAGTGCCATTAATATTTCCAAAAATCTTGTAATGCACTCACGAACTAAGAATATTAAGATTAGACATCATTTATCCGTGACCTTGTCGAATCCAAAGATCTCATTATTGAATATCTGAACACTCAAAAACAGCTCGCAAATCTCTTTACTATACCTTTAGATAACATACGATTTGAGTATTTACGCACAGCTATAGGCATTATAACCCTCAATTAATCTTTGCTTATTTTTATTTGTATCCCTTGTATATTTGAGAAAAAATGGTGGAGAAGATCTTGAGTATTTCTTATCGATTCTTCTATTTATTCCTGATTCTAACTCAACCAATATGCCATTTAGTCTTTTAAAATCAATTTAATTCTTTTATAAACTTTTTTAAAATCATTTTATACAATTTCCAAATGTTTTTTCATTAATTAAAACATGGTTTTAAAAGTGTTGTGGGTAAAATTTGGATTTCAACAAGTTATTTTTATTGCTGATTGTTTGCCTTAGTAGAATCCAAAAATGATAGAGAATTCAAGGTGTGCTGTGTAATTATTTTCAAACACGCGTTTTGCCTTCATCTGGTCGTACACATATTGGTAGCCTAACGGTTGGATTTGTGCTTTCTCGAAGACTCATTCTGTATAACCAATCTCATCCCTTGGATCAACCTTATCAACGATCTGCATGCGTTGAGAGTCAATCCTAGTGAACACAGTTTAAACCAATTAACAAACGTTTAACCCACCGCTTGTGATGAACCGTTGGATTAAAGTCAATTAGTCAAGAATCAATCTCAGCCATAAGATTGAGTTTGAGGTTCTGGATCCTTCTTTGTCTAATATAAATAGGACCCTAGGCTCAGCCATTACAGACTTTGGCTAGTTTGTAAAACTTGAGAGAAAAGAGAGAGTAGAGAGAGAAGAGAAAGAAAGGAGAAGAGAGGGAACGAAAAAGGAGAGAAAAATAAAGAAGAAACCCTAGTTTCTTCATCCTCTGAGTGATTTCTCCCAAAACCAAACATCAAAACCTAAATGATCCATATACCTAAAAACCTATTTTTTAGAGTTAGACATTTTAGGGTTTTTGGTGTTGAGTTTCTTCTTCATTTGAAGACCTCTTCAAGCTCTTGATTCTCTCAGAAATCATCTCTAAGAGAATCTTAAGTTTCATTGTTGAAACTGAGTTTTTCTAAAAAGAGAACATCACACGATTTATTTTATTTTACTCTTTTTAGATCTGGTATTTTAGATCTTTTTTGTTTCAACAAATTTTGAAATAAAAACTTTTAAGTTTCAAAGTATTTTCAGATCTAGTGAGTTGTTTGTGTTTTTGGTTTTCTATTTCATGTTTTATGAAATACGTGTAGACAAAAATAAAAGGAACACAAAGAACTTTTGTTAAAGTTTAGAAAGGATAACCATAGATCTGAGAAAATAAGTTTTATGTCAAAATATGTTGAATCAGCCTCTGCATGTTAAGTCTGAATCTATTTTTACAAAATAGACTTCTAGTCTAGTTTGGATCTCAATTGGAGGTTTACAATTTCAAAAATATTTTCAAAATACTGAAATTGTTTAAGACCTTGAACCATCTTCAGAGAAAGGTATCCTTGAGATCTGTGGATTTATAGAAAGATCAAGAAGTCTTGACTTGAAAATACAGATTCAGAAATAACCAGTCATTTTAGAACTACTGTAATTTGTTAGGAATGTTTGTATAATTTTGAGAGGGTGAGTAGCATGTATGTATGTAGTATCATATTATAAACACTGTCTCACAAGAACACTTAGACACTGTGGTTCTGTCTGAGAATCTTGGATTTTGAACGAGTTGCTGGAATCAGAATCCAAAGAGAAGGAGATAAAAAAAAAATCAAAGAAGCAGCAAGAAAAGATCAGTCCAATTCAGATTACCTTTGGAGTGGAGAATCTCAGGTAGGTATATTCTGAACATAGGTTAGGATCTTCATGGTTTGCTTCAGTGTTGTAACTTGATTCTATATTCTAGTGAATTTTTGTTTTGTGCCGTAGAGGGTACTGTGGATGTTTTCGTTGTTTAAGAGCTTTACCACGTTAAAAATTCATGTGTCTATTTCTTTGAATGTTCTTAACTGTTGTTGTGATTGGGACTGCATGGTAACTTTAGTAGATGTTTCTTAAAAATAAAAAAAAGGTAATCAACTATAAAATTTAATCCATACATTTAGAAAAGCTTTTACAACACATCTTTTATTTTTTTCGAAAAGAGTTTTGCCCAAAAAGATTATTCGGAGTTTACACAATTTGCAACTTATGTTATTAATCTTGTAAACATGATTTTGGTATTAAAGCCTTTCTTCAGTACTTCATTTATTACTAATTTTTTTTATAGAGTTTATATTGTAGCTTTTTTAATAGTTATTTTTTGCGATCGATAAATAATGTTAACGGATACGGATATTATCTGAATCCGAGGTATCCAAACGAATACGGATACAGATAGTTATTTTAACTATCCAAGCGGATACGGATATGGATAGTACATCCAAATAGCGGATACAGACATGGAAAACATGATATCCGATCTGTATCCGTCCGTTTACCACCCCTACTTCTAGCCCAAGTCCAAATGCCACATAAACTAAACTAACTTGAGGTCAAATGACGCACCAAGCTGCATTGTAAATACCTCATGAATCAATGTGGTTATTAAGTCAGAAAATATCAGACTCGAACAAAGAAAAACATCAATTCATTGAGAATATGAAAGGGGAAAAAGGCACCCAAACACATAAATCATGTCACTCGTGATTGAGCATTATAAAGGAGAGTAATTAGATAGGAATTTATATATAAAAGGAAAAAATAAAACAAGAATCATAAATTGAAATGGGTTATTTTGTAAGAAATATATTTGGGTAAGAAATATGAATACAATAATCTCTTACCGCACAAAAATAGGTCCAACAACAACTGAAACGGTGTCTCTTACCACGGGAGGCTCAAGATATGTAAGGGTCCTATATAATATGTAAAGGTGTTTATAGAGGCATATTACAATACTCATCTTTTCTCTTCCAGAAAATCAATGGACATCTCCGAGGGAGGTAATTGATCAGCAAATGAATGGACAGGTCCAATAAAATGTGTTTGTAATTGAGGAAATGAAATGGCATTGGGTGGATCAGTGGGTAAATGAGAAATGAAGAATGTTAATTAATAAATTTAATTAAAAAATGTACACATGGTGCTATGGAGAAATGAAAATTTCAAGTCTTTAATTCACCATTAGTCTTTTCATGCTTTATAGAAGAATTTGATGAGTGTATTCGCGTTGGCTTTTGAATACTTGGGAACTTTGATCTTGATTGAAGTGTTTCATCATGTCTTTTAATATCTTGACCGGAGAAAAAAATTTGTATAACTTGATCTTTTGCTTGTGAATGAATCATCTAAGATAACTTTCTCTTAATCTTGTACTTGTGACTGAATCATTTGTGACATTTTAATCATTTATGAGAACTAGGTCTTGTGATTTAATCAATTGTAAATTCTTGTTTATCAGGTTCTTTACTCAAGTCCCCTTCGACTTATTATGTCTCTTTATCTAGATTTGTGTTATTTGATTATTGAGAGATCTATACACTAAGTCAATTCAAATGTTAAATACACAATCAATATATTATAATCATAAAAATCATCAAAGTAATATTTATGTAATATTTTTAGATTCACAAATAGTCATGTTTCTATAAAGAGTGGATCAAATATGGGCTCCAAGAGTTAAAAAAAGAAGAAGGAAAACTCTTCAACCCACTACTTTCTTTGTGAGATGGTATGGCACACATAGTATACATGATAGCAACAAGAGAAGGATGAAAGGATTTTTTAAGGTTGGGTGAAATTTTTTTGAGCTGATCAAGGAGTGGAAGAAAGATATGTATTTCTTTCGTCTAAAAGAGTTGGGAAAATGCTATACATATGAGGGTTTTTAGATAAGAGGAGACCTAAAATGGTTGGGTGAAGCTTTAAGATAAGCCTATAATTCTAACAGGAGATTCTACAAGAAAAGATGGAATAAGAATGGAGAATTTACAGCCTGACCTTCTTTAGTAAGGAAAGATGTTGTTTTGTGATTATAGTAAAACAAGAAGGGAAGACAGTGAGATTTAGGAGCCGTTTGGTTCGTGGTGAAA
This sequence comes from Sambucus nigra, assembly GCA_949130495.1. Lineage (NCBI taxonomy): Eukaryota > Viridiplantae > Streptophyta > Magnoliopsida > Dipsacales > Adoxaceae > Sambucus > Sambucus nigra. Next base: position 79,691,344 of record OX422221.1, on the reverse strand, counting down.
TACTTTTCCCCGTGTTAAAAGTAAAAGGTGAATTATTAGTGCGGTGATTTTGTTTTCACCATCTCCGTTTGGATGGTCGAGTTTTCACTAGGTGAAAATTTTAACTTTTTCACCATTTGTTGTTTGGATGGTCAAGATTAATATAGTGAAAAAATAAAATGACCATATTACCCACATACTTCAAATGCATATAACTATTTTGATTTTCATCACACAAGTGTCAATGGCCATTAAAAAATATGCATTTACCCCAAACTAAAATTTGACATAATCACCCCCCCACACACACATACACACAACTAGTCATATTTCGCTACGCAAGACAAATAAGTAAAAAAACAATACCAATTAAAAATAAAGTCCTTATTAAAAAAGAAAACAGTCCCAATTTAAAAAAAAAATTCCAACAATGAAAAAAAACTGTCATTTGTAAAAAAAAAATCACAGTTAAAAAAAAAAAAGAGTCAACTATAAAAACAGTAGTCCATAATAAAAAAAAAAGTTCCCAATAATGAAAAAACAGTCCCAAATAAAAGAAAAGTTTTCAACATTGAAAAAAATGCAATCCCAATTAAAAAAAAAAGTCCCAACTATAAAAAAAAGTGTTCCAATTAAAAGAATTAAAAAAAAAATAGTTTCCAACTATGAAACCGTACCAATTAGTAATTAAATTCCCAATACATTACCATGCACCAAACAAATATTCATTTTTTTTATTTTTTTTTTATGGGAATAGATATTCTCACACCCTCTATATGTTCCCCCACACCCTTTGAATAATAAATGACAATTGCGCCCTTAAATTTATAAAAGAAAAATGTCCAATTTTTTCACCTCCAACTAAAATAATTACATTTGATAAAAACAAAAAAAAATTATATTTTCAATAAAAAAAATTGTTTTTTATAAGTAATAATAAAAAAAACTGCTTATAAAACGTAAAATCTTATCTATTTGTTTTATTAAAAAACTGTATATAAAACGTAAAATTTATTTTTCTTAAGAAACTCTTTTCTTAAAAAGTGTTTTATTTTTTATTTACAAATTTTATTTTTGGTTAAAAACTGTTTTTTTTACTATATTAAAAATAATCTTTTTACTATTTTTAAAAAATAATATTTGCGGCAGCGGTATGTATAGGGGGTCTGACCACCTATACATACTGCTGGCGCGGAGCATTTTTGTCTAATATGTTGGTCCGCGCCAACGGTATGTATAAGTGGTCGAACTACCTATACATACGGCTGACGCGGACAATTTTTTTGTATAGTAAAAAGATTATTTTTAAAATAGAAAAAAAATAGTTTTTAACTGAAAAAATAAATAACGAAACAATTTTTTTAAATAAATAAAAGAAACAGTTTTTTAACTAGAAATGATAAAAAGAATGTCCATTTTTTAAAATAAATAACGAAATAGTTTTTTTATCAACGTCCATTTAAATAAAATGTAATATGTTTTTTTATAAATAACATAATATTTTTTAAATGAAAAAATAACTTTTATAATTTTTATATTTTCAGAATATTAAAATTTTAATTTTCTAGAATATTAGGATTTTTATTTTCAAAATATTATGTTTTATTTTTTTCTTAATATTACCTTTTTTTTTTAAATAATAGATTTTTGGGCAAAAGATTATATTTGCTCAAATCATATTTGCATAGAGGGTCTTTTGATCTTTTAGTATTTAAATATCAAAAAGGGTGTGGGCATAGAGGGTGTGGGCATAGAGGGTGTAGGAATAGCTATTCTATTTTTTATTTTTTATTTTAATTTTTAATTATTTAAATTATTTAATTTTTTTAATTTTTTTAATTTTCTAAAATAAAAAATGAAATTTAGAAAAAAATATTTTTTTAAAATGAATATTTGATGATCGTATTAATTGAGAGGGAGAAATGAATGTGTGATAATTGTAAGGGGAAATAAGAAAGATTACTTTGGTAATAAGATAAATTTCATTGTTTTCACCTGTTAAATTATTCACTTTACCCATGGTTTAAAATGGTTAAAGTTTCACCTCACTTTTCACCATATTCATTTTATTTCAGCGTGTTAAATGCTCAACCAAACACATATTTTACCGGTGAATTTTATTTTAACGCGGTAAAAAATATTTCACCACGAACAAAACGGACCCTTATAATATCTGAATTGGTGGTCGGAGATTAATAGGGGTTTGCCTAAGAAGCATTTAAGAATATGGAATCGGTGGTCCCATGCGTGAAGGTTGAGTAGTGTGGGTTAGTGCCTATCCCACACAATAATGGTTAAAATCGTATCAGACCAACATATTTGATTGTTTATTATATTGAGCCATGTCCTGTAGAAAAAATTCAAATCCTAAGATCTGTTCAAGATAATTATAATGTTAGGGTTAGGGTTTTATTTTGTCACTTGATATTGAAATACTTCCAAAAAATCTTGGTTGGGTGGGTGGGAGCAGTCGGAGATGAACCAACAACAGTTGCGATATTGGATAGATGGACGAACGAGATAGAAATTTATCGGTGGAGTGGAAATTAGAAAGATGCCCAATAATATTTTATGTTCATCTTTGATCAAGTAAAGGAAGAAATAAAATATTTTGAGCGTGCAACATTATTTATAGATAAATGGCATCCCTAAGAAGTTGTCCAGCTAAGGCATGCAGTATGTACCAACCTAAGATGGATCAAAATGGAAGGCCTCTCTCTAGAAATATGAGGGTAAGAGACAGTTAGTTCCATTAGGGAGAGGTGTGGGGGTTATATAGGTGTTGATGAGGACACTATAAAGGGCAACGAGCTCCAATTGGTTAAATTATTAATAGGATTAAGGAAACATTACCAAAATATTTAAAGTACAAGTTCGAGAATGGGCGTTTAAACTACCAATTAAAGAGTAGGAGAAACTTGAGTATTATCATGAGCTGGGGGTAAGGATTCCCAGGTGGCTAGTGTTAGTTTAAAACCATGATTCCATATTTCCATTCAGCAATCACAAATATCATAATGCGCTAGGGTTCCTTTCCCTGGAGTTTTCATGGTTGCCACGCTGGTTCCTTCCATTCTTCCTCCTTCTCCTAAACCTCCCGACCCTTCTAACCCATGGAAACGCTCTTTTACAAGTGTTCTAACATCAACATCTTCTTATGAACTTCTTTTGAAACCTCCATCGACCTATAAAAGGAGCCCATGTTATTATATTCTCCAACGAGGATATCAAGTCATTTGCAGCACCTTTAAAATATGCCATTATTGGTAAGTTTTTGCATGGCCGACCATCTATGGAGTTTATTCGTAAAAAAATTTCTTTCTCGCTGAAAATAGCATACAACATTGGCTTGCTGGATTCAAAACATGTTCTTATTATATTGAACTGTGAGGAGGATTTTGTAAGGTTATGGTTTAAAGAACAATGGTACATAGGTAAATCACCTATGAGAACCTTCAAATGGTCCCCTTCTTTCAGACTTGGTGTTGAAAGCCCTATTACTCCTATTTGGATTAACTTTCCAAATATCCCAATACATTTCTTTGATAAGTCTCCACTCTATTCTATTTCTCAATTAATTGGCAAGCCTCTAAAACTTGATGCTTCAACTATTTCAATGACCAGACCAGTCTTGCGCGTGTTTATGTGGAACTTGATCTTACCAAAGAGATGGTTGATAGAATATAGATTGGCACGAGTGATAATGGTTTCTAGAAAGAAGTTTCGTATGAAAATCGCCCTAAGTTATTGCTCATATTGTTCTAAGAAAGGTCATGATATAGAAGAATGCATGTTCAAGAATCCATCAAAGAAGAAGATCACAAAAGAAGCTCCTCCTCGTAATGTCACTGAAGAATGGAAAATCAAAGATTCTCACAAAGCTCCTCGAGAAGACTAGGACGTTCCTAAACCTTCGCAACCTCATCAAGATAACAAAAATCAGGATGTAGTGCAACAAGTAGTACCTGATACTATGAAAACACCGGAGCCATGCCTTCCTTATTACTTGAAGCCTACAAACCAATCCTTACAAGACAATGCCGAAAATGTGGACCTTTGTGATGTTACTATTGAAGAAATCAGTAATGTGGAACCATTAACTCTAAGGGATACTGACTTGTCACATAAATTTAGTCATCTAGCAAATGATAAAGATTGTGTTTCAGATCCTGATATTATAGCGAAAGCTTCACTCCCTAGTCAAGAAGAAGTGTCATTATTTGCCAAACAATTTGATGCTAAATGGAAGACTTTTTTATAGGCTAAATCTAAAAGTATGAATAAGCCTTATCCTCACCCTCCTCCTTCATCTTCTGGTTTTCTTATTCTTCCTAAGGTAAAAGCAGAGCATGATCCTATGTTTAGGAGAATCACCAGGTCAGCTAAGAATCTTAACATATCAACTTCATTCCCACTCTCTAAATAATTAATTTTTTTTGTTGGAATATTAGAGGCGTGTTTAATAACCCTCTATTAGAAGAATAAAAAAGTTGATCACATTGTATAATTTACCTGCCTTTGCTTTACTTGAGCATAAGCAAGACTCATCTTCCATTGAAAGGTTTATATTTAAATGGAATTTTGAAGGATGTGTCTCTAATACTTCTTTCAAAATTTGGTTTTTTTGGAAACATGGGCTTTTTATAGATATTGTTTCGAATGATGATCAGTCCCTTACAATGAAAATTGATGATCAAAGCTTTGTGTCTCCAATTTTTATTACTATTGTATATGCCAAATGTTCTAGAGCAGAAAGACTTGCTTTATGGGACTCTTTGGAGCATATTTATGGTCTGGTGTGGAATCACCCTCATTTCATTGTAGGGTATTTCAATGTGGTGACTTGTCAATTTGAAAAAGATGGGGGCAATTTGATTGATTTTCATTCCACCCAAGATTTTAATGATAGCATCGTTTCTTGTGGCATGTCTGATCTTGAATTTACTGGTTCTCAATTTACTTGGTGTTATAATAGAGCTGAAGGAGTAATTTTTTCTAGGTTGGATAGGGCCTTGGCTAGTAAAAAATGGAATGAAATGTTCCCCTCCACATCTGTCCAACACCTCAATCGTAACTGCTCAGATCACTCTCCCATCTTTATTACTATCAAATCTGAAGTAGATTCCTTTCCAAAGCCATTCAAGTTTAAAAAAATGTGGTCTACTCATCATAATTTTCAGACAGTGGTTTATCAGTCTTGGAGTTCCCTTTTGCAAGCTTCACCTATGAGACTTTTTTCTCTAAAACTTAAGAGGCTTAAATGTGATCTAAAGTCCTGGAATAAAGACACATTTAAGGATATGTTTTAGATTGTCAAAAACCTCGAAGACTCTCTGATTGATGATGAGCTTAGTTTGGATCAATTCCCAACTTCAGCCAATAGAATGGCTATGAATGCTACCAAGTCAAAGATAAATCAAGCTCTAAAAGTTGAAGAAATCTATTGGCAACAGAGCTCTAATGTCAAATGGTTAAAGGAAGGGGATCTTAATACAAAGTTTTTCCACAACACAGTTAAATCTAGAAGGAAAAGACTTAGTATTCACAAAATTCTTAGTCCAGAACAGCAGTGCCTCTTAACTCAAGAAGATATTGAGTCTGAATATGTATCTCATTTCCAAAATCTTCTTTCTCATGAGCCTACATCTCCCATATATTCTATGCTAGATGTAATCCCAAACATTATTCCCTATGATTTCATTGATTCCCTCATATCATATCCTTCTAAGCTAGAAATGTTTGATGCCATAAAGAGTTTGAATGCTCATGCAGTCCCTGGTCCTGGTGGATTCAGTGGCTGCTTTTATCTTTCATGCTAGGATATAATTAAAGTTGATATCATCAAATCCATAACCTTCTTCTTCACAGGTGGCCAAATTCCAATGAGTTGGTCATCTAATTCAATCTCCCTCTTTCCTAAAATTACTCATCCCTGTTCTTGTTCAAACTTCATACCTATTAGCTTATCCAACTTCTCTTTCAAAATCATCTGCAAAATCCTTAATTCTAGACTTGCCACCATTCATCCATCCATCATTCCCCCAATCAATTTGGATTCATTCAAGGTAGAAGCATTACTGAAAACACTCTATTAGCCCAAGAGCTAACTTCTGATCTGGGTAAGAAATCACATGGTTCAAATCTCATTCTTAAACTTGATATGGAGAGGGATTATGATTGAGTCTCATGGATGTTTGTTCTTACCGTGTTGAGAATATTTAGATTCAATGAATGCTTTATTGATATGATATGGAGACTTCTCTCTAATAACTGGTTCTCGGTGATTGTGAATGGTAAGGCTGTTAGCTTTTTCAAGTCTTTTAGAGATCTCAAACAAGGGGATCCACTATCCCCTACCCTCTTCATTATTGTTGCTAAAGTGCTATCTATAGGTCTTGATAAACTATTATTTGATAATGTGATCAAACCTTATAAACATCCTATAGGTTCTCCTATTATTTCACGCTTATCATATGCAAATGATACTATCATTTTTACAAATGGTAGCAAGAGAAGCACTAAAAAATTAATGGATTTTCTACATGAGTATGAAGATTTCTCAGGTTAGAAGATTAATATGCATAAAAGCTCTTTACAACTAGGAAAAATACAAACATAGACAGAAGATATGCCATCTCATCTAGTCTAGGCCTGCAGTTCAAGCCTTTGCCTTTAAAATATCTTGGTTGTCCTCTTTACAAAGGTAGAATGAAATTATACTATTTTACTGACTTGATTGATAAAATCGGACAAAAGGTGGCAGGATGGAAGTTAAAATACCTATCTCCTGGAGGTAGCATCTATTCCTATTCATACAGTGGCTGCACTACATCCTCCAAAAGCTATAATCAGAAGAATTGAAGCTAGTTTTTTTAACTTATTTTGGGGCTTCTCTCAAGAGGATAAATCCAAATATCATTGGACTTCTTGGAAAGAAATATGTCAACCTTTTAATCAAGGAGGCCTGAACACCAGAAACATAAATGGTATCATTCAAGCTGCCAGTTTAAAGCTATGTTGGTCTCTTCTCTCTTCTAAAAGTCTTTGGGCCTAGAACCACAAATATAAATCCTATTTTCTCTCTTCTTCAAATGGTTCACATCCCATTAAAAGAATTAGAACTGTATACAGTATGTTTGAGGATATCACCTTTAAAGATGGGGACAAGTATATCTGGTCAATAACTACTGATGGAAATTTTTCTTTCAAATCTGCTTATTTGTCCAGCATACCTCAAAATCCTTCTTCAATGGTTTGGAAATTTATTTGTTCCTCTTCTTGTCCTATCAAGATCTCCATCTTCATTTGGAAGTTGATGCACCAAGCTATTCCTCTTGATTCACAACTTAAAAAGCTCAATTTTAAGTTAGCCTCTAGATGCAGATGCTGTGATGATCATGAAGACAACATCATCCACACTTTCCTAAAGGGTCCTGTTGCCACACAAGTGTGGACTTTTTTTGGAAATTTATTTGGTTTGCGGTTAAACTTCCACTCTTGTCAGTCTATTCTTATCTCTTGGTGGATCAAAAAGCACAATGATCATATCCAATTACTCATTCACCTCCTTCCTATCATCATTGTCTGGGAGATTTGGCTTGCAAGAAACAAATGTTTTTTTATGACATTGAAATGAATCAACAACTTATTATTTCAAATGTTATTTCTTTAATGATTTCTCTGGCAGCAGGTACAAAGACCTATAGCAATGTCTCGCAGGATGATCTCCATATTATTTCTCTTTTCTGCTTGAAAATTCACAAGAAACCTTCCTCTTTCTTAGCTATATCTTGGGAAAAGACTCCTCAAAATATATTTAAGTTAAATGTGAATGGATATTCTAAAGGCAATCCAGGAAAAAGTGGATGTGGTGGTATCATTAAAAATCATGAAGGGGACTTTATATATACCTTTTCTTCTTTTTTGGGATTTCAATCTAGCCTCTCTACTGAAGTTGAAGGTTTAAAAGAAGGCCTTGATCTATGACTAAAGCTGAACATCAAAGAGCTCAACATTGAAACTGACTCTAAATCTTTCCTCCATATGGTGCAAAAGACATGGAAACCTCCTTGGAAGCTGAAAAAGTCCATTAAATACTGTTCTATGGTTATTTCAACACATCATTTCCAGATTCAGCATGTCTATAGACAAGGTAATAGTGTTGTTGATAGTCTTGCAAATATAGTTGATTCTTCCTCAAGTTCCGCCTCTTACATCTCCCTCACCCAGCTGCCAAGAATTACAAAGGGATGCTTCAAGATTGATAAAATTGGCTTGCCATCAATCAGATAATTTTTTTAGATTCATGACTTTTTTTAACGTAGTCTTTGTAAAGGGAATTCTTAGAATTTTCCTTTTTTTTCTGCTCTTCACTTTCTTTGCACTGGGCTCTCCGAAGATCTCCTCTCTTTATCTTGCTTCAGAACATTTATGCTACCTAGGAGAGGCTATTTCTCCTAGAGTAATAAAATCTAGGGGGTTATAACCCTCTCCCCCCCCCCCCCTAAAAAAATATCATAAACACATGAACATTAAATAGATTAAGCAGTAAACATAAACAAACTGTCATAATAAGCAGCAACGAAAATTACCTTGTAAAGCCATCTGTCAAAAGAAAGGATGATCTTCTGCATAGCACTCTAATGTGAAAACTGATATGGGTCAGTTTTTAATTTCACGTACATAGAAGTGTGCAGGGACTTCCTTATTTATAGATAATTTTTGCTAAGCCTCTAACCCATAAAAGAGACTTAGTCAATTAGAATTTGAATCCCTGATATTGTGCAATGATTCCTTGAATTTTTTTTTAGCCTTTATCATCTCTTCTGACTTAGTCATGGTAGTTGCCTATCTTTATGCAATAGTGACTTAGTCCACTCTAACATTCTCCCACTTGGACAGTCACTTATTGCTTCAGCAAGAAACCATGTGAATCCAGATATGATGACAAGTCTTTAGTGCGCATTTTGAAGCAGAGGAAAATCAATTGTCTTGCAAGAAATATTTTGTCATTTCACAACAACAATGTGGAACAAAGAAACTAAAGTGCATTCAACTGAGAGCAGCAGTCTCAAGATTACCAACACCGCATTAACGAAACACATGAATTTTCACCAATACGATTTCTCAACATATGTATATGCATATCTAACTGAATTTATGCAACCATATGTAAAATAGGTCCACTTTATGGTTCTGTATGCAAAAAACCTTAACACACCTTTTATAAAAGGCTTACTGTATGTGTTAATCAATCCATGACAGAAAATAATTGCTTCAAAAACTGAGAGCAATCAAAACAAAATAGAAACAGATAATGATCTTCAACAAGAAACACGTTCAACAACAATATAACTCTAAAATAAGGAATGTAATGCTGTAGCAAAATGATAAAACACCATTTGCAAATTTTTATTTAAAAGAAACATGTAAGGCAATACACTGAAAACTTGATCTCAAACTGAAACTTAGATGAGTAATCTAAAACAATAAAGAGAATGTCCTACTGAATAAATGGACTCTCCCACTGATCTCAAGTATCTAGGATTGACAATACCCCCATATCTTTATCATGCTGTGTGAAGATGGCAACAGGTAAGGCCTTAGTGAATGGATCTGCCAACTGTGATTTTGTGTCAATCTTCGGTACTTCAAGCTCATGTTTCTTAACTCTTCCTCTGATGTTGTAATACTTGAGATCAGTGTGCTTTGAATTTGTAGATCTCTTGTTATTCTTAGTGAAGTAAACTGCTGCAGAGTTATCACAATACAACTTTAAAGGCCTTGTAACAATTGTGTTCACTACATTAGTTTGGATCAGAAAATTCTTTATCCAAAGACCTTCGCATGACCTTCGTAGATAGATATAAACTCTGCTTGCATTGTAGCAGTCGCAGTAAGGGATTGTTTCACACTTCTCCATGCTATATCTCCCTCAACTAGAACAAACACATAACCAGAAGTAGATTTATTAGAATGAGGATAACTTGAAGCAAAATCTGAATCAATGTATCCTAACACTTCTAACTCTTCCACTCTTATATAAACCAACATGTGATGTTTGGTTCGCTGAAGATATCTCAATACTTTCTTCCCCCCAACCCAGTGGTCATGGCTTCGATTTGATTGAAACCTGGAAAGAACGCCCACTACATAGGCTAAATCAGGTATGGTGCACACTTGGGCATACATCCAGCTCCCTATCAACCAAGCATATGGATTATTATTCATATCATTCTTCTCAAAATGATTCTTGGGACACTGATCATTGTTTAAATATGAATTTAGTCATAGGCACTGAACCTTCTGAACAGTTTTGCATGTCAAACCGTTTCAATACCTTGTTGATATAGTTCTGTTGACACAAGCCTAAAAGTGTCTTGGATCTATCTCTCTTTATCTCAATTCCCAGTACATAAGTAGCTTCACCCAAATCCTTCATGTCAAAACTTTTAGACATAAAAGCTTTGGTTCTTTTGAGCAGATTTAAATCAGTACTAGCAAGTAAGATATCCTGTACATATAAAACTAGAAAAATGAAATTCCTGCCTTCTGGTTTCATATAAACACATTCATCTACTTGGTTTTTAACAAAACCAAAATCAGTGACCACAAGTACCACTGCCTTGATGCTTGTTTTAGTTAATAGATTAACCTGTTGAGCTTACAAATTAGATGGCTCTTTCCTGGTTCTATGAAGCCCTCGGGTTGCTTCATGAAAATCTCCTCCTCAAGTTCTCCATTTAGGAAAGCTGTCTTGACCTCCATTTAGTCCATCTCCTTATCAAAATGAGCCATAAGAGCCATGATGATTCTAAAAGATTCTTTTGTATAGACTGGAGCAAAAGTCTCATTAAAGTCTATCCCTTGTTTCTAATTTAATCCTTTGGCTACTAATCTAGCTTTGTATCTCTCTATGCTTCCATCTACTGCAGTTTTGGTCAAAGACCCATTTACACCCAATTCGCTTTTGTGTTTGAGAAGGCTACACCAATGTCCATACTTTATTAATCTTCATTGACACTAACTCTGCAATCATAGCCTTTTCCCAGTGCTCACTGAACTCACCTTCCATAGCTTGCTTAAAGGTTATAGGGTATGTGATATCTCCAATGTCAAAATCAGCTTCCTGTGGATATATGACAAAATCAGCTTCCATTATATCTAGTGTGGATCTTCTAGCTCTTTGTAACCTTCCAACAACTGGTGCAGGAGCATTCACTTGAGCTTGCACTTATTCTACATTATCGCGTTCAGGGGCAATATCTGTTGGAGATTTTTAAAATAAGAGAGTAAGAGTTTTTGGGTGTAAAAGCCTTAAAAGCTTGTCCCACATTGGAAGTGTGTGGAAGAGGTGGGAAGCTAACCCAAATATAAAAGGGGATAGTGTCCTACATTGGAAAATGTACAAAGCTAAGTGTCACCACTAAGCTATAAAAGGGGTGGGCAACCTTTGAGTCCCACATTGGAAAAATGTTAAGAATTTGTACACTTAATAAGTACAAATGGAAGATGAAGAGTTAATTCATCTAGCATTTAAGAGGCTATTCAAGAGACCTCAATACGGTGCGAAGCACCGTACGCACACGCACACGCGCGCGCGCGCGCGCGCGCGTGCGGGGCAGTGGGCTGTAGAGGCGCTAGTGGCGCACTTTGCACTTCGCACGCCGCGTGTCCGCAGTGGTAGCGGGTTGCCGGGATTCGCTTCGGAAATGACTTAATTCAACAGTCATGACTCTTGAAGACAAAGCCTTTCATTTTCTATAAATAAAGGCTCCTAAAAACGGAATTACATTGATAACAAAAACCAGTTTCAGATTTCCAGACCCTGCTATTACTCTCTTACAATTTTCAGGAGATACAAATTCTCTTATTCTGTTTTGTGCACATAAACAGAATAAGAACTTGATTGACTGCTCTTCGCTGCTACATCCAAGGGCTGTCTTCAAATATACAAGTTGCAGACAGTGCAATTGCTTCATTGTATCTTGAGTACGGATTTGTTGATTCCCGTTTGTATACCGAAATTCTTCGTGTGGGGCAAATACTGTATTTAGGAAAGTGACATCACGCCTTGAAGTTTTATAGTGACTATTCAGAAATTACATTGTTGTATTGAAGTTGACATTTTGAGATATATAAAGAGTTCCATTTCTGTATTTGCATTCATAATTTCCAACAATATCTGCAATAACAACCTCATTTCCTACATTTTGAGGTTCATGATGATCAATGTGACCATTAATTTTAGGGACTACAACCGGATCCATTTGTGTTGGTAGTATTGGAGGATAACTGATAATGGTATTTTCAAAAGAAGAAGAATTATATTCTTGCACTTCTTTTAAATCTGAATCCAATTTCACAAACTCGTTAGAATAATTAATCTCATTTAGAAAAAACTGCCTTATTGGTTTCTATGATTCTAGTAGAGTGGGATGGACAATAGAATTTGTAACCTCTTGAATGGTCTGGATACCCAATAAAGAAACCTAAAACAGTCCTGGACTCAAGCTTATTCTCTTTAGGATTGTAAGCCCTTGCTTCTGCCTTGCAACCCCATACATGAGCATGATTGAAGCTTGGGTTCCTATTTTTCCAATTCTCAAAAAGGAATTGTAGGTACTACTTTGCTAGGAATCCTATTTGATAAGTAATTTCAATTCTTTAATGCTTCTCCCCATAAGAACAAGTGTAGGCTAGATGTACACATCATACTTCTGACCATATTAAGCAATGTCATATTCTTCCTCTCTGCAACACCATTTTGCTCTGGTGTCCCTCGGGTTGTATATTGGACTTGGATACCATTTTCTTGTTAGAAACAAAGCAAAAGGCCCTTTGTGTTTCCCAGACTCAGTGTACTTGCCATAATACTCTCCCCCTATCTGATCTCACTATTTGTATCTCAACGTTTAATTCTTCTTCTACTTCTGCTATGTAAATTTTGAACTTATCCTAAAGATTGGGATTTGTCGGTCATAAGATACACAGAGCATTACCTTGAGTGATCATCTATAAAGGTAACGAAATACCTACAGCCAGATATAGTTTCTTTAAAAGGTCCACAAATATCTGTGTGAATTAGGTTTAGCAAACCAGTGCTCCTAACTTTTGTTTTCTTCTTTTTTTTCACAAATTTACCCTTAATGCACTCTATGCAATATGTGAGATCAGAGAAATCTAGTGTAGGCAATACATTTTGTTTAACTAGAAATTGCATTCTCTCTTTGGACACATGTCCAAGTCTCATGTGCCATAAGTAGGCAAAATTTTCATTAAACTTTCTCTTATTTCCAGTCAAACAAACTGTGGTCTCTGAATTTTCAATTAAAAGAACCAATAATCATTCATAAAAGAGGCTGATCCAATATAATTGGAACCATGAGAGATCTTTATTCCTTCACAATCAATTGAAAAAACTAAATATTTCTTAACTAAGCAAGCAACTGAAACTAAATTCCTTTTCATAGAAGGAATGTAATAAACATTTTTTAAATCAAAATGAAATCCTGGTCTAAGCTTTAGCCTAACAATTCCAACTACCTAGACAGCTACTCTCATGCCATTTCTAACACTGATGTTTCCTTCATTGGTCTTTAGTTGCCTCTTGCTTATGAATCCCTGCATAGAATTTGTGATATGCACAGGTGAGCCAGTGTCTAAACACCAGGTATGAGGCTTTATATAACACAAGTTAACTTCTATAGAATAGACAATGTTATTACCTTTCTTATCTAGCCAATTCTTATAGGACTCACAGTCCCTTTTCATATGTCCATCTTTTTTACAGAATAAGCACTTGAAATTCTTTTTCTTCATATTCACTCCCCTTTTCTGTTTATAAGTACTAGCAGCATAGGGCTTGCCTTTTCCCTTAGTTGTCTTCCAGTGGGGTTTAGTAACAAAGTTCACACTGACACCCTTGAGCTTTTTAACCCTCTCCTCTTCTTGCAGACAGACTCCAATTAGCTCATTTAGAGTCCATTTTAGTTTTCTGTATTGTAGGTAGTGTGCAACTAATCAAACTGACTTGGTAAGGATTTTAGAACCATATGGACCACAATGTGATCATCCAGAGGCATGTCAAGTGGATCCAATTGTGTAGAAACATCAATCATTTGCATCATGTATTCTCTAATGCTCATGTATGATGTGTATTTCATGATGGTAAGCTTGTCAAGAAGCTTTATCACTAGTGGTGAGCCTTTCTTCTATGTTCTCTAAGTACTTCTTAGTTGAGTCAATTATAGGTATGCAACCTCTCAGTGTGTCTGATAAGGTCCTCGTGGTAGGAGCTGTGACACCCCGCCTAATTTAACCCCGGGTGATCAGTCCTAAATTAAGTTAGAACAGGTTTCTCAGTTGGTTCATTCTTAGAATCACTGTCGCCTTTTTAATTACTGACCACCTAAGTGAGAAAATTAGACTGGTGCCAAGTTTTATCTTTCATTAACTTAAATGAAATTCTCATGCGGAAATAAAATAACACAATAATCACAATTAACTGAAACAACCATTCATAATTAATTAACTGACCAAATAAATCATCGGCCCAAACTCCAACAAGTATAAAATAGAGACAAGTAATCAATCTCAACAGGTCTGACAAAAGCTAAATGAACTGTGAGCGACATGCTCAAATAACTAATAAGAAGTCTCTATACTAGGAATGAAAGAATGAGACATTTATCAAACTCCCGCAACATCCACATATGCTGCAGCAATAGATCCCTTAAATTTAGTCAAGTCTGGCGTCCCTGTGGCTGGACACCTAAAAGGTTTTTAAAAAATTTCATAGCAAGGGTTAGTACCCAAAAATATTTGAAAAAATTTAGCAAATGATTAACTTGCAGTAATAAGTAAATATGCATGCTCTCCATATTTTATTTAGTGCTGTACTCCCTTGAGGACATCCTCACCCCTCCTCTAATGTGCACTACTAACGCCTTAATTAAATTTACCTAGTTCTTTATCTCATGACTAGATAAATTAAATAACCCCTTGTAAACACCCTACTCTAACCGAGTATGCCTTAATTATGATTTTTAAGTTATTATCAACATCAACTTAATTAAATCACTTCCCCTTTTAATTTCATATAACTTCCACATCTGTTATACATATAATACAACTCATGCTTTGTATTAATTAGCCCGTATATAATTATTTACCTAATTATATACTTAGTCATATTACAGTACTCGCAAACATACTAAAATAACATTTAATAATAGTATCCCCCCTCCCCCGAGTAAAGTTTCATCGGGTATAAATTCTCTAAAGTGCTATCCCACTAGGTGTATTCACATAACCTAGTTACCCCAAGTCAGAATCGCTCACTAACTTGGTTAATACATATATGTTTGAGGTGGTCATATTCCTTCCCTGAAAGTGAGGTGCCCCTCACCCATATAACGGACGCTATGACCTAGGAATATACTCTCCCTACTCCTCAAGCTAGGAGATTCATCCACTACGCGCAACCTCCCCCTATAGCACTAGAGTATATAATAATAATATCTATTCACTGATATTAATGCACACACCATATATATACTATCACACACCGTATATATATAAATATAAAACATCCCAGCCGTGTACTAAGTCCGTGACACAAGCCTATACCATTTTATTATGAGTTTATGGGCCAACTCTAATTATTAATTAATTTGCACATTAATTTCTTTTGGTATCGCCCCAACCAATATATTCGGACTTACTCTCGTGGCCCGAAATAAAGCATCACCCGAGTCTAAATCCCCGACTCTAAATTATTTAACGTTCACCTAAATAAAATTTAGATCTCAGTATCGCTCAACCATTATCCCCGGACTTGCCCACTAAATCCGTACTTAATCATTTTGAAACAAAATTCCCAAAATTTAACCTTATTGTGTTACACCTAATTTCCTCCAAATCCCCATTAATTTTTAATCATGATGTGCCACACAAAGTCTCCCTCAAATCCTAATTAATTTTATTCACAATCAATTAGATTTAAACTCATGTATTAATTTCTCAATAATTAAGACATGGAAGAATATTTATTTAATTTCCCTTTATATACATAACTGGGCGAAACTGTCAAAATTTCCTAACCATCGATCGATCGATGGTCCACCTTCGATCGATCAGGTCCTCGTCTTCTTCGAGTTAGCTATTTCAGCCATGGATGAATACCACCAAACCCTAACTTCTTCTACATGAAAACCAAGCCTTCCCTTCGACAATAAATCTCAAAAACCTTATAAGGAACCTCTATACAGTCCAAAAACATCAATTAATTTACTTTCTCTACTGTTTTCATGTGTTTGGGGGCAACATCCAATTTAATCTTTAACCCATTTAAACATCAATTCCGTATGACCAATTCGTTTCTAATTCATCCGGGTTTACACATCTTACCAAATACAAATCTAAAACTCAGATTATACATGAATTTCTACTCAATTTAAAAATCAGATTCATGGGTTACAAAACCCCATGTTTATCCCCTTTAAATTCCAAAACGAATTTCTTTGATTACCCACATCACATGAATATGAATTGAAATACAATGTAAATGCTACAGCAAGTTAACCACTTGCCTTAGGATTCGTAGTGTCAGATTTTGGATTTGTGAATGCCCAAGGTTGAAGATGACTCTTTTTGGCTCTCCAGTGATCCCCAAATTTGCCTTTAACTGCTATTAGGGTTTTCTAATCCACTAAGTCTTTTTCTAAACTCAATTCAGTCGTTCCCTTATTTCTTATCATTGCTTAATTAACCTAAATCCCGTTTTTTGCCTAATGGGCCACGCCCAAGTGACCCAAATGCCCCCGTGAGGGCCCGGCTATGTCTAAAAACGTTTCATGACCCGTTTACTATCCCGAGTATACTTTTCCGACTATCTCGGCCCATTCGGACTCAATCATACACTTAGAATTGGCATCCGAATTAATTTATAAAAATCCTTATTTCACACCCAAATTAGTCTATATCGACTCCCGGCTGAGATACGTATATATCCCATCATTAATACCCTAAATAACGTACACTACACCAAAATGACCAAATTGTCACATTTCAGTCGGCCACCCTTGTCACGGTCATTGACCGTGACAACAAACACGTGTTTTGTGTCACAGTCATTGACCGTGACAAAGAATTGTCACGGTCAAGGATCTTGACACGACCGTGACAATGTCTTCAGTACAAAAAGCCCTAGGCTTTTTTTCCCATCGTTTTTTGGTTTTTCCTCTCTCTCTCTCTCTCTCTCTCTCTCTCTCTCTAAGGTATGTTTTTTTCCGCTCTTTCTCT
The DNA here is from genome assembly GCA_949130495.1 of Sambucus nigra. Taxonomy (NCBI): domain Eukaryota; kingdom Viridiplantae; phylum Streptophyta; class Magnoliopsida; order Dipsacales; family Adoxaceae; genus Sambucus; species Sambucus nigra. Next base: position 79,674,061 of record OX422221.1, on the reverse strand, counting down.
TTCATTTCTATATGTGTGTGTATGTGTGTATATATATGTGTGTATATGTATGTGTGTGTGTATATATGTGTGTGGTAGGGGTGTGCACGGGTCGGTTCGGTTCGATTTTGGACCGCAATTCAGACCAAACCGATCGATTCAGTTTTGGAAAAAATCAGATCGAAACCGAACCGACGATGAAAAAAACCGCCGGTTTCGATTCACATCGGTTTCGGTTCGGTTCCGTTCGGTTCGGTTTCGGTTCGGTTTCGGTTCGGTTTTAAACGATTTTCAGTTTTGGTCGGTTTTTTGTAGGTCGGTTTTCGGTTTTGGTCGGTTTTGGAGGTTGGTTAATGGTGTTTGGATATAAAAATAAAAGATATTTAAGGGTTTTTTAATATATAATATTGATGTCGGTTCGGTTCGGTTCGAATCGGTTTTTTCTTTTTCTAAACCGTCAACCGAACCGATATTATCGGTTTTTTAAATCCTTAAACCGCAAACCGAACCGGGCTAAAAAAAACAGCCGATTTCGGTTCGGTTCCGGCCGGTTTGGTTCGGTTTTCGGTTCGGTCGGTTTTTTTGCACACCCCTAGTGTGTGGGGGTGTGTGGTGGGGGAGGGGGGCAGGGGGTGGTGGGTGTGGGGGTGGGGTGGGCTGTGTGTGTACTTGTGTATGTGTGTATGAAGATGTGGTGGGGGTGGGGTGGGGTGGGGGGAGGGGGTGGGTGGGGTGGGGTGTGTGTGTGTGTGTGTTCAGGTGTGTGCGTGTGTGTGGCGGGGGGAGGGGGTAGGGGTGGGGTGGGGTGGGGGTGGTGGGGGTGTGGTGTGTGTGTGTGTGTGTGTGGTGGGGAAATCTTAACAATTGTATATCTTTAATTGTAATTTTAATTGTATAGTTTTAGATGAAAGTAAATTAATAATTAGTGCCCATTTCATATGAAAGTAGGATTGTCCCTCATTGTAAATTAGTAAATTAATAATTGTATACTTTAATTGTTAGTTTAATTGATGAAATGAATTAATTGACTAGATGAATTAGAAGGAGCAAGGGATGCACATTTATTGTTGACATTGTTGTTGGATTATTTTGTTTAGTAAATGTTGGGTTGATTAGTTTTAAAATTGGCATGACCACTAGATTATTGTCCATATAGGGGTGGGATTTTTCAACTTTTTTTGAAAATTACTTTGTATATCGAACAATATATATATAGTATGATAATTAAATGAAACATACTTGAAATATATAGTGTGACAAAAAAAGTTGTCTCGCCCCGAATTGTCAGGGTCATTGACCCTGACAAGTTGAACTTGTCAAGGCCAATGACTGTGACAATTAGGCAGATTTGTTGTAAGATCTTTGGTGCACTAAAGTCATATTTATATCCATTACCTACACAGTATTCTGTAACACCTGAGTATATGAATTCTCCACCTCTATCACATCTTATGCGAGATACTTGGGTGTCCTTCTCGTTCTCAATTTTTAAAAGAATTTTCAAGAACTCAGGGAGGGTGTCAGATTTATTTTTCATAAAAGCGACCCAATTAAATTGTGTACAATCATCCACCATTATAGGAATATAACTGTTACCACATAAGCTAGTTTTAGAGGGGGCCGGGATGGGGGAAGGGGGTGGGGCAAGGTTGGGGGAGAGGTAGGGATGTGGGGTGGGTGATGGAGTAGGGTGGGGGGCTGCGTGTGTCTATGTGTGTGTATGTGCGTAGTGTCCCTTGTAAAAGAATTGATTGATTATTAATTTTCCTAGTAAATTAATATATGATTGCCCCTTATTGTAAATTAGTAAATTAATATATGATTAATTATGAAAGTAGGATTACCCCTCATTGTAAATTAGTAAATTAATAACGTTCCGTGACCCGTTTACTATCCCGAGTACACTTTTCCGACTATCTCGGCCCATCCGGACTCAATCATACACTTAGAATTGGGATCCGAATTAATTTATAAAAATCCTTATTTCACACCCAAATTAGTCTATATCGACTCCCGGCTGAGATACGTATATATCCCATCCTTAATACCCTAAATAACGTACACTACACCAAAATGACCAAATTGTCACCTTTCAGTCGGCCACCCTTGTCACGGTCATTGACCGTGACAACAAACACGTGTTTTGTGTCACAGCTATTGACCGTGACAAAGAATTGTCACGGTCAAGGATCTTGACACGACCGTGACAATGTCTTCAGTACAAAAAGCCCTAGGCTTTTTTTTCCCATCGTTTTTTGGTTTTTCCTCTCTCTCTCTCTCTCTAAGGTATGTTTTTTTCCGCTCTTTCTCTTTCATTTCTATATGTGTGTGTATGTGTGTATATATATGTGTGTGGTAGGGGTGTGCACGGGTCGGTTCGGTTCGGTTTTGGACCGCAATTCAGACCAAACCGATCGATTCAGTTTTGGAAAAAATCAGATCGAAACCGAACCGACGATGAAAAAAACCGCCGGTTTCGGTTCACATCGGTTTCGTTTCGGTTCGGTTCGGTTTCGGTTCGGTTTTAACCGATTTTCAGTTTTGGTCATTTTTTTGTAGGTCGGTTTTCGGTTTTGGTCGGTTTTGGAGGTTGGTTAATGGTGTTTGGATATAAAAATAAAAGATATTTAAGGGTTTTTTAATATATAATATTGATGTCGGTTCGGTTCGGTTTTTTCTTTGTCTAAACCGTCAACCGAACCGATATTGTCGGTTTTTTAAATCCTTAAACCGCAAACCGAACCGGGCTAAAAAAAATAGCCGATTTCGGTTCGGTTCCGGCCGGTTTGGTTCGGTTTTCGGTTCGGTCGGTTTTTTTGCACACCCCTAGTGTGTGGTGGTGTGTGGTGGGGGAGGGGGGCAGGGGGTGGTGGGTGTGGGGGTGGGGTGGGCTGCGTGTGTACTTGTGTGTGTGTGTATGAAGATGTGGTGGGGGTGGGGTGGGGTGGGGGGAGGGGGTGGGTGGGGTGGGGTGTGTGTGTGTGTGTGTTCAGGTGTGTGCGTGTGTGTGGCGGGGGGAGGGGGTAGGGGTGGGTGGGGTGGGGGTGGTGGGGGTGTGGTGTGTGTGTGTGTGTGTGTGGTGGGGAAATCTTAACAATTGTATATCTTTAATTGTAATTTTAATTGTATAGTTTTAGATGAAAGTAAATTAATAATTAGTGCCCATTTCATATGAAAGTAGGATTGTCCCTCATTGTAAATTAGTAAATTAATAATTGTATACTTTAATTGTTAGTTTAATTGATGAAATGAATTAATTGACTAGATGAATTAGAAGGAGTAAGGGATGCACATTTATTGTTGACATTGTTGTTGGATTATTTTGTTTAGTAAATGTTGGGTTGGTTAGTTTTAAAATTGGCATGACCACTAGATTATTGTCCATATAGGGGTGGGATTTTTCAACTTTTTTTGAAAATTACTTTGTATATCGAACAATATATATATAGTATGATAATTAAATGAAATATACTTGAAATATATAGTGTGACAAAAAAAGTTGTCTCGCCCCGAATTGTCAGGGTCATTGACCCTGACAAGTTGAACTTGTCAAGGCCAATGACTGTGACAATTAGGCAGATTTGTTGTAAGATCTTTGGTGCACTAAAGTCATATTTATATCCATTACCTACACAGTATTCTGTAACACCTGAGTATATGAATTCTCCACCTCTATCACATCTTATGCGAGATACTTGGGTGTCCTTCTCGTTCTCAATTTTTAAAAGAATTTTCAAGAACTCAGGGAGGGTGTCAGATTTATTTTTCATAAAAGCGACCCAATTAAATTGTGTACAATCATCCACCATTATAGGAATATAACTGTTACCACATAAGCTAGTTTTAGAGGGGGCCGGGATGGGGGAAGGGGGTGGGGCAAGGTTGGGGGAGAGGTAGGGATGGGGGGTGGGTGATGGAGTAGGGTGGGGGGCTGCGTGTGTCTATGTGTGTGTATGTGCGTAGTGTCCCTTGTAAAAGAATTGATTGATTATTAATTTTCCTAGTAAATTAATATATGATTGCCCCTTATTGTAAATTAGTAAATTAATATATGATTAATTATGAAAGTAGGATTACCCCTCATTGTAAATTAGTAAATTAATAATTGTATACTTTAATTGTTAGTTTAATTGATGAAAATAATTATTGTGTGTGTGGTGGGGGCAGGGGGTGGTGTGTGTGTGTGTACGTGTTCGTGTGTGTGGTGGGGGAGGGGGTGTATGAAAGTAAATTAATGATTAGTGTTCATTTTTATTTGTAGTAATTGTATATATTTGCATGTCTTCTTCTAATTTTTTTTTTATCTGTACTAATAACATTTTTTTACAGCAAATGTTTCCTTCAGGTATTAAGACGAGGATGATGATATCCTCTGGGCTCGGTGGTAGCGGAGGTGACGAGGGCTCCTCGACTCCTAGGCTCCCCAAATATGGAAAATTTGGGATTACCATCGAGAACAAGTCGGAGCTATTAGCGAGATCCCTCGAGCTGCTAAAGACGGTCATCAGTCCGGGGTTTATGAGTTGAAAGGAGGTGCCATATGAGATCAAGTTAGTTGTTTGGGCGGCACTACAGGCAATATATTTATATTTATATGAATATTTCGATTTCAATTTCGATTTCAATTTCAATTTCATTTTATATTTATATTTATTCGCAACTAGCATTGTATTTGTTGGACAGGAACAATTCAACTTGGATCCAAAGCTACGCGATTCCGTCTTGGAGCAGTTGAGGGAGCAACACAAGACGTGGAAAAAAATATGCGAACACGGTACTTTGGAAAAACACGAATGTCCATTATCCAATGGCGTGAATCCGTCCCGCCGAAGGAGCCGATCTCATTGGCGCAATGGCAAAAGTTCATTGACAATGAGATCGGGGAGCGACAATTGGCATCTCGCCAATCAGGGAGGGAAAATTGGGCAAAAAAGACGGACGTGCACTACTCCGGCTGGATGTCTTACGCCGAGGTGGAGCATAGGATGAAGGTAAGATTTAATTTTTCTATAACTACAAAAATATATTATTCTGCATTATTTTACTTTGCGGGGCCGATACTAATTTTACTTTATTTTATTTCAGGGGGTAGGGAGTGGCCCTGGGGGTAAGTCACATAGGCTCGATACTTACGTGGCTCTTCGGACGAAGAAGGGGAAGGACAAGGAGGTGTCCCCGAGCATCGCGGCCACGATTGTAAATAATCCGACAGTTTACTTTTTGTTAATTACGTTATAATTTTTTATTTTACTTATTTTACTAATCATGTGCTTTTTGTTGTTTCAGGCAAAGCTTAAGGAAGTTCATGAGTCGCAGTCTGATGCCGACAAGGCATCTTTGTCCACAGACGCACTCAGCCAAATGCTTGGCTCTGATCGCAAGGGGAGGACAAGGGGGGTCAGCTCACAGATGGCCAAATCTAGGATCATCGGATTGGAGGCGAGCGACACCGGGTTGGCTTGAACGGTGGATTCACATGACGCAAAGCTGTCCCATTTGGAGGCGACGGTCCATGATATGTACTCATTTATGAAGCGTACGTTGGGCGGAGACCGTAAGGGGTGAGGGAAGGATAAGGCGGTGGAGGAGGAGGTGCGGGAGGACGAGGTGCAGGATGACGAGGATGTGGACCTCGCTGCTTCATCACCAATGTTTTAAATTGCGGTCGCGCACGGTGTCGCGTTCTGGCTCCAAAGTAGCGTCGCGCATCGCGCGAGCAATTCATGCATTCCTGCTTATTAATTAAAAAACTTATAAATAAAATATAAATAAAATTAACCTTTTAAGCTAAACTTTTTAAAATAAGCAAACAACATCATTGAGACCTTCGTAAATAAGTAAATTGAGGGTTTGGAACAAAGGATACCTCACCCAAACAAAGTCCGCACGTGAAATAAGGTGACACTTTTTCCCCCTCAACTAAAATGAGATTTCTAAAAAAAACATGGATAGCGTTGCTGTTGCGCCAAATAGCGCAAAATAGCGTAAAATAGCGCCAAATAGCGCACACTTTTTGAGCATCCCATAATACATTGACCGCAACATTGCGTTTTTGGCCCGCAAAAAGCAATAGCGCGCTATTGCGTTCGCAATAGCGCGCTTTTTAAAACATTGTTCATCACCGACACGTGCGTACTTCGATGATCCACTTCCCTATTTGGCTCCCTTCAACAGAATGATGTCGACTCTTGGTTGGCCGAGCGTGTTCATATTGGATGTATTTAATGGCCAGTGGATAGGGCAGGGGTTGAGGGACTCGAATATCGTCCAGGGTGGAATAGTTCATGGACGTGAGCTTCAAGAGATCGAGTCCAAAGTGCTCGTCACGCATCTGATACCCGGGAAGGAGAACTCCCTATTGTGGTTGCGCGAACAATACGACACGATGTATATTGCGGGTGTGTCAATTCGTATATCATGTGGCCTACTCACCTCCTCACATTTACTCCAGACATGTAGTGACATTATTTTTAAGTTGGTACATTTGAATTATATTTGGATTATATCGTCATGCATATTGTTTCTATTTTGAATATATATTTGCATTATCTTTAGTTTATTTGGATATATGATGTTGCTATAACAGGTACAAATATACTACTGGGAAGTGGCAGTGGCCATACTGCCCATCAGATTTTTTTTTAATTCTGCCCAGAATTGTCACGATCATTGACCGTGACAAGTCCTTGACAAATAAGGTTGTCACGGACTTGTCACGGTTATTGACCGTGATAATGTTTTTAAAAAGGGCCAAGGCTTTGTCACGGTTATTAACCATGACTAAACTTGTCACGGTCATGTCCCGTGACACGACCGTGATAATTCTAACGAACTTGTCACGGTCAATGACCATGACACGTCCGTGACAAAAAAAATTGTCTCGCCCTGAATTGTCACGGTCATTGACCTTGACAAGTTGAACTTGTTAAGTTCAATGACCGTGACAATTAGGCAGATTTGGTGTAGTGGTAAATGCATTACTACTATTCACTTAGTAAATAAATTTTCCTAAATATTAACCATTCACTCCCCGATTAATATTTAAATATAAATTGCCATAATTAATTCAATTAAAATTACGACACACAAGTAATTTTGAATTCCTGAATTAATTAAATATTAAATGGATGAAAATACGTGGTGTTACATACTCCCCCCTTGCAAAGGAATTTCATCCCCGAAATTAGGTCGTACCTGTGGTGAAAAGATCTGGACATTGTCCCCGCATATCCTCCTCCCGCTCCCAGGTAGACTCATCAACGTTGTGATGACCCCACTGTACTCTAACTAGTGGAATAACCTTGGATCGTAACTTCCGCTCACTATGGTCCAGAATAGCCATCGGTCTCTCCTCATATGAGATGTTTGGCTGTAAATCAATTTCCTCGAGTGGAATGTGCCATAAGGCCCTCTCGCTCCTGCGATATTTCTTCAGCGATGCCACATGGAACACGTCGTGTATCCGCTGAAGGTGTTTTGGCAATCCCAGCCTATAAGCTACTGGTCTTACCCTCTCGATAATAGGGAAAGGTCTCACGTACCTCGGTGCTAAATTACCCTTCTTATCGAACCTCATCACCCCTTTCATAGGGGACACCCAGACTAATACCTGGTCCCCAACCTCTAACTCCACATGTCTCCGTGAAGCATCAGTGTAACTCTTCTTCCTATCCTGAGCTATCCGAATCTACCCTCGGATCAACTCTATCTTGTCAGACGTCTCATGAACAATCTCCGTCCCCAATAGTTTGTTGTTCCCCATCTCTAACCAACAGACAGGTGAACGACAAGGTCTCCCGTATAGTGCCTCGAACGGTGCCATGTTGATCGTGCATTGGTAAGAGTTGTTATACGCGAACTCTACCAAAGGAAGATATTTCTCCCAACCTCCCCCAAAGTCTAATATGCACATTCTGAGCATATTTTCTAGCATATGATTGACTCTCTCAGTCTGCCCGTCGGTCTGTGGGTAATAGGTGTACTCAAACATAACTTTGTGACCATGGCCTCCTGAAAGATCTGTCAAAAGTGGGCCACAAAGATCTTGTCTATGTCAGACACAATATTAATCGGTACCCCGTGCAGCTTAACAATCTCAGCTATGAATAGCTGCGCATACCGCATCATCTCAAAGTCTGTGCAAACCGGCAAGAAGTGGGCCACTTTGGTCAATCGATCCACAATGACCCATATGGAATCGTGACCCCTCTGCGATGCAGGTAACCTTGTAATGAAGTCCATGGAGATGCTCTCCCACTTCCACACGAGAATATCCAGTGGCTGTAGCATCCCTGATGGTCAACTTTCACAAGCTAACACGTGGCACATTTCGAAACAAACTTTGTTATGTCCTGTTTCATTCCTTCCCACCAATACTGCCTCCTCATATACTGGTACATTTTATCCCCACCGGGATGTACCGCGAATCTCGACCCATGGGACTCTTTCATAACAGCGTGCCTCAACTCCTCATCCTCTGGCATAATTAACCTCCCATTAAAGCGTAAGCCTCCTTCCGAGGTGATTGAGTAACCCTCTTCTCCATCAGCTAGCAACTGATTCACCCTATCCTGGCAGATCTGATCCTCTGCCTGAGCCCTCACAACCTGCATAATGATCTCAGGTGTAATGGATAATGATGACATGCAAGCCCTGGCTACATCATCCTCATATCGAAGCTCTATCCACTTCGCTTTTCAGACTTCTGATATTTCCACAGTTGGTCTCCGGCTCAATGCATTTGCCACCACATTAGCCTTACTAGGATGATACTGAATATCAAACTCGTAGTCTTTCACGAATTCTAGCCATCGCCTCTGCCTCATATTCAGATCCTTCTGTGTGAAGAGATACTGAAGTGATTTGTGATTCGTGAATAACGTGAACTGCTCTCCTAGAAGATAATGTCTCTATATCCTCTCGTGGGGCTTTAGCTTTCTGGACGCATAAGCTATAGCCCTTTCCTCCTACTGAAGCACACCCCCAAGTCCCTCTAAAGATGTGTCAGTGTAAACCGGATACTTTAATCCTCCCTTCGGCAAAGTAAGTACGGGTGAAGATGTCACCTTGTCCTTTAGCACGTCGAAAGCTAATTGACAACGATCACTCCAAGTGAAAGGTACCCCTTTTCGGGTCAGATTCGCCAAAGGGCCCGCAATCTTTGAGAATCCTTTGATAAACCGCCTGTAATAATCCGCTAGTCCCAGGAAAATGCACACCTCGGTCGGTGTCGTGGGCTGCCCCCACTCCCTCACCACCGATACCTTACTCGGATCCACCGTAATACCCCGGTCTGACACCACGTGGCCAAGAAAATGTACCCCCCGTAGCCAAAATCCACACTTCCTAAATTTGGCATAGAGTTAGTGATCCCGCAGTGTCTGTAAAACTATACGCAGATGCTCTGCGTGCTCCTCCTCGGTGCGCGAGTAGATCAGGATGTCATCAATGAACACGATGACAAACTGATCGAGAAACTACCCGAAAGCCCTGTTCATGAGGTCCATGAACACTGCTGGTGCATTGGTGATCTCGAATGGCATCACCCTGAACTCATAAGATCCATACCGCGACAGGAAAGCGGTCTTAGGAACATCCTCCTCTCGGATACGCAGTTGATGATACCTTGACCTCAAGTCAACCTTAGAGAAGTAAGACGCTCCTCTCAACTTGTCAAATAGATCATCAATCGTAGGTAACGAATACTTATTCCGTATCGTCGCCTTGTTCAGCTCTCTATAGTCCACGCATTACCGTAGTGAACCATCCCGCTTCTTCACAAACAACACCGGTGCACCCCATGGCGATGTACTCCGCCGAATAAAACCTTGACCCAGAAGCTGCTGAATGTGCTCTCTCAACTCATGCATATCTGAAGGGGCCATACGATATGGGGCCCGAGCAATCGGCCTCATCCCCGGTGCTGAATCGATTATAAATTCAATTTCCCTGCTGGGTGTCAACCCTTGTATTTCCTGGAACACATCCTCAAAGTCCCTCACTATCGGGATTGAGTCCAACGGAAGCGCCACCTCCTGTGAGGTTTCATCCTCGATGTAATACAGGTGCGTGCGTGACCCTCCCTCATGTAACGACATTGCTATCAAGAACATCTCCTGTCCTGGAATGGAGAACACGATTGTCCTCTAGTAATAATCCACAGTCGCCCGATAATCGGCCAACCAATCCATACCCAGGATGACATCGTACCCCTCCATATCTAACACTAAGAGGTTTGCTGCTAAACTAAGCCTCCCAATCAAAATGTCCACTTCCCAACAAATCGAGTGAATCGAAGCCCCGCTGCCTACTGGCGACTCCACACACATCCGAAGACTACTCGTGATCTCTCGCAATCCGGCCCGTTTAGCAAAATTAGATTTAATGAATGAATGCGATACTCCCGTGTCAAAAAGAATACTACCCTCATAACCATGAATGAGAAACATACCCTCAACTGCTGGTTGTGCTTGCTGTGCTAGAGGATTGGGAACATCTCGGATGTTATACACACGCCCGTAGTGCATCTGCCCCTGCTGCGGTGGGCAGCATCTGTCCCCGTTGCCCCCGTTGGGCATCTTGCTGATGACCTCTGCCCCTCTGTAGGCACTCCCTCTTGAAGTGTCCCGGCTGGCCACAGACAAAACAGTGTTTCTGACCATCCCCCTGTCGTTGGCCTTGCTGGCCCTGACGTGGCTGGCCCTGCTTGCCTCCCCCATTGTTTCCTTGGCCCTGACGGCCCTGAGGAACCTGTTGTTGCTGATTCGGGCCCGACTGCCCCTGCCTGAACCCCTGTCCTCCCGGTCACAACCCACAAGGCTTAAACTTCTTAGTCTGATTCCCCTGCTGACTGTCAGTCTGCTGCTGAGTACCACTCGTGTCACCACTAGTAACTGCCTTGCCCTGTTGGCTTGGCTCCCCTACTCTCTTGCTCCCCTTCGCACGGAAGCGATGATCCTGGGTACAAGTGAGGCATTAATGACATCTGTATAAGTCACTAACGTCAGATTCCCAATCAAATGTTTCATGATCTGCCAGGTTAAGCCATCCATAAATCTCGATTTCTTTCGCTCCTCGTCGTTCACCTCATTTGGCACAAAGTTTGCCAAACGGGTGAACTCTTCCTCATAGTCTACCACTGATCGGTCACCTTGTACTAAATCACTGAACTTCTACCTCATCTCAGCCTCTACAACTGGTGGAAAGTATTTGCGGTCGAACCGCGCCCAGAATTCTGCTATCGTCATCAAATCCCGCTCCTCAATGATGGTAACTGACTCCCACCACTGTAAGGCTGCCCCCGACACAGAAAGGTAGCAAGTATCTATTTCTGCACATCGGTACAATCTAGCATGCGCAGTTGGCGCTGAATGTTCTTCTTCCAGTCACAAGCCTCTACCACATCGGTGCTACCCCGAAACTCAGGTGGTTGACCCTTCTGAAAAGTCTCCCTAACTCGCTGCCAAGACGGTGGCCCCACTGGAGCCTGAACTGCTGGTGCCACTGGAGGCGGTGCCTGGGGCTGTGGAAAGTGAGCTGCCATAGCTCACATCGCTGTCTCGACCGCCTGGGCCACTATCACTGCCACCTGAGTAGTGGAAATCAACTCGGGTGGGGGTGGGGGTGGCAGTACCAGTGGCTCCAAATGAGCCTCCCTGGCCTCATCCCTAGCCTCAGCCCTCTCCGCTCTCTGTCTCTTTGGTGGCATCTTAAATAGATTGAATTGTATAAGTACACAATTTATACACAAAATGTTCATAGCAGAAATACGATATCTCACAAGTGAGAAATGAATTAACAGTCACTACACCAAATCTTCCCATTTGTCAAGGTCATTGACCTTGACAAATCCAACTTGTCAAGGTCAATGACCATGACATTTCGAGGCGAGACAACCTTTTTTGTCACGGTCGTGTCACGGTCATTGACCTTGATACAAAACTCGCATTTTGTGTCACGGTCGTGTCGCGATCAATGACCGTGACACATTTGTCACGGTTTATAACCGTGATAAAGTCGTGACCCTTCTTAAAAAAATTGTCACGGTCAATGACCGTGACAATTCTGGGCAGAATTTAAAAAAAATCTGCTGGGCAGTATGGCCACTGCCACTGCCCAGCAGTATATTTGTACCTCTTATAGCAACGTTGTACCTGTTCCAAACATCATATATCCAAACAAACTAAAGATAATGAAAATATATATTCAAAATAGAAACTATTTAAGGAGAAACAACATCACCATCAATTATATCAAATCTACAAACTATTTTCATGGAAAAGAGATTTTGAACCGCGACGCTCGGGGACACCTCCTTATCCTTCCCTTCTCGTCCGAATAGCCACATAAGTATAGAGCATATGTGGCCTACCCTTAGGGCCACTCCCTGTCCCCTGAATTGAAATAAAGTAAAATTAGTATCCGCCCCTCAAATATAGATAAATATAAATCGTAATTGAAATCGAAATCGAAATTGACATATAAATATAAATACATTACCTGTAGTGTCACTCAAACAGCTAACTTGCGCTCATATGGCACCTCCTTCCAACTAATGTACCCCGGGCAATCGTGTCAAATATAATTCTCTTCATATCTAAACACTAAGAAATACCATAATCCTATGGAGTTATGCGTTGCAAATTCCTTCCAACCGTTGTGTAGCCAAAAATCAGTAGTTGAAGTTGTCAATTCCACCTTTCAATGGTCTCCCATGTTTTGCTAGAAGTTCCAAGTGGTGGGGTATGGAAAGTGGAATTGATAACTTCAACTGGTGATGTTTGGCTATATAACGGTTGGGAGGAATTTGCAGAGCATCGCTCCATAGGATTATGGCATTTCTTAGTGTTCGGATAGACGAAGAGATTCAGTCTCCTCTCCACAAATAGGACACCCCAAATAACTATGTACTAATCACCTATTAAAGGAAAGAAGCGTATATTCATGGATTAGTATAAACAAAACTTAGATGTAGTTGGAATATTTATGTATTAATCTCCTCTCCACACACGCACACTACACAAGAGTGAAAATGATAAAGTGCAGATCAATTAAAAGCATTAAAAATGGATGTTTCGATACAAATTGAAATATTTATTACAAATTGAAAAATTGTTTCAAATTCGGGTTATCATAAAAAATGGATTGATATTCGGTAGGAGCAGCCAAGTCATCCACACCACTATTTAGACGCCTTGGCGCGTGTTGGACAATTGACCACGGCTCATTGTTGATATACTCCGAGTAAAATACTTGCTTAACCTTTTGAAATGCACAAACAAATGACTCATCGCTCACGTGGTCGTTGCTCTTCAACTTGGACAAGTCAACCATGATCAAATTGGTGACAGGATCAACTTTACAAGCATTTTTATCCTCAACTCTTACCCATTCACAGTAAAATACAACCTCTTTGAAGCTTATATAATCCAATTCAAATATATTTTGGATTACACCATAGTAAGTCATTTCAGCTTCAACGAGGTTTTTATCTTTTGCGCTCGCTCGAAAGAAAGTAAGAGCCTTGTATGAAATTCCCGAGTTCTGTACATTTGTACTTTCCTCGTACACTTTAGCGCCGAAAACGTAACCGTTCAATTGATACTTTTTGTACTCTTGTGCCACGAATAAGGGTCCAGTGGCTAGACGAGAAAGCCTTGATGTCGCATCACCCATCTTTAGGAGCTGAGAATATAGATAAATTAATTATATTAGTGGTAAAATTTGAGTGTAATGTAACGTTATATAACGACGGTTTTCATTATAATTACCTCTTGTGTCAACCATAGCCTAAATTCGCTATCTGATTGTACCATTGTTTTTCGTCTTTTATTATTCTCACAGGCTTCATATTTACTGCATATTACAAAATTAATCATGTATAAAATAATCTAAAATAATGTTAAACATTATAATATTTGAAACTTACTTTTTCCATTCTTCGACATCTTCATGTGTGTCAAATAGATAACGAGCTACTTGTTCATGTTGCAAACTCGTTAATTTCACTCGTTTTCCCATCACATTACCACCATCATCGAGGAATTCATCAGTGTCATCAACGCTGGTCGAGTCAGGCATATATTCCCAAGTATATATTGATGACTCCACGGTGATGTATTCCTCTGCAGTTGATCCTGCAATATATCGCGTATTCTTGACGTAATCTTTAAAAACTTTCATCAATCTTTAAAACGGATACATCCACCGATATCTAACTGGACCACAAAGAAGTGCCTCGTCGCATAGGTGTACCAACAAGTGAACACTTATGTCAAAGAATGCTGGGGGAAAGTACTTCTCCAATACACAAATCGCTTCGTTCACAGCCAATTTTGCGGCCACTATGTGTTCTCGATTCACTACCTTCTCACACAAGAGGGAGAAGGTAATACTAATTTTCATAATAGCCCTACGCAAATCCTTGTGCTTGGAGAAACAGTGCTTAAACAATAGAGGAACCAATTGCATGATCACATGCCAATCGTGGGACCTACACTTATGTAAATCATGAGTAGCATAATTCACAATCCTTTGCAAGTTGGACGAAAAAGTAGATGGGCCCTTCAAATTATATATTGTGTCTAGAAGCACCTTCCTTTCCCCACTCGTCAAAGTAAACGCACCAGGGGGAATTATTGTCCTTCCCCTACTATCTTCTTTCAACCATAGTTGTGGCTTAAGTTTTAACGTTTTAAGGTCTTTTCGTGCATTTTCTCCATCCTTCGAATGACTCCCCCATAGGCAAGTACCCATAATATGTTCAGCGAAGTTCTTTTCTGCACGCATCACATCCAATACATGGCGCACCGGGTTTTTCTTCTAATAAGGCAAGTCAAATAAAATTGACCTCCAAGACCATGCCTTTCTTATCTCAGTTTCATTCCCAGTTAGGATCTTCTTATGCTTGACATTATTAAATTTGGGATTCTTACCTGTCATATTTGGGCCACATTCAGAAGATTTACTTTCAATTTCTGAACCCGAAAGTTGTCTCGGCGGTAGCCTATGTTCAACTTCACCTAATAAAAAATTGGAACCTTTCTCAAATCTGAAACTATGAGCTGGCGGTAAAAACCTCCTGTGGCAATGGTATACATTTTTTAAGCTAGAGGATAGATGAAGAGATTCAGTCTCCTCTCCATAAATAGGACACCCCAAATAACCATGTACTACACATCTGGATAATGTCCCATAAGCTGGAAAATCATGAATTGCCCACATCAACATAGCTTTCAGCGTAAACTCTTCTTTTCTAAAAGAGTCAAATGATTGCACACCCTCTTCCCACAACTCATTTAATTCTTCTACCAAAGGAGCCAGGTAGATATCAATGTCATCACTTGGTGCCTTTGGCCCAGGTATCAATAAATCCATCATCGAAAATTCAGGTCTCATACACTATGAAGGAGGGAGGTTGAGTGGGGCTAGGATCACTGGACATAAACTCTGATTGGTGCTTAGATTTCCAAATGGATTGAAACCATCTGTTGATATAGCCAAACGAATGTTGCGTTGTTCTCGAGCAAAATTGGGATACTCAAAATTCATCCTCCGCCAGGCATTAAAATCAATTGGATGACGCCTGATATTACCCCTACTTCTGCCCTAGCATGCCAAGTCATTGCCTCTGCAATCCATGGTACTATGAAAAATCTCTTTAATCTAGGCCCAACGGGAAAATATTTCAATACTTTTTGAGGCACTTTTGATCTTGTGCCTTCCTTACTAGTAGATTGGACATGTCTAGGTTCATCGCATATCGGACAACGATCGAGATTTTCATACTCCTTTCGATATAGTGCGCAGTCATACACACAAGCATGAATCGATTTATACTTCATTCCCAAACCTTTCAAACTGTTCTTCATAACATGATAGCTATTTGGAAGTGTATTCACCTTGGGTAATAAGCCCTTCACCCATTTCAGAATTCCCGTCACGCTATTGCCAGACAAACCATACTGCGTCTTCAAACTGTGCAAACCAACCATGGCATGTAAAGTTGTTTGATCTTTCTCACAGCCAGAGTATAACGGTTGGGTCACCTTAAATTTTAAACTTTGGTAGTCATCGTCAAGTTTTATCGTGTTATCTTCACGAGCACTTGAATCTTCTACATCATCAGTAACCTCATTCTCCTCAGCTTCATAAACTCCGTACGCATCATCAACTAAATCCTCTAACATATTATGATCTACGTCGTCCCCTTCTACATCTATTCTACTTGTTAAAGGTTGTTGTGAAGGTTGGTCGGGGACAAAAGGAACTTTCAATTCACCGTGAAAACTCCAAAATCGATAACTATCTTGCATACCCGATCTTAACGAATGTAGTTCAACTGTTTTCCACTCAAACACCTTACCATTCTTACACCTAGCACACGGACACGGAAAATCTTCATCATTACGACATCTCTTTGCATATTTCACAAATTCATTAGCACCTCTGCGAAACACATCCCCCATTATATTACTCTCACTGATCCACTCTTTGTATTTCGGATATCCCATCACAGCTACCATAACTAAACACCTATTAAAGGTAAACAAAATTTAGATTTATAGTATGTTTTATTTAATTATCCCATCATTTAATTAACCTATTAAAGGGTAAGTGGTCCTATCCCATTCAAGAGTGCTGTAATACCCCGTAATTTTAAATGACTTTTAAAATGGGTTATATTTTAAATTAATTGATTAATTAGATTTTATTATTAATTAATTAATTCGGATTTTATCCAGACGGTGGATATTAAAATGGATGATTCTGAATATTACTTAAAGATATTTAGGTAATATATGAATGTGATGTCATTGATACGATTGTATGATATAAATTCGGTAATTTATATTTTTAGTCAGACGCGGTATGGGACGTGTCGGGACTAGTTTATTAAATTAAAAAGGAAATTTATTTTCTATCAGTCTAATAGTCATTTCGACTGCATCGTTGCGTCCGGAAGGTTCTAAATAGTCAGAAAAGTCTATTTGGATGTTAATTTTGAGTCTCGGGTCATTTGGAAATGAATAGACAACCCGAAAGGGCATTTTGGTCATTTTCTAGGGGGGATGAATAGTGATTTCGGGTTTGTCCTATTATAAGTATTGGTAGATTAAGTGTATGGGGGTTATTCATCTCCTCTTCACAAATTAGAGAAATCATCTTCCTTGAGAGAGTGGAAGGGTACTTGGGAAGGGAAAAGCCTACTTGGGAAGGAGAAGAACAAGAACCAAGGTTCACCACCACCAACCACCACCGGAGTTTGACCGGAGAAGGGACAACCAACTGAGATATACTACACCAAAGGATCAGACCTTCAGTAAAGGCAAGTGTTTGATAATGGCAATTTAAGTTTGTATATTGCCCATGTTAGAATAGTGTGAAAAGAGAAGATTATTTATGTTTGGAAGAAATAATGGAGTATTAAATGGATTTCTGGAAACTGAAATGATATAGGAATTAAACTCATGTTTTAGGATGATAATAATCCACGAAATAGTCATGAAACTGTTGAAGAAATTATGAAAACCATTGATGTGTTCTTGAAGTTGATATGTTGATAATTTTCTGGAAATAAGGAGATAAACATGCTTTTTAATCCAATCCCTTGATGATTCTAGGATGTTTAGAGTATTGGAAATCGTTCATATATGTTGATATATCATGTAGTAAAGATTATAAGTCATTTGGGATGTTTATATGAAGGTTTAAATGATCATAAGTTGCTAAACCCGTAGTTGCAGAAAATGCAGAAAATGAGGCTGTGACCTGAGGGATCGATCGATCGACCCCTGCCTTCGATCGATCGGCCTCCACAGAATATGTAAAGTTGTTTCTTTTTAAATGTTGATTCTTATCCCAAACCTTTTGTGGATCTTTGGTGATTATTATTTGGATATTATGGGACTCAGAAAATATCAGTAAACCCTTGATAAGATTTGAATTAATTTGATTTGGATTCAAGTGATTAAAATGATGAAAATTCTATTGAATGGAATTTCGGTTGCTAGATTCATTTGTTAAATTCCAAATTGGGATGTATGAGGATTAAAGATAGGACCAGTAGGGGTGATTTAATATAACACCTGGGTATCCTTAAGTTTACAAGAGGGTTTAATCCAAAGTGAAAGAAGATGTGTTTATAAGAGATTCGAAACTATCAGTTTTAACCTTAATTAAAAAGGAGAACTAAACTCGTTGTAATTCGGGAGAAATGATGTTATGGACCAGTAGGATATTAGTGACTTCTTACTGAATATATGTTGAGGAAAAACCTATTTAAATTTGTAAGGACACAAATTTCCAATTGAGTCCATATGTAGTTTTGGCTCAATTCCGGACAAAAACATTTATTCATAGGTTAGTGATTTATTGTAATACTCTCAAGCCAATGAAGTGTGTGTTGAAGACGTAGCGGCAAAGAATATAAAGCTTCATCAAAATGCTGATTTGCGTGCCTCGTTTCTATGTCATCATCTAAGGTTCCATGCTCCCAAGGTATGAATGTAATTATATTTATATAGGAGCTTGGAACAATATTTATTGGGTGTTAGGTTTATTAAAAAACCATGATTTACTTTCAGAATAATTTAATTGAAACTTTAAAATAAAGTACACAAAGTTTCTGGGCCAAAAATTGAATTTATCAAAAATTTAATTTATCAAAAATTTCTGGAAGTCGTTCGAAGTCTCGTTCGAACGAGTTTGCCAACGAACCTAAACTGGTCAGTCGTTCGATATGTCGTTCGAACGAGTTTTTCGTTCGAACCAGGTTTCGTTCGAACGAGTTTACCAACGAACCTAAACTGGTCAGTCGTTCAATATGTCGTTCGAACTAGTTTAGTCGTTCTAACGAGTTTCTAACGAGCCCAGTCTGGTCGCTCGTTAAAAGTCTCGTTCGAATGAGAGTTAAGTTCGTTCGAACGAGATGCCAGGCGGGAACAGTTTTGAGCAGTTTTTGGCAGTTTTCACCCCATTTTCCCACTTGTTGCTTAACTGATTTTTTAAGGCTTTATTAAGGACGGGAATCATTTTCGAAGGTGTATCTTTTTCAAACCATGCAAACTCCTAGAGAGTGTTTTGAGAGAAAATTTGTTTAAGGAAAAAGATCAAGTTTTGAGTGTTATTCTTTAATGAAAAATCCTACACACTCTAGTGTTTACACCCAATAGTTGTTCGTCCAAGTTCTATATACATATCTTTACTTGGAGTTTTGGCACCGGTTTATCTCTTCCGTTTCAAAGAGAAGTTTTGGTTTGCTTCTACATCCATCAAAGAAGAAGATGTTTCGTTGTGATTCTACCCACTTGGAGAAAGGCTCCTTGCTAGGGTGACGGTGACCATAGAAAGCCCCATCGGTGGATTCCGAGACCGCGGTGGAGTTCCAAGGTTGTCCGCTAGGAAGAGGTGTCTACGAGAAGAAGCGTCGAGGCTTGAGAGGGATCGAGTCAGTCGTTGTAAGTCTATCTGTCTTGTAATTGTAATTCCGTATCTAGTGGACTTGTGGCTAGGGCCGTCCGAGGTTGTTTCCCGTCTTGGGTTTTTCCTCGTACATCGCGGCGTAGTGTGATATTGTTTATTTTATCTTGCACAATTTAGAATCCATGCTTTAGGTTTAATTAAAGATAAAATTTGATTTAATTATCACACTCATTTAATTTGGGACTTATTTATATTTTGGGTAAATTTGGTTTATTCAAGTCATTTGCTAAAATTGGTTTCGCCTAACTTTGGATAATTGAAAATTATGACTTAGGCAAATTCTAGGACTTGGATTAATGAATCGGTTTAAGTGCTTAACTTGATTTGATTTTAATTTGTTTAAGAAATTAAAATTTGTTTGTTTTTAATTGTGAACCATCATTCAACTCTTCCGCATCTACTATTGAATTTTATATAAAAGGGAAATTACTTTACGCACTTTAAAAGGGGGAGAATGATGATAGGGGGAGAAATGGAATCTAATCCTATTATTATCGTATCTTCGTTTGGGGGATATTTATCTTAGGGGGAGACGTCTTTCTATGTAGGTCATGTGTTTGATAAAGGGGAGAATTAATTTAGGGGGAATAATTTAATTAATTGCATTTTATATTTTGATATTCCCTATGCATTTGATGAGTTTGCTTAAGTGTGCAGGTATTCTACTAAAGCAGCGTTGTTTAATGGCAAAGCGTTTAATCCTTGGGTTGAGTCAAGTTTGGCCGGGTTATGTTTTGAGTCTAGTGAGCTTGACGGCCCTTTAGGATTTTTGTTTGGTTTTTGTCCCGGAATAGCCAAAGGGGGAGATTTGTAAGGACACAATTTTCCAATTGAGCCCATATGTAGTTTTGGCTCAATTCCGGACAAAATCATTTATTCATAGGTTAGTGATTTATTGTAATACTCTCAAGCCTATGAAGTGTGTGTTGAAGACGTAGCGGCAAAGAATATAAAGCTTCATCAAAATGCCGGTTTGCATGCCTCGTTTCTATGTCATCATCTAAGGTTCCACGCTCCCAAGGTATGAACGTAATTATATTTATATAGGAGCTTGGAACAATATTTATTGGGTGTTAGGTTTAATAAAAAACCATGATTTACTTTCAGAATAATTTAATTGAAACTTTAAAATAAAGTACACAAAGTTTCTGGGCCAAAAATTGAATTTATCAAAAATTTCTGGAAGTCGTTCGAAGTCTCGTTCGAACGATTTTTTCGTTCGAACCAGGTTTCGTTCGAACGAGTTTGCCAACGAACCTAAACTGGTCAGTCGTTCGATATGTCGTTCGAACGAGTTTTTCGTTCGAACCAGGTTTCGTTCGAACGAGTTTGCCAACGAACCTAAACAGGTCAGTCGTTCGATATGTCGTTCGAACGAGTTTGGTCGTTCTAACGAGTTTCTAACGATCCGAGTCTGCTCGCTCGTTAGAAGTCTCGTTCGAACGAGAGTCAAGTTCGTTCGAACGAGATGCCAGGCGGGAACAGTTTTGAGCAGTTTTTGGCTGTTTTCACCCCATTTTCCCGCTTGTTTCTTAACTGATTTTTTAAGGCTTTATTAAGGACGGGAATTATTTTTGAAGGTGTATCTTTTTCATACCATACAAACTCCTAGAGAGTGTTTTGAGAGAAAATTTGTTTAAGGAAGAAGATCAAGTTTTGAGTGTTATTCTTTAATGAAAAATCCTACACACTCTAGTGTTTACACCCAATAGTTGTTCGTCCAAGTTCTATATACATATCTTTACTTGGAGTTTTGGCACCGGTTTATCTCTTCCGTTTCAAAGAGAAGTTTTGGTTTGCTTCTACATCCATCAAAGAAGAAGATGTTTCGTTGTGATTCTACCCACTTGGAGAAAGGCTCCTTGCTAGGGTGACGGTGACCATAGAAAGCCCCATCGGTGGATTCCGAGACCGCGGTGGAGTTCCAAGGTTGCCCGCTAGGAAGAGGTGTCTACGAGAAGAAGCGTCGAGGCATGAGAGGGATCGAGTCAGTCGTTGTAAGTCTATCTGTCTTGTAATTGTAATCCTTATCTAGTGGACTTGTGGCTAGGGTCGTCCGAGGTTGTTTCCCGTCTTGGGTTTTTCCTCGTACATCGCGGCGTAGTGTGATATTGTTTATTTTATCTTGCACAATTTAGAATCCATGCTTTAGGTTGAATTAAAGATAAAATTTGATTTAATTATCACACTCATTTAATTTGGGACTTATTTATATTTTGGGTAAATTTTGTTTATTCAAGTCATTTGCTAAAATTGGTTTCGCCTAACTTTGGATAATTGAAAATTATGACTTAGGCAAATTCTAGGACTTGGATTAATGAATCGGTTTAAGTGCTTCACTTGATTTGATTTTAATTTGTTTAAGAAATTAAAATTTGTTTGTTTTTAATTGTGAACCATCATTCAACGCTTCCGCATCTACTATTGAATTTTATATAAAGGGGAAATTACTTTACGCACTTTAAAAGGGGGAGAATGATGATAGGGGGAGAAATGGAATCTAATCCTATTATTATCGTATCTTCGTTTGGGGGATATTTATCTTAGGGGGAGACGTCTTTCTAAGTAGGTCATGTGTTTGATAAAGGGGAGAATTAATTTAGGGGGAATAATTTAATTAATTGCATTTTATATTTTGATATTCCCTATGCATTTGATGAGTTTGCTTAAGTGTGCAGGTATTCTACTAAAGCAGCATTGTTTAATGGCAAAGCGTTTAATCCTTGGGTTGAGTCAAGTTTGGGCGGGTTATGTTTTGAGTCTAGTGAGCTTGACGGCCCTTTAGGATTTTTGTTTGGTTTTTGTCCCGGAATAGCTAAAGGGGGAGATTTGTAAGGACACAATTTTCCAATTGAGTCCATATGTAGTTTTGGCTCAATTCCGGACAAAAACATTTATTCATAGGTTAGTGATTTATTGTAATACTCACAAGCCTATGAAGTGTGTGTTGAAGACGTAGCGGCAAAGAATATAAAGCTTCATCAAAATGCCGGTTTGCGTGCCTCGTTTCTATGTCATCATCAAAGGTTCCATGCTCCCAAGGTATGAATGTAATTATATTTATATAGGAGCTTGGAACAATATTTATTGGGTGTTAGGTTTAATAAAAAACCGTGATTTACTTTCAGAATAATTTAATTGAAACTTTAAAAGAAAGTACACAAAGTTTCTGGGCCAAAAATTGAATTTATCAAAAATTTCTGGAAGTCGTTCGAAGTCTCGTTCGAACGAGTTTTTCGTTCGAACCAGGTTTCGTTCGAACGAGTTTGCCAACGAACCTAAACTGGTCAGTCGTTCGATATGTCGTTCGAACGAGTTTTTCGTTTGAACCAGGTTTCGTTCGAATGAGTTTGCCAACGAACCTAAACTGGTCAGTCGTTCGATATGTCGTTCGAACGAGTTTTTCGTTCGAACCAGGTTTCGTTCGAACGAGTTTGCCAACGAACCTAAACTGGTCAGTCGTTCGATATGTCGTTCGAACGAGTTTGGTCGTTTTAACGAGTTTCTAACGAGCCCAGTCTGGTCGCTCGTTAGAAGTCTCGTTTGAACGAGAGTCAAGTTCGTTCGAACGAGATGCCAGGCGGGAACAGTTTTGAGCAGTATTTGGCAGTTTTCACCCCATTTTCCCACGTGTTTCTTAACTGATTTTTTAAGGCTTTATTAAGGACGGGAATCATTTTTGAAGGTGTATCTTTTTCATACCATACAAACTCCTAGAGAGTGTTTTGAGAGAAAATTTGTTTAAGGAAAAAGATCAAGTTTTGAGTGTTATTCTTTAATGAAAAATCCTACACACTCTAGTGTTTACACCCAATAGTTGTTCGTCCAAGTTCTATATACATATCTTTACTTGGAGTTTTGGCACCGGTTTATCTCTTCCGTTTCAAAGAGAAGTTTTGGTTTGCTTCTACATCCATCAAAGAAGAAGATGTTTCGTTGTGATTCTACCCACTTGGAGAAAGGCTCCTTGCTAGGGTGACGGTGACCATAGAAAGCCCCATCGGTGGATTCCGAGACCGCGGTGGAGTTCCAAGGTTGTCCGCTAGGAAGAGGTGTCTACGAGAAGAAGCGTCGAGGCTTGAGAGGGATCGATTCAGTCGTTGTAAGTCTATCTGTCTTGTAATTGTAATTCCGTATCTAGTGGACTTGTGGCTAGGGCCGTCCGAGGTTGTTTCCCGTCTTGGGTTTTTCCTCGTACATCGCGGCGTAGTGTGATATTGTTTATTTTATCTTGCACAATTTAGAATCCATGCTTTAGGTTTAATTAAAGATAAAATTTGATTTAATTATCACACTCATTTAATTTGGGACTTATTTATATTTTGGGTAAATTTGGTTTATTCAAGTCATTTGCTAAAATTGGTTTCGCCTAACTTTGGATAATTGAAAATTATGACTTAGGCAAATTCTAGGGCTTGGATTAATGAATCGGTTTAAGTGCTTCACTTGATTTGATTTTAATTTGTTTAAGAAATTAAAATTAGTTTGTTTTTAATTGTGAACCATCATTCAACGCTTCCGCATCTACTATTGAATTTTATATAAAAGGGAAATTACTTTACGCACTTTAAAAGGGGGAGAATGATGATAGGGGGAGAAATGGAATCTAATCCTATTATTATCGTATCTTCGTTTGGGGGAGATTTATCTTAGGGGGAGATGTCTTTCTAAGTAGGTCATGTGTTTGATAAAGGGGAGAATTAATTTAGGGGGAATAATTTAATTAATTGCATTTTATATTTTGATATTCCCTATGCATTTGATGAGTTTGCTTAAGTGTGCAGGTATTCTACTAAAGCAGCGTTGTTTAATGGCAAAGCGTTTGATCCTTGGGTTGAGTCAAGTTTGGACGGGTTATGTTTTGAGTCTAGTGAGCTTGACGGCCCTTTAGGATTTTTGTTTGGTTTTTGTCCCGGAATAGCCAAAGGGGGAGATTTGTAAGGACACAATTTTCCAATTGAGTCCATATGTAGTTTTGGCTCAATTCCGGACAAAAACATTTATTCATAGGTTAGTGATTTATTGTAATACTCTCAAGCCTATGAAGTGTGTGTTGAAGACGTAGCGGCAAAGAATATAAAGCTTCATCAAAATGCCGGTTTGCGTGCCTCGTTTCTATGTCATCATCTAAGGTTCCATGCTCCCAAGGTATGAATGTAATTATATTTATATAGGAGCTTGGAACAATATTTATTGGGTGTTAGGTTTCATAAAAAACCATGATTTACTTTCAGAATAATTTAATTGAAACTTTAAAATAAAGTACACAAAGTTTCTGGGCCAAAAATTGAATTTATCAAAAATTTCTGGAAGTCGTTCGAAGTCTCGTTCGAACGAGTTTTTCGTTTGAACCAGGTTTCGTTCGAACGAGTTTGCCAACGAACCTAAACTGGCCAGTCGTTCGATATGTCGTTCGAACGAGTTTTTCGTTTGAACCAGGTTTCGTTCGAACGAGTTTGCCAACGAACCTAAACTGGTCAGTCGTTCGATATGTCGTTCGAACGAGTTTTTCGTTCGAACCAGGTTTCGTTCGAACGAGTTTGCCAACGAACCTAAACTGGTCAGTCGTTCGATATGTCGTTCGAACGAGTTTGGTCGTTCTAACGAGTTTCTAACGAGCCCAGTCTGGTCGCTCGTTAGAAGTCTCGTTCGAACGAGAGTCAAATTCGTTGCCAGGCGGGAACAGTTTTGAGCAGTTTTTGGCAGTTTTCACCCCATTTTCCCACTTGTTTCTTAACTGATTTTTTAAGTCTTTATTAAGGACGGGAATCATTTTTGAAGGTGTATCTTTTTCAAACCATGCAAACCCCTAGAGAGTGTTTTGAGAGAAAATTTGTTTAAGGAAAAAGATCAAGTTTTGAGTGTTATTCTTTAATGAAAAATCCTACACACTCTAGTGTTTACACCCAATAGTTGTTCGTCCAAGTTCTATATACATATCTTTACTTGGAGTTTTGGCACCGGTTTATCTCTTCCGTTTCAAAGAGAAGTTTTGGTTTGCTTCTACATCCATCAAAGAAGAAGATGTTTCGTTGTGATTCTACCCACTTGGAGAAAGGCTCCTTGCTAGGGTGACGGTGACCATAGAAAGCCCCATCGGTGGATTCCGAGACCGCGGTGGAGTTCCAAGGTTGTCCGCTAGGAAGAGGTGTCTACGAGAAGAAGCGTCGAGGCTTGAGAGGGATCGAGTCAGTCGTTGTAAGTCTATCTGTCTTGTAATTGTAATTCTGTATCTAGTGGACTTGTGGCTAGGGCCGTCCGAGGTTGTTTCCCGTCTTGGGTTTTTCCTCGTACATCGCGGCGTAGTGTGATATTGTTTATTTTATCTTGCACAATTTAGAATCCATGCTTTAGGTTTAATTAAAGATAAAATTTGATTTAATTATCAAACTCATTTAATTTGGGACTTATTTATATTTTGGGTAAATTTGGTTTATTCAAGTCATTTGCTAAAATTAGTTTCGCCTAACTTTGGATAATTGAAAATTATGACTTAGGCAAATTCTAGGACTTGGATTAATGAATCGGTTTAAGTGCTTCACTTGATTTGATTTTAATTTGTTTAAGAAATTAAAATTTGTTTGTTTTTAATTGTGAACCATCATTCAACTCTTCCGCATCTACTATTGAATTTTATACAAAAGGGAAATTACTTTACGCACTTTAAAAGGGGGAGAATGATGATAGGGGGAGAAATGGAATCTAATCCTATTATTATCGTATCTTCGTTTGGGGGATATTTATCTTAGGGGGAGACGTCTTTCTAAGTAGGTCATGTGTTTGATAAAGGGTAGAATTAATTTAGGGGGAATAATTTAATTAATTGCATTTTATATTTTGATATTCCCTATGCATTTGATGAGTTTGCTTAAGTGTGCAGGTATTCTACTAAAGCAGCATTGTTTAATGGCAAAGCGTTTGATCCTTGGGTTGAGTCAAGTTTGGGCGTGTTATGTTTTGAGTCTAGTGAGCTTGACCGCCCTTTAGGATTTTTGTTTGGTTTTTGTCTCGGAATAGCCAAAGGGGGAGATTTGTAAGGACACAATTTTCCAATTGAGTCCATATGTAGTTTTGGCTCAATTCCAGACAAAAACATTTATTCATAGGTTAGTGATTTATTGTAATACTCTCAAGCCTATGAAGTGTGTGTTGAAGACGTAGCAGCAAAGAATATAAAGCTTCATCAAAATGCCGGTTTGCGTGCCTCGTTTCTATGTCATCATCTAAGGTTCCATGCTCCCAAGGTATGAATGTAATTATATTCATATAGGAGCTTGGAACAATATTTATTGGGTGTTAGGTTTAATAAAAAACCATGATTTACTTTCAGAATAATTTAATTGAAACTTTAAAATAAAGTACACAAAGTTTCTGGGCCAAAAATTGAATTTATCAAAAATTTCTGGAAGTCGTTCGAAGTCTCGTTCGAACGAGTTTTTCGTTCGAACCAGGTTTCGTTCGAACGAGTTTGCCAACGAACCTAAACTGGCCAGTCGTTCGAACGAGTTTTTCGTTTGAACCAGGTTTCGTTCGAACGAGTTTGCCAACGA
Source organism: Sambucus nigra (assembly GCA_949130495.1). Classification (NCBI taxonomy): domain Eukaryota; kingdom Viridiplantae; phylum Streptophyta; class Magnoliopsida; order Dipsacales; family Adoxaceae; genus Sambucus; species Sambucus nigra. The sequence goes on along the minus strand of OX422221.1, from coordinate 79,647,050 downwards.
ACCTAAACTGGTCAGTCATTCGATGTGTCGTTCGAACGAGTTTTTCGTTCGAACCAGGTTTCGTTCGAACGAGTTTGCCAATGAACCTAAACTGGTCAGTCGTTCGATATGTCGTTCGAACGAGTTTGGTCGTTCTAACGAGTTTCTAACGAGCCCAGTCTGGTCGCTCGTTAGAAGTCTCGTTCGAACGAGAGTCAAATTCGTTGCCAGGCGGGAACAGTTTTGAGCAGTTTTTGGCAGTTTTCACCCCATTTTCCCACTTGTTTCTTAACTGATTTTTTAAGTCTTTATTAAGGACGGGAATCATTTTTGAAGGTGTATCTTTTTCATACCATACAAACTCCTAGATAGTGTTTTGAGAGAAAATTTGTTTAAGGAAAAAGATCAAGTTTTGAGTGTTATTCTTTAATGAAAAATCCTACACACTCTAGTGTTTACACTCAATAGTTGTTCGTCCAAGTTCTATATACATATCTTTACTTGGAGTTTTGGCACCGGTTTATCTCTTCCGTTTCAAAGAGAAGTTTTGGTTTGCTTCTACATCCATCAAAGAAGAAGATTTTCGTTGTGATTCTACCCACTTGGAGAAAGGCTCCTTGCTAGGGTGACGGTGACCATAGAAAGCCCCATCGGTGGATTCCGAGACCGCGGTGGAGTTCCAAGGTTGTCCGCTAGGAAGAGGTGTCTACGAGAAGAAGCGTCGAGGCTTGAGAGGGATCGAGTCAGTCGTTGTAAGTCTATATGTCTTGTAATTGTAATTCTGTATCTAGTGGACTTGTGGCTAGGGCCGTCCGAGGTTGTTTCCCGTCTTGGGTTTTTCCTCGTACATCGCGGCGTAGTGTGATATTGTTTATTTTATCTTGCACAATTTAGAATCCATGCTTTAGGTTTAATTAAAGATAAAATTTGATTTAATTATCAAACTCATTTAATTTGGGACTTATTTATATTTTGGGTAAATTTGGTTTATTCAAGTCATTTGCTAAAATTGGTTTCGCCTAACTTTGGATAATTGAAAATTATGACTTAGGCAAATTCTAGGACTTGGATTAATGAATCGGTTTAAGTGCTTCACTTGATTTGATTTTAATTTGTTTAAGAAATTAAAATTTGTTTGTTTTTAATTGTGAACCATCATTCAACGCTTCCGCATCTACTATTGAATTTTATATAAAAGGGAAATTACTTTACGCACTTTAAAAGGGGGAGAATGATGATAGGGGGAGAAATGGAATCTAATCCTATTATTATCGTATCTTCGTTTGGGGGATATTTATCTTAGGGGGAGACGTCTTTCTAAGTAGGTCATGTGTTTGATAAAGGGGAGAATTAATTTAGGGGGAATAATTTAATTAATTGCATTTTATATTTTGATATTCCCTATGCATTTGATGAGTTTGCTTAAGTGTGCAGGTATTCTACTAAAGCAGCATTGTTTAATGGCAAAGCGTTTGATCCTTGGGTTGAGTCAAGTTTGGGCGGGTTATGTTTTGAGTCTAGTGAGCTTGACGGCCCTTTAGGATTTTTGTTTGGTTTTTGTCCCGGAATAGCCAAAGGGGGAGATTTGTAAGGACACAATTTTCCAATTGAGTCCATATGTAGTTTTGGCTCAATTCCGGACAAAAACATTTATTCATAGGTTAGTGATTTATTGTAATACTCTCAAGCCTATGAAGTGTGTGTTGAAGACATAGCGGCAAAGAATATAAAGCTTCATCAAAATGCCGGTTTGCGTGCCTCGTTTCTATGTCATCATCTAAGGTTCCATGCTCCCAAGGTATGAATGTAATTATATTTATATAGGAGCTTGGAACAATATTTATTGGGTGTTAGGTTTAATAAAAAACCATGATTTACTTTCAGAATAATTTAATTGAAACTTTAAAATAAAGTACACAAAGTTTCTGGGCCAAAAATTGAATTTATCAAAAATTTCTGGAAGTCGTTCGAAGTCTCGTTCGAACGAGTTTTTCGTTCGAACCAGGTTTCGTTCGAACGAGTTTGCCAACGAACCTAAACTGGTCAGTCGTTCGATATGTCGTTCGAACGAGTTTTTCGTTCGAACCAGGTTTCGTTCGAACGAGTTTGCCAACGAACCTAAACTGGTCAGTCGTTCGATATGTCGTTCGAACGAGTTTTTAGTTCGAACCAGGTTTCGTTCGAACGAGTTTGCCAACGAACCTAAACTGGTCAGTCGTTCGATATGTCGTTCGAACGAGTTTGGTCGTTCTAACGAGTTTCTAACGATCCCAGTCTACTCGCTCGTTAGAAGTCTCGTTCGAACGAGAGTCAAGTTCGTTCGAACGAGATGCCAGGCGGGAACAGTTTTGAGCAGTTTTTGGCAGTTTTCACCCCATTTTCCCACTTGTTTCTTAACTGATTTTTTAAGGCTTTATTAAGGACGGGAATCATTTTTGAAGGTGTATCTTTTTCATACCATACAAACTCCTAGGAGTGTTTTGAGAGAAAATTTGTTTAAGGAAAAAGATCAAGTTTTGAGTGTTATTGTTTAATGAAAAATCCTACTCACTCTAGTGTTTTACACCCAATAGTTGTTCGTCCAAGTTCTATATACATATCTTTACTTGGAGTTTTGGCACCGGTTTATCTCTTCCGTTTCAAAGAGAAGTTTTGGTTTGCTTCTACATCCATCAAAGAAGAAGATGTTTCGTTGTGATTCTACCCACTTGGAGAAAGGCTCCTTGCTAGGGTGACGGTGACCATAGAAAGCCCCATCGGTGGATTCCGAGACCGCGGTGGAGTTCCAAGGTTGTCCGCTAGGAAGAGGTGTCTACGAGAAGAAGCGTCGAGGCTTGAGAGGGATCGAGTCAGTCGTTGTAAGTCTATCTGTCTTGTAATTGTAATTCCGTATCTAGTGGACTTGTGGCTATGGTCGTCCGAGGTTGTTTCCCGTCTTGGGTTTTTCCTCGTACATCGCGGCGTAGTGTGATATTGTTTATTTTATCTTGCACAATTTAGAATCCATGCTTTAGGTTTAATTAAAGATAAAATTTGATTTAATTATCACACTCATTTAATTTGGGACTTATTTATATTTTGGGTAAATTTGGTTTATTCAAGTCATTTGCTAAAATTGGTTTCGCCTAACTTTGGATAATTGAAAATTATGACTTAGGCAAATTCTAGGACTTGGATTAATGAATCGGTTTAAGTGCTTCACTTGATTTGATTTTAATTTGTTTAAGAAATTAAAATTTGTTTGTTTTTAATTGTGAACCATCATTCAACGCTTCCGCATCTACTATTGAATTTTATATAAAAGGGAAATTACTTTACGCACTTTTAAAGGGGGAGAATGATGATAGGGGGAGAAATGAAATCTAATCCTATTATTATCGTATCTTCGTTTGGGGATATTTATCTTAGGGGGAGACATCTTTCTAAGTAGGTCATGTGTTTGATAAAGGGGAGAATTAATTTAGGGGGAATAATTTAATTAATTGCATTTTATATTTTGATATTCCCTATGCATTTGATGAGTTTGCTTAAGTGTGCAGGTATTCTACTAAAGCAGCATTGTTTAATGGCAAAGCGTTTGATCCTTGGGTTGAGTCAAGTTTGGGCGGGTTATGTTTTGAGTCTAGTGAGCTTGACGGCCCTTTAGGATTTTTGTTTGGTTTTTGTCCCGGAATAGCCAAAGGGGGAGATTTGTAAGGACACAATTTTCCAATTGAGTCCATATGTAGTTTTGGCTCAATTCCGGACAAAATCATTAATTCATAGGTTAGTGATATATTGTAATACTCTCAAGCCTATGAAGTGTGTGTTGAAGACGTAGCGGCAAAGAATATAAAGCTTCATCAAAATGCCGGTTTGCGTGCCTCGTTTCTATGTCATCATCTAAGGTTCCATGCTCCCAAGGTATGAATGTAATTATATTTATATAGGAGCTTGGAACAATATTTATTGGGTGTTAGGTTTAATAAAAAACCATGATTTACTTTCAGAATAATTTAATTGAAACTTTAAAATAAAGTACACAAAGTTTCTGGGCCAAAAATTGAATTTATCAAAAATTTCTGGAAGTCGTTCGAAGTCTCGTTCGAACGAGTTTTTCGTTCGAACCAGGTTTCGTTCGAACGAGTTTGCCAACGAACCTAAACTGGTCAGTCTTTCGATATGTCGTTCGAACTAGTTTTTCGTTCGAACCAGGTTTCGTTCGAACGAGTTTGCCAACGAACCTAAACTGCTCAGTCGTTCGATATGTCGTTCGAACGAGTTTTTCGTTCGAACCAGGTTTTGTTCGAACGAGTTTACCAACGAACCTAAACTGGTCAGTCGTTCGAAGTCTCGTTCGAACGAGTTTGGTCGTTCTAACGAGTTTCTAACGATCCCAGTCTACTCGCTCGTTAGAAGTCTCGTTCGAACGAGAGTCAAGTTCGTTCGAACGAGATGCCAGGCGGGAACAATTTTGAGCAGTTTTTGGCAGTTTTCACCCCATTTTCCCACTTGTTTCTTAACTGATTTTTTAAGGCTTTATTAAGGACGGGAATCATTTTTGAAGGTATATCTTTTTTATACCATACAAACTCCTAGAGAGTGTTTTGAGAGAAAATTTGTTTAAGGAAAAAGATCAAGTTTTGAGTGTTATTCTTTAATGAAAAATCCTACACACTCTAGTGTTTACACCCAATAGTTGTTCGTCCAAGTTCTATATACATATCTTTACTTGGAGTTTTGGCACCGGTTTATCTCTTCCGTTTCAAAGAGAAGTTTTGGTTTGCTTCTACATCCATCAAAGAAGAAGATGTTTCGTTGTGATTCTACCCACTTGGAGAAAGGCTCCTTGCTAGGGTGACGGTGACCATAGAAAGCCCCATCGGTGGATTCCGAGACCGCGGTGGAGTTCCAAGGTTGTCCGCTAGGAAGAGGTGTCTACGAGAAGAAGCGTCGAGGCTTGAGAGGGATCGAGTCAGTCGTTGTAAGTCTATCTGTCTTGTAATTGTAATTCCGTATCTAGTGGACTTGTGGCTAGGGTCGTCCGAGGTTGTTTCCCGTCTTGGGTTTTTCCTCGTACATCGCGGCGTAGTGTGATATTGTTTATTTTATCTTGCACAATTTAGAATCCATGCTTTAGGTTTAATTAAAGATAAAATTTGATTTAATTATCACACTCATTTAATTTGGGACTTATTTATATTTTGGGTAAATTTGGTTTATTCAAGTCATTTGCTAAAATTGGTTTCGCCTAACTTTGGATAATTGAAAATTATGACTTAGGCAAATTCTAGGACTTGGATTAATGAATCGGTTTAAGTGCTTCACTTGATTTGATTTTAATTTGTTTAAGAAATTAAAATTTGTTTGTTTTTAATTGTGAACCATCATTCAATGCTTCCGCATCTACTATAGAATTTTATATAAAAGGGAAATTACTTTACGCACTTTAAAAGGGGGAGAATGATGATAGGGGGAGAAATGGAATCTAATCCTATTATTATCGTATCTTCGTTTGGGGGATATTTATCTTAGGGGGAGATGCCTTTCTAAGTAGGTCATGTGTTTGATAAAGGGGAGAATTAATTTAGGGGGAATAATTTAATTAATTGCATTTTATATTTTGATATTCCCTATGCATTTGATGAGTTTGCTTAAGTGTGCAGGTATTCTACTAAAGCAGCATTGTTTAATGGCAAAGCGTTTAATCCTTGGGTTGAGTCAAGTTTGGGCGGGTTATGTTTTGATTCTAGTGAGCTTGACGGCCCTTTAGGATTTTTGTTTGGTTTTTGTCCCGGAATAGCCAAAGGGGGAGATTTGTAAGGACACAATTTTCCAATTGAGTCCATATGTAGTTTTGGCTCAATTCCGGACAAAAACATTAATTCATAGGTTAGTGATTTATTGTAATACTCTCAAGCCTATGAAGTGTGTGTTGAAGACGTAGCGGCAAAGAATATAAAGCTTCATCAAAATGCCGGTTTGCGTGCCTCGTTTCTATGTCATCATCTAAGGTTCCATGCTCCCAAGGTATGAATGTAATTATATTTATATAGGAGCTTGGAACAATATTTATTGGGTGTTAGGTTTAATAAAAAACCATGATTTACTTTCAGAATAATTTAATTGAAACTTTAAAATAAAGTACACAAAGTTTTTGGGCCAAAAATTGAATTTATCAAAAATTTCTGGAAGTCGTTCGAAGTCTCGTTCGAACGAGTTTGGTCGTTCTAACGAGTTTCTAACGATCCCAGTCTACTCGCTCGTTAGAAGTCTCGTTCGAATGAGAGTCAAGTTCGTTCGAACGAGATGCCAGGCGGGAACAATTTTGAGCAGTTTTTGGCAGTTTTCACCCCATTTTCCCACTTGTTTCTTAACTGATTTTTTAAGGCTTTATTAAGGACGGGAATCATTTTTGAAGGTGTATCTTTTTCAAACCATGCAAACCCCTAGAGAGTGTTTTGAGAGAAAATTTGTTTAAGGAAAAAGATCAAGTTTTGAGTGTTATTCTTTAATGAAAAATCCTACACACTCTAGTGTTTACACCCAATAGTTGTTCGTCCAAGTTCTATATACATATCTTTACTTGGAGTTTTGGCACCGGTTTATCTCTTCCGTTTCAAAGAGAAGTTTTGGTTTGCTTCTACATCCATCAAAGAAGAATATGTTTCGTTGTGATTCTACCCACTTGGAGAAAGGCTCCTTGCTAGGGTGACGCTGACCATAGAAAGCCCCATCGGTGGATTCCGAGACCGCGGTGGAGTTCCAAGGTTGTCCGCTAGGAAGAGGTGTCTACGAGAAGAAGCGTCGAGGCTTGAGAGGGATCGAGTCAGTCGTTGTAAGTCTATCTGTCTTGTAATTGTAATTCCGTATCTAGTGGACTTGTGGCTAGGGTCGTCCGAGGTTGTTTCCCGTCTTGGGTTTTTCCTCGTACATCGCGGCGTAGTGTGATATTGTTTATTTTATCTTGCACAATTTAGAATCCATGCTTTAGGTTTAATTAAAGATAAAATTTGATTTAATTATCACACTCATTTAATTTGGGACTTATTTATATTTTGGGTAAATTTGGTTTATTCAAGTCATTTGCTAAAATTGGTTTCGCCTAACCTTGGATAATTGAAAATTATGACTTAGGCAAATTCTAGGACTTGGATTAATGAATCGGTTTAAGTGCTTCACTTGATTTGATTTTAATTTGTTTAAGAAATTAAAATTTGTTTGTTTTTAATTGTGAACCATCATTCAACGCTTCCGCATCTACTATTGAATTTTATATAAAAGGGAAATTACTTTACGCACTTTAAAAGAGGGAGAATGATGATAGGGGGAGAAATGAAATCTAATCCTATTATTATCGTATCTTCGTTTGGGGGATATTTATCTTAGGGGGAGACATCTTTCTAAGTAGGTCATGTGTTTGATAAAGGGGAGAATTAATTTAGGGGGAATAATTTAATTAATTGCATTTTATATTTTGATATTCCCTATGCATTTGATGAGTTTGCTGAAGTGTGCAGGTATTCTACTAAAGCAGCGTTGTTTAATGGCAAAGCGTTTAATCCTTGGGTTGAGTCAAGTTTGGGCGGGTTATGTTTTGAGTCTAGTGAGCTTGACGGCCCTTTAGGATTTTTTTTTGGTTTTTGTCCCGGAATAGCCAAAGGGGGAGATTTGTAAGGACACAATTTTCCAATTGAGTCCAATAGTAGTTTTGGCTCAATTCCGGACAAAAACATTAATTCATAGGTTAGTGATATATTGTAATACTCTCAAGCCTATGAAGTGTGTGTTGAAGACGTAGCGGCAAAGAATATAAAGCTTCATCAAAATGCCGGTTTGCGTGCCTCGTTTCTATGTCATCATCTAAGGTTCCATGCTCCCAAGGTATGAATGTAATTATATTTATATAGGAGCTTGGAACAATATTTATTGGGTGTTAGGTTTAATAAAAAACCATGATTTACTTTCAGAATAATTTAATTGAAACTTTAAAATAAAGTACACAAAGTTTCTGGGCCAAAAATTGAATTTATAAAAAATTTCTGGAAGTCGTTCGAAGTCTCGTTCGAACGAGTTTTTCGTTCGAACCAGGTTTCGTTCGAACGAGTTTGCCAACGAACCTAAACTGGTCAGTCGTTCGATATGTCGTTCGAACGAGTTTTTCGTTTGAACCAGGTTTCGTTCGAACGAGTTTGCCAACGAACCTAAACTAGTCAGTCGTTCGATATGTCGTTCGAACGAGTTTTTCGTTCGAACTAGGTTTCGTTCGAACGAGTTTACCAACGAACCTAAACTGGTCAGTCGTTCGATATGTCGTTCGAACGAGTTTGGTCATTCTAACGAGTTTCTAACGAGCCCAGTCTGGTCGCTCGTTAGAAGTCTCGTTCGAACGAGAGTCAAGTTCGTTCGAACGAGATGCCAGGAGGGAACAGTTTTGAGCAGTTTTTGGCAGTTTTCACCCCATTTTCCCACTTGTTTCTTAACTGATTTTTTAAGTCTTTATTAAGGACGGGAATCATTTTTGAAGGTGTATCTTTTTCATACCATACAAACTCCTAGAGAGTGTTTTGAGAGAAAATTTGTTTAAGGAAAAAGATCAAGTTTTGAGTGTTATTGTTTAATGAAAAATCCTACACACTCTAGTGTTTACACCCAATAGTTGTTCGTCCAAGTTCTATATACATATCTTTACTTGGAGTTTTGGCACCGGTTTATCTCTTCCGTTTCAAAGAGAAGTTTTGGTTTGCTTCTACATCCATCAAAGAAGAAGATGTTTCGTTGTGATTCTACCCACTTGGAGAAAGTCTCCTTGCTAGGGTGACGATGACCATAGAAAGACCCATCGGTGGATTCCGAGACCGCGGTGGAGTTCCAAGGTTGTCCGCTAGGAAGAGGTGTCTACGAGAAGAAGCGTCGAGGCTTGAGAGGGATCGAGTCAGTCGTTGTAAGTCTATATGTCTTGTAATTGTAATTCCGTATCTAGTGGACTTGTGGCTAGGGCCGTCCGAGGTTGTTTCCCGTCTTGGGTTTTTCCTCGTACATCGCGGCGTAGTGTGATATTGTTTATTTTATCTTGCACAATTTAGAATCCATGCTTTAGGTTTAATTAAAGATAAAATTTGATTTAATTATCACACTCATTTAATTTGGGACTTATTTATATTTTGGGTAAATTTGGTTTATTCAAGTCATTTGCTAAAACTGGTTTCGCCTAACTTTGGATAATTGAAAATTATGACTTAGGCAAATTCTAGGACTTGGATTAATGAATCGGTTTAAGTGCTTCACTTGATTTGATTTTAATTTGTTTAAGAAATTAAAATTTGTTTGTTTTTAATTGTGAACCATCATTCAACGCTTCCGCATCTACTATTGAATTTTATATAAAAGGGAAATTACTTTACGCACTTTAAAAGGGGGAGAATGATGATAGGGGGAGAAATGGAATCTAATCCTATTATTATCGTATCTTCGTTTGGGGATATTTATCTTAGGGGGAGATGTCTTTCTAAGTAGGTCATGTGTTTGATAAAGGGGAGAATTAATTTAGGGGGAATAATTTAATTAATTGCATTTTATATTTTGATATTCCCTATGCATTTGATGAGTTTGCTTAAGTGTGCAGCTATTCTACTAAAGCAGCGTTGTTTAATGGCAAAGTGTTTGATCCTTGGGTTGAGTCAAGTTTGGGCGGGTTATGTTTTGAGTCTAGTGTGCTTGACGGCCCTTTAGGATTTTTGTTTGGTTTTTGTCCCGGAATAGCCAAAGGGGGAGATTTGTAAGGACACAATTTTCCAATTGAGTCCATATGTAGTTTTGGCTCAATTCCGGACAAAAACATTTATTCATAGGTTAGTGATTTATTGTCATACTCTCAAGCCTATGAAGTGTGTGTTGAAGACGTAGCGGCAAAGAATATAAAGCTTCATCAAAATGCCGGTTTGCGTGCCTCGTTTCTATGTCATCATCTAAGGTTCCATGCTCCCAAGGTATGAATGGATTTATATTTATATAGGAGCTTGGAACAATATTTATTGGGTGTTAGGTTTAATGAAAAACCATGATTTACTTTCAGAATAATTTAATTGAAACCTTAAAATAAAGTACACAAAGTTTCTGGGCCAAAAATTGAATTTATCAAAAATTTCTGGAAGTCGTTCGAAGTCTCGTTCGAACGAGTTTTTCGTTCGAACCAGGTTTCGTTCGAACGAGTTTGCCAACGAACCTAAGCTGGTCAGTCGTTCGATATGTCGTTCGAACGAGGTTTTCGTTCGAACCAGGTTTCGTTCGAACGAGTTTGCCAACGAACCTAAACTGGTCAGTCGTTCGATGTGTCGTTCGAACGAGTTTGGTCGTTCTAACGCATTTCTAACGAGCCCAGTCTGGTCGCTCGTTAGAAGTCTCGTTCGAACGAGAGTCAAGTTCGTTCGAACGAGATGCCAGGCGAGAACAATTTTGAGCAGTTTTTGGCAGTTTTCACCCCATTTTCCCACTTGTTTCTTAACTGATTTTTTAAGCCTTTATTAAGGACGGGAATCATTTTTGAAGGTGTATCTTTTTCATACCATACAAACTCCTAGAGAGTGTTTTGAGAGAAAATTTGTTTAAGGAAAAAGATCAAGTTTTGAGTGTTATTCTTTAATGAAAAATCCTACACACTCTAGTGTTTACACCCAATAGTTGTTCGTCCAAGTTCTATATACATATCTTTACTTGGAGTTTTGGCACCGGTTTATCTCTTCCGTTTCAAAGAGAAGTTTTGGTTTTCTTCTACATCCATCAAAGAAGAAGATGTTTCATTGTGATTCTACCCACTTGGAGAAAGGCTCCTTGCTAGGGTGACGGTGACCATAGAAAGCCCCATCGGTGGATTCCGAGATCGCGGTGGAGTTCCAAGGTTGTCCGCTAGGAAGAGGTGTCTACGAGAAGAAGCGTCGAGGCTTGATAGGGATCGAGTCAGTCGTTGTAAGTCTATCTGTCTTGTAATTGTAATTCCGTATCTAGTGGACTTGTGGCTAGGGCCGTCCGAGGTTGTTTCCCGTCTTGGGTTTTTCCTCGTACATCGCGGCGTAGTGTGATATTGTTTATTTTATCTTGCACAATTTAGAATCCATGCTTTAGGTTTAATTAAAGATAAAATTTGATTTAATAATCACACTCATTTAATTTGGGACTTATTTATATTTTGGGTAAATTTGGTTTATTCAAGTCATTTGCTAAAATTGGTTTCGCCTAACTTTGGATAATTGAAAATTATGACTTAGGCAAATTCTAGGACTTGGATTAATGAATCGGTTTAAGTGCTTCACTTGATTTGATTTTAATTTGTTTAAGAAATTAAAATTTGTTTGTTTTTAATTGTGAACCATCATTCAACGCTTCCGCATCTACTATTGAATTTTATATAAAAGGGAAATTACTTTACGCACTTTAAAAGGGGGAGAATGATGATAGGGGGAGAAATGGAATCTAATCCTATTATTATCGTATCTTCGTTTGGGGGATATTTATCTTAGGGGGAGACGTCTTTCTAAGTAGGTCATGTGTTTGATAAAGGGGAGAATTAATTTAGGGGGAATAATTTAATTAATTGCATTTTATATTTTGATATTCCCTATTCATTTGATGAGTTTGCTTAAGTGTGCAGGTATTCTACTAAAGCAGCGTTGTTTAATGCCAAAGCGTTTAATCCTTGGGTTGAGTCAAGTTTGGGCAGGTTATGTTTTGAGTCTAGTGAGCTTGACGGCCCTTTAGGATTTTTGTTTGGTTTTTGTCCCGGAATAGCCAAAGGGGGAGATTTGTAAGGACACAATTTTCCAATTGAGTCCATATGTAGTTTTGGCTCAATTCCGGACAAAAACATTTATTCATAGGTTAGTGATTTATTGTAATACTCTCAAGCCTATGAAGTGTGTGGTGAAGACGTAGCGGCAAAGAATATAAAGCTTCATCAAAATGCTGGTTTGCGTGCCTCAATTCTATGTCATCATCTAAGTTTCCATGCTCCCAAGGTATGAATGTAATTATATTTATATAGGAGCTTGGAACAATATTTATTGGGTGTTAGGTTTAATAAAAAACCATGATTTACTTTCAGAATAATTTAATTGAAACTTTAAAATAAAGTACACAAAGTTTCTGGGCCAAAAATTGAATTTATCAAAAATTTCTGGAAGTCGTTCGAAGTCTCATTCGAACGAGTTTTTCGTTCGAACCAGGTTTCGTTCGAACGAGTTTGCCAACGAACCTAAACTGGTCAGTCGTTCGATATGTCGTTTGAACGAGTTTTTCGTTCGAACCAGGTTTCGTTCGAACGAGTTTGCCAACGAACCTAAACAGGTCAGTCGTTCGATATGTCGTTCGAACGAGTTTGGTCGTTCTAACGAGTTTCTAACGATCCGAGTCTGCTCGCTCGTTAGAAGTCTCGTTCGAACGAGAGTCAAGTTCGTTCGAACGAGATGCCAGGCGGGAACAGTTTTGAGCAGTTTTTGGCAGTTTTCACCCCATTTTCCCACTTGTTTCTTAACTGATTTTTTAAGGCTTTATTAAGGACGGGAATCATTTTTGAAGGTGTATCTTTTTCATACCATACAAACTCCTAGAGAGTGTTTTGAGAGAAAATTTGTTTAAGGAAAAAGATCAAGTTTTGAGTGTTATTCTTTAATGAAAAATCCTACACACTCTAGTGTTTACACCCAATAGTTGTTCGTCCAAGTTCTATATACATATCTTTACTTGGAGTTTTGGCACCGGTTTATCTCTTCCGTTTCAAAGAGAAGTTTTGGTTTGCTTCTACATCCATCAAAGAAGAAGATGTTTCGTTGTGATTCTACCCACTTGGAGAAAGGCTCCTTGCTAGGGTGACAGTGACCATAGAAAGCCCCATCGGTGGATTCCGAGACCACGGTGGAGTTCCAAGGTTGTCCGCTAGGAAGAGGTGTCTACGAGAAGAAGCGTCGAGGCTTGAGAGGGATCGAGTCAGTCGTTGTAAGTCTATCTGTCTTGTAATTGTAATTCCGTATCTAGTGGACTTGTGGCTAGGGCCGTCCGAGGTTGTTTCCCGTCTTGGGTTTTTCCTCGTACATCGCGGCGTAGTGTGATATTGTTTATTTTATCTTGCACAATTTAGAATCCATGCTTTAGGTTTAATTAAAGATAAAATTTGATTTAATTATCACACTCATTTAATTTGGGACTTATTTATATTTTGGGTAAATTTGGTTTATTCAAGTCATTTGCTAAAATTGGTTTCGCCTAACTTTGGATAATTGAAAATTATGACTTAGGCAAATTCTAGGACTTGGATTAATGAATCGGTTTAAGTGCTTCACTTGATTTGATTTTAATTTGTTTAAGAAATTAAAATTTGTTTGTTTTTAATTGTGAACCATCATTCAACGCTTCCGCATCTACTATTGAATTTTATATAAAAGGGAAATTACTTTACGCACTTTAAAAGGGGGAGAATGATGATAGGGGGAGAAATGGAATCTAATCCTATTATTATCGTATCTACGTTTGGGGGATATTTATCTTAGGGGGAGACGTCTTTCTAAGTAGGTCATGTGTTTGATAAAGGGGAGAATTAATTTAGGGGGAATAATTTAATTAATTGCATTTTATATTTTGATATTCCCTATGCATTTGATGAGTTTGCTTAAGTGTGCAGGTATTCTACTAAAGCAGCGTTGTTTAATGGCAAAGCGTTTAATCCTTGGGTTGAGTCAAGTTTGGGCGAGTTATGTTTTGAGTCTAGTGAGCTTGACGGCCCTTTAGGATTTTTGTTTGGTTTTTGTCCCGGAATAGCCAAAGGGGGAGATTTGTAAGGACACAATTTTCCAATTGAGTCCATATGTAGTTTTGGCTCAATTCCGGACAAAAACATTTATTCATAGGTTAGTGATTTATTGTAATACTCTCAAGCCTATGAAGTGTGTGTTGAAGACGTAGCGGCAAATAATATAAAGCTTCATCAAAATGCCGGTTTGCGTGCCTCGTTTCTATGTCATCATCTAAGGTTCCATGCTCCCAAGGTATGAATGTAATTATATTTATATAGGAGCTTGGAACAATATTTATTGGGTGTTAGGTTTAATAAAAAACCATGATTTACTTTCAGAATAATTTAATTGAAACTTTAAAATAAAGTACACAAAGTTTCTGGTCCAAAAATTGAATTTGTCAAAAATTTCTGGAAGTCGTTCGAAGTCTCGTTCGAACGACTTTTTCGTTCGAACCAGGTTTCGTTCGAACGAGTTTGCCAACGAACCTAAACTGGCCAGTCGTTTGATATGTCGTTCGAACGAGTTTTTCGTTTGAACCAGGTTTCGTTCGAACGAGTTTGCCAACGAACCTAAACTGGTCAGTCGTTCGATATGTCGTTCGAACGAGTTTTTCGTTCGAACCAGGTTTCGTTCGAACGAGTTTGCCAACGAACCTAAACTGGCCAGTCGTTCGATATGTCGTTCGAACGAGTTTGGTCGTTCTAACGAGTTTCTAACGAGCCCAGTCTGGTCGTTCGTTAGAAGTCTCGTTCGAACGAGAGTCAAGTTCGTTCGAACGAGATGCCAGGCGGGAACAGTTTTGAGCACTTTTTGGCAGTTTTCACTCCATTTTCCCACTTGTTTCTTAACTGATTTTTTAAGTCTTTATTAAGGACGGGAATCATTTTTGATGGTGTATCTTTTTCATACCATACAAACTCCTAGAGAGTGTTTTGAGAGAAAATTTGTTTAAGGAAAAAGATCAAGTTTTGAGTGTTATTCTTTAATGAAAAATCCTACACACTCTAGTGTTTACACCCAATAGTTGTTCGTCCAAGTTCTATATACATATCTTTACTTGGAGTTTTGGCACCGGTTTATCTCTTCCGTTTCAAAGAGAAGTTTTGGTTTGCTTCTACATCCATCAAAGAAGAAGATGTTTCGTTGAGATTCTACCCACTTGGAGAAAGGCTCCTTGCTAGGGCGACGGTGACCATAGAAAGCCCCATCGGTGGATTCCGAGACCGCGATGGAGTTCCAAGGTTGTCCGCTAGGAAGAGGTGTCTACGAGAAGAAGCGTCGAGGCTTGAAAGGGATCGAGTCAGTCGTTGTAAGTCTATCTGTCTTGTAATTGTAATTCCGTATCTAGTGGACTTGTGGCTAGGGCCGTCCGAGGTTGTTTCCCGTCTTGGGTTTTTCCTCGTACATCGCGGCGTAGTGTGATATTGTTTATTTTATCTTGCACAATTTAGAATCCATGCTTTAGGTTTAATTAAAGATAAAATTTGATTTAATTATCACACTCATTTAATTTGGGACTTATTTATATTTTGGGTAAATTTGGTTTATTCAAGTCATTTGCTAAAATTGGTTTCGCCTAACTTTGGATAATTGAAAATTATGACTTAGGCAAATTCTAGGACTTGGATTAATGAATCGGTTTAAGTGCTTCACTTGTTTTGATTTTAATTTGTTTAAGAAATTAAAATTTGTTTGTTTTTAATTGTGAACCATCATTCAACGCTTCCGCATCTACTATTGAATTTTATATAAAAGGGAAATTACTTTACTCACTTTAAAAGGGGGAGAATGATGATAGGGGGAGAAATGGAATCTAATCCTATTATTATCGTATCTTCGTTTGGGGGATATTTATCTTAGGGGGAGACGTCTTTCTAAGTAGGTCATGTGTTTGATAAAGGGGAGAATTAATTTAGGGGGAATAATTTAATTAATTGCATTTTATATTTTGATATTCCCTATGCATTTGATGAGTTTGCTTAAGTGTGCAGGTATTCTACTAAAGCAGCGTTGTTTAATGGAAAAGCGTTTAATCCTTGGGTTGAGTCAAGTTTGGGCGGGTTATGTTTTGAGTCTAGTGAGCTTGACGGCCCTTTAGGATTTTTGTTTGGTTTTTGTCCCGGAATAGCCAAAGGGGGAGATTTGTAAGGACACAATTTTCCAATTGAGTCCATATGTAGTTTTGGCTCAATTCCGGACAAAAACATTTATTCATAGGTTAGTGATTTATTGTAATACTCTCAAGCCTATGAAGTGTGTGTTGAAGACGTAGCGGCAAAGAATATAAAGCTTCATCAAAATGCCGGTTTGCGTGCCTCGTTTCTATGTCATCATCTAAGGTTCCATGCTCCCAAGGTATGAATGTAATTATATTTATATAGGAGCTTGGAACAATATTTATTGGGTGTTAGGTTTAATAAAAAACCATGATTTACTTTCAGAATAATTTAATTGAAACTTTAAAATAAAGTACACAAAGTTTCTGGGCCAAAAATTGAATTTATCAAAAATTTCTGGAAGTCGTTCGAAGTCTCGTTCGAACGAGTTTTTCGTTCGAACCAGGTTTCGTTCGAACGAGTTTGCCAACGAACCTAAACTGGTCAGTCGTTTGATATGTCGTTCGAACGAGTTTTTCGTTTGAACCAGGTTTCGTTCGAACGAGTTTGCCAACGAACCTAAACTGGTCAGTCTTTCGATATGTCGTTCGAACGAGTTTTTCGTTCGAACCAGGTTTCGTTCGAACGAGTTTGCCAACGAACCTAAACTGGTCAGTCGTTCGATATGTCGTTCGAACGAGTTTGGTCGTTCTAACGAGTTTCTAACGATCCCAGTCTGGTCGCTCGTTAGAAGTCTCGTTCGAACGAGAGTCAAGTTCGTTCGAACGAGATGCCAGGCGGGAACAGTTTTGAGCAGTTTTTGGCAGTTTTCACCCCATTTTCCCACTTGTTTCTTAACTGATTTTTTAACGCTTTATTAAGGACGGGAATTATTTTTGAAGGTGTATCTTTTTCATACCATACAAACTCCTAGAGAGTGTTTTGAGAGAAAATTTGTTTAAGGAAAAAGATCAAGTTTTGAGTGTTATTCTTTAATGAAAAATCCTACACACTCTAGTGTTTACACCCAATAGTTGTTCGTCCAAGTTCTATATACATATCTTTACTTGGAGTTTTGGCACCGGTTTATCTCTTCCGTTTCAAAGAGAAGTTTTGGTTTGCTTCTACATCCATCAAAGAAGAAGATGTTTCGTTGTGATTCTACCCACTTGGAGAAAGGCTCCTTGCTAGGGTGACGGTGACCATAGAAAGCCCCATCGGTGGATTCCGAGACCGCGGTGGAGTTCCAAGGTTGTCCGCTAGGAAGAGGTGTCTACGAGAAGAAGCGTCGAGGCTTGAGAGGGATCGAGTCAGTCGTTGTAAGTCTATCTGTCTTGTAATTGTAATTCCGTATCTAGTGGACTTGTGGCTAGGGTCGTCCGAGGTTGTTTCCCGTCTTGGGTTTTTCCTCGTACATCGCGGCGTAGTGTGATATTGTTTATTTTATCTTGCACAATTTAGAATCCATGCTTTAGGTTTAATTAAAGATAAAATTTGATTTAATTATCACACTCATTTAATTTGGGACTTATTTATATTTTGGGTAAATTTGGTTTATTCAAGTCATTTGCTAAAATTGGTTTCGCCTAACCTTGGATAATTGAAAATTATGACTTAGGCAAATTCTAGGACTTGGATTAATGAATCGGTTTAAGTGCTTCACTTGATTTGATTTTAATTTGTTTAAGAAATTAAAATTTGTTTGTTTTTTAATTGTGAACCATCATTCAACGCTTCCGCATCTACTATTGAATTTTATATAAAAGGGAAATTACTTTACGCACTTTAAAAGGGGGAGAATGATGATAGGGGGAGAAATGGAATCTAATCCTATTATTATCGTATCTTCGTTTGGGGGATATTTATCTTAGGGGGAGACATCTTTTCTAAGTAGGTCATGTGTTTGATAAAGGGGAGAATTAATTTAGGGGGAATAATTTAATTAATTGCATTTTATATTTTGATATTCCCTATGCATTTGATGAGTTTGCTTAAGTGTGCAGGTATTCTACTAAAGAAGCATTGTTTAATGGCAAAGCGTTTGATCCTTGGGTTGAGTCAAGTTTGGGCGGGTTATGTTTTGAGGCTAGTGAGCTTGACGGCCCTTTAGGATTTTTGTTTGGTTTTTGTCCCGGAATAGCCAAAGGGGGAGATTTGTAAGGACATAATTTTCCAATTGAGTCCATATGTAGTTTTGGCTCAATTCCGGACAAAAACATTTATTCATAGGTTAGTGATTTATTGTAATACTCTCAAGCCTATGAAGTGCGTGTTGAAGACGTAGCGGCAAAGAATATAAAGCTTCATCAAAATGCCGGTTTGCGTGCCTCGTTTCTATGTCATCATCTAAGGTTCCATGCTCCCAAGGTATGAATGTAATTATATTTATATAGGAGCTTGGAACAATATTTATTGGGTGTTAGGTTTAATAAAAAACCATGATTTACTTTCAGAATAATTTAATTGAAACTTTAAAATAAAGTACACAAAGTTTCTGGGCCAAAAATTGAATTTATCAAAAATTTCTGGAAGTCGTTCGAAGTCTCGTTCGAACGAGTTTTTCGTTCGAGCCAGGTTTCGTTCGAACGAGTTTGCCAACGAACCTAAACTGGTCAGTCGTTTGATATGTCGTTCGAACAAGTTTTTCGTTTGAACCAGGTTTCGTTCGAACGAGTTTGCCAACGAACCTAAACTGGTCAGTCGTTCGATATGTCGTTCGAACGAGTTTTTCGTTCGAACCAGGTTTCGTTCGAACGAGTTTGCCAATGAACCTAAACTGGTCAGTTGTTCGATATGTCGTTCGAACGAGTTTGGTCGTTCTAACGAGTTTCTAACGAGCCCAGTCTGGTCGCTCGTTAGAAGTCTCGTTCGAACGAGAGTCAAGTTCGTTCGAACGAGATGCCAGGCGGGAACAGTTTTGAGCAGTTTTTGGCATTTTTCACCCCATTTTCCCACTTGTTTCTTAACTGATTTTTTAAGTCTTTATTAAGGACGGGAATCATTTTTGAAGGTGTATCTTTTTCATACCATACAAACTCCTAGAGAGTGTTTTGAGAGAAAATTTGTTTAAGGAAAAAGATCAAGTTTTGAGTGTTATTCTTTAATGAAAAATCCTACACACTCTAGTGTTTACACCCAATAGTTGTTCGTCCAAGTTCTATATACATATCTTTACTTGGAGTTTTGGCACCGGTTTATCTCTTCCGTTTCAAAGAGAAGTTTTGGTTTGCTTCTACATCCATCAAAGAAGAAGATGTTTCGTTGTGATTCTACCCACTTGGAGAAAGGCTCCTTGCTAGGGTGACGGTGACCATAGAAAGCCCCATCGGTGGATTCCGAGACCGCGGTGGAGTTCCAAGGTTGTCCGCTAGGAAGAGGTGTCTACGAGAAGAAGCATCGAGGCTTGAGAGGGATCGAGTCAGTCGTTGTAAGTCTATCTGTCTTGTAATTGTAATTCCGTATCTAGTGGACTTGTGGCTAGGGCCGTCCGAGGTTGTTTCCCGTCTTGGGTTTTTCCTCGTACATCGCGGCGTAGTGTGATATTGTTTATTTTATCTTGCACAATTTAGAATCCATGCTTTAGGTTTAATTAAAGATAAAATTTGATTTAATTATCACACTCATTTAATTTGGGACTTATTTATATTTTGGGTAAATTTGGTTTATTCAAGTCATTTGCTAAAATTGGTTTCGCCTAACTTTGGATAATTGAAAATTATGACTTAGGCAAATTCTAGGACTTGGATTAATGAATCGGTTTAAGTGCTTCACTTGATTTGATTTTAATTTGTTTAAGAAATTAAAATTTGTTTGTTTTTAATTGTGAACCATCATTCAACGCTTCCGCATCTAGTATTGAATTTTATATAAAAGGGAAATTACTTTACGCACTTTAAAAGGGGGAGAATGATGATAGGGGGAGAAATGGAATCTAATCCTATTATTATCGTATCTTCGTTTGGGGGATATTTATCTTAGGGGGAGATGTCTTTCTAAGTAGGTCATGTGTTTGATAAAGGGGAGAATTAATTTAGGGGGAATAATTTAATTAATTGCATTTTATATTTTGATATTCCCTATGCATTTGATGAGTTTGCTTAAGTGTGCAGGTATTCTACTAAAGCAGCGTTGTTTAATGGCAAAGCGTTTGATCCTTGGGTTGAGTCAAGTTTGGGCGGGTTATGTTTTGAGTCTAGTGAGTTTGACGGCCCTTTAGGTTTTTTGTTTGGTTTTTGTCCCGGAATAGCCAAAGGGGGAGATTTGTAAGGACACAATTTTCCAATTGAGTCCATATATAGTTTTGGCTCAATTCAGGACAAAAACATTTATTCATAGGTTAGTGATTTATTGTAATACTCTCAAGCCTATGAAGTGTGTGTTGAAGACGTAGCGGCAAAGAATATAAAGCTTCATCAAAATGCCGGTTTGCGTGCCTCGTTTCTATGTCATCATCTAAGGTTCCATGCTCCCAAGGTATGAATGTAATTATATTCATATAGGAGCTTGGAACAATATTTATTGGGTGTTAGGTTTAATAAAAAACCATGATTTACTTTCAGAATAATTTAATTGAAACTTTAAAATAAAGTACACAAAGTTTCTGGGCCAAAAATTGAATTTATCAAAAATTTCTGAAAGTCGTTCGAAGTCTCGTTCGAACGAGTTTTTCGTTCGAACCAGGTTTCGTTCGAACGAGTTTGCCAACGAACCTAAACTGGTCAGTCGTTCGATATGTCGTTCGAAAAAGTTTTTCGTTCGAACCAGGTTTCGTTCGAACGAGTTTGCCAACGAACCTAAATTGGTCAGTCGTTCGATATGTCGTTCGAATGAGTTTTTCGTTCGAACCAGGTTTCGTTCGAACGAGTTTGCCAACGAACCTAAACTGGCCAGTCGTTCGATATGTCGTTCGAACGAGTTTTTCGTTTGAACCAGGTTTCGTTCAAACGAGTTTGCCAACGAACCTAAACTGGTCAGTCGTTCGATATGTCGTTCGAACGAGTTTTTCGTTCGAACCAGGTTTCGTTCGAACGAGTTTTCCAACGAACCTAAACTGGTCAGTCGTTCGATATGTCGTTCGAACGAGTTTGGTCGTTCTAACGAGTTTCTAACGAGCCCAGTCTGGTCGCTCGTTAGAAGTCTCGTTCGAACGAGAGTCAAGTTCGTTCGAACGAGATGCCAGGCGGGAACAGTTTTGAGCAGTTTTTGGCAGTTTTCACCCCATTTTCCCACTTGTTTCTTAACTGATTTTTTAAGTCTTTATTAAGGACGGGAATCATTTTTGATGGTGTATCTTTTTCATACCATACAAACTCCTAGAGAGTGTTTTGAGAGAAAATTTGTTTAAGGAAAAAGATCAAGTTTTGAGTGTTATTCTTTAATGAAAAATCTTACACACTCTAGTGTTTACACCCAATAGTTGTTCGTCCAAGTTCTATATACATATCTTTACTTGGAGTTTTGGCACCGGTTTATCTCTTCCGTTTCAAAGAGAAGTTTTGGTTTGCTTCTACATCCATCAAAGAAGAAGATGTTTCGTTGTGATTCTACCCACTTGGAGAAAGGCTCCTTGCTAGGGTGACGGTGACCATAGAAAGCCCCATCGGTGGATTCCGAGACCGCGGTGGAGTTCCAAGGTTGTCCGCTAGGAAGAGGTGTCTACGAGAAGAAGCGTCGAGGCTTGAGAGGGATCGAGTCAGTCGTTGTAAGTCTATCTGTCTTGTAATTGTAATTCCGTATCTAGTGGACTTGTGGCTAGGGCCGTCTGAGGTTGTTTCCCGTCTTGGGTTTTTCCTCGTACATCGCGGCGTAGTGTGATATTGTTTATTTTATCTTGCACAATTTAGAATCCATGCTTTAGGTTTAATTAAAGATAAAATTTGATTTAATTATCACACTCATTTAATTTGGGACTTATTTATATTTTGGATAAATTTGGTTTATTCAAGTCATTTGCTAAAATTGGTTTCGCCTAACTTTGGATAATTGAAAATTATGACTTAGGCAAATTCTAGGACTTGGATTAATGAATCGGTTTAATTGCTTCACTTGTTTTGATTTTAATTTGTTTAAGAAATTAAAATTTGTTTGTTTTTAATTGTGAACCATCATTCAACGCTTCCGCATCTACTATTGAATTTTATATAAAAGGGAAATTACTTTACTCACTTTAAAAGGGGGAGAATGATGATAGGGGGAGAAATGGAATCTAATCCTATTATTATCGTATCTTCGTTTGGGGGATATTTATCTTAGGGGGAAACGCCTTTCTAAGTAGGTCATGTGTTTGATAAAGGGGAGAATTAATTTAGGGGGAATAATTTAATTAATTGCATTTTATATTTTGATATTCCCTATGCATTTGATGAGTTTGCTTAAGTGTGCAGGTATTCTACTAAAGCAGCGTTGTTTAATGGCAAAGCGTTTAATCCTTGGGTTGAGTCAAGTTTGGGCGGGTTATGTTTTGAGTCTAGTGAGCTTGACGGCCCTTTAGGATTTTTGTTTGGTTTTTGTCCCGGAATAGCCAAAGGGGGAGATTTGTAAGGACACAATTTTCCAATTGAGTCCATATGTAGTTTTGGCTCAATTCCGGACAAAAACATTTATTCATAGGTTAGTGATTTATTGTAATACTCTCAAGCCTATGAAGTGTGTGTTGAAGACGTAGCGGCAAAGAATATAAAGCTTCATCAAAATGCCGGTTTGCGTGCCTCGTTTCTATGTCATCATCTAAGGTTCCATGCTCCCAAGGTATGAATGTAATTATATTTATATAGGAGCTTGGAACAATATTTATTGGGTGTTCGGTTTAATAAAAAACCATGATTTACTTTCAGAATAATTTAATTGAAACTTTAAAATAAAGTACACAAAGTTTCTGGGCCAAAAATTGAATTTATCAAAAATTTCTGGAAGTCGTTCGAAGTCTCGTTCGAACGAGTTTTTCGTTTGAACCAGGTTTCGTTCGAACGAGTTTGCCAACGAACCTAAACTGGTCAGTCGTTCGATATGTCATTTGAACGAGTTTTTCATTTGAACCAGGTTTCGTTCGAACGAGTTTGCCAACGAACCTAAACTGGTCAGTCGTTCGATATGTCGTTTGAACGAGTTTTTCGTTCGAACCAGGTTTCGTTCGAACGAGTTTGCCAACGAACCTAAACTGGTCAGTCGTTCGATATGTCGTTCGAACGAGTTTGGTCGTTCTAACGAGTTTCTAACGATCCCAGTCTGGTCGCTCGTTAGAAGTCTCGTTCGAACGAGAGTCAAGTTCGTTCGAACGAGATGCCAGGCGGGAACAGTTTTGAGCAGTTTTTGGCTGTTTTCACCCCATTTTCCCACTTGTTTCTTAACTGATTTTTTAAGGCTTTATTAAGGACGGGAATCATTTTTGAAGGTGTATCTTTTTCATACCATACAAACTCCTAGAGAGTGTTTTGAGAGAAAATTTGTTTAAGGAAAAAGATCAAGTTTTGAGTGTTATTCTTTAATGAAAAATCCTACACACTCTAGTGTTTACACCCAATAGTTGTTCGTCCAAGTTCTATATACATATCTTTACTTGGAGTTTTGGCACCGGTTTATCTCTTCCGTTTCAAAGAGAAGTTTTGGTTTGCTTCTACATCCATCAAAGAAGAAGATGTTTCGTTGTGATTCTACCCACTTGGAGAAAGGCTCCTTGCTAGGGTGACGGTGACCATAGAAAGCCCCATCGGTGGATTCCGAGACCGCGGTGGAGTTCCAAGGTTGTCCGCTAGGAAGAGGTGTCTACGAGAAGAAGCGTCGATGCTTGAGAGGGATCGAGTCAGTCGTTGTAAGTCTATCTGTCTTGTAATTGTAATTCCGTATCTAGTGGACTTGTGGCTAGGGTCGTCCGAGGTTTTTTCCCGTCTTGGGTTTTTCCTCGTACATCGTGGCGTACTGTGATATTGTTTATTTTATCTTGCACAATTTAGAATCCATGCTTTAGGTTTAATTAAAGATAAAATTTGATTTAATTATCACACTCATTTAATTTGGGACTTATTTATATTTTGGGTAAATTTGGTTTATTCAAGTCATTTGCTAAAATTGGTTTCGCCTAACTTTGGATAATTGAAAATTATGACTTAGGCAAATTCTAGGACTTGGATTAATGAATCGGTTTAAGTGCTTCACTTGATTTGATTTTAATTTGTTTAAGAAATTAAAATTTGTTTGTTTTTAATTGTGAACCATCATTCAACGCTTCCGCATCTACTATTGAATTTTATATAAAAGAGAAATTACTTTACGCACTTTAAAAGGGGGAGAATGATGATAGGGGGAGAAATGGAATCTAATCCTATTATTATCGTATCTTCGTTTGGGGGATATTTATCTTAGGGGGAGACATCTTTCTAAGTAGGTCATGTGTTTGATAAAGGGGAGAATTAATTTAGGGGGAATAATTTAATTAATTGCATTTTATATTTTGATATTCCCTATGCATTTGATGAGTTTGCTTAAGTGTGCAGGTATTCTACTAAAGAAGCATTGTTTAATGGAAAAGCGTTTGATCCTTGGGTTGAGTCAAGTTTGGGTGGGTTATGTTTTGAGTCTAGTGAGCTTGACGGCCCTTTAGGATTTTTGTTTGGTTTTTGTCCCGGAATAGCCAAAGGGGGAGATTTGTAAGGACACAATTTTCCAATTGAGTCCATATGTAGTTTTGGCTCAATTCCGGACAAAAACATTTATTCATAGGTTAGTGATTTATTGTAATACTCTCAAGCCTATGAAGTGTGTGTTGAAGACGTAGCGGCAAAGAATATAACGCTTCATCAAAATGCCGGTTTGCGTGCCTCGTTTCTATGTCATCATCTAAGGTTCCATGCTCCCAAGGTATGAATGTAATTATATTTATATAGGAGCTTGGAACAATATTTATTGGGTGTTAGGTTTAATAAAAAACCATGATTTACTTTCAGAATAATTTAATTGAAACTTTAAAATAAAGTGCACAAAGTTTCTGGGCCAAAAATTGAATTTATCAAAAATTTCTAGAAGTCGTTCGAAGTCTCGTTCGAACGAGTTTTTCGTTCGAACGAGTTTGCCAACGAACCTAAACTGGTCAGTCGTTCGATATGTTGTTCGAACGAGTTTTTCGTTTGAACCAGGTTTCGTTCGAACGAGTTTGCCAACGAACCTAAACTGGTCAGTCGTTCGATATGTCATTCGAACGAGTTTTTCGTTCGAACCAAGTTTCGTTCGAACGAGTTTGCCAACGAACCTAAACTGGTCAGTTGTTCGATATGTCGTTCGAACGAGTTTGGTCGTTCTAACGAGTTTCTAACGATCCCAGTCTGGTCGCTCGTTAGAAGTCTCGTTCGAACGAGAGTCAAGTTCGTTCGATCGAGATGCCAGGCGGGAACAGTTTTGAGCAGTTTTTGGCAGTTTTCACCCCATTTTCCCACTTGTTTCTTAACTGATTTTTTAAGGCTTTATTAAGGACGGGAATTATTATTTTGAAGGTGTATCTTTTTCATACCATACAAACTCCTAGAGAGTGTTTTGAGAGAAAATTTGTTTAAGGAAAAAGATCAAGTTTTAAGTGTTATTCTTTAATGAAAAATCCTACACACTCTAGTGTTTACACCCAATAGTTGTTCGTCCAAGTTCTATATACATATCTTTACTTGGAGTTTTGGCACCGGTTTATCTCTTCCATTTCAAAGAGAAGTTTTGGTTTTCTTCTACATCCATCAAAGAAGAAGATGTTTCGTTGTGATTCTACCCACTTGGAGAAAGGCTCCTTGCTAGGGTGACGGTGACCATAGAAAGCCCCATCGGTGGATTCCGAGACCGCGGTGGAGTTCCAAGGTTGTCCGCTAGGAAGAGGTGTCTACGAGAAGAAGCGTCGAGGCTTGAGAGGGATCGAGTCAGTCGTTGTAAGTCTATCTGTCTTGTAATTGTAATTCCGTATCTAGTGGACTTGTGGCTAGGGTCGTTCGAGGTTGTTTCCCGTCTTGGGTTTTTCCTCGTACATCGCGGCGTAGTGTGATATTGTTTATTTTATCTTGCACAATTTAGAATCCATGCTTTAGGTTTAATTAAAGATAAAATTTGATTTAATTATCACACTCATTTAATTTGGGACTTATTTATATTTTGGGTAGATTTGGTTTATTCAAGTCATTTGCTAAAATTGGTTTCGCCTAACTTTGGATAATTGAAAATTATGACTTAGGCAAATTCTAGGACTTGGATTAATGAATCGGTTTAAGTGCTTCACTTGATTTGATTTTAATTTGTTTAAGAAATTAAAATTTGTTTGTTTTTAATTGTGAACCATCATTCAACGCTTCCGCATCTACTATTGAATTTTATATAAAAGGGAAATTACTTTACGCACTTTAAAAGGGGGAGAATGATGATAGGGGGAGAAATGGAATCTAATCCTATTATTATCGTATCTTCGTTTGGGGGATATTTATCTTAGGGGGAGACATCTTTCTAAGTAGGTCATGTGTTTGATAAAGGGGAGAATTAATTTAGGGGGAATAATTTAATTAATTGCATTTTATATTTTGATATTCCCTATGCATTTGATGAGTTTGCTTAAGTGTGCAGGTATTCTACTAAAGAAGCATTGTTTAATGGCAAAGCGTTTGATCCTTGGGTTGAGTCAAGTTTGGGCGGGTTATGTTTTGAGTCTAGTGAGCTTGACGGCCCTTTAGGATTTTTGTTTAGTTTTTGTCCCGGAATAGCCAAAGGGGGAGATTTGTAAGGACATAATTTTCCAATTGAGTCCATATGTAGTTTTGGCTCAATTCTGGACAAAAACATTTATTCATAGGTTAGTGATTTATTGTAATACTCTCAAGCCTATGAAGTGTGTGTTGAAGACGTAGCGGCAAAGAATATAAAGCTTCATCAAAATGCCGGTTTGCGTGCCTCGTTTCTATGTCATCATCTAAGGTTCCATGCTCCCAAGGTATGAATGTAATTATATTTATATAGGAGCTTGGAACAATATTTATTGGGTGTTAGGTTTAATAAAAAACCATGATTTACTTTCAGAATAATTTAATTGAAACTTTAAAATAAAGTACACAAAGTTTCTGGGCCAAAAATTGAATTTATCAAAAATTTCTGGAAGTCGTTCGAAGTCTCGTTCGAACGAGTTTTTCGTTCGAACGAGTTTGCCAACGAACCTAAACTGGTCAGTCGTTCGATATGTCGTTCGAACGAGTTTTTCGTTTGAACCAGGTTTCGTTCGAACGAGTTTGCCAACGAACCTAAACTGGTCAGTCGTTCGATATGTCATTCGAACGAGTTTTTCGTACGAACCAAGTTTAGTTCGAACGAGTTTGCCCACGAACCTAAACTGGTCAGTCGTTCGATATGTCGTTCGAACGAGTTTGGTCGTTCTAACGAGTTTCTAACGATCCCAGTCTGGTCGCTCGTTAGAAGTCTCGTTCGAACGAGAGTCAAGTTCGTTCGAACGAGATGCCAGGCGGGAACAGTTTTGAGCAGTTTTTGGCAGTTTTCACCCCATTTTCCCACTTGTTTCTTAACTGATTTTTTAAGGCTTTATTAAGGACGGGAATTATTTTTGAAGGTGTATCTTTTTCATACCATACAAACTCCTAGAGAGTGTTTTGAGAGAAAATTTGTTTAAGGAAAAAGATCAAGTTTTGAGTGTTATTCTTTAATGAAAAATCCTACACACTCTAGTGTTTACACCCAATAGTTGTTCGTCCAAGTTCTATATACATATCTTTACTTGGAGTTTTGGCACCGGTTTATCTCTTCCGTTTCAAAGAGAAGTTTTGGTTTGCTTCTACATCCATCAAAGAAGAAGATGTTTCGTTGTGATTCTACCCACTTGGAGAAAGGCTCCTTGCTAGGGTGACGGTGACCATAGAAAGCCCCATCGGTGGATTCCGAGACCGCGGTGGAGTTCCAAGGTTGTCCGCTAGGAAGAGGTGTCTACGAGAAGAAGCGTCGAGGCTTGAGAGGGATCGAGTCAGTCGTTTTAAGTCTATCTGTCTTGTAATTGTAATTCCGTATCTAGTGGACTTGTGGCTAGGGCCGTCCGAGGTTGTTTCCCGTCTTGGGTTTTTCCTCGTACATCGCGGCGTAGTGTGATATTGTTTATTTTATCTTGCACAATTTAGAATCCATGCTTTAGGTTTAATTAAAGATAAAATTTGATTTAATTATCACACTCATTTAATTTGGGACTTATTTATATTTTGGGTAAATTTGGTTTATTCAAGTCATTTGCTAAAATTGGTTTCGCCTAACTTTGGATAATTGAAAATTATGACTTAGGCAAATTCTAGGACTTGGATTAATGAATCGGTTTAAGTGCTTCACTTGATTTGATTTTAATTTGTTTAAGAAATTAAAATTTGTTTGTTTTTAATTGTGAACCATCATTCAACGCTTCCGCATCTACTATTGAATTTTATATAAAAGGGAAATTACTTTACGCACTTTAAAAGGGGGAGAATGATGATAGGGGGAGAAATGGAATCTAATCCTATTATTATCGTATCTTCGTTTGGGGGATATTTATCTTAGGAGGAGACATCTTTCTAAGTAGGTCATGTGTTTGATAAAGGGGAGAATTAATTTAGGGGGAATAATTTAATTAATTGCATTTTATATTTTGATATTCCCTATGCATTTGATGAGTTTGCTTAAGTGTGCAGGTATTCTACTAAAGAAGCATTGTTTAATGGCAAAGCGTTTGATCCTTGGGTTGAGTCAAGTTTGGGCGGGTTATGTTTTGAGTCTAGTGAGCTTGACGGCCCTTTAGGATTTTTGTTTGGTTTTTGTCCCGGAATAGCCAAAGGGGGAGATTTGTAAGGACACAATTTTCCAATTGAGTCCATATGTAAATTTGGCTCAATTCCGGACAAAAACATTTATTCATAGGTTAGTGATTTATTGTAATACTCTCAAGCCTATGAAGTGTGTGTTGAAGACGTAGCGGCAAAGAATATAAAGCTTCATCAAAATGCCGGTTTGCGTGCCTCGTTTCTATGTCATCATCTAAGGTTCCATGCTCCCAAGGTATGAATGTAATTATATTTATATAGGAGCTTGGAACAATATTTATTGGGTGTTAGGTTTAATAAAAAAACCATGATTTACTTTCAGAATAATTTAATTGAAACTTTAAAATAAAGTACACAAAGTTTCTGGGCCAAAAATTGAATTTATCAAAAATTTCTGGAAGTCGTTCGAAGTCTCGTTCGAACGAGTTTTTCATTCGAACGAGTTTGCCAACGAACCTAAACTGGTCAGTCGTTCGATATGTCGTTCGAACGAGTTTGCCAACGAACCTAAACTGGTCAGTCGTTCGATATGTCATTCGAACGAGTTTTTCTTTCGAACCAAGTTTCGTTCGAACGAGTTTGCCAATGAACCTAAACTGGTCAGTCGTTCGTTATGTCATTCGAACGAGTTTGGTCGTTCTAACGAGTTTCTAACGATCCCAGCCTGGTCGCTCGTTAGAAGTCTCGTTCGAACGAGAGTCAAGTTCGTTCGAACGAGATGCCAGGCGGGAACAGTTTTGAGCAGTTTTTGGCTGTTTTCACCCCATTTTCCCACTTGTTTCTTAACTGATTTTTTAAGGCTTTATTAAGGACGGGAATCATTTTTGAAGGTGTATCTTTTTCATACCATACAAACTCCTAGAGAGTGTTTTGAGAGAAAATTTGTTTAAGGAAAAAGAACAAGTTTTGAGTGTTATTCTTTAATGAAAAATCCTACACACTCTAGTGTTTACACCCAATAGTTGTTCGTCCAAGTTCTATATACATATCTTTACTTGCAGTTTTGGCACCGGTTTATCTCTTCCGTTTCAAAGAGAAGTTTTGGTTTGCTTCTACATCCATCAAAGAAGAAGATGTTTCGTTGTGATTCTACCCACTTGGAGAAAGGCTCCTTGCTAGGGTGACGGTGACCATAGAAAGCCCCATCGGTGGATTCCGAGACCGCGGTGGAGTTCCAAGGTTGTCCGCTAGGAAGAGGTGTCTACGAGAAGAAGCGTCGAGGCTTGAGAGGGATCGAGTCAGTCGTTGTAAGTCTATCTGACTTGTAATTGTAATTCCGTATCTAGTGGACTTGTGGCTAGGGCCGTCCGCGGTTGTTTCCCGTCTTGGGTTTTTCCTCGTACATCGCGGCGTAGTGTGATATTGTTTATTTTATCTTGCACAATTTAGAATCCATGCTTTAGGTTTAATTAAAGATAAAATTTGATTTAATTATCACACTCATTTAATTTGGGACTTATTTATATTTTGGGTAAATTTGGTTTATTCAAGTCATTTGCTAAAATTGGTTTCGCCTAACTTTGGATAATTGAAAATTATGACTTAGGCAAATTCTAGGACTTGGATTAATGAATCGGTTTAAGTGCTTCACTTGATTTGATTTTAATTTGTTTAAGAAATTAAAATTTGTTTGTTTTTAATTGTGAACCATCATTCAACGCTTCCGCATCTACTATTGAATTTTATATAAAAGGGAAATTACTTTACGCACTTTAAAAGGGGGAGAATGATGATAGGGGGAGAAATGGAATCTAATCCTATTATTATCGTATCTTCGTTTGGGGGATATTTATCTTAGGGGGAGACATCTTTCTAAGTAGGTCATGTGTTTGATAAAGGGGAGAATTAATTTAGGGGGAATAATTTAATTAATTGCATTTTATATTTTGATAGTCCCTATGCATTTGATGAGTTTGCTTAAGTGTGCAGGTATTCTACTAAAGAAGCATTGTTTAATGGCAAAGCGTTTGATCCTTGGGTTGAGTCAAGTTTGGGCGGGTTATGTTTTGAGTCTAGTGAGCTTGACGGCCCTTTAGGATTTTTGTTTGGTTTTTGTCCCGGAATAGCCAAAGGGGGAGATTTGTAAGGACACAATTTTCCAATTGAGTCCATATGTAGTTTTGGCTCAATTCCGGACAAAAACATTTATTCATAGGTTAGTGATTTATTGTAATACTCTCAAGCCTATGAAGTGTGTGTTGAAGACGTAGCGGCAAAGAATATAAAGCTTCATCAAAATGCCGGTTTGCGTGCCTCGTTTCTATGTCATCATCTAAGGTTCCATGCTCCCAAGGTATGAATGTAATTATATTTATATAGGAGCTTGGAACAATATTTATTGGGTGTTAGGTTTAATAAAAAACCATGATTTACTTTCAGAATAATTTAATTGAAACTTTAAAATAAAGTACACAAAGTTTCTGGGCCAAAAATTGAATTTATCAAAAATTTCTGGAAGTCGTTCGAAGTCTCGTTCGAACAAGTTTTTCGTTCGAACGAGTTTGCCAACGAACCTAAACTGGTCAGTCGTTCGATATGTCGTTCGAACGAGTTTTTCGTTTGAACCAGGTTTCGTTCGAACGAGTTTGCCAACGAACCTAAACTGGTCAGTCGTTCGATATGTCATTCGAACGAGTTTTTCGTTGGAACCAAGTTTCGTTCGAACGAGTTTGCCAACGAACCTAAACTGGTCAGTCGTTCGATATGTCGTTCGAACGAGTTTGGTCGTTCTAATGAGTTTCTAACGATCCAAGTCTGGTCGCTCGTTAGAAGTCTCGTTCGAACGAGAGTCAAGTTTGTTCGAACGAGATGCCAGGCGGGAACAGTTTTGAGCAGTTTTTGGCAGTTTTCACCCCATTTTCCCACTTGTTTCTTAACTGATTTTTTAAGGCTTTATTAAGGACGGGAATTATTTTTGAAGGTGTATCTTTTTCATACCATACAAACTCCTAGAGAGTGTTTTGAGAGAAAATTTGTTTAAGGAAAAAGATCAAGTTTTGAGTGTTATTCTTTAATGAAAAATCCTACACACTCTAGTGTTTACACCCAATAGTTGTTCGTCCAAGTTCTATATACATATCTTTACTTGGAGTTTTGGCACCGGTTTATCTCTTCCGTTTCAAAGAGAAGTTTTGGTTTGCTTCTACATCCATCAAAGAAGAAGATGTTTCGTTGTGATTCTACCCACTTGGAGAAAGGCTCCTTGCTAGGGTGGCGGTGACCATAGAAAGCCCCATCGGTGGATTCCGAGACCGCGGTGGAGTTCCAAGGTTGTCCGCTAGGAAGAGGTGTCTACGAGAAGAAGCATCGAGGCTTGAGAGGGATCGAGTCAGTCGTTGTAAGTCTATCTGTCTTGTAATTGTAATTCCGTATCTAGTGGACTTGTGGCTAGGGTCGTCCGAGGTTGTTTCCCGTCTTGGGTTTTTCCTCGTACATCGCGGCGTAGTGTGATATTGTTTATTTTATCTTGCACAATTTAGAATCCATGCTTTAGGTTTAATTAAAGATAAAATTTGATTTAATTATCACACTCATTTAATTTGGGACTTATTTATATTTTGGTTAAATTTGGTTTATTCAAGTCATTTGCTAAAATTGGTTTCGCCTAACTTTGGATAATTGAAAATTATGACTTAGGCAAATTCTAGGACTTGGATTAATGAATCGGTTTAAGTGCTTCACTTGATTTGATTTTAATTTGTTTAAGAAATTAAAATTTGTTTGTTTTTAATTGTGAACCATCATTCAACGCTTCCGCATCTACTATTGAATTTTATATAAAAGGGAAATTACTTTACGCACTTTAAAAGGGGGAGAATGATGATAGGGGGAGAAATGGAATCTAATCCTATTATTATCGTATCTTCGTTTGGGGGATATTTATCTTAGGAGGAGACATCTTTCTAAGTAGGTCATGTGTTTGATAAAGGGGAGAATTAATTTAGGGGGAATAATTTAATTAATTGCATTTTATATTTTGATATTCCCTATGCATTTGATGAGTTTGCTTAAGTGTGCAGGTATTCTACTAAAGAAGCATTATTTAATGGCAAAGCGTTTGATCCTTGGGTTGAGTCAAGTTTGGGCGGGTTATGTTTTGAGTCTAGTGAGCTTGACGGCCCTTTAGGATTTTTGTTTGGTTTTTGTCCCGGAATAGCCAAAGGGGGAGATTTGTAAGGACACAATTTTCCAATTGAGTCCATATGTAGTTTTGGCTCAATTCCGGACAAAAACATTTATTCATAGGTTAGTGATTTATTGTAATACTCTCAAGCCTATGAAGTGTGTGTTGAAGACGTAGCGGCAAAGAATATAAAGCTTCATCAAAATGCCGGTTTGCGTGCCTCGTTTCTATGTCATCATCTAAGGTTCCATGCTCCCAAGGTATGAATGTAATTATATTTATATAGGAGCTTGGAACAATATTTATTGGGTGTTAGGTTTAATAAAAAAACCATGATTTACTTTCAGAATAATTTAATTGAAACTTTAAAATAAAGTACACAAAGTTTCTGGGCCAAAAATTGAATTTATCAAAAATTTCTGGAAGTCGTTCGAAGTCTCGTTCGAACGAGTTTTTCGTTCGAACGAGTTTGCCAACGAACCTAAACTGGTCAGTCGTTCGATATGTCGTTCGAACGAGTTTTTCGTTTGAACCAGGTTTCGTTCGAACGAGTTTGCCAACGAACCTAAACTGGTCAGTCGTTCGATATGTCATTCGAACGAGTTTGCCAACGAACCTAAACTGGTCAGTCGTTCGTTATGTCGTTCGAACGAGTTTGGTCTTTCTAACGAGTTTCTAACGATCCCAGTCTGGTCGCTCGTTAGAAGTCTCGTTCGAACGAGAGTCAAGTTCGTTCGAACGAGATGCCAGGCGGGAACAGTTTTGAGCAGTTTTTGGCAGTTTTCACCCCATTTTCCCACTTGTTTCTTAACTGATTTTTTAAAGCTTTATTAAGGACGGGAATTATTTTTGAAGGTGTATCTTTTTCATACCATACAAACTCCTAGAGAGTGTTTTGAGAGAAAATTTGTTTAAGGAAAAAGATCAAGTTTTGAGTGTTATTCTTTAATGAAAAATCCTACACACTCTAGTGTTTACACCCAATAGTTGTTCGTCCAAGTTCTATATACATATCTTTACTTGGAGTTTTGGCACCGGTTTATCTCTTCCATTTCAAAGAGAAGTTTTGGTTTGCTTCTACATCCATCAAAGAAGAAGATGTTTCGTTGTGATTCTACCCACTTGGAGAAAGGCTCCTTGCTAGGGTGACGGTGACCATAGAAAGCCCCATCGGTGGATTCCGAGACCGCGATGGAGTTCCAAGGTTGTCCGCTAGGAAGAGGTGTCTACGAGAAGAAGCGTCGAGGCTTGAGAGGGATCGAGTCAGTCGTTGTAAGTCTATCTGACTTGTAATTGTAATTCCGTATCTAGTGGACTTGTGGCTAGGGCCGTCCGAGGTTGTTTCCCGTCTTGGGTTTTTCCTCGTACATCGCGGCGTAGTGTGATATTGTTTATTTTATCTTGCACAATTTAGAATCCATGCTTTAGGTTTAATTAAAGATAAAATTTGATTTAATTATCGCACTCATTTAATTTGGGACTTATTTATATTTTGGGTAAATTTGGTTTATTCAAGTCATTTGCTAAAATTGGTTTCGCCTAACTTTGGATAATTGAAAATTATGACTTAGGCAAATTCTAGGACTTGGATTAATGAATCGGTTTAAGTGCTTCACTTGATTTGATTTTAATTTGTTTAAGAAATTAAAATTTGTTTGTTTTTAATTGTGAACCATCATTCAACGCTTCCGCATCTACTATTGAATTTTATATAAAAGGGAAATTACTTTACGCACTTTCAAAATCATGTGTATTGAGTGAGGGTAACCTTAGGGTTACAATTTGAACATCAAGGACTGAGTTTAAGCTCATTATTGATTTCGCAAGGACTGAGTGTAGTACAAGAGCGTAGTGGTATGACTCCTGGATAGAGATGGAGTTTAGAGCACATTTGGTTGAAAGAGGTATGAGGTTATCCCGATCGCATAGTTGAAGTTGTTGGACCTCCTCGATCGACAAAGTTAAGTAGTAGTGTATTGGAGGGGTTCCTTGTTTGGATTTCGCTTTGCGAGACGCTCCGCGCATGAAACTTAACGACGTCGGGAGTGGAGTGACTTTATAGGATGCGAGGATAATTAAATTATGAAGTAAAGATATGATACATGGAATTTAAAAGAGATATAATGATACGTATGAGAAATATCTTAGGGTAGTGATATTACCTTATTGATATTATATTATAGGTATGATAATACCTATTTGATTTATTGATGATTTATGTGTATGACATACCTAGCTTACTTGCTATCGGTGGGAGGTTTGCGCATGAGGGCAGTCATATCCTGATGAATCCATGGGATCTTTGATTTGTCGTTCGAGAACATAGGTCTATGAAAGACTTATCGGGGAGTTGATAAGTCCATTAACTGTGGGTACGTAGGTATGTGCGTAACCCATGGATACGAGAACTATGTTCGCCTCCAATTTGTTTGTTGTTGTTTATGGTTCGTGGAATCTTACCGAACCTTTAGTCCCCTATTCGGCGACCTGCGATGATGGGACATGATAGAAGAGTAATGCATTGCACCGCAGTTGTGACTCGGGGTGCCGTATTATATATGAATATATATATATATATATATATATATATATATATATATATATATATATATATATATATAATGGATTAAATGATTGAATGGATATATATATTGTCGTTAAATCTATCTACGGTGATAATTGTAGATAACGGTGAATAGAGAAAGATAATGGAATTAAGTTAATGAATGTTTATGCTTGTAGAATTGAAAAGCTTAACTCATGTTAATGGGAAACGATTCATATTAATGAGTAATGACTCATGTTAATGAGAAACGATTCATATTAATGAGTAATGATTCATGTTAATGAGAAAATAATCATATAAAGGAGAAATGTAAATGAATAATAATGTGACGTATGGTATGGGATATACGGGGATTATGATATGGGAATGGAATTATAATATGGAGACTAGAAAAGAGGAACCATTAACTAGGAGGTTAATAGGAAACGTTAAGTGTGCACTCTAGTTGAGAGGTGAGAATAGCAAGTGAGAGTTGGATCTAACATGTACATAATAAATACTTTATTGCACTTGTTAAATACTTGCTGTTTTAAAAATCATCTACACATTCGGTCTCTGACCCATTTCCTTGCATATTTTCTTTTCTATTGTATCTCTATATCAGGTGTCCAGCAACATGGACGCCAACCTTAGCGGATTATGTTGAACTATGGAGCTATGGAGTTTTCGCTTAGACGCCTTTCATCTTTTGATTCACAGTATTCTTTTGTGTTATTTATTGTGTTATCAGTGTTGTAGAATAAAATGTGTTGTGTTATTCTTAAACTAGAAATGGTTTTGTTGAAATTTAAATTTGGAAAGTTTTTAACACCAGCTTAATTGGGTATTGGGTGAGTTGTAAATGTTTTCGACAGTGATGCTAAGAATGAGCCAACTGTATATTCTGTTTTAATTTGGTATGGGACTGGCCACCCGGTATTTAATTAGGCGGGGTGTTACAGGTGGTATCAGAGCATCAGGTTCTAGTGTCCTTTAGGATATGTAAGGCTTACTGTGTTTTCAGCTTAGCGTTCTTTGATGTAGAGCCCTATGAGTAGGATTATTGCTTTTCTATTTACGCCTACAAAGGTACGATGACTGCGGCCGAAGTTGCTGTAATTATCGCTCAGGTAGTCAATGTGTCTTTAGCTGTTGTTCAGCAGGCTCCAGCACCAGCACCGGTTGTGCCACCCGCGCAAGGGCAAGTGTTTCCTACTGCATGGGAACGAGCGAGGGATGCCTTTCAGAAAGCGCACCCACCTGAGTTTCAGGGAGGATCAGATGTTGTGACTGCTAGCCAATGGAAGAAAGATATCCAACGGCACTTGAGAATGATTGAAGGCACTGAGGTTCAACGTCAAATACTAGCCACATTCAAGCTAGTAGGGGAAGCTTTGCAATGGTGGGAAGCTACGACCACTATGGAGGAGAGGGACACAATGACTATCCAAGACTTTTGGATACGGTTTGATGGAAAGTATTTTCCTTCCGCCATCCAGACAGAGATGAGGCGGAAGCTACTTGATTTGAAACAGGAAGAGAAAACTGTGGCGGAATATGAGGAAGAGTTTACGAGATTAACTAATTTGGTACCAGCTGAAGTACCTACTGAGGAGAGGAGAGTCCTAATGTTCACTGATGGGTTGAACTATAAAATTCGACAACATTTATTGAGGAATCTTTCATTACGTATGTATGGCAGATAAGGGCCATTGGACGGATAGCGGAGATCGTACTTAGGAGGTTATGAAGTATGTTCGGGTATGATGACCGTAGTCGAGGTCACCCCTATTATGAAAATAAAATAAAAAATTGAGGAGAGTCATCAGTAGAAGTTCTTGAAATGCGGGAATTTTGTGTGTTACCTAGCGAAGGCAATATATTCAAAGGCTTGGGCATATAGTGGAGTGTGGTTAACTAGAACTGAAAATTTGGGGTAAATTTTTTCTTGACTCATCGGAGCAAAGTTATAATATTGGGATTCAACAACCATCACTCGCAAATGAGGGTATGTTTCCTATCTAAGGAAGTATGAGGCATATTGATTTTTGTAGTGATTGATATTGTGTGGGCAAAAGGGTTGTTAAACTTAGCCTATGGCATCGTTATTTACGCAGACTCACTGAGGGGTGTGGGACACCTATATATTACTTGTTATCACGTGGGTTTGATTTTTATGGGATTACTTACCTTGGGCATGTCCGAGCGTGATGTGACTATCATCATGCATTGACTTGTGGTATATGAGAGCATATGTCTGCATCTTGTCTTCTAAAAGAGAGTAGATGCGTAGACACTATTTGAAATCGAAAAACCCATATTTTTGTTTTAAATCGATAAACCTGATATTTTTTTTATAAACCAAATTTTTATATATTATTGACTAAGGACCTTAGGAGTTTCGATGGCCGACTACTTTAGGAAGTAGTGTATCGGGGTGGTTCCTTGTTTGGATTTCGCTTGCGAGACACCCCACGCATGAAACTAATAACCGTTGGGAGTCGAAATAAGTTAGGTCTTTGGGAAACGAGTTTATAACCTTTGCAAAAAATTTAATAGTAAAAGCGGTACGAGAGGGTGTATGGGCGCCCTCGATGATTGAATTGTAGTATTTTTCATAATTGTAAAAAAGGTAAGTAATTGAGACTTCAGGATTTATTTGTTCATTACGAGAGGATCATTCTTCCCAAAGTTTATCACGAGGATGGTATAGGGAAGATTAGGTAAAGTCTAAATTTGATTCAGTTGAAACTATATGGTGAGGCTTGGCGTATAACATCGATAGGGATTTTGTTAATGTACTGTATGGGCGGTACATCTTGGATTTCTTGCGATGTGAGATTTATACTCGGAGTTGACCTTACCGGTATGACTTATATTCCTGAATTTTGGGACAATATTCTGTTATAAGGGGGGAAGTATGTAATACCCCGCAATTTTAAATGACTTTTAAAATGGGTTATATTTTAAATTAATGGATTAATTAGATTTTATTATTAATTAATTCATTCGAGTTTTATCCAGACGGTGGATATTAAAATGGATGATTCTGAATATTACTTAAAGATATTTAGGTAATATATGAATGTGATGTCATTGATACGACTGTATGATATAAATTCGGTAATTTATATTTTTAGTCAGACGCGGTATGGGACGTGTCGGGACTAGTTTATTAAATTAAAAAGGAAATTTCTTTTCTATCTGTCTAATAGTCATTTCGACTACGTCGTTGCGTTCGGAAGGTTCGAAATAGTCAGAAAAGTCTATTTGGATGTTAATTTTGAGTCTCGGGTCATTTGGAAATGAATAGACAACCCGAAAGGGCATTTTGGTCATTTTCCAGGGAGGATGAATAGTGATTTCGGGTTTGTCCTATTATAAGTATTGGTAGATTAAGTGTATGGGGGTTATTCATCTCCTCTTCACAAATTAGAGAAGCCATCTTCCTTGAGAGAGTGGAAGGGTACTTGGGAAGGGAAAAGCCTACTTGGGAAGGAGAAGAACAAGAACCAAGGTTCACCACCACCAACCACCACCGGAGTTTGACCAGAGAAGGGACAACCAACTGAGATATACTACACCAAAGGATCAGACCTTCAGTAAAGTCAAGTGTTTGATAATGGTAATTTAAGTTTGTATATTGTCCATGTTAGAATAGTGTGAAAAAGAGAAGATTATTTATGTTTGGAAGAAATAATGGAGTATTAAATGGATTTCTGGAAACTGAAATGATATAGGAATTAAACTCATGTTTTAGGATGATAATAATCCACGAAATAGTCATGAAACTGTTGAAGAAATTATGAAAACCATTGATGTGTTCTTGAAGTTGATATGTTGATAATTTTCTGGAAATAAGGAGATAAACATGCTTTTTAATCCAATCCCTTGATGATTCTAGGATGTTTAGAGTATTGGAAATCGTTCATATATGTTGATATATCATGTAGTAAAGATTATAAGTCATTTGGGATGTTTAGATAAAGGTTTAAATGATCATAAGTTGCTAAACCCGTAGTTGCAGAAAATGCAGAAAACGAGGCTGTGACCTGAGGGATCGATCGATCGACCCCTGCCTTCGATCGATCGACCTCCCCAGAATATGTAAAGTTGTTTCTTTTTAAATGTTGATTCTTATCCCAAACCTTTTGTGGATCTTTGGTGATTATTATTTGGATATTATGGGACTCAGAAAATATCAGTAAACCCTTGATAAGATTTGAATTAATTTGATTTGGATTCAAGTGATTAAAATGATGAAAATTATATTGAATGGAATTTCGGTTGCTAGATTCGTTTGTTAAATTCCAAATGGGGATGTATGAGGATTAAATATAGGACCAGTGGGTGTGATTTAATATAACACCTGGGTATCCTTAAGTTTACAAGAGGGTTTAATCCAAAGTGAAAGAAGATGTGTTTATAAGAGATTCAAAACTATCGGTTTTAACCTTAATTAAAAAGGAGAACTAAACTCGTAGTAATTAGGGAGAAATGATGTTATGGACCAGTAGGATATTAGTGACTTCTTACTGAATATATGTTGAGGAAAAACCTATTTAAATCATGTGTATTGAGTGAGGGTAGCCTTAGGGTTACAATTTGAACATCAAGGACTGAGTTTCAGCTCATTATTGATTTCGCAAGGACTGAGTGTAGTACAAGAGCGTAGTGGTATGACTCCAGGATAGAGATGGAGTTTAGAATACATTTGGTTGAAAGAGGTATGAGGTTATCCCGATCGCATATTTGAAGTTGTCGGACCTCCTCGATCGACAAAGTTAAGTAGTAGTGTATTGGAGGGGTTCCTTGTTTGGATTTCGCTTTGCGAGACGCTCCGCGCATGAACCTTAACGACGTCGGGAGTGGAGAGATTTTATAGGATGCGAGGATAATTAAATTATGAAGTAAAGATATGATACGTGGAATTTAAAAGAGATATAATGATACGTATGAGAAATATCTTAGGGTAGTGATATTACTTTATTGATATTATATTATAGGTATGATAATACCTATTTGATTTATTGATGATTTATGTGTATGACATACCTAGCTTACTTGCTATCGGTGGGAGGTTTGCGCGTGAGGGCAGTCATATCCTGATGAATCCATGGGATCTGTGATTTTTCGCTCGAGGACATAGGTGTGACACCCCGCCTAATAAAATACCGAGTGATCAGTCATATACCAAATTAAAACAGGAATCCCAGTTGGATCATCCTTAGCATCACTGTCGAAAACTTTTTAAAACTTACTAACCACCAAGTATTCCAAAAACTGGTGCCAATTTAAACTTTTTAATTAAACAAAACAATACATGCGGAATAAAAATATAAACCATTCACACAACTGAATGAAAGTAAATAGAATAAAAATTACACAACTTGCCGAATAATCACCGGTCACCAAATAAATAATCCAATACAATTATTCGACACCTGAATGAATTACACTTGAAAATTGTACCGAGAA
Source organism: Sambucus nigra (assembly GCA_949130495.1). NCBI lineage: Eukaryota > Viridiplantae > Streptophyta > Magnoliopsida > Dipsacales > Adoxaceae > Sambucus > Sambucus nigra. The sequence continues at coordinate 79,606,266 of OX422221.1, read as the reverse complement.
GTCTGGGCGACAAGCCCTAAATAAAACTGAACTGAGAAAATGATTCCTACTCTAGGAATGAATGAACGATGCGTCTAATCCAAACTATTGCTAGCATCCACATATGCTGCAGCTCCGTGTCCCTGGAATAGAATATCAATCATGGCGTCCCTGTGGCTGGACACCTAAAAGGTTTTGAAAATAGTTTTATAGCAAGGGTTAGAACCCAAAAGATTTTGAAAATATTTAGCAAGTGAATTAACTGTAGTAATTTAAAATTCATGAATGCGCTTCATATTTGAGTTAGTGTCGCACTCCCTTGAGGACATTCTCACCCCTCCACTATTGTGCAAACCTACCGGTTAACTTAACCCCGCCTAGTTGTACTACCCCGTCCAACTAATCCTGATATAACCTTTCCTCACCATATTACTCTAACCCGAGTATAATAATTTCTTGAATTATAAGTTATCTCTCAATTAACTTAATTAATTCCTCTTAAATAGTAGCATATAACCGTCTCACAAGTTATATAAAGTAAATACATCACACACTGTATTATTCCCACAAATGAATAACTTAATTAATTTCTCATTAATTAACAACATATAACTGTAACCCGAGTTATATAAGGTAAATACATCACACACTGTATTATTCACCTACATATAATATTTATTACCATATTATACGTACCTTTACTAACATCCACACATATATCATACGCGTATCCATCCTTCCGAGTATACCCTCACCGGATGATTCACTCTAAAATGCCATCTCACTAGGTGTGCTCACAAAACCTAGTTTTCCAAGTTGGATTCGCTCACCAACTTGGTCTAATACATAACGAATTGGAGGCGGTCATTTTCCTTCCTGAAAGTGAGATAATCTCCTCACCCATGTACCGGACGCTATGACCTGGGGATGTACTCGCCCTACTCCTCAAGCTAGGGGATTCACCCACATCGCGCAACCTCGATAGCATTAGGGTATTTAAATTGAATAAATATCTAGTCACTGATATTTACTATCACACACAATGTATATACACACACACACATACACACACACACACACACACACACACACACACACACACACACACACACACACACATATATATATATATATATACATATATATATATATATACTATCACTACACCGTATATATATAATATAAACTCCGGCTTTACCTCAAATATCCCGTATACTGCCTTAAATTTCCTGAGTCTGTGGCTCGACTCCAATTAAATTAATTAACACACCTATTAATTTAATATCTCCCCGAGTCTACCACCCAACTCTAATTAAATTAACTAACACACATATTAATTTAATATCTTCCCGAGTCTATCGTCCAACTCTAATTAAATTAACTATCGCACATATTAATTTAATATCTCCCCGAGTCTATCGTCCAACTCTAATTAAATTAACTATCGCACATATTAATTTAATATCTCCCCGAGTCTATAGTCCAACTCTAATTAAATTAATTATTACACCCATTAATTTAATACTTACCCGAGTCTACAATCCGACTTTTATTTAATTAATTTACACATTAATTAATTAACACATATCCGAGTCTGCAATCCCTCTCTAATTAAATTAATTATCACATTTATTAATTTAATAACTTGGTGTCACCCAACCATTATCCCCGGACTCTCTCACTTGGCCCTTACCTCCACATTTCCGAGTCAATGTTCCGACTCCAAACTAATTACTTTCTCTCTATAATTAATTTAATACCTTGATGTCACTTAACCAACATACCCGGACTCGCTCACTTGGTCCAATTTACATCTCATAATATAATACCCACATTTTCGCCTACAATGTGTCACACCTTTACTTCTATAATTTTCCCAATTATATTTGCCTATAATTATTAACATACTCGGACTCGATTCACTTGGCCTGAAACTAAATATTTCCCCGAGTCTATATCCTGACTCCAAATTACTTAGTTTATCTCCAAACTTAATTCACTTCCTTGGGTCGCTTTACCAATATACCCGGATTCACTCACTTGATCCGTACCTCACTATTTTGGAATAAAGTCCCTCAAATTTATCCATTAAATGTCCCACATAAATTCATCCTAGTCCCAATTACTTCCTCCCATAATTGCTAGGAATATTTGTTTCACTATTATTTACCACTAATAATTGTATGAAAATTATTTTATAATTAATTCCCCCTTATACCTCACCCAAGGCCGAACTGCCCAGAATTTCCCATCGTCGATCGATCGATGCCCCCGATCGATCGATCGATCCCTTCATGCCAGCGCTCCTTCCTCGCTGAATTCCACCATTAACGAGATTTCAAGGTTTCATTCTCCAAAAACCAACCTCAAATCAGTCTATTAATCATCTTATAACATTTCTCATGAACCACAAACATCATCTAAACCTTTTAACATCATTAACACTATAAATCTTGACCTACCCAAGAACACAAATTTCTAGGGTATAATCCAAATTTCAATTTCAAATTCTATCCTTTTATATTCCGATTTTTCACATTCAAACCAGATAATCATACTCAGAATTATATATCACAACTAATTCTTACCTAAAATTTCATTCAATGGTCCCATTATCAAAACCCCCTTTTTGTACCCATTTATCCCCAAAACGAATTTTGGTTTACACATCAGTATGATATGAATTGATTATCACACTTTTAAGAATCAAAACAGTTAACCACTTTCCTGTAAGTGTTCGTAGTGTCAGATCCGTTGGTGTAGTCCCCCAATTTGGCTCCAAAAATCTCGAATTTGTTCTTGATTTGCTTTCCCCCAAATCTCCTCTCAAACCCTAGGTTTAGAATTGTGTTGGCTACTAATTTCCTAATCCCTCACTTAGGTTAAAAACCCTTCATCCCGTTTTTAGCCTAATGGGCTTAATTAAAGTGGCCCAACTCACCCCGTGTGGGCCCGGCTATGTCCAAAATGACCCTGAGACCTAATTACTACTCCCGGGTACTCTTTTCTGACTATCTCGACCCATCCGGATTCAACCGCGCACTCAGAATTGGCGTCCGAATTAATTTATAAAAATCCTTATCTCATACCCAATTTAGTCTATACCGACTCCCGGCTGGGATAAGTGTATACCACGTCATTAATACTCGAAATGGCGTAATTAAATTTTTACTATTCACTTAGTAAATAAATTTCCCTAAACATTAACCATTCACTCCCTGATTAATATTTAAATATATATATATATTGCCATAATTAATCCAATTAAAATTACAACACACAAGTAATTTAAAATTCCCGAATTAATTAAATATTAAATGTACAAAAATACGGGGTGTTACATACTTCTCCCCTTACAAAGGAATTTCGCTCTCGAAATTAAGATAAACCTAGTGTTCCGATATTCACATCTTTCTCACTAGTCATGTGCCTCCAAGCCCTCTATATCTATCCCATCTGTTTCTAACCACATTGCACAAGTATGAATTTAAAATTTACCCAGGGAGCCCATACACCCTATTCCCGTGCTTAACCACATAAAAATTTTCGCCTTAATTAACCCGGGTGCCCATACACCCTATCCCCGTGCCCTACCACACAAAAGTTACCCAACTATGCTAGTCGTGACCCATAATATAACTTCGAACCCGTAGTCATATTACCTATATATATATATATATATATACATGTATAATTACTGCCCAGGTACTCAACCCATGCTACGTCCAACTATCTCCCCATAAATACTTATCTCTCAGCACAAAAGAATATACGCTTACCCTTATGCTACCAAAGACAACATAATACCGCGCCCTTACTACCACTAGTCCTTGCGCAAAATAAACCCCGAGCTATCTCTCTTTGCTCGAAAATCAATTTAACCACCCTGATTCACTTCAGTAAACATCCCCACTTACCGGGATAAAATGTGAGAACACAAAACCTCACTGTGTGCCATCGCACCACGCAATACAACATATATATCCACATATATATAGGCTATACGCCCTCTCCGGTGATACCTAATACCAACCATACCCGGGTTTCGCGGACACCAAAATTTAACTCCACTATCTACAATAGTTAAATTCCATCACTATCCAGCCGATGTTTAAAAAGTATTATCAACCCTACTCCCATAATTCTCGAAAGTAGTAATTCATCGCATAATTCAACCAATCACTCAGTGTATGCCTCCACTCTCCCATGAAGAACACTAAGTAACTCCGCTACCCTACGGAAAATTTACCCACATGCTATGGCTGCTACCGCCAACGCACCCACTAAGTTCGACTCTCCTGCGAACTCTAGTGAAAAATAAGTCTTATACTGTGACATCCTCTTTGTCACTCAACAATATACCCCATGCCCCTAGAGTAAAATAATTACTCCTATACTCCAGCTGCAACGGCTGGTTCTCGATTTCCAGAGCAGCTTCTCCCTGCCTGAATGCACCCGTGACTTACTTTAGTGGCTGTACATCCAGGACCTCGTCCTGTAGTTGACCCCTGCCTCTCTTAAGGCAATATCTCTTAATGTGTCTCGCTTTTCCCCCAAACGAAACACTTTCTAATGTGTTCCCCTTGCCACTGATCCATTCCATGCCAACCTTGTTGGAATTCCTGGCCATCCCGCCAAGCCTCCGGTTCTAGATCGTTTGGCATGATTTCCTTGCCGGAAATCCTGCCCCTGATCTCCCCCAGCCTGCTGCTGGGATACCCCACTGGTATTGTTCCCTTCTGCCTCATCAGACTGGTTAATCCCCACTCCCTTCCCGCTTCCTTTCGCGTGGAAGCTATATTCCCGACAGTGCCAGAGTGTTGCGTTAATGACATCATCATAATCTACTAATGCGAAATTATTAATTAAATGTTGTCTGATTCTCCAGACTAACCCATCCATAAACTTTTCTTTCTTTATCTTTTCCTCGCTTACCTCATCCGGTACAAAATTTGCCAACGAGTGAAAACTTCCTCGTAATCGACCACTGAACGGTCTCCCTTTGAGTCTCCTCACAAAATTTTCTCCTCATTTCGGTCTCGACCGCTGAAGGAAAAATACTTGCGGTCGAACCGCACCCAAAACTCTGCAGTAGCTAGTGTGTCCCGTTCCTCAACTGTGGTGATCGACCCCCACCACTGTAGCGCTGCTCCCACTAACTAAAAGTGGTTAGCATTTATTTCCGCACCCCATCGCAACCTCCCATGCGTAGGTGATGCTCGATACCTTTCTTTCTTGACACGCTAGTACTACACCTGAACCTCCTCGCAACTCTGGTGGGTTCTCACAAAAAAATAGCTTCTCTTTCTTATTTGTACCCCAACGACCCCGCGTGAGTCTGAACATCCGACGCCACTAACACTTGTGGCGGATCCCTTGGAAAGTACCTTGTCATTTGCGACTACCGTCGTTTCAATCGCCCACGCCATTAGTTCGATTACCTGTGCTGCCAAAATTATCTTTGGTAGTTGCTGCCGTAACTCTTACTCCTGACGAGCCTCCCCCGTCTCATTTCCCCCTGCTGCCCTAGCTGCTCTCTTTCCTGGACGTCATCTGGAATGAGAATCGAATTTTGTATGACTTCACTTTCAAATATAAATTCACAGAAGAACGTATCTGCGCATACGTACGAGAATAAAACAATCCTATGATAGGTCTCTATATCAAAGATTGCTAAGCCGAAGCGTGAAAAGCCGTACAGATCCTAAGGACACTAGAACCTGATGCTCTGATACCATCTGTGACACCCCGCCTAATAAAATACCGGGTGATCAGTCCTCTACCAAATTAAAACAGGAATCCCAGTTGGATCAACCTTAGCATCACTGTCGAAAACTTTTTAAAACTTTCTAACCACCTAGTATTCCAAAAACTGGTGCCAATTTTAACTTTTTAATTAAACAAAACAATACATGAGGAATAAAAATATAAACCATTCACACAACTGAATGAAAGTAAATAGAATAAAAATTACACAACTTGCCGAATGATCACCGGCCACCAAATAAATAATCCAATAAAATTATTCGACACCTGAATGAATTACACCTGAAAATTGTACCGAGAAGTCTGGGCGACAAGCCCTAAATAAAACTGAACTGAGAAAATGATTCCTACTCTAGGAATGAATGAACGATGCGTCTAATCCAAACTATTGCTAGCATCCACATATGCTGCAGCTCCGTGTCCCTGGAATAGAATATCAATCCTGGCGTCCCTGTGGCTGGACACCTAAAAGGTTTTGAAAATAGTTTTATAGCAAGGGTTAGAACCCAAAAGATTTTGAAAATATTTAGCAAGTGAATTAACTGTAGAAATTTCAAATGCATGAATGCGCTTCATATTTGAGTTAGTGTCGCACTCCCTTGAGAACATTCTCACCCCTCCACTATTGTACACACCTACCGGTTACCTTAACCCCGCCTAGTTGTACTACCCCGTCCAACTAGTCCTGATATAACCTTTCCTTACCATATTACTCTAACCCGAGTATAATAATTTCTTGAATTATAAGTTATCTCTCAATTAACTTAATTAATTCCTCTTAAATAGTAGCATATAACCGTCTCACAAGTTATATAAAGTAAATACATCACACACTGTATTATTCCCACAAATGAATAACTTAATTAATTTCTTATTAATTAACAACATATAACTGTAACCCGAGTTATATAAGGTAAATACATCACACACTGTATTATTCACCTACATATAATATTTATTACCATATTATACGTACCTTTACTAACATCCACACATATATCATACGCGTATCCATCCTTCCGAGTATACCCTCACCGGATGATTCACTCTAAAATGCCATCTCACTAGGTGTGCTCACAAAACCTAGTTTTCCAAGTTGGATTCGCTCACCAACTTGGTCTAATACATAACGAATTGGAGGCGGTCATTTTCCTTCCTGAAAGTGAGATAATCTCCTCACCCATGTACCGGACGCTATGACCTGGGGATGTACTCGCCCTACTCCTCAAGCTAGGGGATTCACCCACATCGTGCAACCTCCCTTGATAGCATTAGAGTATTTAAATTGAATAAATATCTAGTCACTGATATTTACTATCATACACAATGTATATTCACATATATATATATACTATCACTACACCGTATATATATAATATAAACTCCGGCTATACCGTGTACTCAAATATCCCGTATACTGCCTTAAATTTCCTGAGTCTGTGGCTCGACTCCAATTAAATTAATTAACACACCTATTAATTTAATATCTCCCCGAGTCTACCACCCAACTCTAATTAAATTAACTAACACACATATTAATTTAATATCTTCCCGAGTCTATCGTCCAACTCTAATTAAATTAACTATCGCACATATTAATTTAATATCTCCCCGAGTCTATCGTCCAACTCTAATTAAATTAACTATCGCACATATTAATTTAATATCTCCCCGAGTCTATAGTCCAACTCTAATTAAATTAATTATTACACCCATTAATTTAATACTTACCCGAGTCTACAATCCGACTTTTATTTAATTAATTTACAAATTAATTAATTAACACATATCCGAGTCTGCAATCCCTCTCTAATTAAATTAATTATCACATTTATTAATTTAATAACTTGGTGTCACCCAACCATTATCCCCGGACTCTCTCACTTGGCCCTTACCTCCACATTTCCGAGTCAATGTTCCGACTCCAAACTAATTACGTTCTCTCTATAATTAATTTAATACCTTGATGTCACTTAACCAACATACCCGGACTCGCTCACTTGGTCCAATTTACATCTCATAATATAATACCCACATTTTCACCTACAATGTGTCACACCTTTATTTCAATAATTTTCCCAATTATATTTGCCTATAATTATTAACATATCCGGACTCGATTCACTTGGCCCGAAATTAAATATTTTCCCGAGTCTATATCCCGACTCCAAATTACTTAGTTTATCTCCAAACTTAATTCACTTCCTTGGGTCGCTTTACCAATATATCCGGATTCACTCACTTGATCCGTACCTCACTATTTTGGAATAAAGTCCCTCAAATTTATCCATTAAATGTCCCACATAAATTCATTCTAGTCCCAATTACTTCCTCCCATAATTGCTAGGAATATTTTTTTCACAATTATTTACCACTAATAATTGTATGAAAATTATTTTATAATTAATTCCCCCTTATACCTCACCCAAGGCCGAACTGCCCAGAATTTCCCATCGTCGATAGATCGATGCCCTCGATCGATCGATCGATCCCTTCGTGCCAGCGCTCCTTCCTCGCTGAATTCCACCATTAACGAGATTTCAAGGTTTCTTTCTCCAAAAACCAACCTCAAATCAGTCTATTAATCATCTTATAACATTTCTTATGAACCACAAACATCATCTAAACCTTTTAACATCATTAACACTATAAATCCTGACCCACCCAAGAACACAAATTTCTAGGGTATAATCCAAATTTCAATTTCATATTCTATCCTTTTATATTCCGATTTTTCACATTCAAACCAGATAATCATACTCAGAATTATATATCACAACTAATTCTTACCTAAAATTTCATTCAATGGTTCCATTATCAAAACCCCCTTTTTGTACCCATTTATCCCCAAAACGAATTTTGGTTTACACGTCACTATGATATGAATTGATTATCACACTTTTGAGAATCAAAACAGTTAACCACTCGCCTGTAAGTGTTCGTAGTGTCAGATCCGTTGGCGTAGTCCCTCAATTTGGCTCCAAAAATCTCCAATTTGTTCTCGATTTTCTTTCCCCCAAATCTCCTCTCAAACCCTAGGTTTAGAATTGTGTTGGCTACTGATTTCCTAATCCCTCACTTAGGTTAAAAACCTTAATCCCGTTTTTAGCCTAATGGGCTTAATTAAAGTGGCCCAACTCACCCCGTGTGGGCCCGGCTATGTCCAAAATTACCCCGAGACTCAATTACTACCCCCGGGTACTCTTTTCTTACTATCTTGACCCATCCGGATTCAACCGCACACTCAGAATTGGCGTTCGAATTAATTTATAAAAATCCTTATCTCATACCCAATTTAGTCTATACCGACTCCCGGCTGGGATAAGTGTATACCGCGTCATTAATACTCGAAATGACGTAATTAAATTTTTATTATTCACTTAGTAAATAAATTTCCCTAAACATTAACCATTCACTCCCCGATTAATATTTAAATATATATACTGCCATAATTATTTCAATTAAAATTACAACACACAAGTAATTTAAAATTCCCGAATTAATTAAATATTAAATGTACAAAAATACGGGGTGTTACAATAGGTCTATGAAAGACTTATCGGGGAGTTGATAAGTCTGCTAATTGTGGGTACGTAGGTATGTGCGTGACCCATGGATACGAGAACTATGTTCGCCTCCAATTTGTTTGTTGTTGTTTATGGTTCGTGGAATCTTATCGAACCTTTAGTCCCCTATTCGGCGACCTGCGATGATGGGACATGATAGCAGAGTAATGAATTGCACCGCAGCTGTGACTCGGGGTGCCGTATTATATATGAATATATATATATATAATGGATTAAATGATTGAATGGATATATATATTGTGGTTAAATCTATCTATAGTGATAATTGTAGATAACGGTGAATAGAGAAAGATAATGGAATTAAGTTAATGAATGTTTATGCTTATAGAATTGAAAAGCTTAACTCGTTTTAATGGGAAACGATTCATATTAATGAGTAATGACTCATGTTAATGAGAAACGATTCATATTAATGAGTAATGATTCATGTTAATGAGAAACTAATCATATAAAGGAGAAATGTAAATGAATAATAATGTGACGTATGGTATGGGACATACGGGGATTATGATATGGGAATGGAATTATAATATGGAGTCTAGAAAAGAGGAACCATTAACTAGGAGGTTAATAGGAAACGTTAAGTGTGAACTCTAGTTGAGAGGTGAGAATAGCAAGTGAGAGTTGGATCTAACATGTACATGATAAATGCTTTATTGCACTTGTTAAATACTTGTTGTTTTAAAAATCATCTACACATTTGGGCTCTGACCCGTTTCCTTGCATATTTTCTTTTCTATTGAATCTCTATATCAGGTGTCCAGCAACAGGGACGCCAACTTTAGCGGATTATGTTGAACTATGGAGCTATGGAGTTTTTGCTTGGACGCCTTTCATCTTTTGATTCACAGTATTCTTAGTTAGGGCATATCGCCCAAAGGATTCAGTTATATTTTCTATCGAGGTCAAATACTATTGTATTCGAAACTTTTTAATACATTTAACATTGTTGGGATTATTGTAAAGGATTTATATTAATTGGGAATGTTTCTTCCAATTGCATTTAAATTCTTTTGTGTTATTTATTGTGTTATCAGTGTTGTAGAATAAAATGTGTTGTGTTATTCTTAAACTAGAAATGGTTTTGTTGAAATTTAAATTTGGAAAGTTTTTAACACCAGCTTAATTGGGTATTGGGTGAGTTGTAAATGTTTTCGACAGTGATGCTAAGAATGAGCCAACTGTATATTCTGTTTTAATTTGGTATGGGACTGGCCACCCGGTATTTACTTAGGCGGGCTGTTACAACTGCATTTTTCTGTAATATACTTAATAGCTTATGCACATTGTTACGATTTGAAAAAAATTCGACAGCATATCCCCTTAGTTCTCCAAGTACACGACGTAGATTGGAAGGTGTGAGTGTTATTTCAATTGGTCAATTGAAATAACAGTCACACTTGTCAATCTAGTATGTACCCAGAGAACACTAAGATACGACTGCAGAACTTCCTCCAAAAGTAACAACTTTAAGCCAATACGAATATTATACAGAAATTATACAGTCTCAAACTGTCCAAACGGGACAATTCAAGAGATCTCATTACAGGGGTAATGACTCTCGAACGGGTATAAGGGCTATTGAATGCGTACGCATAAGAACTAGAATGCTAGTATCTATGCGCATTATATTAAATTTCAAGTATGTTTCATATAATGGGTTAATTCAAATACAAAAATAAATTCATGGGTTAATTCAAATACAAAAATAAATTTATGGGTTAATTCAAATACAAAAATACAAATTCATGGGTTAATTCAAATACACACACACACACACACGCACCTCCCTCTACACCCCCCACTCACCACATCCACACACACCCCCACCTCCCTCCACACCCCCCACTCACCACACACACACACACACACACACACACACACACACACACAATAGCCCCCCACCCACCACCCACCCACACACACACACACAGTAGTGACTGTCTATTTAAAATAATCTCAATGTTAATTTCATGTATTGAATTTCTACTTTTGTTTTGTGCTTTTTATAAATCATATTCAATGTTAGATATGTGTTTTGTTAAGATATCTAAGTTGTTCTATAGAATTATTTTTTGTATCTTGAAGTTTAAGTTCTAAAATAATCAACCTAAAGTTGTGGTTCATAAAGTATTATCACAAATATAAACTAAGAGTGATAAAATAACTTTGAGGCATATAAATTAATTGTGACAAAGTAAGATTATGCACCAGAACCTAAAATTTAAAAAAAGTGTTTTTATTTAAACCCCACTTTTCTTTCTATAACTCCTATTTTATTAAACTTTAAATATAATTAAGGGTGTATAGAAAGAAAAGTTAAATAGGAATAAAAACAACATTTTTAAAATATGAAGGGCTCACCAATTTGATCAAATTTTTCAACAACATAGACTAATTGATCTTTATTATAAGACAATTACTACAAATTTACGCGCATCGCCCGAATTCAAAAAGTAATTTAATGACTAAAGTAATACTTTTTTTAACTTTAGTTATTCACCAAAAATCTTAAAAGATATTTTATTTTTCATGCTTTTTTAACTTCGGATGCTTTTAGCAACTTCGGATGACAATTACTACAAATTTACATTTTTGGATATTATTTTTGGATATTATTTACATTTACATTTTTGGATATTATTTTTGGAAATTTATAGAATATTACTTATTTATTTACATTTTTAACCCCTACCCTCACCCTGCCCCCACCCTGCCCCACCCCCTGCCCCACCCCCCACACACGCACACACATACGCACATATATACACACATACACACATATATATACACACAAACATATATATAAATGGAAAAGAGAGAGAGAGAGAGAGAGAGAGAGAGAGAGAGAGAGAATTAAACCTGAAAGTAGAGAGAGAGAGAGCAGCGTCGAGAGAGAGAGAGAGAGGGAGGGAACGGCGCGGGAGGGAAAAAAGAAGGGGGAAAGGGTTTTTGCTATAAACATTGTCACGGTCGTGTCAAGGTCATTGACCGTGACAAGTAAATTTTTCACGGGCTTGCCATGGTCAATGACCGTGACAATTTCTTGTCACGGTCGTGTCAAGGTCAATGACCGTGACACAAAACACGTGTTTTTTGTCACGGTTAATGACCTTGACAAGGGTGACCGACTGAAAGATGACAATTTGGCCATTTTGGTGTAGTGAGTCCTAATAATAGGGCTCTATAACAACCGAATGCTGCGCTGAAACGTAGTAAGCCGCACAGATCCTAAGGACACTAGAACCTGATGCTCTGATACCATCTCATGGGGTTTTGTAAACCATGAATCTGATTTCTAAATTGAGTAGAAATTCATATATAATCTGAGTTTTGGATTTGTATCTGGTAAGATGTGTAAACCCGGATGAATTAGAAACGAATTGGTCATACAGAATTGATGTTTAAATGGGTTAAAGATTAAATTGGATGTTTCCCTCAAACTCGTGAAAACAGTAGAGAAAGTAAATTAATTGATGTTTTTGGACTGTATAGAGGTTCCTTATAAGGTTTTTGAGATTTATTGTCGAAGGGAAGGCTTGGTTTTCACTGTAGAAGAAGTTAGGGTTTAGAGGTATTCGTCCACGGATGAAACAGCTAACACAGAGAAGACGAGGACCTGATCGATCGATCGATCGAAGGTGGACCATCGATCGATCGATGGTCCGAAAATTTTGACAGTTTCGCCCAGTTATGTATATAAAGGGAAATTGAATAAATATTCTTCCTTGTCTTAATTATTGAGAAATTAATACATGAGTTTAAATCTAATTGATTGTGAATAAAATTAATTAGGATTTGAGGGAGACTTTGTGTGGCACATCATGATTAAAAATTAATGGGGATTTGGAGGAAATTAGGTGTGACACACTAAGGTTAAATTTTGGGAATTTTGTTTCAAAATGATTAAATACGGATTTAGTGGACAAGTCCGGGGATAATGGTTGAGCGATACTGAGATGTAAATTTTATTTAGGTGAACGCTAAATAATTTAGAGTCGGGGATTTAGACCCGGGTGATGCTTTATTTCGGGCCACGAGCGTAAGTCCGAATATATTGGTTGGGGTGATACCAAAAGAAATTAATGTGCAAATTAATTAATAATTAGAGTTGGGCAATAAACTCATAATAAAATGGTATAGACTTGTGTCACGGACTTAGTATACGATGTAGACGGGATGTTTTATATTTATATATATACGGTGTGTGAGAGTATATATATGGTGTGTGCATTAATATCAGTGGATAGATATTATTATTATTATTATTATTATTATATACTCTAGTGCTATAGGGGGAGGTTGCGCGTAGTGGATGAATCCCCTAGCTTGAGGAGTAGGAAGAGTATATTCCCAGGTTATAGCGTCCGTTATATGGGTGAGTGGCATCTCACTTTCAGGGAAGGAATATGACCACCTCCAACATGTATGTATTAACCAAGTTAGTGAGCAATTCTGACTTGGGGTAACTAGGTTATGTGAATACACCTAGTGGGATAGAACTTTAGAGAATTTATACCCGATGAAACTTTACTCGGGAGGGGGGAGGATACTATTACTAAATGTTATTTTAGTATGTTTGCGAGTACTGTAATATGACTAAGTATATAATTAGGTAAATAATTATATACGGGCTAATTAATACAAAGCATGAGTTGTATTATATTTATAACAGATGTGGAAGTTATATGAAATTAAAAAGGGAAATGATTTAATTAAGTTGATGTTGATAATAACTTAAAAATCATAATTAAGGCATACTCGGTTGGAGTAAGGTGTTTATAAGGGGTTATTTAATTTATCTAGTCATGAGATAAAGAACTAGGAAAATTTAATTAAGGCGTTGGTAGTGCACATTAGAGGAGGGGTGAGGATGTCCTCAAGGGAGTACGACACTAACTAAAATATAGAGAGCATGCATATTTACTTATTACTGCAAGTTAATCATTTGCTAAATGTTTTTCAAATGTTTTTGGGTAATAACCCTTGCTATGAAATTTTTTAAAAACCTTTTAGGTGTCCAGCCACAGGGATGCCAGGCTTGACTAAATTTCAGGGATCCATTACTGCAGCATATGTGGATGTTACGGGAGTTTGATAGACGGCTCAATCTTCCATTCCTAGTATAGAGACTTCTTATTAGTTATTTGAGCATGTCGCTCCCGGTTCATTTAGATTTTGTCAGACCTGTTGAGATTGATTACTTGTCTCTAATTTATACTTATTGGAGTTTGGGCGATGGTTTATTCGATCAGTTAATTAATTGTGAATGGTTGTTTCAGTTAATTGTGATTATTGTGTTATTTTATTTCCGCATGAGAATTTCATTTAAGTTAATGAAAGATAAAACTTGGCACCAGTCTAATTTTCTCACGTTGGTGGTTAGTAATTAAAAAGGCGACAGTGATTCTAAGAATGAACCAACTGAGAAACATGTTCTAACTTAATTTAGGACTGGTCACCCGGTATTAAATTAGGCGGGGTGTCACAAGAGCCTAGAGATGTAGTTGGCTCTATCCCATTACTTAAACTAATTATTTTCTAAGTCAGTGCTTTCCATCCTCAGTCAAGAACCAATGAACATATTGGGTGTCTAGTTACAAATCTAGTTTCCCCTTCCATTTTTGATAGTTGTTTCCATTCAGGGTGGCTATGGTTCCAAGGCTAATTGTTGGGGTGCATATTACTGAAGAAATAAAATAACGACTACTAAGTTGTGTACTTTTTGTGAGTTTTATGCAAGGTTCAGTTGAGGCATAAAACAAAATAAACAAAACAATCACAAAGAGTGATTCACAGAGGATATCTTAATCGCATACCATATCAATAGAAAGTCTACTTGTATGGCAAAGCACATGATATCCCTAATTTTCTTTTTCACAAAACCATTATAGCAAAAACATATTATAATTAGATATCTCAACACATGTATGCAAGAAGAAGCTATCTAGTTATTCTTGATATGCTTTAAAACTGTAATGTAAAGTGCCACTTTAGAAATTAAAGTCATAAAAGTTTAAACTTCCTGTTGGAGACACATTTTATAACTTTAAAGAAAAAAGTGCAATTTTTAGATGTTAACCTTGATAATCAGTAAAGACGTTAAAATATTTTTGTTAGATGCAACATATATTTTTGAGGTTATTAAATCTTTATATTTTTCTTGGAAAACTACTTATTTTGAAATCTTTGACATAGAAACACACCAGTGGGAGAATTCATAATCATCTCTATTGTCAAAACAATCACAAAACTTTCAAATAAATGTAAAAAAAATGACAATTCTAAGAATTTTAGAATTATGACTCGAAAACATACCTTGATGCAATCGAGTGCTTGTAGCATATTGTTATCGAAAGCGGATAAAATAAAAAAATAATTTGAGAGAACAGTTTTTCATTAAAGGTTCATGCTTAATAAAAAAAATTGGTCTATGACTTTGTGATGATGGCTTTGATACCATATGTTAGTATAAAACCATGATTCCATATTTCCATTTAACAATCACAAATATCATAAACATAGGAACATTCAATAGATTAAGCAGTAAACATAAACAAACTTTCAAAACAAGCATCAATGAAAATTACCTTGTGAAGCCGTCTGTTAATAGAAAGGATGATCTTCTTCACAACACTCTAATGGGAAAACTGATATGGGGCAGTTCTTAATTTCACATACATAGAAGTGTGCAGTGACCTACTTATTTATAGATAAGTTTTGCTAAGCCTTTAACCCATAAAAGAGATTTAGTCAATTAGAATTAGAATCCTTAATATTGTGCAACGATTCCTTGATTTTTTATTAGCCTCTATCATCTCTTCTTACTTAGTCATGGTAGTTGCCTATCTTTACAGTGACTTAGTCCACTCTAACTGAAAATGCGTGATATTGAAAAACTTCGCAAAATTCTAATTTGGCAAACTTATTAAATTTCAGCCCCTAAACATGCATCTAAAGTGCGTGTGTGTGTCAACCCATAAACAAATAAATCATGTGACACCAAGTTAAGGAAAAATCCCCGCAGGGCAAAACCTTTTATTTCACTATAAAGAGTAAATCGCAACTTACAAGATTTACAATGAAATACAGCAATGAATCCACACGCAGCGAACCCACATGAACCTCAGTCCAATCGACAAAGGAAGAACCGCAGCACTCCTCAATGACACGCAGTCATAACACTTCGTAAAGACTCCCTCGGTAATGACACGCAGCCCTCGGTTGCAAAGTTCTCTCCACAAAGATGAAAAATACACAAAGCTTGTGTTCTAGGGTTCCAAAAGATTCACAATGGTATGGCAAAGTTGTGTGAATCAAACATGAGTTGGGGAAATCAAAAAGGTGAAGACTTGGATTATTAGGACTCTGGATTTTATCTTTTAAAAGTCTTAAGAAAACCAACCTCCGAACGTGGTTTAAATAGGAAGCCAAAACCCTAAAAAATCTGCTACACGATCTGGCAGAGTTTATCCTCGGCGGACCGGTCCGGGCCTTAGGCGGATCGGTCCGATAGCGGACCGGTTCTTTTAATTTGAAGCTGATTCATTTCGCATTCGGTTCGGGGCTCACTGGCTTCAAAGAGCATGGCAGATCAGTCCGGGGCGGTCCAGTCCGGGTCTCAGCGGATCGTTTCTTTTTATATAAAGGCGGACCGGTCCGGCTGACTGGATTTCTGAATTCTTCCTTTCTTTTGATCTTCGGATTCCGTTGATGATGAATGGACTTTGAATCTTTGCAACGGTGTTACGGCTAATGACATATACAAGTATGTTGGACAAAAATGTCCTTACAAATCTCCCCCTATGTCTATGCCGGAACAAACATAAAAAATCCGAATTATCTATAATCACAATGCCTATACAAATCTACCCTTCCATGAACCCAAAAACTGAAAGTGGTACAAATGACTAAGGCTGCATCGTTTGTTCTTCGAATCTTCAGAAATCTCACCGCTTTTCTCATCAGGGTGTGCAACTTGGGATTATCACAATATGTACCTACACACATGAGACAAAGCAAATACCAAGTGACGTATCGAGTTTGAAATGAGATAAACATAAGCATATATATCAATTTAAGATGATATTCTCAGAATTTCAAAACTCCCCCATAATCAGATAATTCATTCTGCCCCTTTTTATGATGTCCCCAAATAGACAAATGAGAGAAATAAATCATGGAACCAAGTACCGGGGTGTCACAAGGCAAAAATCACACCATGAATGAACACAAAACAACCAAGCCGGTGAAAGCGTAAAAGAATGGGTGTGATCAAAATTCGATAGGAAAATCAAAGCATACAAACAGGACATATGTGCACGATGAATATTGGATATTCCTAACGAATGAACTCAAATGCTTCCTTTGGTGTAAAAGATTGGAAATATAAGACATTGACTATATCAAATCTACAAATCAAATCTCAAAGTGATTTCTACACCAATAACGTCCAAAATGATTTTCATGCTTTTTCAGGACTTTCAAGGAAGTGCAAACCCGTTTTTCAATCTCCAACCAAACTCCCTCAAATTATATTATAATAGAGGTATACTAAATTCTCAAACTTTGGAGAATTGATGGTGAAACCTAAATGACCCAGATTTGGCATGAATTGCTTTTTATTGCCTTATTAATTTTTTTTGGGGCTCTTTTAACCTCTTAGGACCTCGGATATTAAAATTCCTCTATTTTTTAGGTCCATTTTGACGGTGGCTTTTACGCAAAGGATAGGAATCAACTTTTGCAGCCCCTCCCCGTTATGAAAATATACACACAGTCTCACCAAAACGGTTTTTACATGCAATCCAATCTTGTCAAGTTTTATCGCATATTGTTCATTGTATAGACATAATTGAGATAGAAACACTCAAGCCAATATGTGATAGACAAGTGCAATAATCAAATATAGCCGTGCATGTGTGCATTAAAGGATATAGGAGTCAAACATGTAGGAAGATATCACTAATTACATCTCAAGGGCTCCAATCAATGTTAAGCACAAGGATGAAATGATGTAGCGTCTCAAATCTCTACCAAACAGTCACATGGATATATGAAATGAAGTTGTGACTTGGCTATCTTAAATGCTCATCCAGAAAAGGTGCAAAACAAAAGAAAAAATCTTTTTGGATTTTTCAAAAAAAATAAAATCTTTTTGTTCTTTTCTTAAAATTTAAAAAAAAAATATATACACAAATGATACATACTAGCAATAGGCAAATGATGACATTATGAAAAACATCCTATGCTAGTAAAAAAATCAAACCTCAATCATTAGGTGCGGAGGGGTTTTCCAAAGGTGGTGACAACTTATGAAAAACCTCCATCAAATCGTGTGAAGTTTTGACTAAAAACTTAACTTGCTCACCTAGATGTGCAAACTCTCTCATGTAGTCTCCGGGAGCATGTAAGGTATCATGTGTGGGTGCATGTGTGCCAGAAACACGTGACACATAACCCAACTTAAAACAAAATTCCTTAAGGTGACCTCTCCTCTTACAATGTGAACAAACATAAATAGGCCTAGGAACACCTCACTCAAAATCTCTAGGACGCACTCTCCTAATAGGAATGGGACGCCTAGGTGGGTTAGGGTGAGACTTTCGTGAATCTAACACTAAAGTGGAAACCGGCTCGAGTGCTAATTGGGAAGTAGAAGCACCGTCATGACTTATTCCTAACTTCTCACCTTTACCTCTCAAACTTGACTTTGACCTCCCGGGCACGTTCGAGATCACTCTCGAGTTGGGATACACGTGTCTTCAGACAAGACACCGTGTTGGTCAAATAAAACTTCTCCTTTCTCAAAACCTCTTTTTCTCTTTCCAAACTTAAAACTCGATGACCTAAATCTCGATTATACTTCTTTGTTTTCAAGGTCTCGGTGTACAAATCTCTAAAAGATTTTTGGAGCTCACTTTCATCTCCACTCTCACTTTCACTTTCTCCCTCACTCGAAGAACATGGATCACTATTATCGCTCTCGTGTGCACTTTTGTGAGACAAACTGGGTGTGCTAACACGACTAGAAAAGGCGACAACCATCCCATGTCCTAACCCTTTATCCGACTCATCTCCCTCATCATCACTAAGTGTGGCAGGCATGGCTACTTTCTTCCCTTTCTTTCTAAGCCAAGTAGGACACTCAAACGACTTATGTCCCTTACCCCCACATTCAAAACAGGTGATGTTCTTTAAATCTTCCTCACACTCTTCATCAGATTCATTCCTCTCATCACTTTCTTTGGCCTTTCCTTTCCTTTTATTTTTATCAAAAAAAATCTTTTTATTGGAAGAATTATTTCTTTTCATGTTGAGAAATTTTTTAAAGTTTTTCGCAAACAAGGCCATATTATCAAAATCAACATCTTCCTCAGAATCAGACTCACAACCTTTTCCTTTCTTTTTCTTAAAATGAGTCTTTAAAGCAATACCATTATCCTTAGCCTTAATGGTTTTAGGAAACATGTCAATCTCATAGGTTTGAAGATCTCCTACAAGTTCTTCCAACTTAAGTGATTTCAGATTTCCCAAAGAGTTCAAAACAGTGACTTTAGGAATAAAGCGTTTTGGAAGAGATCTCAAAATCTTTTTAACGACACGCGTGTTATCAATCACCTCACCCAAATTAAAACTAGTGTTAACAATGTCCGAAAAACGTGCATAAAAATCATCAAAGCATTCGGACTCAGACATGGTGATAGTCTCAAATTGGGTGGCCAGATTTTGTAACTTAGACTCTTTAACAGCGTTCGTACCCTCATGTGTCAGTTTCAAAACATCCCAAGCCTCCTTAGACGTGGAGCACGTCATGATTCAGCGATACTCATCAGGAGTGATAGCACCAGAAATAGCACTCAGACCACGGGAGTTAAAATTGGACAACTTATAATCATCCTCAGTCCAGGCTGACACGGGTTTTAGAGAGGTGATGTTATTAACAGTGACCGAGGGAGGAGTCCAACCATTTTCGCAAAGCAACCAAAACCGCTCGTCAATAGATTTTAAAATCGATTTCATACGATCTTTCCAATAGGCATAATTAGACCCATCAAAAATAGGCATCTGATTATATAAGTGCTCCATAGGAAAAAATGCGAATTTTCACAAAACTGATTTTTCAAAAAATCAATATCACACGATTTTGCGGAAAAAAGGAATACGCAATAAATTAGCGTAACCTGCTCTAATACCAATTTGAAAATGCGTGATATTGAAAAACTTCGCAAATTTCTAATTTGGCAAACTTATTAAATTTCAGCCCCTAAACATGCATCTAAAGTGCGTGTGTGTGTCAACCTATAAACAAATAAATCATGTGACACCAAGTTAAGGAAAAATCCCCGCAGGGCAAAACCTTTTATTTCACTATAAAGAGTAAATCGCAACTTACAAAATTTACAATGAAATACAGCAATGAATCCACACGCAGCGAACCCACATGAACCTCAGTCCAATCGGCAAAGGAAGAACCGCAGCACTCCTCAATGACATGCAGTCATAACACTTCGTAGAGACTCCCTCGGTAATGACACGCAGCCCTCGGTTGCAAAGTTCTCTCCACAAAGATGAAAAATACACAAAGCTTGTGTTCTAGGGTTCCAAAAGATTCACAATGGTATGGCAAAGTTGTGTGAATCAAACATGAGTTGGGGAACTCAAAAAGGTGAATACTTGGAGTATTAGGACTCTGGATTTTATCTTTTAAAAGTCTTAAGAAAACCAACCTCCGAACGTGGTTTAAATAGGAAGCCAAAACCCTAAAAAATCTACTACACGATCTGGCAGAGTTTATCCTCGGCGGACCGGTCCGGGCCTTAGGCGGAACCGTCCGATAGCGGACCGATTCTTTTAATTTGAAGCTGATTCGGTTCGCATTCGGGTTCGGGGCTCACTGGCTTCAAAGAGCACGGCAGATCAGTCCGGGACGGTCCGGTCCGTGTCTCAGCGGATCGGTTCTTTTTATATAAAGGCGGACCGGTTCGGCTGACTGGATTTCTGAATTCTTCCTTTCTTTTGATCTTCGGATTCCGTTGATGATGAATGGACTTTGAATCTTTGCAACGGTGTTACGGCTAATGACATATACAAGTATGTTGGACAAAAATGTCCTTACACTAACAGCCAGAGAAAAATCTAAGACAAGGAGAAAATATTATGCTACCAGATTCATTAGAGTCATCGGAGAGAAGCATAAGGTAGGAGTGGTGGGAAATGGAGGTAGAAACATTGACATCAGAAGATAGGGTGTTCCAAATGGAGGGGCAAAGTGAAAGGCTCCCACAAGATGGCGAAAAGGGTGACAGAGTGATATTTAGTGGGGCAATAGTAGTCGGAGCTACTTCTTTTAGTGAATGTGGTAGAGATACACTGGTCGGGGTTACTTTTGCTGGGATTACGAGTGACGACGATGACCAACAAAGGAGATTACATGGACCACATCATTATGGAATGGCAGACATCGAAAGTTAAAGTTGGTCAACGATAAAGTAGGGGTAACAAGCGTGCAAGAGAGACACTAGTGCATGCAGAGAAATGGATTGAAAGGAAGAAGATGTTTGTTTGGTACTTTATGTGGTGTCCACAAATATGACTCAAAATGTGGGGGAACCTCACATGCTATGGGTCGGTTAGGGGATTAAATAATAGTAACAATTATGGGGAGAGGAACCTGAGGTTAAAAATAGTTTGGGTAATGATAATCGTACTTATAGGGGGAGTATAAACGTAGGGAAATTGGCTACTGAGGTGGGCGTTAGGAAGCTTAAGTGGACCCCGTATTTGGAAATGTTAGAATAAGGACGAATGGAGGAATTTTTCCTTCGAAAAAGGAAGGTCCCATTAATTTTGAATTTGGGAAACAAGGACTTGCTTGAAGAAATTAGGCTCATGTCTCAACTCGGGAAAGATGTTATAAAAAGGGTTTTTGAGAATAAATACTAAGTCCAAGGGGTGTACTCTTAAGAGAGAGGTAAATGTTACCATGCGGACAACAAAGAAAGGTTGGTAAATTAGAGAGTTGGTAAAAGAAAATTATCAAAATAGTTTAGCATTGTGCTAGTCCAGTTATGAAGGACGTAAAGTGAGAGTTGGATGGAGGGATGCATCCTATTTTCATGTGTGGTGATACGAGTGGGGCAGGAGGTCTCTCTAGTGAGTCGCACCCTCTTAGAATTAAAACAAAAGACGATGAATTGAAAAATACTTAGAGATTTTTAATTTTTTCAAAATCATCATATGAATCACCGAGTGGCTGGGAGGATATGCACATTGTTGATGATTGTCAAACCTAAGATTGTGGGTGGAGCCTGAGGTCGCAGGAGGGGAAGATGGGGTTATTAGTGGGAGGGAAGAGGTTAAAGGTTATTCACTACTAACAATTCCCATAATGAAAGAGTGGGAAGATTACACCGAAGGGGTAATAGAGGGGGGATTAATGGGTGGGATCATCGGGAAAAGGCGGATGGATGGGTAATACATATGATTAGACGGTTTAGTAAATTTATAGGATTTACTTGCAAAGGGAATGTGAAGGACGCATGTATGTTATTTAAAATTATATAGGATAAGCGGAGGGTAAAAGTGGGGATGGAGGTAGAGGAAATGTTGTTAATGGGGCTATTTCTCAGTGGAAGCCATATATTTTATGTCTATAGAAGTCAAATTGGGGTGATTAGATTGGAAAATGGCTAGGTAAATTTAGGGAGGGATGGAGGTGGAGTAGTGTAATCTACATCCATCTGGATCCTCATTATGTGGAATTCTAGATTGGTGGAAATAGTATATAGCTTATTAGGCAAATGGAATTTATTATGTTTGTTCATAAATGTGAAAGATAAGTTCACTTTGATTTATTCACGAATTTATGGCTTGGTGGATGACTCGTGTAGATGGGAGTTATGGTAAGAATTAACAACGATGAGGGGAATGTAAGGGGACTTTGTTGTATAGGGGGTGACTTCAATATTATTCGGTTTCCATCAAAATGAGCTGTGGGGGAGAGCAAAAATTTATATGGGGGAATTGTCCATGTTCATAGATTATATAGAATTAATTGATCTTCCATTAGACAGGCGAGGTTACTTGGTCCAAAAATAGATACGTTTTCGATTTGTCTTGATTGGATCATTGTTTGCTTTATAATGTGTGGGAGGAGCATTTTTCAAGGGTTGTTGAGTCTTCTTTGCCTCGGGTGACATCAGGTCACACTCTGATTATTTTAGAGTGTGGGGAGGAGGGGAGGGATATCTCCATTAAGATTTGAAAATATATGGTTAAAGGAGTAATATTTCATTGCTAAGGTGAAGGAATGTTGGAATAGGTATGAGGTGGAGGGAAATGCTAGTCATAAATTTGCGACAAGATATCTCTTCTAAAAAGAGAGATCAAGTGGTGGAACAAATAGGAGTTTGAGAATGTGGGGAATCTTATCGAGAGGTTCATGGAGGAAATTTGGGTCCTTGAAAAGAATGAAGGGATGGATGTGCTTATGGGGGAAGAGAAGGTGATGAGGGAGGAGAGAAAATGAGAGGTTGGGAGGATATTGATCCAGGAGGAGAACAAGTGGAGGCAAAAATCGAGGGCGCTTTGGCCGAAGGAAGGGGACAATAACAATAAAAGTTTCCATACACAACAAACTCGCACCATTATTTTAATCATATTGGAAAAAATTTAGTGGAAGTAGAGAAGTTTAAGGAGGAGGAGGATGTTGGGAGGAAGATTAGTCAATATTTTAAGAGATTATACAGAGAGGAGTAAGATTAGATATGAAGTCTAGAAGGGTTACCTATGGAGAATATTTATGGGGACGAGGTGAAATGATTGGAGGGGTTATTCACGGAGGAGGAGGCGTTCGCGGTTCTGAGGTTCATGAGTGGAGATAAGGTGTGATGGTTTCACAATGTCATTTTTTCAACATTGTTGGTCAGGATTGAGGGAGGCGGTGATGGTTATGTTTTATGAGTTATACGGAACGGGATAGTTTCTAAAAAGTATGAACGCCACTTTCTTAACATTCGTTCCCAAGAAAGGGAGAATAATAGATGTAAGAGATTTCAGAACTACTAGCCTAGTTGGGAGTGTTTATAAGATAATTGAATGTGCTATCATACAACTTAGAAGGATGATTGACCCTCTTATTTCTAAAACACAAAATTCGTTTATGGGTTCTAGGCAGATTCTTGATGCGGTTTTAGAGGTGAATGAGAGTGTTGAGACCAGGTTAAAAAGTGTTGAACCAGATATTATTTGTAAGCCTATATTGAGAAGGCATACAATCACGTGAATTGAGGTTCTTTTTATTTCTTTTGTGGAGGATAATCTTTGAGAGTGGTGGTGCAGGTGGATGAATAGGTGTATTTCGTCTGTTAAATTCTCCAGATTGGTGAATGGGGGTCCGATAGGTTTTTACCCCTGTTCTCGACGGCTTTGACAAATGGATTCTCTCTCTCCATTTATGTTCATATTGGTGATAGAGGCACTTACTTGGTTGTTGAGCCACACGATTGAGGCAGGTAGGATAAGTAGTTTCTCAATTGGCTATCCAAACTCTCTCGATGTTAAGGTTTCTCATCTTATGCTCGCAGATGACACTATCATCTTTTGTGATGTGGTTGTGGACTAAGATATCGTTAAGGCTATTATTATTATGCTTCGATGTTGTGTCGGGTTTTCATATCAATGTCAGGAAGTATTAGGGTGTAGGGTCAGTTCACTTCCTTCTATTTATTTAAGTCTACCATTAGGGGCCAAGTTTAAATCCATTTTAATCTTGGATGTGATTTTTGAGAGGGTTAAAAGGAGTATGGAATAATAGTTTTCATTCAAAATGGGGGACTATAAGTTTGATTAATAGAGTATTATTGAGTCTCCCCACTAACTTTATGTCGATCTTGCTTATGTTGGGCATTGTGCGTAAGTTATTAGATAAGATGATGAAAAAACTTCTTGTAGAGAGGCAATGGGGATAAATTCAAATAATATTTAGTGGGCCGGAATGATATGTGTAAACCGCCAAAGAAGGGGGTGTAGGAGTGAGGATATTAGATCACTTTAATAAATCTTTATTAGTTATATGGTTATGGAGATTTAATAGAAAACACTGTTCTAAAAAACACGCCTAGGCTCCGCCTAGGCTTGAGGATTGGGAGAAACGCATCGCCTTACGCTTTTTACGCCTTATTCTTGGTAAAACCCTTAAGGCGATCTTTTTTCTAAAAACAACAATGATTTAGTGAAACGATGTCGCCTTTTAAAGAATTTGTTTACAAATCGGACCATCATCTCATCCAAAGTAATCAAATAGTATTTTAATTTGCATATATTCAAACGTATTTTTATGATCTGTGCAATTTTTGTATTTTAATAGCCTTGTTATGGCTAAAAAATATTAAAATATATTAAGAAGGCCTAAACGCCTTTTCACGCCTTTTTACGACTAGGCCCGCCTAGGCTTAAGGCTTGGCCTCCACACCTCAATCACGCCCCGCGTTTTTTAGAACCTTGATAGAAAGGAAAAAGAATGTGGAGGAAAGTAGTAGTGGCTCGATTAGCTCATGAGGTAGGGATGTGGAGGTTTATATTGCAGGGTTGGGAGGATTTCTCACATTTCATGTCCTTTCAGGTAAGGAGTGGGAATAAGAATAGATTTTAGAAGGGATAAATGGGAGAATGATTTATCTTTGAAGGAGCTTTTCTTAGGGATGTTTCGTCTTGGGAGGGATAAGGAAGGTTTATTAGTGGATCATAGGTTGTTAATTGGGGATCGGGTGGTGTTGATTCCAAAATTTAGAAGGTATTTTCGTGATTGGGAATTAGAGGAGGCGAAGGATTTTTTAAGTGGTTGGAATTTTCGTCAGTTCCAATAGGATGGGGAAACATTTTGAGATAGTTGAACTCAAAGGATGGAAGCTTCACGGTTAAGAATTATTATATACTTTTGTGGGAGAATGGGGATTTCATATTCCTTTGGAAGGAAGTATAAAATGCGAAGGAACCTTCGAAGGTTATTTTCTTGGTATGGATAACAATCAGACAACCTATATTAAAAAGAGAAGGACTCCACAAGAGGGTTATAAGAATGACTAATATATGTTGGTTATTTAAGGAGGCTGAAGAGTCAACTAATCATTTGCTTCTACATTGTAGGATTACTAGGGGTTTATAGGATGTATTCTTTTCATTAAGTCGTATTCAATGGGTTATGCCCCAAATTGTAAGGGAGGTGATGGAAACATGGAGAAGCCCTGATGGTTTGAATGGAGGGATGAAGATGTGTAGGATGGTACATCGTTCATTCTTTGGGCGGTGTGGTAGGAGAGGAATTGGAGATTTTTCGACGGAAAAGAATTTTCTCCGGGAAGAATACGATATAGTTTTTTGTGTATGCTCATTATATGGCATAAGAAGAGTCTTAGACCATCGCTTTCTTTGTTCATTGAATTTATAGAGGATATTGAGAGAGTAGACTAGTTTCTTCGCTTTGGATGGGTGTCCTTGTATTTTTCTTTTATTATGTATACTTCTTGTATACGGGATTTCGCTCCCTTAGGCGGGTTTATTTTTATGAATCATTTACTTATATAAAAAAGAGTGTATAAAAATTATTAATATTACAAAGTTACCCTTACAAACAATATCATTGAGAGAAAAATGATTTTAGGAGTATATTTTCCTTTAATGATATTGTTTTTTCTTCTTATTTCTTATATTTGACTTTATAATTGAAGATATAGAATATCACCCAGAGATATGCACAAATCAGTTTCTACATCAGTATAACAATGGAGGAGTAATTAATTTTCAAATTATTTCTTTGACTTTAGTATATCACCCAGAATATCATCTTCAAATTTGGGTCAGACGGAGTATATTTTTAGTTCCTCCAAATTGTTTAGTTGATAGAAAGTATTTTGGGATTAATAAGCTTTGAAGCGTGGACAGGGTGGGGTGGGGTGGAGAGGAATTCTTATTTTGTTTTAGATGAGGAATAGTACCATGTGTGGAGGTCACCATGTATCCATGCTCAACGCAAATAAGAACATGACATGTATGCGATACATGTCCCACATGTGTCCCACTATAAAGACATGAATTTTAAATGCACATTCATACCAGGTTTGTGTTAAGCACGGACACATGGTACCCTCCACACCTAGTACAATTTTTATATTTATATCCACAAATTAATTAAATTGAATTTTTTTTTTCTGCATTAAAATATAATTCGTGTCCAACTTACATGATCGTTTGTTCTAAAACACGGGAGAACCTTAATAAATTTTTTGATTATTTTTATGGTTTATTTGTAATCAAAACTAGTTTGTGGATATTATGGAACAACCCAACTACTTGGGGATAAATGATTAATTTACACACACACACACACCTAATTTATTTATGGGGCATATACCAAATAGTCCCTCGAACTTTTTTTAATACATGTTTAGTCCAAGCCTTTTTATTTTGCACCAAAAGGTCCTTCACCATGCCAAAAAAGCTTTACCATGCCACTGGCGCGGACCTTTTAAGATAAGAGAATAAGGGACTTTTTGCTACAAAATAAAAGGCTTGGACTAAGTGTGTATTAAAAAATGTTTGAGGGACTTTTTGGTATTTGATCCTTTATTTATTTGTATCCCACAAAAGACTGATAGTATTATTACATTTTTTGGTTGGAAAGGTGATAAAATCAACCTATAGGGTGGAGATCACAAAGCTGGTGAAGAGGAAGGGGAGGATGAAAATAAGAGCCATTAAGAATGGCCAAAGTTATAAGCTTGTTTGCAGCTTCTGTGGCATGTACACCATCCCAGCTTACATAGTTTTGTGGATCACTACAAGCCATTGCTGTCACTAATTTTCCATTAATTAGCTTCTTGTTTCCACAGAAAACTTGAGGGTTAAAATTATGGGCACCACCCCCACATCCACAACATGCTTTGATACCATACTTTAGTCCTGCATCATAATTGCATTTATGAAAAGTTAGAAAAAAAGCTAACTAAAAGCATTAGAAAACTAAAGGAATGAAAGAAAAGAATGAAATAACTTAATAAATGATATGAAAACAACCGAAATCAATACAATAAGGAAATAATCCAAACTTTGCAAATGAACTATAAACTAAAATAATTGAAAGTGGCCCCTAATCTATAGAAGATTGAGCCATAACGCAATAAACGCAAATAAAGTATAATAATTTAATTTAAAGATAATGGTTTATAGTGTAATTATAATAGTTGAGGGAATTTCTAGTAATTTATCCTAAAATAGTATTCCTAAAAAAATTACAAATTTTGGAGGAGCCTTTTTAAATCATTACATTTCAAATTTCTCAATTATAATGTATGTGCATCAATTTATGAGTAGAATAGGGGTGGAATGTGTCAGTTCACAAAAAAGTACTCCCCCGTTCCAAATTAATAATTGTGGTTTCGATTTTAGTGTATCCCTAGTCAGGCTCCAAAAAAACTACTTCCTCCGTCCTGAATTAAGAGTTCATATCTACTTTTTGTATATATTAAGGATACTATCAATTAACGGCTAAGAACAACACTTATTTACTATCATGAAATTGTGTACATTTGATTATGTTCAAATAAAGAAAGTAGACTCTTAATTTGGTACAAAAAGAGTATTATATAAAATTATGTCAGATAACAAATTTACGCATTTAAACAATACACATAAGAGAAATCCTTACACTCTACTCAAATGTATTTATCATTTTTAAGAGGATAAACTTGAAACGTAAATGTTTTTCTTAAAATGTTTGACTTTCAAACAGCGGAGGGAGTACCATTTTATTATTTTAAGATCGAAATATTACATTATATGTTGTCTTTAGAAAAATAGAACTAACCCCAAATTAGCCCTCAGAGCCAAAAAAAACATATTAGGATTATTTTTATTTTAGTTCTCATCTGTTTTTGCCAACCTAGTTTGTCCCAGTTATTGTCGCCTGGACTTTGACAGTGAAATCTATTGTGATGCCTTCTAAAGAGTTACAAAAAAAATATTTTGGAGACCAAAGATTTCGAAGTGAAAATTTCTTGGTAAACAAATATAAGTGAGGGATGAAGTAAAAAAAATAACCTGAAATATTAACCAAGCACCAAATTAAGAGACTCTAGTCTGACCAATTCCAAATTTTGGTGCCATTTTACTCGATAAAACAATCAAGATCCCACATTTTACTCAATAAAATTGGGAAACAATTTGTTTGTTGTTCCACTAGAAGAGGCTTAAAATAAAAATAAACAAACTTTTTGTAACTACCCGTATATTTTGAGTGGCCACTTTACCTAAAGTTGTAAACTAAAAACCTCAATAATATCATAGCATCTAGTTTTCCATTGAATTTAATAAGGATTCTTCAACAACTGTAATAAAGGAATACCAATACTCCAATCTTTTTATAAGGTCTCTCGATAATTAACATTGGAGTATTAATTTTCGTTTATCACATTTGCTAGTGACTCATTATTGAATTCTAGGAAAACTAGATGATTTGTGTATGTTATTGAGGTTTTTAATTTATAATTTTAGGTAAAATGGCAACTCGAATTATTTTGGTTATTACACAATTATAACAGAGGAGAACATTAGGATGAGAAGGTTAGTGCAACCCCAATTAAAATCATTCTTAAATAAGAGGAAAAAGATTGGGGAGCCCAAATAAATGTGGTCCGAACCCAAAAATTTTCAAGAAATTATGTAATATTGCGCTTAAAGTAAGTCAAATTTTAATTTTCAAAATGACTCACACAATTTGGAAATTTAGATGGAGTTTCACCAATCATCCAAATTGGTTAAACTCGTTTTGGATAATTGGTTGGGTTTGTATAAAAGACATTATTATAACCAATGGGGTTGTAACCAAAGTTTTATGTCAAATCCATATATATACCATGAGAAGTGGGGTGCTGGAAAAGCTCTAGCAGCACAGAATGTATGTCTACATATATCACACGAGCATCTCTAAGTTGGTGTCTAGTTTGGCTCATTGATTCCTTCAGCATGTTGTTGTATTCCACCACTGCATTGTTATAGGAGATCATGCACCCAAAGGCGTCTAGGTCGGATTTAGTGTGACGAAGTTGCACCAAAAATGAAGGATAACAACCTATTGGTGCAAGGTTAAGCACCATAAATGTTCGTCCTCCTAAACCATATAGCTCCTTCAAGTTTCATCAAACAAAACAATATCAACTATATAAAGAACATATAGAGATGACTGTAAACTTGTGTCATTATCTTCCAGTTTGGGGTTAAAGTAATCTGAAAAATATCTTCAAATATCCACAGCTATAAAACTATATAGAAGGAGAAGGATTGGCAGAGTTATGCTGCACCAATGTGTATCATGTAAGATTCGTAAAATGATGTCCTTAAACAAATCTTTTTTTTAAATAATAACACACATTATTTCAGCCTGATTTTTTTTACGTGTCTAAACCGTCTATGGATACCCGGTAAAAAAATCAACACAAAATAATTTTTTAGGTATTTTAAAAAAATAGTACCTCATTTTAAGGACCTCATACGAGACTAATTGTAAATATATAGTCTTTCAAACTGGAATTTCAACTAACATTTTACAGCATTAAGGGTAAAAGAATGTAATTGGTATGTGCCCCACCCAGAATCTTTTTTAAACTTATTTTTCCACTTAATTTGTATATTATAAAAAAAAAAGTCATTGTTGTTTAAGGTTTTTTTACTTTTCAATGTGTTTTATGGTTGCTGAATTTGTACTGTTTTGATCTGAGTTATTTTGTTCATGTTATAACTCCCTAAAATTGCTCTATAAATAATTGCCTAAATTTTTGGTTCTTAATCAAATAATTATAAATGAAACCGTATTTTTTCAAAATTTTAATTTAATATATGTGAAATTTCAAATTCGTAATTAATGTTTTGCACCCACCCATTAAAGATTTTTGGCTTGTCCAAGGGGTACATGCTACATGTTACAACTTGCAAAAAGCACATACATCCAGAGATGATCTTTGGTCCATAAAATTACTTTCATATTGATTATAAGCACTTACTTTAATGGTGCTAGCAATTTGAGAAATCACTTGAGGAAGATACTCCTTTACTCCGCCTATACCAATGACTTTCAAGTTGGACGTGAAATCATTCTGACCAATGTAAAATGTATACAAAGATTTTCCAAATATATCCCGTGGTGGAAGTTGTGTTCCTCCTGAATATAAATTTCAAGTTATGCACATTAAGGACAAATATATATATATATATATATATATAAAGGATATCATGCATACCCTCCCTGCGAATCATTTTTTTAAAATACTAAAAAAAAAATTGGGTTGATTTTTTTTATGGGTTTTAAACATTTTATTTCGACCAAAAAAAAAATCAACCCAAAATGAATTGTTTTGCTATTTTAAAAAAATCGATCAAACTTTGTGAGTTTTTAAGTTGTTAAAAGCTCACAAAGTTTGACCGATTTTTTTAAAATAGCAAAAAAATTCATTTTGAGTTGATTTTTTTTATGGTCCTATTGAAATATTAAAAAACCATAAAAAAAAATATTTAGCTCAAAAATATTTTATTTACTATTTTATCAGAAATGGTCCGCCCCCGCGGTATGCAAACTGAGTTATGCATGAGAACTGTTCTCTCTCTCTCTCTCTCTCTCTCTCTCTCTCTCTCTCTCTCTCTATATATATATATATATATATATATATATATATATATATATATATATATATATATATATATATAATCCTGCTCTTGTGCGGACCAGTCCGCATTTTAAGAGTGCGGACCGAATATGTGTCACTTGGCGGTGACCCCAGAAAAGACAGAAAGTGTGCCTATAATTTAGGCGAAAATTTCTAGGCACACCATTAGGCGACACATGTCAGGTCCGCACTCTTAAAATGCGGACTAGTCCGCACAAGAGCATTATTATATATATATATATATATATGTGGTTAGGCTCTTGTGCCGATTTAAGTATTCTGATAAAATGCGGATTAACTACCTTCCAAAAACGGGTTATCGACCTTCTAAAAGGTCTTGGGGTCACTTTATCTTTTATAGACAACCTTCTTTTTCTAGGATTTCTTGGAATAGAAATTTCTACCCAAATAATTTCTAGAGTCTATTTAAGCTTATTTGAAAATCTAATTAATTTGAAAGCCTGAGCGTAAAATAGTTCGGGGCTACGTCTTAATCTTTCTCCGTCACTATTATACTATATTTCAGAATAGTGATGATTATCTACCAAAATATTTTCCTTAGGATGTATGGAAATTTCAAGTGGTTTTGAAGAAAAATAACTTAGCTTTAAACAACTTATGCAATATTGAAAGTTTTTCCATTTAGTTTCTTTATATATTTACTTAATGATATAGATTAATCATTTTCTATGAATTCGTCTAATTGACTGTCACCGTGGGATGAAAAAAATCTTCGATAAGTTATAGGAGAAAAAGTTTTCACGAATTTAAGTATTGGACGAACTCCTCCAGATCTAATCAAGATAGTTCTTGTTTCACTTAATCTTTATCTTCTAATATATTTCAATACGTTTATAGTATATCTAATTATTCTAGTATATTCTTGATATTTTTCTGGTAATGAAAGTTTTTCTACAAATTCTGCATGCTTGAAGAGTTCAGGGATCTTAGTTCTAATTATTTATGTTCTAGGTACTTCGCGTATTAACCACTCAATAATCTGATCTATGTATTTCTAGGTACCTCATCCGTACATTAAAGCAATTTCTATAAGTAGTCATTCTTAGGGGTCTCAGAGAGTCCACTCACGGATTTGTTAATTAAATAAATACAGACTTAACAAGAGAAATCCATCAGTGGACGCTCTGAAACCTCTCAGAAGGACTACTTATAGAAACAACTTTAATATACGAAGAGTGTACCAATAAATATGTGGATCGGATTATTGAGCAGTTAATACGCAAAGTACCTATAATAGAGATAATTAGAACATATATCTGTGATCTCTTCAAGCAAGCCTAAAGAATTGCAAAATTTACAGAAGAACTTTCAGAACCAGAAAAATATCAAGAATATGCTAGAGTACTTAGAGATACTATAGACGTATTTAAATATATTAAAAGAAAAAAATTAGCCGAAACAAGAACTATATTGATTAGATCAGGAGGAGTTCGTCCAATCCTTAAATTCGTGGAAACTGCTTCTCCTAGAACTTATTGAAGATTTTTTCCATCCTATGGTGAGAGTGAATTAGACGAATTCATAGAAAACGACATAATCTATATCATTAAGTAAATATATAAAGAGACAATATGGATAAACCTTCAATATCGCATAAGGTTTTTAAAACTAAATTATTTTTCTTCAAAACCACTTCAAATTTCTAGACATCCTGAGGAAACTATTTTGATAGATAATCCTCACTTTTCTGAAATACACTATAATAGTGACGAAGAAAGCTTAAGAGGTAGCGCCGAACTATTCTACGCTCAAACTTTCAAATTAATTATATTTTAAAATAAGCTTAAATAGACTCTAGAAATTTGTGTAGTAAAAATTTATATTCCAAGAAACCTTAGAAAGAGAAGGTGAAAGACAAGTGGTCCCAAGACCTTTTGAAAGGTAGCTAATCCGCATACTTAAAGCTTGACTGATATATATATATATATATATATATATATATATATATAGAGAGAGAGAGAGAGAGAGAGAGAGAGAGAGAGAGAGAGAGAGAGAGAGCGGATCAAGTGAGGTCCCTGAATGAGGTCCATTTTTTTTAAAATAGTAAAACAAATATTTTGGGGCTGATTTTTTTTGTATGGTTATTAAACATTTCAGTAGGACCATAAAAAAATAATCAGCTCAAAATGAATTTTTTTGTTATTTTAAAAAAATCGATCAAACTGTATCAATTTTTAAGTTGTTTTTAAAGTGTTAAAAATTGACAAAATTTGATCGATTTTTTTAAAATAGTAAAAAAATTCATTTTGAGCTGATTATTTTTTTATGGTTCTACTGAAATGTTTAAGACCCATACAAAAAAAATCAGCCCCAAAATATTTGTTTTACTATTTTAAAAAAATGGACCTCATTTAGGGGCCTCAAACTCGGGGACCTCACTTGATCCGCTCTCTCTCTCTCTATCTATATATATATGCTTATATATATATAAGCTTGACTGATATATGCTCTTGTGCGGACTAATCCGCATTTTAAGGGTGCGGACCGGGCGTATGTCACCTGGCGGTGAGTGCAGAAAAGAGAGAGAGTGTGCCTATAATTTAGGGGGTAATTTCTAGGGGCACCGTTAGGTGACACATGTCCGGTCCGCATTTTTAAAATGCGGACTAGTACGCACAAGAGCATTATTATATATATATATATATATATATATATATATATAGTCCTGCTTTTGTGCGGGCTAGCAGGACTGTATTATCTATATACAGTCCTGCTCTTGTGCGGACTAGTCCGCATTTTAAGAATGCGAACCGGACATGTGTCACCAGGCGGTGAGCCTTGAAAAGAGAGAGCGTGTGCCTATAATTTAGACGATAATTTCTCGGCGCACCGTTAGGTGACACATGTTCGGTCCACATTCTTAAAATGCGGACTAGTCCGCACAGGAGCATTATTATATATATATATATAGATAGATAGATAGAGAGAGAGAGAGAGAGAGAGAGAGAGAGAGAGAGATTTCTTTGGTGACAATTATCTTAAGATGACATGAATATCATACTAAATGAATACAAATTTTCCTTTTTTTCTTGTACCTTTGGATTGATGTTGATCAACGCTCGCCTTGAATTGCTTCATTTGGTTAAGTTGGATGGCCAAAGAAAAAGGGCTGATCCCAGTCACAAATAAGGAGGTGTTTGGAAGCAATACTGTAGAAGCCAACGTTGCAAAGTTGGCCCCATGTCTATAATCGGATCCAATTGATTGTAGATATGGACTTAGAAATGGCAACCCTAAAGCTTGAGCTGCGCATTCATGTAAATAAAACAACAATTAATAATTGGACTAACTGCATTTTACCCTTGAACTATCATGATCATTGCAATAAACCCCTGATCAATTGAATTTGCAATCAACCCTCTGTACTATTAAAATCATTGGAATTTTAGTCCAACTGCTAAGATTTTGTTAGGTTGTTGAGTTGGTTGATTCCAAACATAGTTGTTCCCAGAGGGGGGGATATTTGCAGTAAGAGTGCTATAAGTTAGGGGTGGCAATTCGTGTGCGTTATGTCGTGTTCGGGTCGTGTCATGTCGGGTTCGTGTTAAGTATTAGTCAATCCTAACTCGACCCATTTAACTAATCGTGTCATATGAGCAAACACTAACCCGACCTATTTATTATCGTGTCGTGTTCGGATTGACCCGCATAACCCATTAAGTAAAATATAAAATATATTTTTTCTCTTTTAACCAACCATACCACTCATAGGCCTACAATAACTTGAATTTAATTAATTTCAACTTCTTGCAACACATAAATAATTTATCATCCAATTCTCCATGAATTTTATAGAGTGTCTATCAAGATATATAAATTATCTAATATAATCTCCATAAAATACGAGTTAAACGTGTCTATTCGTGTCATTTTCGAGTTAAACGTGTTTGACACTAACCCAACCCGTTTATTATTCGTGTTGGCGGGTCGTGTCATATTCGGGTTCGTGTCAAGAAATCATCAACCCCAACCCGCTAACTTCGTGTCGAGTTCGTGTCGGGCTCGTGTCGTGTCAAAAATTACCACCCCTACTATAACTTAGGGGATTTACTATAAGATACCCTGAGAATAAATAATAAAAAACAAAAGTAACATTAATGCCCAAATGGAACTCTAACATGTTTAGTGGGTATTGTGTAGTAAGAGTCATAGCCTCGGGGATTTATTGTAATTTATCTAAGAATAAAATTTTAAACATGGCAAGATAACTCTAATGCCCAAATCGAACTTGAAGATGTCAATTTGTAATGACTTAATAAGTAAAATTCAAATTGAACTCCAGTTTCATTAAATGTTAGGATAACATTCACAAACCTTCATTGACATAAAGAAATAATTATTCTGCAACTTATTGTTTAAAACAGTTGTACAATATATTTTTCTCTATACTTATGGAGCTTGATAAACACAAAATATTGTCCATATATACATAATTTTTACATTTACGTGGCAGTGTATAATTAATTGGAAAATGGATATGAATTGAAAAATTTTGGAATTATTTCGTTTTTAACCAATCAGAATTTCACATTAAATTTCCTTTTATAGACTATATGTATATGTGAAATTGGCCATCATATCATTGGATAAAATATAAGCATTTTTGTTTTGTTAAACAAACGAGTATTAATAAACAAGTCTATTTAGTGAATTATTCGATGATCTGTATATTTGCGAGTATATACACATTATGGAGGACCAAATAATTAATTGAAATTGTCTAGTGTGAAATATTCAACGAAATTAGGGGACCATGATAAGAAAATTGCAAGACCCTTGCGAGTGGCATAGGAAGTTGAAAGGTGGTGGTGGGTCTAGTCATCCACAAATTACACCATCCAAAAATTCTGATATAACCTTCATGACAAGAAGTTGTGAATCTTTTTCCCCCACAATATCATTATTTGGGTATATGAGGAAATTAATACACCCACCCATTTCCAGGTGGTCCATTTGTCATTTAATTGGAAATTTCCTAGAAGCTAGATCCCCTTGTCATAATAGAAGTGGGGTGTGACTTGCATTATATGTGTACGTATTGGTGTGCTATTTGCATTTCAAAAGATTATGACATTCTGACATAACATTTTTGGGACATTTTGGGACACTTCATTTTATGAAATCTTTTTTAGTCCAAATAGTGGTCCTTTATATGTATAAAACATTCCATTAGCTAAATTGATCTCTTGTGGAGTTTGTAGAGCCATCCACAAAGGTAAAGAGCAAGTTTTAAGCACCGTAAAAGCCCTTTACATCTCTACTTAACTCATCTAATTTTTCACTTAACTTCAACTTTTATT
Source organism: Sambucus nigra (assembly GCA_949130495.1). Classification (NCBI taxonomy): domain Eukaryota; kingdom Viridiplantae; phylum Streptophyta; class Magnoliopsida; order Dipsacales; family Adoxaceae; genus Sambucus; species Sambucus nigra. The sequence goes on along the minus strand of OX422221.1, from coordinate 79,568,898 downwards.
TTTCAAACATTGTGATCAAATAAACTCACCCGTGACGCTTTGGGACCAAATTTTAACTGTCCCACAAAGAGCACTCATTTTCATCAACACATACCAACCAAATAAAAAATAAATAGGAAATGTTTGGTGTCTATATACTTACCCAAGAAATCAATAATGAGCCTCCCATCAGTAGCCCTACCAACAGGTCTCTTAAAGTAAGTCATGCCATTGGGACCCGCTTGTGCCGGAAAAGCTGCCCAAAACCCACCGGTGTCTGAATTTGAGTCACCAAAATTGAAAATAGCCTCAAAAGCACATTTTGACTCACTTAAATTCACCAGTACTCCCATGACCACTACTAAAACCACCACAAATTGGCGGAGTGTTGATGCAAAAGCAAAACCCATTTTGCTGTTACCTTGTTTTTGGTTTTGAATTGCTAGAAAAAGTTATAAAAAGGTAATGGAGAGGGAGAATTAGTTTTGGGTGAGTGTTGATTGTGTGAAACAAACATGCAGACACTTGGCTAGCATGCAGGTTGACGCTGGGATGGAGTTTTGAAATTTTCGCACTGGGGTGGTAGTTGATCACGAAGTATTCTTAAGGGAATTTAGACCACACTTTCTGTGTCTCATCCTTGATTGGTTTTGGTGTGGGTCCTCGTCAATGCAAAGATTTCGCTATCTTACAAAGGTTAATTTATTAGGTGTCATAACTCATTTTCTAGATAAGACTAAAATCTAGAATCTAGGCCAAGAGGCCGCGTTCTTCTATGTTAAAATTATTTAATTTATATCTGTTATAAAATATGTACCGTAAATTGAATGTTCACTTATGTCATATCTCATATTTAAAAAGTGAGGTTTTTGATGAGTTTACTTGTATTATAAATAAGGAATTACCCTTTTATTATTAATACACTAATTAATGAGAATTCTTTCTCTCTGTAAAATTTTCTGTGTCCCATTTATTTTAACACGTTATCAGCACGATTTTTTGACGGATTCCAGTAGTTTTTTCGGAAGTAATTTTTTTTTCCGGAGATAATCTTTTTCTCAGGTTACGTTATTTAAAAAAAAAAAACTAAAGTTTTGTTTGACCACTTTTTCTTGCTTTAAGATTTTGAGAATTATTTTTATTTGGATAATCTAAACAGATTTGGTGTTAACTCAGTGTGTGTTTTAGTGTTTAAATAGTGAGTGCATTTTTTTTGTGTGTGTTATTCACTTGGCTTTAACTCACTGATTTATCTTGGTCTTAACTCGTTGATTTATCTTGGACTTAACTCGGACTCAACTCGATGTGTTAACTCGAACCAATTCCATTTAAATATTGGACAAATCTTAGATTTAACTTTTGGACATATTTTTTTGACATGATAATAACATGTACCATAAAATCAAATCTGAAGTTTTGATTTTTGGGACCGAAAGTTCCCAGTAATTAGGACCTGAAGTTCGTAAATGACATTCAATTTTGAACCAGAAGTTTCAATAATTTTGGGCCCTGAAACTTTTGTCAGTATATATCGGGTAGGATACGAACTTGCGTGATTTTTGTAAGACGTTTTATTGAGGTTAAATATAATTTGACCATATTTATTAGATACTAAAAATAGCCCTAAGAGTGTCATGGGATCAAAAGTAAAAAAAATGAATAAATAAATAAAATATTATTATTATTTTATTCAAAAATAATAATAATAATAATAATAATAATAATAATAATAATAATAATAATAATAATAATAATAATAAAAGTTCTTAGAAAATTCTGAAAATCACCATACCGACTCAAAATTTAATTTTGAGCAACTTTCTTTTCTTTGACATTTCCAAAAAAGTCATTTAGACCCGATTTAGTCCATTTTTCGGTTCGGCCACACTTCTTTTTTTTTTTTCTAAACTTTAATCATTTTGTGGTCTTATTTAAAGGGGTGATGGGAACTCTTTTTGACCATTTTGAAACATCTTTCGGCACAATATTTTGACAGCAAACATATTTAAATTTTCTCTCCTTTTATATATACCTTAGCCCCTTATAATTATGTGTTCAACCTTAGTTTAGATGTGTGTTCTTGGAGTTGTTTTGGTATTTGTTCTTGGAGGAGTTGTAATGATTCTTGGGAGATAATTTCGATGGAGCAATCTGAATTTCTGGACAAATTTATAATGGTTCCTTTTGATGGTTGAAGTTTTGATTATTTTTATAGTTAGGGAGGGACATTAATTGTCCATAAATATTTTGTAATTTGGGCCTGAAGTTCCAAAGCATAAATTAAAGTTTTTTTTTATTATTATTTTTGGGACATTCGACGTACTCAAATAATTTAATGTGGACCTGAAGCTCCAAATATATATTTGTGATCAAACCTGAAGTTTTGACACAATGGGGTGGAGATTTTCAAATCCCAAGATATTTGAACCCGAAGTTCAATAATTTTATGTGTAAAACCTAAAGTTCTCACAAATAAATAGCGATGACCTGAAGTTCAAATTATTTAAATTTTTGGACATGGAGTTCCAGATAAAATATGCTTCCCAACAATTAATTAAAAATTATTGAAGTTCCTAATTTACATTTAAACTTCGAATCTGAAGCTCCGAATTGTTGTTTAATTTGGGACCTGAAGTTACCATGTCAATTTTTTTATTTGGGACCCGAAGGTTTCTAATTATTTTATACTGGGACTAAAAGTCCTTAATTATTATTCAAATTATTGAACATGATAATGAAATATGCCCTAAAATCAAATTCGAAGTTTTGATTATTTTTTCAACAGGGCAAGGAATAATAAAAGTCCAATCACAATTATTTATAATTTGGACCCGAAGATCCAATAATTTTGTAATCAAACATGAATTTTGATTACTTATATAATAAGGCTAAGTATATTACATGTTCCGTAAGGATTATTTATATTTTTGGACCTGAAGTTCCAAATTTTTTTACTGCTTATCAAACTTGAAGTTTGAATATAACTGAGCGGTCGTTTAACGTCTCTAAATATTTAATGTTATATATGAAGTTGTCATTATTTATAATTGGGGCCCGAAGCTCTCTAGTAATTATTCAAATATAGAAATTGAATTTCTCCGTTCAAATTTTGGAACGTTGAGTACATAAATTATTTGGGCGTCAAGTGACAAAAGAAAATATATCATAATCAAACCTGAAGTTTTAATTGTCAAATTGAAAGGTTATAGACCAAGATTCCTCCAATTATCATTGATTTGTGATATGAATATTCATATTCAATATTGTGATCAGAAGTTCACAAAATATTTTTTTTGAATTGGGATATAAAATATAAAATTGGACACTCTCATTTTATTTATGGTTGTTTGGACTTGCAGATCCAATTAAAATGCGCGATAAATTAAAACTCGAAGTTTTGATTATTCATAAGGTATGCACAAAATATATTATTTTTATTGGGATTAGTTTCAAAATAAATTAAGTGTCCCTTTAACTATCACATTAATGGTTTCACTATTAAATTTTTGTCTCTTGACCTTTTTGGCTTCATTTAAGTGTTAACTTACTTTTAATGGTATTTAATTTTAACTCTTTTTTCACATTCTTATTATTTAATATACATTTGGGCGTTGGAAATGTGTAGATAATGTGAAAAATTAGGTCTCTAATTTTTTTTTAAAAAGAGGTTGGATTATTATTAGTCGGAGTTGTAGGAGGGTAGTGAGACTGGGGTCTATGAATAACTGGAAAGGGTGAGGCGTGACCCACTCCAATGGACGTTGCCTGCAAGGTCTTCAAGGTCTCCTGGTGCAACTTCTGAAGAAAACTTCTCCTTCTGGTAACAATGGAACTTAAGCTTCAACTCACTCCCTGCAAGAAGATGAACTTTCACAGCAAAAATAGTAATTTTCTCAAGGAAACACCTGAGAGTGGTGGCTGTCAGTGGGGAGTGAAGGAACAAGGCACTCAGCACTATGAGAATGAGCGGGGAGAGAATACTTAGGTAGGTCTGGTGATATTTTAGCAGAGTAACAGTGCAGTTTCTATTCTCTATCCTCCCTATGACCTTGCCCAGGGGTCCTATTTATACTTGGGCACTAAGGCTGGGTTGGCACTTTTGGCGCCAAAACTTAGAGGGTTGGTGAGGGACAAAGTCTGCAGTGTACTAATTGTCCCTACCTGCAGTCAGGTCTGCCTGTCCCCTCTGGCAGATGCCCCATGGCGCCGACCAAAGTTCAAAAGCAAATATGTCTTCTAATGGAGACAAAATATCTGATTTGCTAAATATCTTTTGAAACGGTAACTTTGATACAAACTTTGTAAACTTGAGGGGGGTCTCGAGGACCACCTCCTCTAAAATATTTGCAAGCTTGAGGGGGGTCTTGAGGACCCCCTTCTAAAATCATTTTTCTTGAGAGGGGTTTATAGGACCCTCTCCTCTAAAATCATTTTATAAACAGTTATTTTCTTGTGAGCAGCCAGCCCTTTGGCTGCTCACTTCACTTGTGACTAAGTGTGAGGTGTGTGAGGACTGGGTGACCCTAGGGTCTCCTACTAGTATTCTATCAATCCTATAGTGCTAAGTGGTTGAGCTTTCTCAACATACCTTGTTCCTCAGCCGCCAAGACAAAACTCCCAGGAGGTCCCAACGCGCCTGTTCGAGCCCTGCTTGCTCGACTAGGCAACCTGTACAAGAAAGTAAAGTGTTAGTGTTGTTATTCATTTAGATACTGATGTTTCATGATGAGGAGTTTCTCATGATAGCTACTCCCTCGATATGAGTTTCTGCCGAAATCCTTGTAGCGGCATTTCTCGAATAATATTTCTGCAGTGACCCTTGCAGTGGCGCTGAGCCTTGCAGTGACGCTGACTCTCTCGACTTGTCATTACTGCAGTGATCCTTGCAGCGGCGCTGACCCTTGCAGTGGTACTTCTTAATTTTGGATTTATGTGGTGACCCTCGCGGGCACCTCTCGAATGTTATTGTTGTACCTTGCTGCTTGAAGCGGCGGCGACCCTTGCAGTGGCGCGGACACTTGCAGCGGCGCTGACACTTGCAGCGGCGCGGGCACTTGAAGCGGCGCCGACCTTTGCAGCGGCGCTGACCCTTGCAGTGACTCTGACACTTGAAACGTGCGCGGACCCTTGCAGCGGCGCTGACACTTAAAGCGGCGCCCACCCTTGCAGCGGCGCGGACACTTGCAGCGGCGCTGACCCTTACAGCGGCGCTGGCACTTGCAGCGGCGCTGGCACTTGTAGCGGCGCTGACCCTTGTAGCGGCGCTGACACTTGAAGCGGCACCAACCCTTGCAGCGACGTGGACCCTTGCAGCGGCGCCGACCCTTGCAGCGGTGCGGACACTTGCAGCGGCGTTGACACTTAAAGCGGCGCGGACCCTTGCAGCGGCGCGGACACTTGCAGCGGCGTTGACCCTTGCAGCTGCGCAGACACTTGCAGCGGCGCCGACCCTTGCAGCGGCGCTGGCACTTTAAGCGGTGCCGACCCTTGCAGCGGTGCTGACCCTTGCAGCGGCGCTGACACTTGCAGCGGCGCCAACCCTTGCAGCGGCGCGGACCCTTGCGACGGCGCTGACCCTAGTGACGCTGACTCTTGTAGCGGTGTTGACACTTGCAGCGGCACTGACCCTTGCGACGGCGCTGACCCTAGTGACGCTGACTCTTGTAGCGGTGTTGACACTTGCAGCGGCGCTGACCCTTGCAACGGCGTTGACGCTCGCAGCGGCGCTGACCCTCTCAGTGGCGCTGACGCTCGCAGCGGCGCTGACACTTTCATCAGCGCTGACCCTTGCAGCGACACTGGCACTTGAAGCGGCACTGACCCTTGCGGCGGCGCAGACACTTGCAGCGACGCTGGCCCTTGCAGTGGCGTTGACGTTTGCAGCGACGCTGACCCTTGCAGCGGCGCTGACGCTTGCAGCGGCGCTGGGGGTTCTTGCTGAATATGAGTTTCTGTTGGGACCCTGGGGTGGTTCGACCCTAGGTGGGTTCCTTCTTAATACGAGTTTCTGTCGGGACCCTGGGGGGTTTCTGCTCAATATGAGTTTCTGTCGAGACCCTGGGGGGTTCCTGCCCAATATGAGTTTCTGGCGGGACCTCGGGGGGGTTCCTGCTCAATATGAGTTTCTGGCGGGACCCTGGGGGGTTCCTGCCCAATATGAGTTTCTGTCAGGACCCCGGAGGGTTCCCGCTCAATATGAGTTTCTGTCGGGACCCTGGGTTTCTTCTCAGTATTTCTAATAAAATAATATTTTTACTTTTTTATAGGTAGACACCCTTCTACATTAGCCCCTCGTGCAAATTTTTTTAGGTTGGGTAGACCAAAAAAGCTTTGTACGCCATAAAGTCGATTTTTATTTTTTTATTTTGGGGGACCCTAGGGTTCCTTCATCATTCCCCCTTAGGGTCATTAAATGTCCTGTCACTTCATCCCAAGTTTTGTAGATGAGGCCACTTATAGTGGACCTCCTTATCTGGGTATCAACTTGGGCGGAGGGGTTACTAGCGGTAAGCCCCTCGTTCTTAGCCTGCTTCTGTGGCCTTTTTTCTAGGGCAGAGGGGTTGCGCGCCGTGAGCCCCTCACCCTTGGTCTTCTTCTGTGGCCTTCCATCTTGGGCGGAAGGGTTTCTCGCGGTGAGCCCCTCGCCATTGGCATTCTTCTGTGGCCTTCTATCTTGGGCAGAGGGGTTGCTCGCGGTGAGCCCCTCGCCCTTGGCCTTTTTTTGTGGCCTTCTATCTTGGGTGGAGGGGTTGCTCGCGGTGAGCCCATCAACCTTGGCCTTCTTCTGCGGCCTTCCATCTTGGGCGAAGGGGTTTCTCGCCGTGAGCCTCTCGCCCTTGGCCTTCTTCCGTGGCCTTCCATTTTGGGCGGAGTGGTTACTCGCGGTGATCCCCTCGCCCTTAGCCTTCTTTTGGGGCCTTTCATCTTGGGCGGAGGGGTTGCTCGCGGAGGGCCCCTCGCCCTTGGCCTTCTTCTGTGGCCTTTCACCTTGGGCGGAGGGGTTAATCGTAGTGGGCCTCTCGCCCTTGGCCTTTCATTTTGGGCGGAGGGGTTACTCGCGGTGAGTCCCTCGTCTTTGGCCTTCTTCTGTGGCCTTTCCTTTTGGGGCAAAGGGGTTACTCACGGTGGACCCCTCGCCCTTGGCCTTTTTTCGTGGCCCCTCGCCCTTGGCCTTCTTCTACGGCCTTCTTTCTTGGGCGGAGGGGTTACTCGCGACGGGCCCCTCGCCCTTGTCCTTCTTCTGTGGCCTTTCACCTTGGGCGGAGGGGTTACTCGTAGTGGGCCCCTCGCCCTTGGCCTTTTATTTTGGGCGGAGGGGTTACTCGCGGTGAGTCCCTCGCCCTTGGCCTTCTTCTGTGGCCTTTACTTTTTGGGCAGAGGGGTTACTCACGGTGGACCCCTCGCCCTTGGCCTTTTTCCATGGCCCCTCGCCCTTGGCCTTCTTCTGTGGCCTTTTTTCTTGGGCAGAGGGGTTACTTGCGGCGGGCCCCTCGCCCTTGGCCTTCTTCTGTGGCCTTTCACCTTGGGCGGAGGGGTTACTCGTAGTGGGCCCCTCGCCCTTGGCCTTTCATTTTGGGCGGAGGGGTTACTCGCGGTGAGTTCCTCGCCCTTGGCCTTCTTCTGTGGCCTTTCCTTTTTGGGCAGAGGGGTTACTCACGGTGGACCCCTCGCCCTTGGCCTTTTTCCGTGGCCTTTCATTTTGGGCGGAGGGGTTACTCGTGGCGAGCCCCTCGCCCTTGGCCTTCTTCTGTGGCCTTCTATCTTGGGCGGAGGGGTTACTCACGGTGAGCCCCTCACCCTTAACCTTCTTCTACGGCCTTCTATTTTGGGCAGAGGGGTTACTCGCGGTGAGCCCCTCACCCTTGGCCTTCTTTTGTGGCCTTCTATCTTGGGCGGAGGGGTTACTCGCGGTGAGCCCCTCGCCCTTGGCCTTCTTCTGTGGCCTTCTATCTTGGGCGAAGGGGTTACTCACGGTGAGCCCCTCGCCCTTGGTCTTCTTCTGTGGCCTTCTATCTTGGGCGGAGGGATTACTCGTGATAAGCCCCTCACCCTTGGCCTTCTTCTGTGGCCTTCTATCTTGGGCGGAGGTGTTACTCGCGGTGGGCCCCTCGCCCTTGGCCTTCTTCTGCAGCCTTTCATCTTGGGCGGCGGGGTTACTCGCGGTGAGCCCCTCGCCCTTGGCCTTCTTTTGTGGACTTTCATTTTGGGCGGAGGGGTTACTCGTGGTGAGCCCCTCGCCTTTGGCCTTATTCTGTGGCCTTCTTTCTTGGGCGTAGGGGTTACTCGCGGTGAGCCCCTCGTCCTTGGACTTCTTCTGGGGCCTTTCATCTTGGGCGGAGGGGTTGCTCGCGGTGAGTCCCTCGCCCTTGGCTATTTTCTGTCAAACTTGCAATCTTGGGCAGGTGGAGTCACTCTAAGTGGGTCCCCACCCTCCAAGATTATTTTATTATTTGTTCACTTGCTTGAGGACTTCTCAATATTAGCCCCCTCGTGCATAAGTGTCTTGTAATGTCGAGAGACTTGTGCACGAAATTATCGTACCCTTTATTTATAATTGGCAGTTGCTCAAGACTATGAGTGTCCTGATGCCCTTGGAGCCTTAGGTACTAAACAGTTGTATCTTATGTTTATAGTTGGCCTTTGCTCAAGACTGTGAGCGTTCCGGCGCTCTTGGAGCCTTAGGTGCTAAACAGTCACACCTTATATTTATACTTGGCACTTGCTCAAGACTATGAGTGCTCCGGTGCCCTAGGAGCCTTAGGTGCTCATCTGGAGCACCTTACGTTTATACTTGGCACTTGCTCAAGACTGTGAGCGCTCCGATGCCCATGGAGCCACAGGTGCTCAACTGGCGCACCTTATATTTATATTTGGCACTTGCTCAAGGCTATGAGCGCTCTGGTGCCCTTGGAGCCTTAGGTGCTAAACTGTCGCACCTTATACTTATACTTGGCAGTTTCTCAAGACTGTGAGCGCTCCTATGCCCTTGGAGCCTTACGTTTATACTTGGCATTTGCTCAATACTGTGAGCGCTCCGATGCCCTTGGAGCCTTAGGTGCTCATCTGGAGCACCTTATGTTTATACTTGGAACTTGCTCAATACTGTGAGCGCTCCGGCGCTCTTGGAGCCTTAGGTGCTAAACAGTCGCACCTTATATTTATGCTTGGCACTTGCTCAAGACTGTGAGTTCTCCGGTTCCCTAGGAGCCTTAGGTGCTCATCTGGAGCACCTTACGTTTATACTTGGCACTTGCTCAAGACTGTGAGCACTCCGATGCCCATGGAGCCACAGGTGCTCAACTGGCGCACCTTATATTTATATTTGGCACTTGCTCAAGGCTGTGAGCGCTCTCGTGCCCTTGGAGCCTTAGGGGCTAAACTGTCGCACCTTATACTTATACTTGGTAGTTGCTCAAGACTGTGAGCGCTCCTATGCCCTTGGAGCCTTACGTTTATACTTGGCATTTGCTCAATACTGTGAGCGCTCCGATGTCCTTGGAGCCTTAGGTGCTCATCTGGAGCACCTTATGTTTATACTTGGCACTTGCTCAATACTGTGAGCGCTCCGATGCCCTTGGAGCCTTAGGTGCTCAACTGGCTCACCTTATATTTATACTTGGCATTTGCTCAAGACTGTGAGCGCTCCGATGCCCTTAGAGCCTTAGGTGATCATCTAGAGCACCTTACGTTTGTACGTGGTATTTGCTCAAGACTGTGAGCACTCCGATGCCCTTGGAGCCTTAGGTGCTCAACTGGCGCACATTATGTTTATACTTGGCGCTTGCTTAAGACTGTGAGCACTCCAGTGCCCTTGGAGCCTTACGTTTATACTTGGCACTTGCTCAATACTATGAGCGCTTCGATGCCCTTGGAGCCTTAGGTGCTCATCTGGAGCACCTTATGTTTATACTTGGCACTTGCTCAATATTGTGAGCGCTCCGATGCCCTTGGAGCCTTAGGTGCTCATCTGGAGCACCTTATGTTTATACTTGGCACTTGCTCAAGACTGTGAGCGCTCTGGTGCCCTTAGGGCCTTACGTTTATACTTGGCACTTGCTCAATACTGTGAGCGCTCCGATGCCCTTGGAGCCTTTGGTGCTCATCTGGAGCACCTTATGTTTATACTTGGCACTTGCTCAATACTGTGAGCGCTCTGATGCCCTTGGAGCCTTAGATTCTCATCTAGAGCACCTTATGTTTATACTTGGCACTTGCTCAATACTGTGAGCGCTCCGGTTCCCTTAGAGCCTTACGTTTATACTTGGCACTTGCTCAATACTGTGAGCGCTCCAATGCCCTTGAAGCCTTAGGTGCTCATCTGGAGCACCTTATGTTTATACTTGGCACTTGCTCAATACTGTGAGCGCTCCGATGCCCTTGGAGCCTTAGGTGCTCATTTGGAGCACCTTATGTTTATACTTGGCACTTGCTCAAAACTGTGAGCGCTCCGGTGCCCTTAGAGGCTTACGTTTATACTTGGCATTTGCTCAATACTATGAGCGCTCCGATGCCCTTGGAGCCTTAGGTGCTCATCTGGAGCACCTTATGTTTATACTTGGCCTTTGCTCAAGACTATGAGCGCTCTGGCGCCCTTGGAGCTTTAGGTGCTAAACTATCGCACATATACTTATACTTGGCAATTGCTCAATATTGTGAGCGCTCCGATTCCCTTGGAGCCTTAGGTACTAAACTGTCATACCTTATATATATACTTGGAGTTGTTCAATACTTTGAGTTACTCTTTTTTATATGAGAACCTCAAGATTGAACTTCCCTCTTCTAACTGTGGGGTATTTGCATATGAGATGAGCAAGTTAAAATTTTGAAGCTCCCCTCTAACTGCGGGGCACTTGCATATAACTGAGCGAGTAAAAATTTGGACGTTGCCCCTCTAACTGCGGGGTACTTGCATATAGCTGAGCAAGTCTAAAATATTAAAAGTTTCCCTTTTAACTGCGGGGTACTTGCATATAACTGAGCAAGTTGAAATTTGAAAGCGGCCCCTCTAGCTGCGGGGTACTTCTTGCATATAGCTGAGCAAGTTTAAAATTTTTAAAAGTTTCCCCTTTAACTACGGGGTAGTTGCATATAACTAAGCAAGTTTAAAATTTTAAAAGTTTCCCCTTTAACTGCGGGGTACTTGCATATGAGATGAGCAAGTTAAAATATTGAATTTGCCCCTCTAACTGCGGGGCACTTGCATATAGCTGAGCAAGTAAAAATTTGGACGTTGCCCCTCTAACTGGGGGTACTTGCATATAGCTGAGCAAGTTTAAAATTTTAAAAGTTTTTCCTTTAACTGCGGGGTACTTTCATATAACTGAGCAAGTTGAAATTTGGAACCTGCCCCTCTAGTTGTGGGGAACTTGCATACAACTGGGCAAGTTAAAATTTGGAAGCCGCCTCTCTAGCTGCGGGGTACTTGTCCTATGCATATGTAATACCCCGTATTTTTATGGCTTTTAAATTTAAGGATTTATTAAATTTAATTGAGATAAATTAATGTAATTTTAATCCGAAATGTTGTTTTAAATATTTACTAGCGTGACAAGAGTTAGTAATTATTGGGAATATATTATTTGTTGCATATTACTAGATGAGTATAGTAATATATGATATTTATTTTTATAATATTGTCACGTGTGAATAAAATGACAATTGTGGAAATTTAAGTCGGGACGCGCCTGTGTCATGTCGGGACTAAATGTGGATTAATAAAAGTGAATATTTTATAGGTTGTTCTTATGGTCGTTTTGAGTGCGCCAACGCGTCCGGAAGGGTCGAGATAGTCATAAAAGTATACCCGAGGGTTTGATTTGGGTCTCGGGGCGTTTTTAGGCCTAATTAGTACCCCGGAAGGGCATTTTAGTCATTTTGTATTTTTGGGTAATTAAACCCACAAAAATTAAAGGGGTTATATCAGATGTTTAGGTTATCTCCTAGGGTTAGATAACTCAAAACACTAGAACGGACATTGGAGAGGAGAGGAGAGAGCTCTCAAGGCATTCCAAGGCTCAAAACTCATCCGTTTACACCGCCGCCACCGCCACCGCGTAGATCGCGAGACGGGGAACGCAACCACACCAAATTCAACACCAAACCAGATTTTTGAAAATCCCAGGCAAGTGTTTATCTTGCTTATTTCGTTGATGCATCATCCATATTAGTTTAGGAGTTATTAGGATGAGATTTATGGAAGAAAAACCCAATTTGAGATGAGAAATTTTCATGTAGTGATGATTTATATGATATTCTAGAAACCATTTGTCATGTAAAGGATTAAGAGTTTGATTAAAAAAAAGAGTTCTAATCAGATACAAACACACAAAAAAATTATTCCGGACGATCGGACAGTTGGAATTGGATGAAATTTTACAGAGAATTAGCTGAAGACGAGAGGAAGCTACAGAAAAAAATTCAACTCGATCGGACCGTTCAATATTTTTTAATATATTTTTTTTGCTAGAAAGTTTTATGTTTTGAGGACTCTTAGAGATAATAAAAATTCAATTAAAACTCCATTTTAATTCCGATTTCGAAACCGTTTGAAATTCCCATCTTTGAAAATAAAATTCAAAATCCTTTAATGTAAGGCGAAATCTATATTTTTGGGATATGTTGCATAAGGGATAATGTAAGTATATATTAAAGGGGAGAGACATGTAAGAGAGAGTTACGTTGGAACATAAATAGATATCTACTGAATTGTACATTTGGAAGAATAGAGTCCATGAGGGTTACGTAGTAAGTTGGAAAACCCTTCGAATTAAAGTTAGAAATGAACCATTATACTTGATAAATAATAATGAAAAAATAAGGATAAATGTTGTGAATGTGGGTTATTGGATAAACCTAAATTGATATAATTAAAGTGGTATATTTATATGATTGTGTATTCATATATTATATACTTGTGAAAATCATGCCCGTGCTACTTGCTATCCCTGAGGTTACCGTGCTGGGACGGTCTTATCTCGTGTGCCTTATGGGGGATATTGACTCGTACCCTAGAAGATAGGAATCCTAGGTACAAGCTATCAAATCAGTAGTCACGGTCCTAAGAGACGTGAGGGTATGTACTGACCTCTTGGACTTGGAAACTATGCTTCGCCTCAATATTGTTTGTGTATGTATTTATACAGTTCAAGAGTGATTCCGAATTTATATTCCCTTTAATACGATTGATACGGGGATTGGATAGCAGAGTATGCCCGCACCATAGTTTTTATGTGGGGTGCTGTTATGATATATATATTATACGAGTAGTTAATATATATATATATATGAAATTCTGAAATCTGGAACTGTCTACTGTGATTTGATATGTAGGACATGGTTGATGACTCAAATTATAAATAATTGTTTTGAGAAAGTATAATATGACACTGGAAAACTTTGTTGATTAATAAAGTTAAAAGGAGAACCTTGGTTACAAATTGAAATCTTACGTTTTAAATACTTGTGTTGTTCAGTTGTAAATCCTGCGAATAACCTAAGATAAGTTAAATCATTGGGGAAAGATAGTGTGGTATATGACGAGATAGACCATTAGGAAGGTTAGTGCGATAGGTGTGCACATTAGAAGAGAGGTGAGAATTTCTCAAGAGAGTGTCGCACTAATATGTTGTTGCATTAGCCTGTAATCAATTTAAATACTTGTTAAACGAATTTTTAAATCATATACACTATCGGGCTCTGACCCAATTCTATTTCCTTTTCTCTCTTGTATATATATGTATGTATTACAGGTGCCCAGCCACAGGGGCGTCTTACTTAGGATCCTTTGGAAGGAACGTGCTGCAGCTTAGGTGGGAGTTGCAGGCCTGTTGTTTAGACGACTTCATCCATTTGATTCTACTCCTAGTTCAGTTTTATCCACCAGGGGCATGTGTCGCGCTCTTTCTATTATTTAGTTGGTATTGTCAGAGATTGAAATTTTTACTTTCAGTACCTTTATTTCGGGATTTATTACTGTCAGGATGCTTTCCTTTAGTGTTGTAAATGTTGGGATTTATTATTGATGATTAAATTCGTGTATGTTCAATTCTATTTTTATTCTTAATGTGTGACTCTTTAGATGTTAATGGTTTAAGGTTTTATAACCGAATATAATAAAATGAGAATAAGGTTTTAAATGGTTTGACACTTAGCTTAATTATTTAGGGTGTTTAAATTGGAAAGTATTTTTACGACAGTGATGCTAAGAATGAACCAACTGTTCACCTTGATTTTAATTTAGGATCTGTACGGCTTATATAGAGCCCTATGTTTAGGATTGTCGATTCCTTTGATGAGATTTCGTTCTCCTGCTATAATGTGTATACACTAGTGAATTCTAATTTCGTTCGGATGTGTACGTGTGCCGAGCGATGACGGATGTCAGAAGATGACCACTAAGCATACATCAGGAGGCAGGGCTCAGTTGAGATTATGAAATATATCCGAGGATGATGATCGTAGTCGAGGTCACCTCCATTATGGCACGAGAATCCATGACTAGAAAGGCGACTAAGGTGCAACAATGATTTTCAAATGTTGTTATAGTCAAATGAGGTGCGAGAGTAAACTTACCCAATGTATTACAAAAACGTGTAGAGACTGTTAGTGGGAAATTTTAGAAACGCGAAAATTGTATGTGTTTACCAAAGGAGGTAAAGTATCCAAAGGCTTAAATATAGGACGGAGCGTGGCAAACTGAAAGTGAAAATTTAGAGAAAATTTTCTTGGCTTTCGGGACGAAATTATAATGGTTGGAGTCAACCACCAATTTTAGAAGTGGAATGCTATGCCTATAGGAGAACCTTAGGTACAGTGTTGACCGTATGTTCCTTCCTCAACTGTTCAGGATGAGAAGCAAACATGGTTCTGAACTCATCGCAGGAGGGCATGACAGAAGTTCAATTGTGGATATGAATCCTAATCGTTAGCAAATTTTATATCGAAAGAGGTAGATACTAGTGGAGGAAACAACTCCAAGTGGGAGACCAACTTGTAATAATAGTTGATAATACTCAAGGAGGAAATTCTGATGGACGACCGATTCAGAGGTTGACAATGTCATATTTTGTCAATATAGATGATAACGCTTCTTTGTGGGGGAAGTTAAAGGAATCGAAGAATTTAGTCGAGAATAAGACTGAATACAACGGTGGTGGTATAGCACCACAAAAGGATGTGGATACATATCAGGAAAACTATTTAAATGCTTCAGATAGTTAAATTCTTACCAAGTGATGGTAAATTCAGTAAGTACTATTATAGATAGTAACATGATCTTTATGGCCTAAAAAGCTAAGGGAACAACCGGGATGGCTAACAGGAATCGAGTCTACTAAAATCCGAGAGAAGGACAATCCTAACCTGGTTAGTAGGACAGGTGATAAGTGGATTATGTGTTGAGGTATTTTGGTGCGGAGTGAAATTGCTCGCGATAATTTATTCCAAAGTGAGAAAAAGGGACAAAAATACGGTGCCTAGTAAAGGACGACGACTAAAAATAATTTTGTTTTGGTTTGGGCAGACGTGTTACGTCCAAAAACCATTTGTGCACTCAAGACGATTGCCAGGATGGAAGTATAAGTTATATCCTTAGAGGATGCGGCGTGTTTATGTAACACGAGCGAGTCACCACATTTTGTTCATTGCTAGATTAGCATGTGAGACGAGTTTAATGCATATCATTATAAATGTTACCATTATGTGAATATTTTTCCTTAATATAGCGGGATTTTTTCTTTGGTGCTATCCGCGGGGGATGAATGAGTATATTAACAGTGTTTTATACTTTATTGAGGTTACTCATTGTAGTGATGTGATACACGAGTATGATATTATCTTTGTTAAAATGCTATAGAAATGGGTAGTATGATAGTGGGCATTTATTTCAAGGCTATCGGAGTAGTTACATTAGTGCAACACGTTTTATTTTGGAGAGGCTTTACCTGTAAGAAGGTTGGACTCGCACTTATATTATCTATCCTAGAGACTTCGGAGGAGATAGTGGGCTCGAGATATTCGATACCAATGTATGTATAGACTTTGTCAGTATGATTCAGTATGTACCGGGATTTCCTGTTAAGCGAAAAGACTTGACTCGGTATTATGTTTAGCACTCCGGGCTTAGTGATAGGAACAGTGCAGTGTTATATTTATCCTTAAGAGATGTGGGAGTTAAGAGTTATACCCCTAATGTTAGAAAAAGGAAATTTAGAGAATTCTGATCGTATGTATCCAAGGTTTATAGAATGTAATTACCATAAACTAATATGGGACGATAGTGACATTGGTGAAACGTTCTTTGTTAAGCATAATTACGGGAGAAATTGTAACTTTTCTGTCAAGGGACGGAATAAAGGGGTATATACTATGGACGGAGGACCTAATGGATTTCGATAACCAATAATGCTAGGTAGTAGTGTATCGGGGGGTTCCTTGTTTGGATTTCGCTTTGCGAGACATCCCACGCATGAAACTTAGCGTAAGGTTGGAAATAGGGAGACGTTTGGTCACTATTCCATGAGTTCGGTACCCTGGTCGAAATGGGATCAAGTAATTATGTATGTAAGTTGGAAGTTGAATTTTGTTTTAAGGTCATTGGAGTCGGATTTTTGTGGTAGGAAAGCATTGAAAGTTATCCCCACGAGTTGAGGGGTGGAACGATGATAAGGAGAATTAAGAATTTTGATTTCTAGGGTGATTGAGAGTACCCAAATGTCATAACCGCGTACAGAACACAAGGTGAATAAAGAGTTGGAATGATTTTTAGCATGGATTATCTGGAAAGAACTTTATATTATACAAAAGAGATGACTTGTAATTATTTTGATGAATAGAGCGTTAGTGATTTATTTTGGTTGTTGTACTTATCTGAGGAAGGTTGATAATTATTATTCCTCTTTTATTGTCATGGAATTTGAATGCCCTATTCCTTTTATTCCGTTGAATTTAGTTAGTCCTACAGATGAGTAGCACGTCGTTCGCTCTCCTGGGCGGTCGGAGTGTTGCAAAAATGTGGACATCTTTGTTAACTACAGTTAAAATAGTCCAAGTCGAAGGGACGTGGTAATAGATGTGTGAAATATATGTTTGTGGGACTAGTATAACGAAGTGGAAGTGATAGAGTGGATTAAACGTCACATGAGGGGCGATAATACATACATAAGTGTGCAATTAGAATAGCACACCCTAACTTGATTGGAAGGCTGTGGGAAGCCATTCAAGAATTGGTATTCCTTGAATAGAGTAGAATTTAATTATTATGAAGCACATCCGAAGCGGAGTTGTTATTAGTCAAGTGTGAGAGTGACTTGCGCATACAAAGAGTAATGATGTTAGTATAGTATAAGAGATCCAGAAGTGCGCTTCGTGGAGAGAAGAGCACGGGTCGGAACTTTCGGCATACTCTAAGGAAGGAAGGGGAGTATTACGTGTCACTTAATGTGAGAAATTTTAAGGGAAGAATCGATGTTTAGCGAGACGTAGTGAGTAGTCTCTACATGCACTGCCCATAGGTAAGGTTTGGTTGAAAGAGGAGAATCAACCAAAGAATTTTGTGTTTATCGAAAATTCCTGAAATTGGAAGAGGTTGGTAAAGTCGGTAAAGTTCTTGGATGGGTTGCCATCCTCAAAACAAGATCAAGGGTTTATCCCGAACATGTGAATTAAATTGCCGAGAAGGAAGTGATTGATATTCCTTTGGGCTGGCTTACAATATTAACTAGTATGCCCCAGACTTCCTTTGAAAGGAAGGATCGCGCCAGTGCATGGTCCGGCGCAGTATAAATTTCTGAATCAGGATGAGATTGGTGAATCCCACCTTTGATATGGGATTTCAGGAACCAGCAGAGATAAGATTTCATTTCGAGTAGGATGTATCACCCTTATCCAGGGAATAAGCGCATGGTGATTAAAGATTAGTGGAGCCACGTGAAGGAGATTTTGGAATCTTGGTACGATGATTTCAAGAATGCTCTGTAGAATCACTCATACCTGTTTGTCGTGTACGAGGTACTTATTAAGGTTTTGTTATGGAAGAACCTCGACTATTCTCCTTCCGTATGTTTAGAGGAGAGTAGATAATCAGAATTTTTGGATCGGTCGAGAAAATATCCGATAACTATGGTGGAATTCCACGACTGTTTTAGGCAATCAAGAGTGGTCAAATGTACGTTTGATCTTCTCAGAATGGGAATTTTGTGTATGAATAAATCCGAGTAGTTGTTATGTAGTGAGGTGTGGCCTCCTAATGATAGTGAGATAATGGAATTTATAACGTATAGACGTAACCTATTTAAATGTTGTCAGTTGGGAGTGCAATGTGAAGTGTCTCCAATGAGAATGTAAAACAATGTTGCTGTGAGGAAAAAGCTATAGTGATTGAGCGCCGTACTATGTAGATAGTTTGCATACTGACAAGGATATCCAGAATTGTGCTACTTGGTAGGCCTTATTTTCCGAATTTCGGGACGAAATTCCGTTATTAGGGGGGAAGTATGTAATACCCCGTATTTTCATGGCTTTTAAATTTAAGGATTTATTAAATTTAATTGAGATAAATTAATGTAATTTTAATCCGAAATGTTGTTTTAAATATTTACTAGCGTGACAAGAGTTAGTAATTATTGGGAATATATTATTTGTTGCATATTACTGGATGAGTATAGTAATATATGAGATTTATTTTTATAATATTGTCACGTGTGAATAAAATGACAATTGTGAAAATTTAAGTCGGGACGCGCCTGTGTCATGTCGGGACTAAATGTGGATTAATAAAAGTGAATATTTTATAGGTTGTTCGTATGGTCGTTTTGAGTGCGCCAACACGTCCATAAGGGTCGAGATAGTCAGAAAAGTATACTCGGGGGTTTGATTTGGGTCTCGGGGCGTTTTTAGGCCTAATTAGTACCCCGGGAGGGCATTTTAGTCATTTTGTATTTTTGGGTAATTAAACCCACAAAAATTAAAGGGGTTATATAAGATGTTTAGGTTATCTCCTAGGGTTAGATAACTCAAAACACTAGAACGTTCATTGGAGAGGAGAGGAGAGAGATCTCAAGGCATTCCAAGGCTCAAAACTCATCTGTTTACACCGCTGCCACCGCCAACGCGTAGATCGCGAGACGGGGAATGCAACCACACCAAATTCAACACCAAACCTGATTTCTGAAAATCCCAGGCAAGTGTTTATCTTGCTTATTTCGTTGATGCATCATCCATATTAGTTTAGGAGTTATTAGGATGAGATTTATGGAAGAAAAACCCAATTTGAGATGGGAAATTTTCATGTAGTGATGATTTATATGATATTCTGGAAACCCTTTGCCATGTAAAGGATTAAGAGTTTGATTAAAAAAAGATTTCTAATCAGATACAAACACAAAAAAAATTTTATTTCGGACGATCGGACCGTTGGAATTGGATGAAAGTTTACAGAGAATTAGCTGAAGACGAGAGGAATCTACAGAAAAAAATTCAGCTTGATCGGACCGTTCAATATTTTTTAATATTTTTTTTTGCTAGACAGTTTTATGTTTTGAGGACTCTTAGAGATAATAAAAATTCAATTAAAACTCCATTTTAATTCCGATTTCGAAACCGTTTGAAATTCCCATCTTTGAAAATAAAATTCAATATCCTTTAATGTAAGGCGAAATCTATATTTTTGGGATATTTTGCATAAAGGATAATGTATGTATATATTAAAGGGGAGAGACACGTAAGAGAGAGTTACGTTGGAACATAAATAGATATCTACTAAATTGTACATTTCGAAGAATAGAGTCCATGAGGGTTACGTAGTAAGTTGGAAAAACCCTTCGAATTAAAGTTAGAAATGAACCATTATACTTGATAAATAATAATGGGAAAATAAGGATAAATGTTGTGAATGTGGGTTATTGGATAAACCTAAATTGATATAATAAAAGTGGTATATTTATATGATTGTGTATGCATATATTATATACTTGTGAAAATCATGCCCGCGCTACTTGCTATCCCCGAGGTTACCGCGCTGGGACGATCTTATCTCGTGTGCCTTATGGGGGATATTGACTCGTACCCTAGAAGATAGGAATCCTAGGTACAGGCTATCGAATCAGTAGTCACGGTCCTAAGAGACGTGAGGGTATGTACTGACCTCTTGGACTTGGAAACTATGCTTCACCTCAATATTATTTTTGTATGTATTTATACAGTTCGAGAGTGATTCCGAACTTGTATTCCCTTTAGTACGATTGATACGGGGATTGGATAGCAGAGTATGCCCACACCATAGTTTTTATGTAGGGTGCTGTTATGATATATATATATTATAAGAGTAGTTAATATATATATGAAATTCTGAAATCTGGAACTGCCTACTGTGATTTGATATGTAGAACATGGTTGATGACTCAAATTATAAATAATTGTTTTGAGAAAGTATAATATGACACTGAAAAACTTTGTTGATTAATAAAGTTAAAAGGAGAACCTTGGTTACAAATTGAAATCTTACGTTTTAAATACTTGTGTTGTTCAGTTGTAAATCCTGCGAATAACCTAAGATAAGTTAAATCATTGGGTAAAGATAGTGTGGTATATGATGAGATAGACCATTGGGAAGGTTAGTACGATAGGTGTGCACATTAGAAGAGAGGTGAGAATTTCTCAAGAGAGTGTCGCACTAATATGTTGTTGCATTAGCCTGTAATCAATTTAAATACTTGCTAAACGAATTTTTAAATCATATACACTATTGGGCTCTGACCCGTTTCTATTTCCTTTTCTCTCTTGTATATATATGTATGTATTACAAGTGCCCAGCCACAGGGGCGTCTTACTTAGGATCCTTTGGAAGGAACGTGCTGCAGCTTAGGTGGGAGTTGCAGGCCGGTTGTTTAGACGACTTCATCCATTTAATTCTACTCCTAGTTCAGTTTTATCTAGCAGGGGAATGTGTCGCCCTCTTTCTATTATTTAGTTGGTATTGTTAGAGATTGAAATATTTACTTTCAGTACCTTTATTTCGGGATTTATTACTGTCAGGATGTTTTCCTTTAGTGTTGTAAATGTTGGGATTTATTATTGATGATTAAATTCGTGTATGTTCAATTCTATTTTTATTCTTAATGTGTGACTCTTTAGATGTTAATGGTTTAAGGTTTTATAACCGGATTTAATAAAATGAGAATAAGGTTTTAAATGGTTTTGACTCTTAGCTTAATTATTTAGGGTGTTTAAATTGGAAAAGTATTTTTACGACAGTGATGCTAAGAATGAACCAACTGTTCACCTTGATTTTAATTTAATAAAGGAGTGATCGCCCGGTATTTAATTAGGTGGGGTGTCACAACATATTCTTTTAGGACTTTTTTTTATATAATATAACTTAGAGGGAGAGGTAATCCCCCTCGATATTTTTTTCAACATTTGATCCAAAACATAACTTAGAAGGGGTTGAGCCCCTCAACCTTTTCCCATTTTTTTTAATCAAAACATAACTTAGAGGGAGGGGTGAGCCCCCCTCAACATTTCATTTTTCAGTATTTGAACTAAAACGTAACTTAGAGAGGGGGGGATGAGCCCCTCAGCATTTTTTCAATCTTTTGATTCAAAGATAATTTCGAGAGATGTATGACATTTTTTTTCAACATATGAAGCAAAACATAACTTAGAGGGGAGTGACACCCCTCAACATTTTTTTTATTTTTTTGATTCAATCATAAGTTAGAGAGAGGAGCGAGCCTCCCTCTGCATTTTTTCAACATTTTTTTTTAAAGTGAGGGGTCCACTTTAAAAACACGACTTGCCCAACTAGTAAGTTTGTCTCGAACGTTAAACTTCTTTCATACGAGAACTGCTGTGTATAATTTCATAAATAATAATGGGCTAAAAGAATAAATAAAAAAATAACAAAAAAAATATGGGATCGTGCCCTATATTATTAGTCCACGCGTGTGGCAGTGAGAGACGCGCGTTCCTTATCTTTCTCACTTCTCTCTTTTTTTGTAGCGATCTTTGGACCTCCTCGTCCTATGTTTAGAGAGGGTTTTTTCTTAACAATTCCCAACTCCTGCACATTCTAGAGGTAGCATGAGAGAGAAAATTTCTTCCCAAAAAAATCTTGTTGTGAGGAGAGTCGTTTCAAAACTTCCCACTGAGATAACCCCGTCTTCTCTCTTTCTGCGAAACAGAGAACAAAACATGGTCCTCTCGAGTATCGTTCATCCATGAGGGGGCAAATCTCCTTTATTATTGAATGTCTTATTTGGGAACACTCAAAATGCAAACCCCCTAAATATTTTTGGAGAGGTGGTGGTACTAACTTCGTATACCCCCTTTTTTGTGGGTTTACATACGATGTTCATGTTGGAACATTAATCACGTGTATTTACATAAATCATGTTCATGTGGGTTTATATACGATGTTCGTGTTATAACGTCGTATACCCCCCTAAATATTTTCGAATAAATCTTTTGCTAATTTTAGAAATATCTTGCAAAACCTTTCTTTCAGACGTTTTTGTTTGATGGTCGAGGAACCCGTATGGTATATGTAGTTTTAATGAGGAACTATTTGGAGGTTGGTGCAGTAGGGGGTTCCTCGAATTTCAGTTCAGAACTGAGGGGGTCTCTCGTTGGGAGATACCCTGATCTCGGGTTTGGCGTTTGGAACCCATATGGAAGAGGGTTCCTCGCCTGTTATGTTTGTGCCGGAGGATTCCTCGCATCCCATCTCAGGTTTCATGGGTTCCTCGTCGAAAATAATATCGGAGCCTCAATTCGTCTCGGGTTCCTCGTCGGCAGTGTCACAGGTTGCTGATGTGGGTTTCGCCACTAACGAGGGTTCCCCGAATGTTGGTTCTTGTTTCGAGAGTTCCTCGACTACCACAAATAATTCACTTGGTTTGCTATATTTAACAACAGAACATGTGGTTTTGAGAACCACAAACATTTATGCGGATAAAATTCATAAGATTAATTATGAATAGTACTTCATTTTTTTGAAGTGAGCAGTACCAATAAATAACTGTTATGCATGTGTTGCATTTTATCATTGAGCATTTAAAAAAAATATTATCGCATGTGTGATTTTTTGTATCAGCGCCGCTGCAAGGGTCAGCGCCGCTGCAATTGTCCGCGCCGCTGCAAGGGTCGGCGCCGCTGCAAGGGTCAGCGCCGCTGCAAGTGTATTTATAGCCATCAGGTTGTACATGTGAAAGGGTAATACATAGCTGTCCAATAAGCGTATACATCTGTATGATAATAATCATCATTTAATGCGCATTTAATCCTCTTAATTGTCTAGTAATAAATGTTCTGATCGAGGTGCAGCTCGGACCGCCTAAGCTGCTCGGACCGCCTAAGTATCTCGGTATCCATGAGTTGCTCGGCGCAGTAAAGTTCCTCGGAGAGCACCTACTGCTCAGAGTATCTGAGCTGTTCGGGAAAATTGAGTTCCTCGAAGTCAAGTTATTGTTTAGAAATGTTTGTTAGTTCCATGTAGATTGACACGTGTCTCCATTTAATTGATCTATGTCAGCAGACTAAATTTGGTATTAACAACGTCTATGACTTAGCTTTTGTTTTGATGAAGGACAAGTTGATTCCTACTCATAAGTTAGTGTTGCGAAGTTCGGGAGTGGACTATTTGGTTAATATAGACGCATCTCCTCAAGAATGGGGTGGGAATTATCCCATGCAAGACTAAGAGCATGCCGAAATAGTGTTTGCCTTAAAGATGTGGAGGCATTACCTCTTGGGAGGGAACTTAAGTCTTTTCATGGGCTACAAGTCGATAAAAGGTTTGTTCTTATAGAAGGGTTAAATTGTGTGGCAAAATTGGTGGTCTGATTTCGTAAAAGACTATCAATTTGAGGTGATAGAGGATATTGAGTAGAAAATTCGTGGGGGAACCTAGCAAAGGCATGGAAAGCCAAATTAAAGTAGCTTAACTAGAAAGATATTGTTACTATAGCACCTATATCAGTGATTGACCGTTAAGCCTTCTATTAAGATGATAGTCGTGGAAGAGAAAGGAAGGGACATTTTTGAGTTCGGCTCCCTATGCACCACTAGTTAATTTATGAAGGTGGGCCACCGGCAACTGATTGGATTATTGCAACCATTAGAAATACCGGTGCGAGAATGGGAGAGTGTATGTGTGGATTTCTATCACTGGAATACTGATGTTGTAAAGCGGTCGTGCGTATGGATGAAGGATAATATAGAGTTTATGAAACCTTATGAGATACCTATCAATATAGTGTTGTAACGAGATAAGATTTTCGTATCTGAAAAGACAAGACTATGTGATAATTTATTAACTTCGCAACTTTCTAATATAGCACACTTATTTAATTTCAGCCCCTAATCATTCATCTAAGGTGCGTGTGTCAACCGATAAATAAATAAAGCATGTGACAAAAAAAATATGCTGAGACACAAAATTCAGGAAAAAACCCCTTTCGGGTAAAACCTTTATTTCACTATGAATATACAAGACGCAACTTACAATTACATAGAGAAATCTGCAATTGATCAACATGCAGCCAACCCACAAAGACACACAGTCTTGAACTCAGCAAGAGAATACACACAGCACCCTCCAAGGACTCGCAGCCCAAACAACGAAGGAAGAACCGCAGCTCTCCTCAATGACATGCATCCATAAAACTTTGTAGAGACTCCCTCAGCAATGACACGCAGCCCTCGGTTGCAAAGATCTCCCCACAAAGATGAACAGTAGCAAAGCTTGTGTTCTAGGGTTCCAAAAGATTCACAAAAGTAATTGGGATTTTTTTTGTTTGAATAAAAAAGATGTTTTGCACATCAAAAAGGTGAAGAATTAGAGTATTTAAGACTCTGAAAATCGTCTTTAAAAGTCTTAAAAAATAACTCCCCGAAGTTGGCTTTAAATAGGAAAACTTTGAGCCTAAAAAATCTGCAGCGAATCTGGCCGAATTTATCCCAGTCGGACCGGTCCGGTTCTGAGGCGGATCGGTCTGGTCAAGCGGATCGGTTCTTTTATTTTGGCCTCCATCGGTTCGCTTGCGGTCCGGGGTATACTGGATCTGCAGCAAGCGGATCGGTCCGGTTGAGGGGCGAATCGGTCCGGTTGTGGATCGGTCCGGTAGGGGGCGGATCGGTCCGGTTTTCCCAGAAAAATAAAATCCTTTTAAAAGCCTCATTTTGCTTTAAAAAACTTACTTCTTATTTTTATAAAAAACATTTTATAAAAATTTCCCAATACTAAATATGAACTTTAAGGAACATAAAAACAAAATTTTACCAAGTTCATTCTCGCAGAGGCTATGATGTTGAAGACACTTTGATATACGGATCCGTTGATGTAGATGCGATCTTGAGTTTCTCCAACGGTGTAAAGGCGTACGACATATAAATTGATAATGGGCAAAAATGTCCTTACAAATATTCCCCTATGTCTATGCCGGTACATATAAAAAAAATCCGAATTATCAACTAATGATCTATACAAATCTACCCTCCCATGAACCCTAAAGATGGAAAGATACAAATGTTTAAATCTTCATCGTTTGTTTTTTCAATCTTCAACAATCATCAAATCTCAAAGCTTTTCTCATCAGGGTGTGCAACATATTGATCTTCAATCTTCATACCTACACACATGAGACAAAGCAAATACCACGTGACATATCGAGTTTGAAATGAGATAAACATGGATACCAATATATAATAAAAACATAAGCTATATCTCAAAAACTCTCCCCCATAATATGATAATTCTTTCTCCCCCTTTTTATGATGTCCCCAAATAGACAAATGAGAAGAATGAATCAAATAAGCAAAATCGGGGTGTCACGGTATACAAAATAGGGCATCAAACAATATGGTAAACGTGCTCTTGCAAGGAGATGCTCAGAAATAAATCTTCACGAACTATTTTTGAATTTTTCAAATTTTTCGTACAAAAATAAGATACCAATGTGAACAAGTATGATACAAAAATCACACCATGGATTTAGACTCAAACAACCAAGTCATGGAAACGGAATGAATGGGTGTGAACACATTCGATAGGTAAATCAACTCAATCAATCATATGTGCACGATGCATACGTGTACTCCTAACGAATGAACATCAAAGGTATCCTTAGGTGTAAAAATTTGATGAATTTAGATGACATCGTCTTATGCAAATCAACAAATCAAAGTCAAAATGATTTCCACACCAATAACGTCCAAAACTATGTAGCGCATTTTCAAGTATTTCAAGGACGTGCAACCCCGTTTTAAATTCTCCAACCAAACTCCCTCATATATATTTTCTTTTAGAGGTAATCTAAATTCTCAAACTTTGGAGAATTGGTGCAAAAACCTAAATGGCCCCTTTTTGGAATGAATATCTTTTTATTGCCTTTCAATTTTTTTCGGGCTCTTTTAAACCTCTTTGGACCTCGGATAATAAAATTCCTCAATTTTTTAAGTCCTTTTTAACGGTGGCTTTTGCGCAAAGGATAGATAATTACCTTTCGCAGCCCCTCCCCGTTTTACAAATAAAGCACACAAACTCACAAAAGGTTGTTATATGCACAATTTCCTTATCAAATTTATCGCGCTTGGTTCGTTTTAAGGACAGGATTGAAGTGAAAACATCCAACCAACATGTGATAAGGCAAGCACAATAATCAAACAAATTCGTGCATGTGTGCAATAAAGGAAACATGAGTCAAACATGTAGGAGGTAACGCTTAATTACATCTTAATGACTCCAAACATTGTAAAGCACATGGATGAATTGACCTATTGTCTCAAAACACTATCAAATAGTCACATGTAAAATGGAATGATGTTGTGACTTGGTCATCCTAAGTTTCCATCCATAAACGGTGCAAAACAAATACAAAAATCTTTTTGGATTTTTTCAAAAATTTTGTCAAACTAAAATCTTTTTGTATTTTTTTCAAAATTTCTCAAAACAAAAATATATACAAAATGATACATACTAGAAATAGGTAAACAATGTCATCATGAAAGTCACCCTATGCTAGTAAACAAGTCAAACCTCAATCATTAGGTGCAGAGGGGTTTTCCAAAGGTGGTGACAACTTATGAAAAATATTTTATAAAAATTTCCCAATACTAAATATGAACTTTAAGGAACATAAAAACAAAATTTTACCAAGTTCATTCTCGCAGAGGCTATGATGCTGAAGACACTTTGATATTCGGATCCGTTGATGTAGATGTGATCTTGAGTTTCTCCAACGGTGTAACGGCGTACGACATATAAATTGATAATGGGCAAAAATGTCCTTACAGTATCCCATTTCTGAAGAAGTTTCCAGGAGCAATGAGGACCGGTTAAGGTTATGTATCTTCTACAACCTGAAAATAACTGGTCAAAACGGTACGGAACAACGTATGTAGGGGGACATACTTTCGATGTGCATACTAAATTTTTGGTGGACGACAGTAAAACATTCTTATGGTCAAAATTGTATACCATAATTCGCACCAATCCATAATGGGTATGTCACCGTAAGTGGCATTGTATATCAAGCCATGTAGATCACCTGCTTGTTGATTGGAAGTAGGAGATAATAAACTTATTGGACCTAGAATAATTCAAGACATCTTTTCGAAAACTGAGTTCATTCGGAATCCGCAAACGAATTGCCCAAGATTTTCAGAAGGGCTATGTCGACGCGAATAGAAGTCTTGTTAACACGCTTTGTGATGAAAGATAAGCTTTCTCCGGGCTAGGAAGATTTTTCCCATTGTTGTAAAGGTAGGACCGCAAGTTCATGTGAAGAATGACTGATTATTAAGTTTAGATCATGGGAAGTATAGACTAAGATCGAAAGTGTTACTCTTGATCCAAGTTCTATGGGGACACCTAAATGCCAAGGAATTTAATAAGGAATGAGAGAATGGTAATTGAGAAATGTACCCCTAGTCTTTTTATGCATTACGCCTGAATTTTGAGGGCAAAATTCCCTTATAAGGGGGGGAGAGTGTAATAACCCTCACTTTTGAGTAATTTATTTTATATAAGATTTCCATGGGAGGTAATTATATAAAACATTGGATAAAGGAGTAAATATTATTTAAGTGAGTTAAAAGACAATGTTTACTATATTTTTGCATATTTACTATCATGTGAATGTAAATTACATCATGTTATGATTCATGGTGTTGTTATGCTTTTATACGACATTTATGGTTTAAATGAAGTTGGAACTTAAAATAATTTATATTATACGATACTCCGGATGCCAATTTAGAGGGTCCAGATAGTTTTGAAATAGTTGAGATAGTCAAAATAAGTGTCATATTATATTTTTGAGTTTCGGGCACTTTTGTCAGGTTATGACTCAATTATGTAGTTACGAGTCATTTTAATGGTGTATTAACATTTAAAGAGGGAATTAATGTTTAATAACCGATTAAGTCTCCCAAACCCCTTTTTATTTCTCATTTTCATGTTATAAGCTTAGAGATAGATAGAGAGAGAGAGTTGGGAGAAAAGGGAGAAAAAGGAGAGAAATTGAAGATTGGAGCTGGAAATCATTGCTACGGGAAGAGAATCCAAGACTACAAACTTGAGGCAAGTTTCTAACTTGCTAGTGTATGATTTAATGTGATAAATTGCATGCATAGTTAGGTTTTTGAGATTTAAACCATTTATGGATTTTGGGGATTTCTGGTGTTTAATCCTTAATTTTTTATTTAAATTTGGTTTGAGGAGAATATATTAGTTAGTAGTTGTGTAGAAATGATTTGGTATAATTATTTGTTGTTGATGTTGGAGAAATTAAAGATTTGGGGGTTTGAAAATTTTAGGGTTCATACAACCCATAGCCCTTTCTGGGCAGTTCGAACAGGGCGAATCGATTCGCCTTCCCCAACGAATCGATTCGCTAGCAAGGGTGGCTATAGGTCTGGGAGATCGAATCGATTCGGGTTAGGGCCTAATCGATTCGGGATAGGACAGTGGGATGGTTTTCTTTGCTGAATCGATTCGTTTTTGGGCGAATCGATTCGCAGTTAGGGGCAAATCAATTCGGCCCTAGGCGAATCGATTCGGAAAACTTGTTGTTTTGTGGAATTTTTCTAGCTTTGTTTTTATTCCTTTTCTTTTAGGTTCAAGGCTTAGGAACCTTCTCTTGGGACTTAATAATGAGTATTAGAGGTTTATTTTAGGGAGACAAATATCTTAGGTTAGCATGGGGTTATTTGGGCTTATCCCAAGGGTTAGTTCATAGGGGTTGCTGTTTCGTTTGATATAGGAAGTTAGCCTAGAACTAATGGAAAGTAGAATGGTAATGTTTGGGACTTTTGGGAGACTAGTATTGAGGGAAATTATTTTTGATGAATTATGGTATTACTTTGGACTCTTGGAGACTAGTGTGAGGATAATTGCACTTTGGGTCCTAGGTTATTAATAAAATATGACTTCGAGAATAAGAAATGCATATTCTAAAATTGGTGCTTAATGGTTAAGTATAAATGGTTTTGAGAATGTAAAAAGTGAATGTTTTCAAATGGGAAAATAATTTTGTAAATGATAATTTGCATATACACACCTCTCTAAATTACTATCATATGGGAAGTTACACTCATGAGGTGAAGACCCATGGCTAGTGAATGCAGGGCGAATATAGTCCTCGGCCATAGGACCGGTTATTATATTATGTGATTATTGTTCGCGATGGGGTAATTCCGAGTTGGTTATGACTCACTATCGAAGGTATATGGACGCTTCCCGACGCTACAATGTAGGATACCCAGGTTGTCTTGTGCAATAGGACCTAGAAGATGATAGCCATTTAGGGGCGCGTACAGTGGGGAAACCCGGAAGGACGGTGTTAGAATCGTTATATGATGTGATTATAACTATTCTTAATAAAGTGGAACTTGCAATGATGATAAAGCATTTTGTGAGCTAAAATGCTTTGAATATGTTTCCTAGAGAGAAAAAGGGGAACTATGAAGTTAAATGGTGTAAAACTGAAATTGGTGAATCATTTCGTGAAACAAATTGCTTTAATAATATTTTCTAAAGAGTAAAAGGAACAGTGCATTTAAGTTGTGTCATACTGAAATGAATAACCGAAATGAAATCTAATTAAGTGAAACTTAGATATTCTTCTTATGTGAAAATGAATATTGTTCATTGTCATTGATATTGCGTTAGGTTGCGCTTTTAGATTGAGAGGTGAGAATTCTTATCATTATTTGTGACAGAGAGTTGAGTTTGTGATTGATGATAAAATATTCATAACTGTCATGCATTTTATTCACATGGTGATCATATCAAACCGGGCCCTGACCCGTATATATCTCTTTGTTTTGCATGAATTCTATATTCGCCCAGGTGCTCCACCGCAAGGACGCCCGTATTGACCTCTCCATCCCAGTTGTCCTAGAGCTATAACATATTGCGGTTGTTGTAGGATATTTGTTATAGACGCTTCTATCTTTTGTACTCTACTTATGATTAATCTACTTATTCGTGTGTGTTACCCAAGTTTTATACTTGTTTAATATTATGTGATATTCAATTTTAATACTCGGTGTAACCTGTTTGTACTAGTCTGTTAACCGACAGCTTATTCGGTTATTACTTTGTGCTATTTATTATACCATTATTCATTTGTTTTTAATATCCACCTTCTTTTCAAATTAGATTGTCTAAATGCTTTTCTTTTAACTTACAAAATTAAATTTGACATCCGTTTTCTAAAATATTTGGTGCTTATCTCATATTATTTTTTTCCGGACAGTGATGCTAAGAATGGACCATCTATAATTCTTGTATTTATTGGGATATTGGGCTGGCCACCTCTTATTTTAATTAGCGGTTTGTCACAGATGGTATCAGAGCGTCAGGTTTTAATGTCCTTAGGAATCTGTGCGTATGTACTACGCCTTCAAAGTTTCTTTTAATTTGATTTAGAGCCTTAGGATTAAGATCGTTGATTTTTTTTTTCTGTGAGATATCGTTCTCCTTCCATAATGTAAGATGTTAGTAAATCTTTTTCGCGACCATTCGAGATTCGTGTGCTGATTAGAGAAGGTGACCAGGGAAGACCGTTATGAGGGTGCCATGAGACGGGGATTAGTTAGGACTGTAAATTGAAATTAGGGATGAGGACCGTATTAGAGGTCACCCCCTTCATGGAATTTTCTTAGATTTCTACAACGGCTACAAGTATATAGTAGCTATAATTTCCCAAGTACCTCTATAAGAAGAGAGTGGTACTAAACTTAGGTTACTCAATGAAGGTGAATTGGGAAAATGTTTGACACGCCCTTGATAAGGACCATACGTTGAAGTTAAGTCATGCGGAGGCGGTGTAACTTCAGTCGGTGGAGGTATTGGGCTCAGAGGCTTTGGTTTAGGGTGGGGTATAGGAATACCCAGATGTGAAAATTTGAGGAAAAGTTTTCCACCGGATGGAGAAATGTTGAAATGGTAGGAACGGTAGTCCCCATATTTGAAGGAGTGGGATGTTTTGCTCGTAGAGGAACGTTATGGATGGTTTTAACAGCTAGTTCCTTTAATCTATCAGGACTGAAGAGAATGAAACTTTTCAAGTATTCCAAAGAGGATCGATCAGAGGCCGACAATAAATGAAGAGATATATGGTTAAGGAAATCTTGCACCGAAGTAAGGTGGGTACAAGGAAGAAAGAGTCCTTTAGTGAAATGATAGCCTCACTAGTAAATGTTGTTAACACTTATTGAGAAGTCGTGTTAGTGAAACCTCATTGGCTGACTTCCACCCAAGGAGATTCATGGAAATAAGGCAGTTGAGACCGGTAGCATGGTTTCCTTTGCTGGGGGAGTTAAGAGAACTACGAGGGTGATTGTCAAGATCGAGGCTATGGAATATGAGATACTGAAAACTTTAACATGGTCAAGGTGGCTAGAGATGTGGAATGATTGCGATGAGGAATGTAGAACCACTAACTTTGATGTTGTCCAATGGGAGTTAAAGGACAAGGATAGAGTGCCTAGATGGGGCATTGATTGAAGTAATTTTTGGTACAGATAGAACAATGGTATTGTATCTAGGAAATCTTTGGAGCAGCCAAGGTAATTGGCAAGATATTGTTGTGAGTTTCACCTCGAATAAGGGAAGTGTGTTTCGTGGGGCAAGGTTGAGCCTTAATATTTTATTAACCCTAGACCCGGGTGTATAATTCGATATTTGTGGTAGTACTGATATTAATGCAAAGATTATATCTATATGTTTTCCGTGGTGTTGAGATTCTATTTTCTTGCATTCATAGTGAGTGGGTGATGATATTTTAAAATTTTTCTTGGTTTGTACTACTCGTTCTGTTTGTGTTATACGAGTATAAAATATTCTAATTTGAGATATATTAGGCTTATGATTGTGAGACTATCATATCTGCGATTCCAGGGTGGAACTCGTTATTCTATAATATTTCTCCTGGATACGGGTTGAGAGTTTATAGAGATGGTATAATGTATGTATTAATTGTTATTTTACTTGTTTTATGTTACCATATCTCCACGACCAACAAAGTTAAGTAGTAGTGTATCGGAGGGTTTTTTTTTTTGGATTTCGCTTGCTAGACACTCCACGCATGAACCTTAACGACGTTGGGAGTGGAGAGATGTTACTATATGTTAGGATATTGGTTTTGATGAGATTAACCGTAGTCACGTGATTGATTAAAGGGATAAAAGTCAATGTTCGGTGCGGAAGCACTGGAAATAGTTATCTCACCTGATAGATGTGGATGAGACAAAAGTAAGAAAGTCAGATTAAGGCTTATAAACAGGAGGTGATTAGAAGGCAAATCAAAGTGATATATGTATATATTTGGGTAAAGGATTCGTAATAGTTTGCATAAAGTAGGTACCCGATTAGTTAGCTTTGTCATTTTACTGTAACGGTAGGATATAGAAGTAGAAACGCATTAATAGGGTTACGAGTTAAGATTTTAGCGGTCCCGATTGGGTGCCTTAGGCCATTCTATCTTAATGACCGGTGGTGCGAGGTAGTAGTGTAACGGGAGGGTTCCTTGTCTGAATTTCGCTGTTCGAGACGTCCCACGCATGAAACCGAGCGAATGTCGGAAATTGATAAAGGCCTTGGGCACTAAGTACATAGTTAGTATAGTACTTATTTCACGTGGGTAGGAACGCATCAACCTTAAGATTATTAGGATATAAGGCTAATGGGTCATATGGTGTTGTTTTAGAAATGTTGTAGTGAGTTAACCACGAGAAGATTGGTGGGTTAATTTTAAGAAGTATTAGGTTTCCAGGAATAAGGCATATGAAATTTTGAGTAACTTGGGTCACCAGCCTGAGAAGAATGTGAGGCCCATATCTAGAGAAGCTGTTATGTCTGTTGATGTAAAAAATTAGATTATCTCTAATTATTCAATCACATATAAAATAAATAAGACAGAAGAATTTTTAAAGTGGTTCAACCTTAAAAATATGGCCTACGTCCAATGTTTTTCTTATTGCCGACTGTTTAGGAATTCTCGATAATAGGTTTTTACCAAGAAATTTCGAGTCCCCTTACAATGATGATGATACAATGTATTTATAACCATCAGGCTTTACATGTGAAAGGGTAATACATAGCTGTCCAATAAGCATATACATCTGTATGATAATAATCAGCATTTAATGCACATTTAATCCTCTTAATTGTCTGGTAATAAATGTTCTGATCGAGGTGCAGATCGGACCGCCTAAGCTGCTCGGACCGCCTAAGTATCTCGGTATCCATGAGTTGCTCGGTGTAGTAAAGTTCCTCGGAGAGCACCTACTACTCGGGCTATCTGAGATGTTCGGGGAAATTGAGTTCCTAGAAGTCAAGGTATTGTTCAGAAATGTTTGTTAGTGCCATGTAGATTGACACATGTCTCCATTTAATTGAGCTATGTCAGCAGACTAAATTTGGTATCAAGAGAAGCCCCCAATGTTTCACAGTTCGAGATTGAGGAGTGTGGAACATTCTTCTCAAAATATGGTGGGTTTAAATGGTTATCCTGAATTTTAGGAGTGCTTTCTTTGTATTTATTTCTCTTTCCGAATTCATAGAATCAGACTTTTCAAAATTTTCTAACTGCTTCAGTCTCCGCGCCCTTTTTTGTCCTTTTAGCCACCGGTAGCGTAAACGTCTCTCTTTGTAATCATTATTTTTGCTCCTTCCCAAGGTAAGGTAATTAAGCGTTGCAGAAAATCCTATCGTCTTTTACTTTTTCAAATCTGTATCTTTGATTTTTCTATTTCCTCTCTCTCTTGTGCGTTCATCCTTTTCATCGTTCGTTATCAACAGATCCATCCTTTTTCTGTAAGATCTTCTTCCTTCTCTTTCTTTTCCCTTATTCACCATGGTTTACCTTGTTCAGTCGCTTGATAAGTTCCGTTCTGATTTCTCTATTCCTTCATGGGTCATTTTGGAGGAACTTTCTGAACCTTCAGATTATTTTCGTTTGGCTGAGGGACGTTAGTTCCCCAGTCTCTTTGTAGCTGAATGTGGCTTTTCTTTTCCCCCAAACCCTTTGTGTCTGGAATTTTGTCAATATTTTGACGTGGTTCCTGCAAAAATAGCCCCCAATACATGGAGAATAGTTAATGGAGTTCATAGATTAAATCAGATTCATGGAACTCGTATAGGAATTCCAAAAATTATGTTTTGCTATAGATGGGCTGTCAGCAACAGTACTTTTTACTTAAAAACTAGGTTTTTAATTAGGATTTAGTGGTCAATCTCCCAGATGCCAATATGGATTATTTCGAGCATGGTGTTGTTATAAAAAATTGGCAACATGCTCCACTAACTGGAAATGATGTGTATCAGGGTCCCAGATGCCCTCCTTATGGTAATGGGATAGGTTGTTTTTACTTTACTTTATTTTTGAAATTATGCTTTCTTTGTGTTTGATAAAATGTGTCACTGATATTTTAATTTTTATTTATTTGCAGTTGACAGCAAAAGAAGGTCTCCAAAAGAGACAGAAGTTAACTTAAAACATCTTAAACTTATCTGGGGTTTGCATAAGACTATTGTCGACGAGCATATCAGATCAGCTTCATATTTGCTGCAGTATAAGACTTACACCTCGTCTTTTACTGCTTGCCCAGTGATAGGTGAAGTAGAACTAGCACCAGCCTCTGAAGGTTCTTCTCCCGAGTCACACATTCCTCTTAGTGACAGGATGAAGAGAAGAAGAGCTCCTGCCCTCTTCGAGAAATCTGCCTCTATTTTTAGAGAGGCAAAGAAAAGTAAGCATGATGTCCCAGAAGAAGGGACAAGAAAAATCGATGCTCCCCCTCCGGCTGCTACTATGAAGGTTGCCAAGAAGCCCCAGTGGCTCCTAGCAAGGTCGCTGCTCCAAGCGAGGTTATAGTCATATCCCCGACTAAGACTATATCCTTGGTCAAAACCGTTGCTGATCCTCCGAGGAAGCTGAAGAAGAGATCCTCGATCAATTTGGCTGAATCCATCTCTCAGCCTCTAACTATCGAAAGTGGTGTTCCTACTTTCATTGCTCCGAGCTCTGCCATGAGCTCGGTGAAGTCTTGGATCATTCCCGAGATCCAAGGTATTGAAGAAAATCTTTCCTGGGCTAGGGTTACCACTTTGGCAGCTCAGCACATTGCCTCAGTAAGTATTGCAAATCTAAATTTTCATTTTTTATGT
This sequence comes from Sambucus nigra, assembly GCA_949130495.1. NCBI lineage: Eukaryota > Viridiplantae > Streptophyta > Magnoliopsida > Dipsacales > Adoxaceae > Sambucus > Sambucus nigra. The sequence goes on along the minus strand of OX422221.1, from coordinate 79,533,248 downwards.
TATATGCTTGCACTGGCTTACAGTTATTTTCTTTTTTCCAGTTGGTAACTTGTTTCAATACAATTCTGAAGAAGGATGAAGCCATCAAGGCGTCCATCTCCTCTGGTGGTGTAGAGGAGGCTTTTGTAGGTCTGACGCAGTCTTTAAAGGATTCTCTTCAGAAGTATGTTGATGATAAAGCTACTTAGGATAAACAGCTTAATTCCATCGAGAAGGAGAGGGATCAAGCTTTTGAAGTCTCCAAGGGGTTGGAGAAGAAAATAAAAGAATTGAAAAGTAAGAATAAAGAGTTCAAAGGGAAGCTCCAAAATGCTGGAGAGCTTGAAGGTAAGCTCAAGTCTGCTGAGGAAGAGCTGAGTAGACTTCGTGATGTTGGTCGTCAGAAGGAGGAGGCAAAAATTAAATTGAAAGCTGCCGAGGAACTTTTATCTGAGAAGCTTTCCTCGGAGAAGGTGAAAAGGAAATTGGCTGTGAAAAAGTCCTTTAGCGCTGGCTGGGATAAAGGTTGGAATAAGGGTTTGGCTGCCATGGTTTCATAAATGGAATATGGCACCCTTAAATACTTCAGGGATGGTTGGGTGGCTGCTCTGACAGAGATGAATGTCGATGAGAGCTCTGACCTGTTTCAACGACACATTCCTGGCCCCCCTTCTACTCCCGGGGAAGAAGAAGAGGACGAAGCTGCCTCCGAGGAATCTTAGTAATGGTATGGGATTTGATAGAAGTTATTGTCCTAGTTAGTCTGGGTAGTATAATTAGGATAATAAAAATAAATGGTGTGCAGCACTAGCAGGGACACCAGGGTTAGATCCTTCATGTCATTGCAAGCAGTAGTTGTGTATGCTATGAGATTGATTTATATACCTCGGATTATTTCTATCTAGATAGGACTCAGTTTATTTTTAATATTTTTCTTTTGGGTTTATTGCCCGTAGTTGGACAATATTTTTTTGGATCATTTACTGTTTGGGGGTACGCTTGTTTATAATATTTGGTGCTTGAGTTATGTTACTTTCCGTATTAGTTTATTGGGTCCAAAACTAACGGAAACCGTTAGTTGACTCTATTAACCGTTAGGTGACATCTTTAAGATTTTTCTCTCACATGATAAATGACATATTTACCCTTGACATCTTTACTCTTGAAATTAGAGCATAAAAATGTTGTTTAATATTAATAAGAATATTTTTACTAGATAATTGCTTTTAACTTTTTTTTACTCTATTTTATTTATAATCAAAAAGATTTTTTAATTAAAATTATTTAAATTTACAAATAACTACATATCTTAAAAAATTATACATTATATGTTCAACTTTTTTTATAATTTACAAAAAAAAATTAAAAAAGCTATATATTTCAACCGAAAAATAATTTCCATAAAGAAATAAAGAAATATATATATATATATATATATATATATATATATATATGTTATAATTTTAAAAACTACATATATATACAAACAAAAAATATATCTTAAAAATAATAATTTCAGGCTACAAATATATCTTCAAAATCCTTTAGTAAAAAACTATCAAACAATTTATTCAAAACAATTAAAACTATATAAAAAACTATACTTAAATCAATTTCAGCATACAAATAAAAAATAAAACTATTTTTAAACTGTTTATATATAAAAATATTAAAAACTTTATTAGGCAGTTTTTTTATGAATAAAATACTAAACTATTTAAAAATAATTGTTTATTAAAAACTGTTTAAAAATTGAGCTTAAAAAAATATGTTTTCAGAAAAAAAAATAAAAAATACTCCAGAAAATCGAGGTTACAAATTTATAAAACAGTAAAAAAAATATAAACAGAATTATTCAAAACAGTTAAAAATATTAAAATACTGTTAAAAACATAAAAATTATTTCTAGCATAAAAAACAAAACAAATTTTAGCAAAAAAAAAAATAACTGTTTAGAATGTTTAAAAAAAGATTTTCATTTAAAAACATTTTTAATGAATTATGAAAACCTCTAGCTAAACAAAAAACCTCCCGCTACAAAAACAAATAAACATCGGGCCACAAAAAAAACCTTCGGCTAAACAAAAAACCTCCGGCCAAATAACTATATTTCCAAAGAAACATGATTTCGAACAAAACAGAAAAATCAGAAAAACGAAAGAGAAAGAGAAAAATCTCCGGGCAAATATCTATATTTCCAAACAAAACAAAAAAAACGACTTCGAACTAATTTCTACCCAAAAATATATTTTCAAACAAAATAATTTTCAAAAATATTTGTTTTAGGTGGAAAAAAAATTTATTTGGTGAAACTAATTTTTATACTGAAAATATTTTTTTTAAATGTTTAATTATTTTTCCTAAATATTTTAAGAAATATTCTAAAATGTTTTTTAAATAATTTTAAAACATTTAAAATTTTAAATCAGTTGTTTAACTGTTTTTAATTAAAAAACACAGTTTAACAATTTTTATATTCTTTTTATTTTGTAGAAAACTTTTTTTCCAGAAAATCATATTTTTAAATGATATTCTTCGTTTAAACCTTTATAAACATTTTTAATAGAAAATCATATTTTGTTTAGTAGATGATTTTCTTCGTATAAACATTTTCAACCATCTTGAAAATCATATTTTTAATTGAAAATCCTTTTTAAACAGTTTTTAAAATCTTTTTATAAGCTGTTTATTTTAACTAAAAATCATTTTTAAACATGCTGGAATTTTTAAACATATAAACTGGAATTTTTTGGGAAATTATTTTATTTTAAAATTTTTAAAAATGGTTTAACATATAAACCGTTTTATTTTAATATTTTTTGGGCTACAATCAGTTTTATTTTTAAAAGAGTTTTTATTTCAAAAAATTACAAAAAATTACAGCTTTATTTAAGGCAGTTGAAAAAAAACTGTTGGTTTATATGGTTTATATGGTTTTTATAAAATACATGTATTTTATAGAGGGGCACATGGGTCTTTTTGTATCATCAAGGGCAAAATAAGAGATTTGACAAGTGAGAGAACATTTTAACTAAAGTTAACGAATTCCATCCAAATCAACCCCCATTCAACAATAACTAAAACTAGCGTACCCCAGGAACAAAATACTGATAACAAATGTACCCTAGATAGTAAATGGCCCTATTTCTTTTATGTTAAAGATATTTAGTGTTTATTAGTTTTTTTTTATATTGGATTGTTATGGGTAGTGACCAATGGTTTATTCGGATCACGTTATTTATTTATGCATATCCATTGTTCTATCATTTTTGTATGTGTAGTTTTGTTCGTTCTATATTTATATTTCTTGTTTTGATAATGATGCTAAGAATGAAATCATACTGGATTCATGTTTTATTTTAGTAAAGGATTAGACACCAGGTATTATAAGAGGCGAGGTGTCAAACAAGACATAAATTATTTGAATCATTTACAAGAGATATCACCCGAGAGGCGTACATGCCTAACCTCTTTATAGATTGTCGATTACAGATTAGTCTCTAGGGTGGCAGACTCCCCTCGAAAATCCATGAGCCATATGTGTCTACTTAGTAACAAACCCTCAACATGTTATTTCCTTTTTATTGAGGACAACATCCCCTTACTTGGAAGTTGGATGATTGATCACAAGGCGTCTAGTTAGTTTTATCTTCTTCATATGGTTGACCTACATTTTTGGGGGAATCTTACATTGCAATGGGATCTTAACCCCCCCCCCCCCGAACTCCTTTATCTTTATTAGATGGGAGGATCCTCCTTCTAAGGGCCATATATTTTTTGGAGGATGTGGGGATGACAACAAGATTGGAAGAAATATCTACAGGCAAAAAAACCTGAGGTGATACCCTTAGAAGGATTGTGGCTGAAAAATCCTTCTGGGTCTCTGGATACCTATCAACTAGTCATGAAACAAAGGATGTGGTTGATTAAGTGAGGGAAAATAACAAAGAAACTTTACTGGGATGATCATGATCTCCAAGCCTTTATCTACTCGCACAAATATTTTATAGAGAAGAATAATCAACTTATATTCATTTCAACTCTTTCTTCTTCCAAGGAATTGAAAAATAAAATATCACCATAATACAAAAGACAAAATTATCAAGAGGAATTTCAAAACAATGTAATTTGATACCAAGGAATGGGCATAAACCTACTTCATGCCCCTATTGGGGCATTTAGGGATTTTATAGGATTTACCACCGTCTTGAATGGGCAAATTCTCCCAGTTCTTAAATCAAAATCCATGAGACTAATATTTATTATTGGAATCTGGTAAGTAGACGACCAATTTCCTCTCAGCCTTTGTTTCCTCTAGGTAGTACACCTTCTTAGGTTTAACAACCACATGCAGTAATAATGGATTTTCAAGACCCCTAGATGAGTCCCATTAATATCTTCCATACGGTTGATGTCATCTACAATTCTACAAGTTTTGGGAAATTATTATATAGAAAAGCATTAAAATATTCACAAACTCTAAGAAGAGACTGTTTGGGGTAAAAATAACCCCAACTATGCTATAAATTGAGAATAATATCCAGTGCTCTCTGTCAACATTATCGAAATCTATAGGTTCAAATTCCATTAATAGTCATCCAATTGGAGATGTAACATGGTTTGAAGGCCTCAATGGTATTTTGTTGATAACATACACTACTTTTTGAGTCGTTTAATGTTATAACGTTAAGAATAAGATTCACAAATTTTTAAGAAATTTGATAGGCAAAATTCAAAGCAAAAGTATAAAAACATTACTTACAAGCTTTTATAGGGCAAACACAAGCTCCGAGCTCTTGAAAGCAGGAGAAAATTTTGAACAATAAAGTCAAATTGACGGTGCAAGGATGGTTCAGTGGTGTAAGAGCAACCCTTAGGGGTAGTTCAAAATAAGCCTGAACTAGTCCAAAAACATACACAGAAAGTTAAGAAATTTGCTATGGGTAACAAATGGGTAGGCCAAAAATAGAATAGTGGTAGGAAAAGGTAGGAAAACGCTGTCGTTTTGGTCTTAAGTTTTGGAGCCTTAGGCAAAACATCATGTTACGCTTAAGGTTCTTTCATTTTATATTTTACCCCCCCAAATGTTTTAACCTATTATGTTTTACCACAATTTAATAACCTCAACCACTCCACCTACCATCCAACCACAAAATTAAATGCAATATCCCTATATAAATCATCCCACCCGTAAATGTGTTTTATCACTTCAAAAAAACAACACCATCGAGTATATATTCTAAGGTAAATCCACTCCATTTTTGTTTTCCTGTAAATTTTTTATTTGTTAATCTTAATGTTCTATTTAATTTCGTATTAGTTAAATGTTTTATTTATTTAATTAGAAGCATTCCTTATGTACATAATATCGTAAATTATTTTTCTTAAATAATCTCTTATTATAATTAGTAAATGTTAAATTATGTTCTGTTTTTGTTAATTACTAAATGTTTAATTATCTATTTTGTTTTAGTTAATTAGTAATTGTTTAATTATCTGTCCTGTTTTTGTTCTGTTCTTTTTATAAGAAATTATTTAAGTGAATGTTTATAATAAATTAGTGAATGTTTATAAGAAATTATTTTTCTTAAATAATTATTTGTTATGTTTTTGTAAGTGATGCATTTATTAGGTATTTAGTGTTAATGTTATATTTAGTTATTAGTTAAAAAAAATCTAATTTTTGTTGAATATTTAGACATAAAAATTATAATTATTTAGACGTGATTTTTTTTATAGCGAAAGTGACTAAGAATTTATTTATTGGCCAAAAATATCGATATTTTAATTTTTTTACCAAATAAAATATTACATAATATTTATTTATTCAGTACCCAATATGCTCAAAAATTGATAACTTTTTTGTTGACATTGCAGTGTTGATAATGGAACAAATTGAAAAAACAATTAGACAGCTGTTGGGGCAAGAAAGTCTAGAAAAAATGGAGAAGCAAGGCGAGAGCCCGAAGTTACTACTGCCGAATGACCTATAGTTTTTGAAAACTATAGGCGTATTGTGGACGTCGGAGATCACATTAAACCTTCTCCGAACATGGTCACAAACGACAACACAATAAAGATGCGTGGCAATTGATAAAGTCTTAGAGACACATACAAACATTTTAAGACATCTCCCGAGGTGATGCATTTTATACACCGTAGAGGTGGGGGAGAATTATTGGACGCTCAAATTCCTAAGACAAGTTGGGGGTTGGTACAAGCGCTCGGTGAGCGTTGGTGGGACACAACCAACACGTTCCAACTACCTACCGGGGAGCTAACCATTACTCCTTATGATTTTACGGTTTTGACAGGTTAGTTTTTGTATATAAAAAATTACTTGAGTAATAACATTGATTAGTACAATAATTATATTTACAATTGATTGTTATCCTTCCCATCTTGCAGGTATTCCAATCGGAAGCGTACTATGGTACCGATGGATGATAGAAAATACTTGATCGTACTTGACGAAAAAACTCAAATCCGGGGTGACATTATACATAAATACTTCCCCGACATTGAACCAAATTGCAGTGATTCTTGTGGGGTGAATGTGTCGAGCTTAAATAAGTGGTTTGAGGCCATAAAGTTAAATAATGTGATTGTTGGCCCTGAAAACACTGCTAGGGCCATTTTATTTTTTTGTATGGGACATATTTTCTTCCCGACCGCAAGAGACAGTGTTCATATTGGTTGGTTGGCTGCTTTGGAGGATTTGGAGATTGTGGGATCATACGATTGGGGTTCGGCAATTCTAGCTCGCATATACTACTCTCTCCATCTCTTGTCAAGATGTCGCATAGACTCTATGAATTGTTTTTGGCAACTCATTTTGGCAAGTGTTAAAAAGTGAAATTATATGTATTTAATATATAATAAATAAAAAGTTATGGTTTTATAATACTCATTTTTGTATTACAGTTTTTCGGGTTTTAATACATACAACAGGCATGTCCCTTATTGAGGGAAGATACTGGTGACTGTTGGCCTAGGATTAATCAATGGAAGAAAGAAAATCGGTTAAACCGTAAGGAGACAAAGGGCTCATACTACACCAAAAACAAGAATCTGGCACGGTTTAAAACTGTGCGAGATCAAATCTGGCACGATTTTGAACTGTGCCAGAATCAGGTGTTCCAAATTAGCCATTTTTTCTGGCACGGCTCAAAAGTGTGCCAGATTTGACCAAATACGCACACTTCTGGCACATTTTTAAACCGTGCCAGAATTTGATATTTTTGGCACACTTTTGGCACACTTTTGACCTGTGCCAGATTGAGCACAGTTTAAAAATTTTGTGGCACATTTCAAAACCGTGCCAAAATTTGATACACTTTTGGCATGGTTTTGAACTGTGTCAAATTTTTGATAAATAGAAAAAAAAATATTTGAAAACAAGAAAATTCACAAATTGCAAATCTTGCACGTTGTTGATAAACTAATGTACATACAAACTTCAAAATATTACAAGTCTTTAGTAGTTCACAGACCAAAAAAAAATTGGGCAGAGTTTACTCTATTTCTGAAAATTCTAAAACCTGCTAATATAAAACCTGCGTAACATAAAGCCTGCACGGCCACAAAATATAACAATTAACATACAAAAGCCCGCACGGCCATAAAAGTTAACAATAAAACTACAAAAGCCTGCACGGTCATAACATAAAAAAATAGAATCAAGAATAAACCCTCTGTTGTAAACCATTGACTTCTCTGTGTGTTTCACCTGAATAAATGCTAACGATAAAATGTTATCCTGCAAAAAAAAATAGGATACAAAAAAGAGACGATATTAGTAACCAAATAATTTATAAAAAAAAAATTTACTCAAGCTAAAAAGCTAAAAATTTACATATATGAGTTGCAATTATTATTATATTCTAAAATTGAAAATCTTACGCAAGTTATGACTACCCGATCAGATCCTACGAGTAATATTGGACCCGTGTGATGTGTTAGTGCCTCTTATGGGGCCGTTTCGGGGCTGGTTTGGGTTTTCACCCTCAAACGACTTGTTTTCAAGCCTAATGAATGTATTTTGAAATTATAGTCATATTCTCAAATCGGGACTACGCGGTCAGTTCGTACGAGTTACATTAGTCCCGTGCAAGGTGTTCGTGCCTCTTATGGGGCCGTTTGGGGGTTGGTTTGGGTTTTCACCCTCAAACGACTTATTTTCAAGCCTAATCAACTTATTGTGAAATTATCATTATATTCTCAAACCCAGAGACCCAGGACTACGCGATCAGTTCGTACAAGTTACATTGGTCCCGTGCGAGGTGTTCGTGCCTCTTACGGGGCTGGTTTGGATTTTCACCCTCAAACGGCTTATTTTCAAGCCTAATCTATATATTTTAAAATTATCGTCATACACTCAAATCGGGAAACCTGGGACTACGAGGTCAGTTCCTACAAGTTACATGGTCCCGTGCGAGGTGTTCGTGCCTCTTAGGGGGGCGTTTGGAGGGGTGGTTTAGTTTTTCACTCTCAAATGGCTTGTTTCCAAGCCTAATCAACGTATTTTGATATTATCATCATATTCTCAAACCGGTAGACCCGAGACTATGCGATCAGTTCGTATGAGTTACATTAGTCCCGTGTGAGGTGTTCGTGCCTCTTACGGGGCCGTTTGGGGGTTGGTTTGGGTTTTCACCCTTAAACGACTTGTTTTCAAGCCTAATCAACGTATTTTGAAATTATCATCATATTCTCAAACCGGGAGACCCGGGACTACACGGTCAGTTCGCACAAGTTTAATTGGTCCCATGCGAGCTGCTCGAGCCTCTCACGGGGCCGTTTGGAGGCTGGCTTGGATTTTCACCCTCAAACGGCTTATTTTCAATCCTAATCTATGTATTTTAAAATTATCGTCATATTCTCAAATCGGGAGACCTGGGACTATGCGGTCAGGTCGTACAAGTTATATTGGTCCCGTGCGAGGTGTTCGTGCCTCTTAGGGGGGCCTTTGGAGGGATGGTTTGGGTTTTCACTCTCAAACGGCTTGTTTTCAAGCCTAATCAACGTATTTTGAAATTATCATCATATTCTCAAATTGGGAGTCGTGGAACTACGCAGTCAGTTCGTATGAGTTACATTGGTCCCGTGCGAGGTGTTTGTGCCTCTTACGGGGCCGTTTGGGGACGGGTTTGGGTTTTCACCCTTAAACGGCCTTTTTTCAAGAATAATCTATGTATTTTAAAATTATTGTCATATTCTCAAACCGGGAGACCCAGGACTACGCGGTTAGTTCGTACAAGTTATATTGGTCCCGTGCGATGAGTTCGTGCCTCTAACGGGGCCGTTTGGGGGTTGGTTTAGGTTTTCACCCTCAAACGGCATGTTTTCAAGCCTAATAAATGTATTTTGAAATTATCATCATATTCTCAAACCGAGAGACCCTGGACTACACGGTCAGTTCGTACAAGTTACATTAGTCCCGTGCGAGGTGTTCGTACCTCTTACGAGACCTTTTGTGGGCTGGTTTGGATTTTCACCCTCAAACGACTTGTTTTCAAGCCTAATCTACGTATTTTAAAATTATCATCATATTCTCAAACTGGGAGACCCAGGACTACGCGGTCAGTTGGGGGTTGGTTTGGGTATTCACCCTCAAACAACTTGTTTTCAAGCCTAATCAACGTATTTTTAAATTATCATCATATTCTCAAACCGGGAGACCCGAGACTACGCGGTCAGTTCGTATGAGTTACATTGGTCCCGTGTGAGGTGTTTGTGCCTCTTACGGGGCCGTTTGGGGGCTGGTTTTGGTTTTCACCCTCAAGCGGCTTATTTTCAAGCCTAATCTATGTATTTTAAAATTATCGTCATATTCACAAACTGGGAGACTAGGGACTACGCTGTCAGTTCGTACAAGTTACATTGGTCCCGTGTGAGGTGTTCGTGCCTCTTACGGGGCCGTTTGGAGGGGTGGTTTGGGTTTTCACCCTCAAATAGCTTGTTTTTAAGCCTAATCAACGTATTATGAAATTATCATCATATTCTCAATTCAGGAGACCCGAGACTACGCGGTTAGTTCGTATGAGTTACATTGGTCCCGTTCGAGGAGTTCGTGCCTCTTACGGGGCCGTTTGGGGGCTGGTTTATGTTTTCACCCTCAATTGGCTTGTTTTGAAGCCAAATCTACATATTTTAAAATTATTGTCATATTCTCAAATCGGGAGACTCGGGACTACGCGGTCAATTCGTACAAGTTATATTGGGCTCGTGCCAGGTCTTCGTGCCTCTTACGCTGCTTTGGGTTTTCGCCCTCAAACGTCTTATTTTCAAACCTAATCAACATATTTTGAAATTATCATCATATTCTCAAATTGGGACTACGCGTTCAGTACGTACGAGTTACATTGGTCCCGTGCGAGGTGTTTGTGCCTCTTACAGGGCCGTTGGGGGTTGGTTTGGGTTTTCACCCTCAAACGGCATGTTTTCAAGCCTAATTAACGTATTTTAAAATTATCATCATATTCTCAAATCAGTAGACCGTGGACTACGCGATCAGTTCGTACAAGTTACATTAGTCCCGTGCGAGGTGTTTGTGCCTCTTACGGGGCCGTTTGGGGGCTGGTTTGGATTTTTACCCTCAAATTGCTTATTTTCAAGCCTAATCTACGTATTTTAAAATTATCATCATATTCTCAAACTGGGAGACCCGGGACTACGCGATTAGTTCGTACAAGTTACATTGGTCCCGTACGAGGTATTCCTGCCTCTTACGGGGCCGTTTGGGGGTTGGTTTGGGTTTTCACCCTCAAACGGCTTGTTTTCAAGCCTAATCAACGTATTTTGAAATTATCATCATATTCTCAAACCGGGAGACCCGAGACTACGCGGTCAGTTCCTATGAGTTACATTGGTCCCGTGTGAGGTGTTTGTGCCTCTTACGGGGCCGTTTGGGGGCTGGTTTTGGTTTTCACCCTCAAGCGGCTTATTTTCAAGCCTAATCTATGTATTTTAAAATTATCATCATATTCACAAACTGGGAGACTAGGGACTACGCTGTCAGTTCGTACAAGTTACATTGGTCCCGTGTGAGGTGTTCGTGCCTCTTACGGGGCCGTTTGGAGGGGTGGTTTGGGTTTTCACCCTCAAATAGCTTGTTTTTAAGCCTAATCAACGTATTATGAAATTTTCATCATATTCTCAAATCAGGAGACCCGGGACTACACGGTCAGTTCGTATGAGTTACATTGGTCCCGTTCGAGGAGTTCGTGCCTCTTACGGGGCCGTTTGGGGGCTGGTTTATGTTTTCACCCTCAATTGGCTTGTTTTGAAGCCAAATCTACATATTTTAAAATTATTGTCATATTCTCAAACCGGGAGACTCGGGACTACGCGATCAATTCGTACAAGTTATATTGGGCCCGTGCCAGGTGTTCGTGCCTCTTACGCTGCTTTGGGTTTTCGCCCTCAAACGTCTTATTTTCAAACCTAATCAACATATTTTGAAATTATCATCATATTCTCAAATCGGGACTACGCGTTCAGTACGTACTAGTTACATTGGTCCCGTGCGAGGTGTTTGTGCCTCTTACAGGGCCGTTGGGGGTTGGTTTGGGTTTTCACCCTCAAAAGGCATGTTTTCAAGCCTAATTAACGTATTTTGAAATTATCATCATATTCTCAAATCGGGAGACCGTGGACTACGCGATCAGTTCGTACAAGTTACATTAGTCTCGTGCGAGGTGTTTGTGCCTCTTACGGGGCCGTTTGGGGGCTGGTTTGGATTTTTACCCTCAAATTGCTTATTTTCAAGCCTAATCTACGTATTTTAAAATTATCATCATATTCTCAAACTGGGAGACCCAGGACTACGCGATTAGTTCGTGCAAGTTACATTGGTCCCGTACGAGGTATTCCTGCCTCTTACGGGGCCGTTTGGGGGTTGGTTTGGGTTTTCACCCTCAAACGGCTTGTTTTCAATCCTAATCAACGTATTTTGAAATTATCATCATATTCTCAAACCGGGAGACCCGAGACTACGCGGTCAGTTCGTATGAGTTACATTGGTCCCGTGTGAGGTGTTTGTGCCTCTTACGGGGCCGTTTGGGGGCTGGTTTTGGTTTTCACCCTCAAGCGGCTTATTTTCAAGCCTAATCTATGTATTTTAAAATTATCGTCATATTCACAAACTGGGAGACTAGGGACTACGCGGTCAGTTCGTACAAGTTACATTGGTCCCGTGTGAGGTGTTCGTGCCTCTTACGGGGCCGTTTGGAGGGGTGGTTTGGGTTTTCACCCTCAAATAGCTTGTTTTTAAACCTAATCAACGTATTTTGAAATTATCATCATATTCTCAAATCAGGAGACCCGGGACTACGCGGTCAGTTCGTATGAGTTACATTGGTCCCGTTCGAGGAGTTCGTGCCTCTTACGTGGCCGTTTGGGGGCTGGTTTATGTTTTCACTCTCAATTGGCTTGTTTTGAAGCCAAATCTACATATTTTAAAATTATTGTCATATTCTCAAACCGGGAGACTCGGGACTACGCGGTCAATTCGTACAAGTTATATTGGGCTCGTGCCAGGTGTTCGTGCCTCTTACACTGCTTTGGGTTTTCGCCCTCAAACGTCTTATTTTCAAACCTAATCAACATATTTTGAAATTATCATCATATTCTCAAATCGGGACTACGCGTTCAGTACGTACGAGTTACGTTGGTCCCGTGCGAGGTGTTTGTGCCTCTTACAGGGCCGTTGGGGGTTGGTTTGAGTTTTCACCCTCAAACGGCATGTTTTCAAGCCTAATTAACGTATTTTGAAATTATCATCATATTCTCAAATCGGGAGACCGTGGACTACGCGATCAGTTCGTACAAGTTACATTAGTCCCGTGCGATGTGTTTGTGCCTCTTACGGGGCCGTTTGGGGGCTGGTTTGGATTTTTACCCTCAAATTGCTTATTTTCAAGCCTAATCTACGTATTTTAAAATTATCATCATATTCTCAAACTGGGAGACCCAGGACTACGCGATTAGTTCGTACAAGTTACATTGGTCCCGTACGAGGTATTCATGCCTCTTACGGGGCCGTTTGGGGGTTGGTTTGGGTTTTCACCCTCAAACGGCTTGTTTTCAATCCTAATCAACGTATTTTGAAATTATCATCATATTCTCAAACCGGGAGAGCCGAGACTACGCGGTCAGTTCGTATGAGTTACATTGGTCCCTTGTGAGGTGTTTGTGCCTCTTACGGGGCCGTTTGGGTACTGGTTTTGGTTTTCACCCTCAAGCGGCTTATTTTCAAGCCTAATCTACGTATTTTAAAATTATCGTCATATTCTCAAACTGGGAAACCAGGGACTAAGCGGTCAGTTCGTACAAGTTATATTGGTCCCGCGCGAGGTGTTCGTGCCTCTTACGAGGCCGTTTGGAGGGGTGGTTTGGGTTTTCACCCTTAAATAGCTTGTTTTTAAGCCTAATCAATGTAATTTGAAATTATCATCATATTCTCAAACCGGGAGACCCGGGACTACACAGTCAGTTCGTATATGTTACATTGGTCCCGTGCGAGGAGTTCGTGCCTCTTACGGGGCCGTCTGGGGGATGGTTTATGTTTTCACCCTCAATTGGCTTGTTTTCAAGCCTAATCTACGTATTTTAAAATTATTGTCATATTCTCGAACCGAGAGACTCGGGACTACGCGATTAGTTCGTAAAAGTTATATTGGGCCCCTGCCAGGTGTTCGTACCTCTTACACTGCTTTGGGTTTTCACCCTCAAATGGATTATTTTCAAACCTAATCAACATATTTTGAAATTATCATCATATTCTCAAATCGGGACTATGCGGTCAGTTCGTAGGAGTTACATTGGTCCCATGCGAGGTGTTCGTGCCTCTTACGAGGCCTTTGGGGGTTGGTTTGGGTTTTCACCCTTAAATGGCATTTTTTTAAGCCTAATTAACGTATTTTGAAATTATCATCATATTCAGAAATCGGGAGACCGTGGACTACGCGATCAGTTCGTACAAGTTACATTAGTCCCGTGCGAGGTGTTCGTGCCTCTTAAGGGGACGTTTGGGGGCTGGTTTGGATTTTCACCCTCAAATGGCTTGTTTTCAAGCCTAATCTACGTATTTTAAAATTATCATCATACTCTCAAACTGGGAGACCCAGGACTACGCGATAACTTCGTACAAGTTACGTTGTTCCCGTGCGAGGTCTTCTTGCCTCTTACGGTGCCGTTTGGGGGTTGGTTTGGGTTTTCACCCTCAAACAGCTTGTTTTCAAGCCTAATCAACGTGTTTTGAAATTATCATCATATTCTCAAATCGGGAGACCCGGGACTACGCGGTCAGTTCGTATGAGTTACATTGGTCCCGTGTGAGGTGTTCGTGCCTCTTACGGGGCCGTTTGGGGGCTGGTTTTGGTTTTCACCCTCAAGCGGCTTATTTTCAAGCCTAATCTATGCATTATTAAAATTATCATCATATTCGCAAACTAGGAGACCAGGGACTACGCGGTCAGTTCGTACAAGTTACATTGGTCCCATGCGAGGTGTTCGTGCCTCTTACGGGGTCGTTTGGAGGGGTGGTTTGGATTTTCACCCTCAAACGCCTTGTTTTCAAGCCTAATCTACGTATTTTAAAATTATCATCATATTCTCAAACTAGGAGATCCAGGACTACGCGGTCAGTTGGGGGTTGGTTTGGGTTTTCACCCTCAAATGGGTTGTTTTCAAGCCTAATCAACGTATTTTTAAATTATCATCATATTGTCAAACCGGGAGACCCGAGACTACGCGGTCAGTTCATATAAGTTACATTGGTCCCGTGTGAGGTGTTTGTGCCTCTTACGGGGCCGTTTGGGGGCAGGTCTTGGTTTTCAACCTCAAGCGGCTTATTTTCAAGCCTAATCTATGTATTTTAAAATTATCGTCATATTCACAAACTGGGAGACCAGGGACTACGCGGTTAGTTCGTACAAGTTACATTGGTCCCGTGTGAAGTGTTCGTGCCTCTTACAGGGCCCTTTGGAGGGATGGTTTGGGTTTTCACCCTCAAATAGCTTGTTTTTAAGCCTAATCAACGTATTTTGAAATTATCGACATATTCTTAAATCGGGAGACCCAGGACTACGCGTTCAGTTCGTATGAGTTACATTGGTCCCGTTCGAGGAGTTTGTGCCTCTTACGGGGCCGTTTGGGGGCTGGTACTATTCTAAAAAACCCGCCTAGGCTTAAGGCTTGGGAAGAACGCCTTGCCTTACGCTTTTTACGCCTTATTCTTGGTAAAACCCTTAAGGTGCACTTTTTTCTAAAAACAACAATGCCTTAGTGAAACGATGTCGCCTTTTAAAGAATTTGTTTACAAACCAGACCATTATCTTATCCAAAATAATCAAATACTATTTTAATTTGCATATATTCAGACATATTTTTATGATATGTGCAATTTTTGTATTTTAATAGCCTTGTTATGGTTAAAAAATATTAAAATATATTAAGAAGGCTTAAACGTCTTTTCACGCCTTTTTACTCCTAGGCCCGCCTAGGCTTCTAAGGCTTAAGGCTTGGCCTCCACGCCTCAATCACGCCCCGCGTTTTTTAGAACCTTGGGGGCTGGTTTATGTTTTCACCCTCAATTGCCTTGTATTGAAGCCTAATCTACATATTTTTAAATTATTGCCATATTCTCAAACCGGGAAACCCGGGACTACGCGGTCAGTTCGTACAAGTTATATTGGGCCCGTGCCAGGTGTTCATGCCTCTTACGCTGCTTTAGGTTTTCTCCCTCAAACGTCTTATTTTCAAACCTAATCAACATATTTTGAAATTATCATCATATTCTCAAATCGGGACTACGCGGTCAGTTTGTACGAGTTACATTGGTCTCGTGCGAGGTGTTCGTGCCTCTTACAGGGCCGTTGGGGGTTGGTTTGGGTTTTCACCCTCAAACGGCATGTTTTCAAGCCTAATTAATGTATTTTGAAATTATCATTATATTCTCAAATCGGGAGACCGTGGACTACGCGATCAGTTTGTAGAAGTTACATTAGTCCCGTGCGAGGTGTTTGTGCCTCTTACGGCGCCGTTTGGGGGCTGGTTTGGATTTTTACCCTTAAATTGCTTATTTTCAAGTCTAGTCTATGTATTTTAAAATTATCATCATATTCCCCAAATTGGGAGACCCAGGACTACGCGATCAGTTCGTACAAGTTACATTGTTCCTGTGCGGTATTCCTGCCTCTTACGGGGCCGTTTGGGGGTTGGTTTGGGTTTTCACCCTCAAACGGCTTATTTTCAATCCTAATCAATGTATTTTGAAATTATCATCATATTCTCAAATCGGGAGACCCGGGACTACGCGGTCAGTTCGTATGAGTTACATTGGTCCCGTGTGAGGTGTATGTGCCTCTTATGGGGCCGTTTGGGTGCTGGTTTTGGTTTTCACCCTCAAGCGGCTTTTTTTCAAGCCTAATCTACGTATTTTAAAATTATCGTCATATTCTCAAACTGGGAGACCAAGGACTACGCGGTCAGTTCGTACAAGTTATATTGGTCCCGTGCGAGGTGTCCGTGCCTCTTACGGGGCCGTTTCGAAGGGTGGTTTGGGTTTTCACCCTCAAATAGCTTATTTTTAAGCCTAATCAACGTATTTTGAAATTATCATCATATTTTCAAATCGAGAGACCCAGGACTACGCGTTCAGTTCGTATATGTTACATTGGTCCCGTGCGAGGAGTTGGTGCCTTTTACGGGGCCGTCTGGGGGATGGTTTATATTTTCACCCTCAATTGGCTTGTTTTTAAGCCTAATCTACGTATTTTAAAATTATCATCATACTCTCAAACTGGGAGACCTAGGACTACGTGATAACTTCATACAAGTTACGTTGTTCCCGTCTGAGGTCTTCCTGCCTCTTACGGTGCCGTTTAAGGGTTGGTTTGGGTTTTCACCCTCAAACGGCTTGTTTTCAAGCCTAATTAACGTATTTTGAAATTATCATCATATTCTCAAATTGGGAGACCCGGGACTACGCGGTCAGCTCGTATGAGTTACATTGGTCCCGTGTGAGGTGTTTGTGCCTCTGACGAGGCCGTTTGGGGGCTGGTTTTGGTTTTCACCCTCAATCGGCTTAATTTCAAGCCTAATCTACGTATTATTAAAATTATTGTCATATTCGCAAACTGGGAGACCAGGGACTATGCGGTCAGTTCGTACAGTTACATTGGTCCCGTGCGCGGTGTTCGTGCCTCTTACGGGGCCGTTTGGAGGGGTGGTTTGGATTTTCACCCTCAAACGCCATGTTTTTAAGCCTAATTAACGTATTTTGAAATTATCATCATATTCTCAAACTGGGAGAATCGGAACTACGCGGTCAGTTCGTATGAGTTACATTGGTCCCGTGCGAGGTGTTCGTGCCTCTTACGGGACCATTTGGGGGATGGTTTATGTTTTCACCATCAATTGTCTTGTTTTCAAGCCTAATCTACGTATTTTAAAATTATTGTCGTATTCTCAAATCGGGAGACCCGGGACTATGCGGTCAGTTCGTACAAGTTATATTGGGCCCGTGCTAGTTGTTCGTGCCTCTTACACTGCTTTGAAAATCTTACGTAAGTTATGACTACCTGATTAGTTCCTAAGAGTAATATTTGTCCCGTGCGAGGTGTTAGTGCCTCTTATGGGGCCGTTTGGGGGTGGTTTGGGTTTTCACCCTAAAACGACTTGTTTTCAAGTCTAATCAATGTATTTTGAAATTATCATCATATTCTCAAACTGGGAGGTCCAGGACTACGTGGTCAGTTCGTATAAATTACATTGGTGCCGTGCGAGGTATTTATGCCTCTCACGGGGCCGTTTGGGGGTTGATTTGGTTTTTCACTCTCAAATGGCTTGTTTTCAAGCCTAATAAACATATTTTGAAATTATCGTCATATTCTCAAGCCGGGAGACCCAGGACAACGCGGTCAGTTCGTATGAGTTACATTAGTTTCGTGCAAGGTGTTCGTGCCTCTTACGAGGCCGTTTGGGGGCTGGTTTGGGTTTTCACCCTCAAACGGCTTGTTTTCAAGCCTAATCTACGTATTTTAAATTTATCGTTATATTCTCAAATCGGGAGACCCGAGTACAAGTTACATTGGTCCCGTGCGAGATGTTCGTGCCTCTTACGGGGTCTTTTGGGGGCTAGTTTGGGTTTTCACCCTCAAACGACTTGTTTTCATGCCTAATCAACGTATTTTGAAATTATCATCGTATTCTCAAATCGGGACTACACTGTTAGTTCATAAGAGTTACCTTGGTCCCGTGCGAGGGGTTCGTGCCTCTTACGAGGTTGTTTGGGGGTTGGTTTGGGTTTTCACCCTCAAAGGGCTTGTTTTCAAGCCTAATCAATGTATTTTAAATTATCGTCATATTCTCAAATCGGGAGACCCGAGACTACGCGTTCAGTTCGTACAAGTTACATTGGTCTCGTGCGAGGTGTTCATGCCTCTTACGGAGCCGTTTCTAGGCTGGTTTAGTTTTTCACTCTCAAACGGCCTATTTTTAAGGCTAATCTACGTATTTAAAATTATCATCATATTCTCAAGCTGGGAGATATGGGACTACACGTTCAGTTCGTACAAGTTACATTGGTCCCGTGCGAGGTGTTCGTGCCTCTTAGGGGGCCCTTTGGAGGGGTGGTTTGGGTTTTCACTCTCAAACGGCTTGTTTTCAAGCGTAATCAATATATTATGAAATTATCATCATATTCTAAAACCGGGTGACCTAGGACTACACGATCAGTTCGTATGAGTTACATTGGTCCCGTGCGAGGTGTTCGTGCCTCTTACGGGGCTGTTTGGGGATGGGTTTGGGTTTTCACCCTTAAACGGCTTGTTTTCAAGCCTAATCTACGTATTTCAAAATTATTGTCATATTCTTAAACCAGGAGACCCAGGACTACACGGTCAGTTCGTACAAGTTATATTGGTCCCGTGCGAGGTGTCCGTGTCTCTTACGGGACGGTTTGGCGGTTGGTTTGGGTTTTCACCCTCAAACGGCATGTTTTCAAGCCTAATTAACGTATTTTGAAATTATCATCATATTCTCAAACCGGTAGACCCGGGATTACGCGGTCAGTTCGTACAAGTCAAATTAGTCTCGTGCGAGGTGTTCGTGCCACTTACGGGGCCCTTTGGGGGCTGGTTTGGATTTTCACCCTCAAATGGCTTGTTTTCAAGCCTAATCTACGTATTTTAAAATTATCATCATATTCTCAAACTGGGAGACCCAGGACTACGCGGTCAGTTTGTACAAGTTATATTGGTCCCGTGCGAGGTATTCCTACCTCTTACGGGGCCGTTTGGGGGTTGGTTTGGGTTTCTACCCTCAAACGGCTTGTTTTCAAGCCTAATCAACGTATTTTAAAATTATCATCATATTCTCGAACCGGAAGACCTGGGACTACGCGATCAGTTCGTATGATTTACATTAGTCCCGTGTGAGGTGTTCGTGCCTCTTACGGGGCCGTTTGGGGGCTGGTTTTGGTTTTCACCCTCAAGCGGCTTATTTTCAACCCTAATCTACGTATTTTAAAATTATCGTCATATTCTCAAACTAGGAGACCAGGGACTACGCGGTCAGGTCGAACAAGTTACATTGGTCCCGTGCGAGGTGTTCGTGCCTCTTACGGGGTCGTTCTCAAACACCATATTTTTAAGCCTAATCAACGTATTTTGAAATTATCATCATATTCTCAAACTGGGAGACCCGAGACTACGCGGTCAGTTCGTATGAGTTACATTGGTCCCGTACGAGGTGTTTGTGCCTCTTACGGGGTCATTTGGGGGATGGTTTATGTTTTCACCCTCAATTGGCTTGTTTTCAAGCCTAATCTACGTATTTTAAAATTATAGTCGTATTCTCAAATCGGGAGACCCGGGACTACGCGGTCAATTCATACAAGTTATATTAGGCCCATGCCAGGTGTTCGTGCCTCTTACGCTACTTTGGGTTTTCACCCTCAAACGGCTTGTTTTCAAACCTAATCAACATATTTTGAAATTATCATTATATTTCAAATCGGGACTACGCGGTTAGTTCGTACGAGTTACATTGGTCCCGTGCGAGGTGTTTGTGCCTCTTACGGGACCGTTAGGGGTTGGTTTGAGTTTTCACCCTCAAACGGCATGTTTTCAAGCCTAATTAACGTATTTTGAAATTATCTTCATATTCTCAAATCGGGAGATTGTGGACTACGCGATCAGTTCGTACGAGTTACATTAGTCCCGTGCAAGGTGTTCGTACCTCTTACGGGGCTGTTTGGGGGCTGGTTTGGATTTTCACCCTCAAATGGCTTGTTTTCAAGCCTAATCTACGTATAGCGATACTAGGTACAGTAATAACTTTCACCTCTTTTGAAATTTGGATCTAAGTTTTCCATTATAGTGGATAGAAATCGAAGCCAATATCATATAGCGATACTAGAAATTTGATGTATAAATCATCAATCATTTTCAATAAACATCAATCATCAATCATTTTCAATATACTGATCACATAGTAGGTATGGGATGGTTATTCATTCATTTGAGTAAATGACATTATTGATTAAATATATATAAGGGGTATTACCAAAACTTAATCTATTGTTGAATGGAAGGCTATGCAGATTTAAAAGTAAGCACCATCTAATTTTCTTTTCGTTAATAAGAAGTTCATTTTCATAAGATATTACAAAGATATGGGGATTTTAAAGGCAACACATGATCTAGTATACAATAATAACACTGGCGTTATGGAGGAGGCATCACATGTAAGAGCGTCTCTCACAGATGTTACTGGTAGGCCTTACTTCCTTAGGCAATAATAGTAGTATAGTAATATACTGTGATGGTGTAGTATTACGGCAGTGGGTATGATTGTAATAACAAGACGGTAAAATAATATCAGATAATTTTAGAGTAAAGATAGATTCATAGAGTAGGAACATTTATTTCCCTCATCAATTCAAAACGAAAGAATTGGTTTGGCTATGTATTAAATTTTTGTTTTAGCATAGTTATCTTCCTCTAATTTTCCACTGGCTAATAAAAAGTCTAGTCTTTTCTAGTCTTTTCAAAAGCATATCTATTCTGAGAATGAATAATGGTCCTCAAAAATTTTCTACAAATAGCAGAAACAGTTATCATCTCGTTTATGAACAGGTGAGAAAGCACCCCACCCCCAAACGTGGGGACACACAAAAGGAAGAAACATATTTCAAGGTACTTGTGAATTATGAAAATAAAACTTGCAAAGCCATATCTACAATAACATTAAGGTTGTGCACCATACTAACCTTTGAACTTTCTCGCTTAGATGGCATTGAAGATGACGCATTTCTTTCCATGACATGGCATAGTCGAAGTTCATTAAGCGCCTCCAAAATAACTTGAATTGATTTTATCACCTTGTTGGACTTGTTAAGTATATTCTCCCGTACCTGAGTATAAACAAACAACAATAAATGTTATGTTTTCAAGTATCACAAGTCACTAGTTCACCAAAAGGCTGCCTAACTACATTGTTCCTTCCTTTTTCATATTGGCCAAATATTTTTCGTCACCACCCTTTTTCATTCAAGAAAGTATCATGCACAAGTCCGAGTTGAACTAGCTGAACAGTTGAAACACTTCTATGAAAAAAGACCCTATGATGCTACATATTTACTCTCTATGGGAAAAAAGTAAGTGCAACTTCCCCCCTTAAATCCATGAATGTCACTACACTTTTACAAGTCCGATGGAAATTTTATTAAAAAGAAGTATTCTTAACATCTTGACAAAATGTACAGTATTATCGTAAATCTTTGAGGAAGTTTCTGGTTAAAGAATAAACATGGAGAAGATTGGCATAGTAGGTATTGGTAGAAGAATACCACATAAGGCCAAAGGGTCATAGTTTTATTAAATTAACAATAAAAATCTACCGTCCGTAAGAATTATATTAGATACAGGCAAAAAAATTAAACTAAATTCCTCATAACCTAAACTCCCTATGAAAAGAGTGAGACTGTGTGATAATTGATTAAATTCATAACTTTCTACATTGGCACACTTATTTAATTAGTTTCTAGTTTTAAACCAACATAAATCAGCCCCAAATCATTCAACTGCGTGTGTGCGTGTGTCAAATCATAAAATAAATAAAGCATGTGACACAAGCTTAAGGAAAAATCCCCGAAGGGAAAAACCTTTTATTTCTAGAACTTTGAAAATTTTACAAGACCATTGACTTACATACCATCTTGCTTTCTCCCACAAGAGTAACGCACGGTGTCTTCGTCAAACCTTCAAAGCAACGACTAGAAATTTGCAGTGGTTCACGCGCAGCTATACCACAAGGACCGCAATCCTAGACACGCAGTCTGAAATTTTCACCAGGACTCCCTCCATAATAGCACGCAGCTGTCGGTTGTAGAGCTCTCCACACATAGAATAAACAAGGGCAAAAGTTGTGTTATTGAACACCAAAACAATTCACTAAAGCATATGGGAGTTTTGTGAATTGAAAACAAAAAGGGATTAAAACCCTAAAGGATGAAGCCAAAAAGGATTCTGCTTTTGCAATTTTTTTGTTCGTCAAAACGCTGTGACTTCTTAATGAAAACGTTACCATTTAATGAGTATTTATACAAAAAATGCACCGCCTCAAAATTCGAGCTCGTTCGAATGAGAAGCATATGTCGCTCGAACGAAGTATGCAATGTCGTTCAAACGACATCGTGCGACTTCCAATCTCGTTCGAACGAGATGCTGATCTCGCGCGAACGACCTGGGCATAAAAATCGAGGTCCGCTTCAAAACTTAGAAAAAAATACTCATTCTCAATATTTGACGCAAAAGTCCGCTCCAACACTTAGAAAATGTTTTGTAAAAATCTCCCAAAAGCTCTAAGTGAAAAGTAAAGGTATTTAAAACAAAATCTTACCAAAATAAACTTCGCGGAGTCTTGAATGATGAGGAACTTGAGTAATTCGGATCCGTCTTTGATGTAGATGTCTCTTGAATGCTCTTCGACGGTGAAGCAGTATATGACATAATAAATTGATAACGGACCTATGAAAATATGTCCTCACAAATCTCCCCCTATGTCTATGCCGGTACATACATAAAAAATCCGAATTATCAAAAACCAAAATGCCTATACAAATATACCCTCCTATGAATAAATTTGCAAGAACTCAAAATTGTTCTTCAATCATCTTCGTCAAATCTCAAAACTTTTCTCATCAGGGTGTGCAACATCATGATCTTCAATCTTTGTACCTACACACATGAGATAAAACAAAAACCTTCGTGATGCATTGAGTTTGAAATGATATAAGAATAAAGCATTAATAATAAAATCTCCCCCATAATGCAAAAACTCCCCCATAACATGATAATTCTTTCTCCCCCTTTTTATGATGTCCCCAAATAGACAGATAAGAAGAAAAAAATCAAAACATGGAGTGTCACGAAAAAATGCATAGCAAACAAAGATCAAGCTACGTGCATGCAAAGGTGTGTCCCCAAAAATTTCACAAACTATTTTTTGGATTTTTCAATTTTTTTATACAAAAATAGGATACAAAAAAAATCACACCATGGATTTAAACTCAAACAACCAAGTCATTAAAAAGAAATGAATGGGTGTGAACACATTCGATAGGTAAATCAACTCAATCAATCATATGTGCATGATGAATACGTGTACCCCTAACGAATGAACATCAAAAGAATCCTTCGGTGTAAAACTTTGTTGAATTTAGATGACATCGTCTTATGCAAATCAACAAATCAAAGTCAAAATGATTTTCACACCAATAACATCCAAAACTATTTAGCGCATTTTCAAGACTTTTAAGGACGTGCAAACCCGTTATAATCTCCAACCAAACTCCCTCATATATATTTTCTTTTAGAGGTGAATAAACTAAATTCTCAAACTTTGGAGAATTGGTGCAAAAAAAAACTAAATGGCCCATAATTGGCATGAATTTCTTTTTATTGCCTTTAAAAAAAAATTCGGGCTCTTTTAAACCTCTTTGGACCCCGGATAATAAAATTCCTCCATTTTTTAGGTCCAATTTAACGGTGGCTTAGTATTCGTAAAGGCAAAATGAACCTTTCGCAGCCCTTCCCCATTTTTTAAATAAAGCACACAAACTCACAAAACGATTCTTATATGCACAATTTCCATATCAAAATTTATCGCGCTTGGTTCATTTTAAAGGACAGGATTGAAGTGAAAACACCCAACCAACATGTGATAAGACAAGCACAATAATCAAAAAAATCCGTGCATGTGTGCAATAAAGGAAACACGAGTCAAACATGTAGGAAGTAACACTTAATTACATCTTAATGACTCCAAACATTATAATGCACAAGGATGAATTGACCTATTGTCTCAAAACACTATCAAATAGTTACATGTAAAATGGAATGATGTTGTGACTCGGTCATCCTAAGTTTCCATCCATAAACGGTGCAAACAAAATACAAAAATCTTTTTGGATTTTCTCAAAATTTTATCAAAATAAAATCTTTTTGTATTTTTCAAAAAAAAAAATTTAACCAAAAAATATATATACAAAAAGTACATGTCACAACGCTAGCAAACATAAATATCATGAAACAAAAACTAGCGTATGACAAACATGAGAACACAGTCATCTATATGATATGGCAAGAGAAGAATCATGAGCAAGCAAATGAGAATCAACTATTCTAAAATCTAGGGTATCCAAAAGTGATTTCCTAACCCAAGTGGATGTAACATGACGACACGGGGTTTTGGGAACCAACAAAACACTAGACTTCGAATTCCAAGGACCTCTTCTAAGATCAAAACAAAATCTCGTAAGGTGACCTTTCCTACCACAATATGAACATGTGTAAACGGGTGGAATGACACCTAAAGTGTGATCTTTTCTAACATCCTTGGAATTAGTTGACCCTCTAAAACAAATAATGGTTTTGGCTTTAGCATGAGAACACGATGAGCCATTACCATCACTATCAAACCTACTTGAGTCTGTCAAATCTTTTTTTAACTTCAAAATTTTTTACTCAAGCAAAGAATTAGACTCTTCCAAAGACATTGATTTATTTTTTAAATTTTTAATTAAACTTAACAGTTTATCACGCTCCCGCTCAATTAAAACAAACTTATCCCTAGGAGTCTTTTCACATGCCGTAAAATCATCGATTAATTTTTTATCCTCGACGGCACAAACGGGAACCCTAGAATTTTTTAAGTCCTTCAATTCATTCTCTAAAACTAGGACTTTCTCATCACACTTCTTTTTGGAAATTTTCAAAGAATCAAAATCAATACACAAATTACCAAAGTGCTCATGACAAATATCACTTTGAGTTTGAAATGCTTGCAAATATTCAATCTTACTTTTAAAGAGAGAATTTCCTTTTTCCAAAACTTTAATTCTTTTGAAAAGTTTCAAATTCAAACTTTTTAA
Source organism: Sambucus nigra (assembly GCA_949130495.1). Lineage (NCBI taxonomy): Eukaryota > Viridiplantae > Streptophyta > Magnoliopsida > Dipsacales > Adoxaceae > Sambucus > Sambucus nigra. Next base: position 79,507,828 of record OX422221.1, on the reverse strand, counting down.
ATTTTCAGCATGGTCGTGAACTTTTTCAAAAATAGGCTCCTCATTAAATGGGCATACCATTGAAAAAATTACGATTTTTCACAAAACTCATTTTTAAAAAAAAATCAATATCACACGATTTTGCGAAAAATAGGAATACGCGATAAATTAGCGTAACCTGCTCTGATACCAATTTGATGACCTGAGAAGTCAAATAGTATCAAGAAAAAATCTTAAAAAATTAGGATCACTCAATAATTTAGAGTAACCCGCTCTGATGCCAATTTGAAAAGAGTGCGACTGTGTGATAATTGATTAAATTCGCAACTTTCTACGTTGGCACACTTATTTAATTAGTGTCTATTTTTAAACCAAAATAAATCAGCCCCAAATCATTCAACTACGTGTGTGCGTGTGTCAAACCATAAAATAAATAAAGCATGCGACACAAGCTTAAGGAAAAATCCCCGAAGGGAAAAACCTTTTATTTCTAGAACTTTGAAAAGTTTACAAGACCATTGACTTACATACCATCTTGCTTTCGCCCGCAAGAGTAACGCATGGTGTCTTCGTCAAACCTTCAAAGCAACGGCTAGAAATCTGTAGTGGTTCACATGCATCTATACCACAAGGACTGCAATCCTAGACACGCAGTCTGAAATCTTCACAAGGACTCCCTCCACAATAGCACGTAGTTGTCGTTTGTAGAGCTCTCCCCACAAAGAATAAACAAGGGCAAAAGTTGTGTTATTGAACACCAAAACAATTCACTAAAGCATATGGGAGTTTTGTGAATTGAAAACAAAAAGGGATTAGAACCCTAAAGGAAGAAGCCAAAAAGGATTCTGCTTTTGCAGTTTTTCTGTTCGTCAAAACGCTGTGACTTCTTAATGAAAACGTTATCATTTAATGAGTATTTATACAAAAAGTGCACCACCTCGAAATTTGAGCTCGTTCGAATGAGAAGCATATGTCGCTCGAATGAAGTAGGCATGTCGTTCAAACGACATCGCACGACTTCCAATCTCGTTCGAACGAGATGCTGATCTCGCGCGAACGACCTGGACGTAAAAATCGAGGTCCGCTTCAAAACTTAGAAAAAATACTCATTCTCAATATTTGATGAAAAAGTCCGCTCCAACACTTAGAAAATATTTTGTAAAAATCTCCCAAAAGCTCTAAGTGAAAAGTAAAGGTATTTAAAACAAAATCTTACCAAAGTAAACTTCACGGAGTCTTGAATGATGAAGAACTTGAGTAATTCGGATCCGTCTTTGATGTAGATGTCTCTTGAATGCTCTTCGACGGTGTAGCGGTATATGACATAATAAATTGATAACGGACCTATGAAATATGTCCTTACACCCTAAATTAAGACATCCATAAGATAAGCCTTATCGAGAATTTAATAAATAGATCCTAAATTGCAATAATAATGATGATAATACACAGTTTAATTCACAATAATAAATAAATATAAACATTAATTGGTGCGGGCTGTGTTATACTCCCCAACATTTAAAAATACTTGGACCTCAAATTTAGTGATCTTAAAAAATGAGAATCTGCAGTCATGCATGGGGATAAAAAATGAGAATCTACAGTTTAATTCACAATGTTATATGGGACCTTCATTGCAGGGGGATTGGGACTGGAGGAACTAGAACATTTCTCTTGTGATAAAATGGTCATGACAAAGAGGCCCGTCCGAACCAACCTGAATTTCATCACTGGATGATTTCATCTTCATCACACCTAGAGGTGGACATTTTAGGCATTGCACAGTTACATGACATGATATATCATGTTCGTTTTGGGTTTTCCTAACACATCACGATCTATTAAAATCGTTGATAGTATATCTAACCATTATTTCCAGCGGATGGACATCACGCGCCACCACTCTAGCTCGTGTATCTTATGTGCTTCACCTTTAGTGTGTCTCAACTCGATTCATCAAATCAGTTGTTACCATTTCGATTTTGCTGGGGTTTTGAGTTCTAATTCCTATTTTGGATATACTATGGATCGTGTACCTTGTGAAATTCAATAGTTATGATTCTTGAGATGCGAAAGAAGTTCAAATCAAAGTAGCAATTCAGTTATTCAAGTTCAATTGCAATTGGGTATTGGATGCATTTGTTAGACATTCCAAATCATCTATTGCCATTTGATTGAGAACTGGCATTTAGTTAAGTATGTGCAATTTGTAGCATTGGATCTCAGTTTTTTTCTATCTCTGTAAATTTGATTCAATTCAGCAGTTGTTTCTAGCTATGCAATTGCAAAATTGTTATGATTAACACTGATGCACACTAAGTATTAACTAGCATGGTGCAGGATGTATTAAAGCTGCAGGAATACATGAATATGACTGTAATGGCATGAAACAAACTTCTTACAATTACAAGCGAGGATGTGAACACTGACCACAAAATTATACACACATACAAATAAATATAATCTGGAGTACGCACACACACACATTTTTTGGAATTTGAAAACTGATTTTGTTTCAGCATTCATGATTGTATGTGTGTATAATCATAACTACGATACACTATACACTTTTAAATTAAATGTTATTAACCCTTACTTACGTCGCTACGTAAACCTCTCCACAACAAACATTTCCATTAAAAAAAAAAATTCTCCAACAACACAAATCACAAAATCTCAATCTTACCTCAACAAAAAAAAATTGTACATTCTTAGCTAATAACTTATATCCCCATCAAGCAATTGAAACCAAAATATCCCAAACTAGGTGTTCCTAAAATGCCCATATCACAAAATCTCAATATAAAATCGAAAACTCATGTCATTTGCTCATCAATATAACAGAAAATGGTAATCAAGATTTCACAATCATCAGAATAAAGATAAAGTAAACATGTTACATATATTTATTTAAAATATCAAAACTACATTTCAAATCTTTGGTCAGAGTTTACCATGATTCAAAGCTTTTCTCAGTGGACAAATACGATGGAATTGCTACCTTTGGTTGATTGAAGTCTCAGTGGCCAAAATCGATCGGAGGTTTTTTACCGGGGAGAGAGTGTTGCCCTAGACAAATGAAGAAAGAGCTATTTGGAGAGAGAGAGAGAGAGAGAGAGAGAGAGAGAGAGAGAGAGAGAGAGAGAGAAAGAGTTGGCCGAAGAGATGATGAAGCTGGATGGAGCTAGAGAGAGAGAGAAAGAGCTAGTCGGAGAGAGAGGGGCAAGAGCGCCAATGAGATGAAAGAGAGAGGGGCTTCAGCGGGAACGAAAGAAATTTTATCTAATGTTTTTTTAGGTATTTTATATTTTAATAAGTGTACTCAATTTTGGCTCACTTTAAACAGTGCCAAATTTTGGCACTGTTTTAAAGTGTCTCAGATTGTCATTAAACCGTGCCAAAATTTGGCACAGTTTAAAATTGTGCCAAATTTTTTGGTGTAGTGTCAATCCAGTATAATTTTTCCACCACCCAGAGTCAGATTGAAATGTGATCAGCAGGTTCAATTAATTGGCTACCTTAATCAGGGTCTACTGTGGAGATGAATGCCTACGTTCAACATGTGAAGTACATATCATTGAAACGATGTGTTCTTATGGATCCTCAATATGGGGGGATATATTACTTGGGTGATCGATGCCGCCGACTGATCACCGGTGAAATTTGCATACCAAATGACCCTGCCTCGCAAATAATGAGGATACCCTTTCACCCTGAAATGCATGGGATTCTTATTGATGAGACGGACCCCTAGTATATCTATTGTATCTCAACACATGTATGACCATTACTGGAAGCAAGTGTCCCTAGGCCTTGTAATTCCACCCTCTACCGAGCAGTCAACACGGATGTCATAAGTCCCAGTGCACTGCTAAACCACATTCAAATACGGACCATCCCTTCACAGGCACCTGGCGCTTATTAGACTCCCACAGGTCGAGTACATCCCACTCAACCCCAAATGACTTAGGATCTACCATTTTGCAGTCCTGTAGGTGTACCCATATTGATTTCAGTTCAACGGTCGGATAGGATTGCGGTCGACAAAGAAGTAATGCCTGCATACAATAACCTCCTATTTACTAGTCGATAATTCTCAGATTATTAGCAATCCTCGAGAGCCACCGCTCTAGGTGCAACCATGTATCTTAATAACTATTGGAGTCATGAGTTGGATATAGCTATAAGGAATCTTCAAGAGTTGGGTGTATCTTACGAGCGAACTTCTCCCCCACCTAATTTTTTTAGTGGTACACCATGGGCCTTTTGCAATCCCACAGAAGATCCCCGACCTACGACCATATTATATCGACCGTACATGGATTATATTGGTGCCCAAGAAGATACAAGCCAACCTGGTTCATCAACTCAAAATTATGACATATTTGATTCTGTAAATTTGGATGATGTATATTGGAATTTCGATAATTATGAAATATAAATTATAATGTGTCGAATACCAAATGAGTTTATTGTTCATAACATAATTGTAACTATATAATTCCATTACATTATATCCGTTACATTTAACTTAATGATAAACAAGATAGTAATAAACATGTAATGATTCAAATTAACATGAAAAGAAGATGCCCTGGCTCTATTTAGAGGAGATGAAAGAAAAAGTAGTAAAAGTCCTTCCAATAAGCATTTCTCCTCAATGCACACCATGTCATTAGGACTTCAAAATTCTCACCAAACGTGCGAATGTATGAATTCACTGCCTCCTCATATGGATGGTCGTCCTCATCCAATGGTTGCATATCTTGTTCAACCCTATTTAAAATGTTATCAAATTCCTCGATGTCGTCTTTAATTTCCAACCATCGATCCATCAAGTTACGCGAGCTCTGATAATCGTGCCTAGGTTGCAACTCATGATATTTACCGATAATTATTTCCCAAGGGGTTCGTAGATCATTAATTTGGCTAATATCACAACCAAAAAGACCACGTGGGAATGAATCTATCAAGGTTTCAGCTAAAAACTCATAAATCACATATTCGTAAGATGCCATTGTGCACATTAACACTCAATGTGGCCATTCACATTTATAGCGGTATAATTAACCACATAAACCATCCTAGATATTCTTCCCTTATTCTTCCGCCCAGTATAATCCGAGAAAGATCTTCCGCCCTAGATTATCAGCTCTATATATTTCGCCTTCGATCTTCCTTCTAATGTGATCCGAGATACATCTTCCGCTCTAGATATTCCGCCCTAGATCTTCCACCGTAAACCATATAAAATCTAAAATAGATGATACTTTAATTTCATCAACATATTACAACCTATTAAAAATGGAAGAGCACCAAATTCTCTTTGTTGATCAAACGTCATACCACAGTGAGATGGAAAAATACGAAGAAATACAAGCCACGCAAATCGCCCACCCAAATATAGCCAAAAAGAAAAAGAAAATAGCTACGGTCCATATGAAATATATTCAAAATATGGCCCTTCATAACATAGTATGCGATTCCTAGGAGGATTAAACTGGGAGGACGATATGTCGGACCAGAGAGGTGGGCCATGATAGACTAATCGCCGACTACTTTAGTGAAGCATCGGTATACAAAGACGACCTTTTTTGGTGACGTTTTAGAATGAATTGAGACCTATATGGACGTATTCATGATGTTGTATGTAGTCACGACTCCTGGTTCATATAAAAACCAGATGCACTTGGTCGTCTTGGCCTATCCTCGCATCAAAAAATCATTTCTGCTATGCGAATGTTAGCATATGGGTCTTCTGTGAATATAAATGGAGAGTAGTTGTGTATAGGGAAATCCACAACCCAAAAGGCATTAGTTTGATTATCCCTTGCCATTGTGGGGATATTTGGCCCGGAGGATAATAGAAAGCCTACGGCTCTCAATGTGCAAAGGCTTACCGAAAAAAATGTGGCACGTGGATTCCCCGGAATGTTGGGGAGCATAGACTGCATGCATTGGGAGTGGAAAAATTGTCCAACCGAATGACATGGGCAATATACTGGACATAAAAAATCGCCAACAATTATACTAGAGGCGGTAGCATCACATGACCTTTGGATATGGAGGTCATTTTTCGGGATGCCGGGTAGTTGTAATGACATTAATGTATTGAACCGATCAAGTCTTTTCTCCGATCTTGTCTGCGATAAGACTCCACCAATCTAATTTCAGATAAATAACAACGTCTATGATATGGGGTATTTTTTAGTGGATGGCATTTATCCGCCTTACGCATCATTGGTGCAAACTTTTAAAAGTCCAACCAACCAAAAGGAAAAACTTTTCGCTCAAGTGCAAGAAGGGGCAAGAAAAGATGTGGAACGAGAGTTTGCTGTCATGTAACTTAGGTTCTCATTCGTTCATACGCCATCAAAACTCTGGAGTAGGGATAAATTGTCATCTATTATGCATTCGTGCATCATAATGCACAACATGATTATTGAAGACGTGAGGCGTGATTGTGATTAGAGAGAGCAATATGACTTCCCGCCTGACCCGGTTCCTATGTTTTGAAACTCTCTCGAGCAACATTATGTGATCGAGGCTAGGACAATGCACATGCACGACAAAAGGAAGCATTTACAGCTACGTGCAGATCTCGTTGAACGTGTTTGGGAAAAGTTTGCCAATAACAGTGTGTGATTTTACCCAATTTATATTTCTTTTGTAATGTTGTTATGTTGTTATCTTTATTATTAATGTTGTATCGTTAATATTGTACCCAACTAATGTTTATGTATGGAAATTTGAAGCAAATTCATTTCATACTTTTTATAATTATATTACAAAGTAGAACAAACGATAAAAATAAATAGCAGGTTACATACTGAGAAGCATATAAATTTTAAAATCCAGAATGACCTCCATGTGGTGGATAATTTGGAAAGTTTGATTTCCCATATTTTCCCCGTTCTTTGTTGAGTATAATAAGCATGAGGTATTCATGGTACTCCTTTTGGGATGATATCATGTTTGAGGTGTCAGTGCTCAGAATTTGTCAATCAAATAATATTTTTTCACGCATATCTTTCCTCTCCATAGCCAATATACTGCGTTTGTTAATCTCCAAACTTCTCTCCTTAAGTTGCAGTGAACGTTTAAGCCCCTCACGAGCCTCTTCATCACGTACACGATCAGCCTGACATGATCGCTCGAATGATTCATTGAACGAAGAGCAACTACTGAGTATTCCTCATTTCACCTCAATGTTTGTAGCGTTCGCTTTTCCTTTAGAACGTTGCTTCATCTCTTTCCTTCCAGGTGGCCTCGAATAAGGCCTTTCTATATCAGCTTCTGCCCCATCTTTGGAATTTCCTGGGGGAAAACCAATATTCGGACTTCCTTCACTTTCTGTCGCACCCGTCATTGGTGAATCAAAATGAAATTGAGGGGAGTCTAAAAATGTTTGGGAAATTTGAAATTGGTGGAGTTCTTTTAAAATTTGGTAACAAGATTCAAAATTAAATGATTTTCCCTTGTTCTCTCGCTGGAATGCTAGATTAGTTGCAGTAACCTGAAATAAAATGACAGTGTAATTTTATTAACTCGTTAGCAACATATTTACGAGAAATAATAATTAAAAAAAATTACAAAAGATATAAGTGATTTTACCCAATCTGGGTTCACAGTCCCACTACCACGATTTGTCATTGATGCATCTTTCAATTTAGAAACATATAACATTACGTATCTCGAAATTTTGCTGTAGCGGGTTTGTAGGCTGGCTCCCGTCCGACGTTCAGTGATATCCGTCCTTGTATTATATTCTTTGACGACCGCATCCCAAAATAATGTGCTAAGTCGATTAGTTCCTTGTAAACCATCATTTGTTTGATTTACATAAGCGGTGCATAATACTTCATCGTCGTGTTGAGACATATTTTGACCTCGAACCATTGTAAAATAATCACAAAATATTTTTAAGCAAATATAAAATTTTCAAAATTATTTTTGGGTAAATAAATAATATTTATTGCACCTAAAAAAATAATTTTTGGTAATAACTAAAATGAAGATATTAGAGAGTGTTTTGAATAAAAATATAAATGAAAATAGGGAGTGTTTAGGATAAAAATATAAATGAAAATGAAGATAGTGTTTTGAACCTCCTATTTATAAAAAAAAATAACCGTTGGATAAATATAGCCGTTTAAACTGTTTGAATAATTTGGGGGTCAAAATAGAAATATGGGGAAATGGGTTTAAGCTTGGGCGGAACATGATGTTCCGCTTTAGCCCTTTTTTTCCTTCCTTGAGCGGAACAAGATGTTCCATTTTGGGAGTGGGTCCAACAAAAAATTAACTAGTCCAATTCTATGTTTATTATTTTTTACCCTACCAACGACTAAATCTGGACTTCTACCCTATCCATAACATACATATATATCGCATATATATGGGTTTACCCTACCCGTAAGGGTTGTTCTAAGGTTTTATGGGATCGATGGTGTAAGATAATTGGTCAAAGAATAATCGTAAGATAACTTTTACCAATACATAAATCGAACCCATAACGCATAATATGATTGTTCTGATAAATTGCATTTGTTTATGATCAATCATCTTATGCTTGAACATGGTGTAAGGATTTATGGGATCGGCGGTGTAAGGGGGATTATTTGGGTTTATAGACTCCTACTATTATATTTTGACAAAATAAAAACTAATGCACCATTAACCAATAATTTTAACAGAATTCGTTAATTGACCAAATCATGATTAGTTAGCATTATTTTGAAAAAATAAATTCCCTTACCCCTAACCCCTAATCAAACTATCTTTCTCTCTCTCCCCCCGCGTTGCCATGGGAGAAGTGTAAGATTCTTAAAGTCACAAGGTAAAAAATAAAAAATGAAAATAAAAATCTAAAATTTGGAGAAAATGATAAAAGACACACACACACACACACACACACACACACACACACACACACATATATATATATATAATATATATATAATATATATATATATATATATATATATATATATAGGGAGAGGTTTCTAGTGGACAAAAAAAATAGACTTTTTAATGGACCTTAACAAAAAACACATAATAACATGTTAATTTTAATTCCTCTAGTGTAATTGGTCCGCGCCAGAGGTACCAAACACGCGTGTCGATCGACCCCACCCCTCCCCCCCAATAGCCCACCCACCCCACCCCTTCCCCCATGGCAGCCCTGCTGTCATAAGGGCTACTATGGTGATGGTGGTGGTTGGGGGGGGGGGGGGAGGAGGGTGGGATGGTGGTGGTGGTGGGGCGAGGGTCACTACAATAATTCTTACATTTAATTGCGATTTTCTTAGCCACAAAGGAAAATTCATAGCAAAAACTCATTATTTACCACGAAATTAATTTCGTGGAGAAACATGTTACATTTAGCTACGAAATTCCGATTTTCGTTGACAATAAGTGTCAATATGTTGGCGCCAATGTTCCCACGAAAAAGAAAATTGTTTAGGAACGAAATATGAACAATTGGCAACGAAATTATTCATAGCAAATTACGTTTATGTTTTGCAACGAAATAATTTTCGTGGGGTAAAGTGTTAAAATATTAGGCAACGAACTATTTTTTAGTTAAATATTCTAATTATTAAGACCACTCTACTTATCACCAAATCGCAAAATCTCCAAAACCGTTCGTCCCTCCAAAACCCAAATACACCACGAAACCCTTTTCCTCTTTTCTCTTGAAATTCGATCGCCGCGTTCTCTCTAACTATGCACAAACCCTATTTTCCACTTTTGGTAAGCAATCTGTATCTTTGTTACTGATTTGTTATGAGATGACCAAATAAACGAAATCAACGTTTCTTATTTTCCAATTCGTATCTTTGATCTGATGTTTTTTTTCCCTATTTTCCATTTCGTGATGTTTAGGATTTGGATATAAAACGTTTTTTTTCCAAGTCAGATAGACCATTTTTTTCCACAACGAAATGAACGTTGTGGAAATTCGTGATGTTTAGGTTTTTTTCCCTATTTTCCAATTCGAGATGTTTAAACTGATGTTTAGGATTTCTATAATGATAGAACGTTTTTTTACCTATTTTACAATTTGTGAAAAAAATGTGTTTTTTCCCCAATTTTTAGGATTTGTTTGTCTCCCTAATTATTTAGGGTTTTATCATATCTGACTTAATAGACTGATGTTTTTATTTGTATTAGATTGTATTATTTGGGTTGCTTATTAAACCATTGATGTTTAATAAAGAATACCGTAGTCCATTGATGTTTAATTTGGGAGCAGATTCAGATTCATCAACATCAACAATTAAAAGTCTTTTGAATCACACAGGAAATTTTTTAGGAATAATCCATTGATGTTTGTTAGGTTGATGTCACTAAAAATCATATATAGGTAACACAATTACCCCAACCCTTGTGAGTTGGGGTCTACATTCATATTTAGTAAATTGATGTTTTTTAGTAACTCAACACCCAATTGTTTTAATAGACAACTAAACAAAAAATCATGAAATGTAGTAGACTGATATTTTAGTGGTATTGGTCGTTGACTTAATTTGATGATTGTTGATTGTTTAGGTGGTGGTTTGGTTTGAATTGATGATCATCGATTGATTTGTTATTTTTTCATGCTTTTTCCTAATCTATAGTGTCAAATTCCGGTAGTGGTGAAAATAATGTTTTATGGTTTGATGGCAGGTAGTGGTTGGTGTCGGCTCTGAGTTCACGATAATTATTTTATCGGCGGACTGATCAGAAGTCAAGGTATATCTTATCTCCATCTATCTACTCTTTTCAAACTATTGTTTCCATCACTAAATAATTTTTTAGTAGATCATCCAGGTGCTATACAACTAACATCACTTTGCTTTCATACACCAACAATTAACAAAATTTTCATTTATGCATTATATTTGTCTTGTCAAATTACCTGTGTGAAACTCTATGTGCAATATGTATGAATTTATTCGTGTAATCACTTATATAAAAATTTGATTTTATAATTATCTACTTTTCTAATTAGCATACAAATCTTACAATGAAAATTGAGTGTAAAGTTGTTCCGACGTAAAACATATCCTATAAAGTTCTTAATAACCGTTGGAAATGAATAGGATGAGAAAATAGTAGTGTTAGTATCATATATAGTAACAAAGTCTATCTTGCTTAAATATGTGATTTCTATGTTTTCTAAACTAAACGTGTCTAAACATAATTGAAGCCACATTCTTTTTTTTTATGGCTCTATATTGTAATCGATAACCTTATATGTTGATATGAAAATACACTTATTTATAACGGGAATAAGAGTTGGATGCAGGAAACGAATAGATTTTGTGAAAAGTATGTCTTGGGTGTTAGATCATTCATTCGATTTGCGAAGGATCATATGGGACCCGATAGTTACATTAGGTGCCCTTGTTGCACTTGTCTTAACATCGATATCAGAAATATTGATGAAGTAGAAGATCATTTGTTCTTAAAAGGATTTTGTACCACCTATACGCAATGAACATATCATGGAGAATCTTCTAATGATATAGATCACGATGATGTCGATGGTTGGATTGATAATGAAAATGAAGAAGGGGATGAGATGCGAGAAGTGTTGGAAGACATGCAGACAGGGTTTTTCTTTGATACTGGTCCACCTGAAGCGTTTGAAACTGATAATACTCCAAAACAATTTGGTATAGGGGATGACACAAGTTTTAACAAATTATTGAAAGATGCAAAGCGTGAATTATATCCAGGTTGCACGAAATTCTCTGCACTGTCTTTTCTTGTGAGGTTACTCCACTTGAAAGTCATCAATCACTGGAGTAATAAATCACTTAAGATGTTGCTTAAACTATTGAAGGAAGCTTTCCCCGAAGGTGATACGCTTCCAAAGTCAGATTATGAGGCAAGAAGCATGTTGCGTGGCTTGGGATTAGGTTACGCGTCGATTCATGCATGCAAAAATGATTGTTGTTTGTTTTGGAAGGAGCTTGAAAATAAACATGAATGTCCAATATGTGGGGAATCTAAATGGAAGGTCATTGATGACAAGGGTAAACGTATTCCTCACAAAATACTTCGTTATTTTCCACTAAAGTCAAGACTTCAAAGACTGTTTATGTCGAGAAAAACGGCTGATGATATGCGATGGCATAAAGAAAAACGTGTCAAAGATAATGTATTGAGACATCCTGCAGATTCTAGTGATGGAAGGATTTTGATACGGAACACGAGTGGTTTTCTCAAGACCCTCGTAATTTAAGGATTGGCCTAGCAAGTGATGGTTTTAATCCTTTTGGTAACATGCACAACTCATATAGCATGTGGCAAGTCGTACTTATGCCATATAACTTACCGCCTTGGTTATGTATGAAAGAGTCATTTTTTATGATGGCATTACTTATTCCAGGACCTCTGGCACCAGGTAAGGATATGGATGTTTATTTACGACCATTAATTGATGAGTTGAACGAGTTATGGGAAGTTGGAGTAGAAACATATGATGCATCCACCAAAACGAATTTTCAGATGCATGCGGCAGTTCTGTGGACTATAAATGACTTTTCGGCATATGGTAATTTTTCTGGTTGGAGCACTAAGGGTTATATGGATTGTCCAATGTGTAACAAAGATACTTCTTCGAAAAGAATAAGAAGTAAGATATGTTATATGGACCATCATTGATATTTAGATTCCAACCATATATGGAGGAAGAGTAAAAAATTTGATAGTAAGCAAGAGCTCCGATCAAAGTCCATGGACTTAAATGGGGATGATTTGTTACGATAATTGAATCATGTCAGTGATTATATACCGGGGAAGCATTCGGGTAATAAAAAGAGGAAACGTACACCCGAAGAGCTAAACTGGACAAGAAAAAGCATTTTTTTTTAATTACCATATTGGAACACATTAAAACTTCGACATAACCTTGATGTCATGTATATTGAAAAAAATATATGTGAGAGTGTTTTGGGAACTTTATTAAATACTAAGGGGGAAACAAAAGACACGTATAAGGCGAGGCAAGATTTGGAGGATATGAAGGTAAGGAAGGAATTACATTTGAAGAGGAATGGGGATACATATATAATGCCGCCTGCTTGTTATACCCTTAGTAAGTTAGAGAAACAAGATTTTTGTGAGTTCTTGAAATCAGTGAAGTTTCCAGATGCATATGCTTCGAATATCTCACGGTGTGTGAACGTTGGTGATGGTAAGGTATCAGGGTTGAAAAGCCACGATTGCCATGTTCTGTTACAATGATTATTTTTCGTTGGGACTCGTGGATATTTGCCCATGGATGTATACAGTGCAATAGTTGAGTTGGGGAATTTTTTTAAAGATTTGTGTTGTAAAACACTGGATGTAGAAGAACTGAAGAGATTGGAGAAAGACATTGTCTTGATTTTGTGCAAATTCGAAATGATTTATCCACCAGCTTTTTTTGATATAATGGTCCATTTAGATATTCATTTGCCAGGAGAGGTGATGCTTGGAGGACCCGTGCAATATAGGTGGATGTATCCCATTGAAAGGTATGTCAATATACTCATTATCACATTTTTAGGAGGTTAAATCAAAATGATTATTTTTTTACGTATAGTTTATTTATTTAACATGAGATAATTTTTATCATTCTAAATGATAATAGTTACTTGGGCACATTAAAGGGTTACGTGCGTAATAAAGCTCGTCTGGAAGGTTCTATAGCAGAAGCCTACATCGTTAATGAATGTTTGACATTTTTCTCAATGTACTTTGATGGGATTGAAACTAAACTCAACCGTCCGGAAAGAAATTACGACGGGGAGGATCAAGAGGAGGGATTGGATGTATTCTCTCAAAAGGTACGCCCTTTTGGGGCATGTACTTTTGACTTTCTCACAGCGGCTGAGATTAAAATGATGCGGTTGCATACGTTGAATAATTGTGAGAAAATGGCTCCATATATAGAGTAAGTTAATAACTGGGAAGTAATCTTGGTAAGGATTAATTTTGAAACTAATACGAAGCTTATTGTTCTAATTATTACAATTGTTAGTGAGCATATAGAGGAGTTGAAGAAAGAAAGCCCTTTGAATTTAGAAGAGAGAAGTCGAAAGAATTTTCCTAGTTGGTTTGAAGAACGGGTAAGTTAAAGCATAGTTATCATAACATAATATTGATGTATAAATTTAATTATTTTTTAAGTAATATAATTGGTCTAACTTATATCATTCAAATTTTGCCTTTAATAGATGAAGAAGTTGTATGGCCAAAAGTCTCCAGAATGTACTGAGCAACTATATGCATTAGCATGTGGTCCAGACATACGGGCAAATAGGTATAAAAGTTGCATAGTAAATGGAGTTAAATTTCACACTAAAGACAGTGACAATCGCAGGAGAAGTCAAAACAGCGGTTTAGTTGTTAAAGGAGATCATAATGACGAAGAGATTAACTTTTATGGTGTATTGAACAATATTATTGAGTTGGAGTATATCAAGGGAAATCGAGTCCTTCTTTTTGAGTGTGCCTGGTTTGAAGCTGATAAAAAGAAAAAATCAGGAATACAAATTGATGATCACTTTACAAGCATCAACGTTAATGGGAGGTGGTACAAGAGTGATCCTTATGTGCTAGACATTCAAGCAAAACAAGTAATGATTAGTTTACTTATAGAATTGGCAACGAAATGTAGACAGTTAGCAACGAGATGTTGAACAATTAACTACAAAAGAAATTGTAAATTTCGTAGCTAAAAGTTTCTAACACTAGTTTACCCAAAGAATTGGCAACAAAATTAAGATATTTAGCAACGAAATGTTAGACTACTAGCTACGAAACAAATCGTAGCCTAAATATGGTATTTATCCACAAAAATAATTTCGTAGCAAAAGACCTTAACAATTGGCAACGAACGTTTTTTTCGTAGCCAAATACATTTAGCAACGGGCCTTTGGCCACGAACTTGTTAGAAATAATTTTCGTTGCCAAAAACTATCAGCAACGAAATATGAACTTTTAGCTACGAAAAAATTCGCAGTTAAATGTGAGAATTGTTGTAGTGGGTAGTGGGGTCTCGAGTGCCGCTGGTGCGGACCAATTACACTATAAGAATTAAAATTAATGTGTTATTATGTATTTTTTGTTAAGGTCCATTAAAAAGTCCATTCTTTTGGTCCACTAGAGAACCTTTCCATATATATATATATATAGGAGAAGGCTCACCTACATCATGCTCTATACATCACCCATGCATCACGCCTAATTCTGGGCCCTAAAAATTTTTTTTTTCAAATTTATATTTTTCCCTTGAAATTAACCTTCCAATCAACCCATATGGAAAAACTTAGGTCAAAATACATTTTGTAGCTATTTTTAAAAAATCTACAAAAACCTGCTAAAAATACCTTATTTTAAAGGGTCTGCGCCAGCAGTTTTTTGTGAATTTTTTAAAAATAGCTACAAAATGTATTTGATCTAATTTTTTCCATATGGGTTTATTGGAAGGTTAATTTCAAGGGAAAAATATAAAATTTGAAAAAAAAGTTTTCAAGGGCCTAGAATTAATTGTGATGTACGGTGTGATGTATAGTGCATGATGTAGGTGAGCCTCCCTCTCTCTCTCTCTCTCTCTCTCTCTCTCTCTCTCTCTATATATATATATATATATATATATATATATATATATATATATATATATAGAGAGAGAGAGAGAGAGAGAGAGAGAGGAATAAGGGATTCTCCATAGATAAAGTTTTGAGACAGATGAAGTGTGCTCAAATGGTTTTGCTAGTATGGGTTGGGGGTTCAGATGGTGAGATTGAGGTGGGTGGAGAGGAGTGGGAGGTGGGGTGATAGTGACAATGGTGAAAATGTGTGTGTGTGTGTGTGTGCGTGTGTGCGTGTGTGTGTGTGAGAGAGAGAGAGAGAGAGAGAGAGAGGGAGAGAACTAAAGATGAAATGAAGGAGAATTAGATACCTTAAATAATATGTTTGGTAATTTATAATAAGTGCGTTTAGGTATATAACTTAATAGGTAAATAACAATCATAATGTCAATGGTCAGTGCCGTTTGAAATTAGGAGTTGATGATGCATTAGTTCTTTTTAGGATTTTAATCCCAAAAGGGAACATAATTAACACATGCCAAAACTCATATAACCCAATTAACAAAGTAAAAAAAATTAGAAAAGCGTTGTTGATACAATTGTTGTTTACTGTACAAATTAATAAGGTTTATATATTTTGGCATACTCTTATAAAAATTATTGTAATAAGTGATAAATATATTTTACGTTTCTTACAATCTACATTGTATAAATATATAGTACATCACCGTTGAAACTTGTGATCGTCATCTCACCCTCCTTCAAATTGAATTTTCGGTTATAACTTTTTGTAGACAATATCCTCATTATGGAGATAATGTATACAAATTTTTTTGTTGAAAAATATTTTTTTATTATTATTTAAAAAAAATTGGTATGTTCATTTCTATGTTGTGGGGAAATTATATATATATATATATATGGAGAGAGAGAGAGAGAGAGAGAGAGAGAGAGAGAGTTAGTTCAGCACAGGTGTGGACGTATCTCGTGCGAACACAGTACAAATGAATATTTTAAAACTGCTCCTGACATTTTTTTGAAGTGGTTTTTTATGGACTATTAATATTTCAATGAACCCACAAAAAAATCAAGTAAAAATATTTTTTTTGCTATTTTAATAAAATCTCTCAAAATCTCATAGTTTTTAGCTACTTTAAAGTGACTAAAAACTCTCAGATTTTTAGGAATGTTATTAAAATAGTAAAAAAAAATATTTTGAGTTGAATTTTTTTATGAGTTCAATGAAATGTTAATA
Source organism: Sambucus nigra (assembly GCA_949130495.1). Lineage (NCBI taxonomy): Eukaryota > Viridiplantae > Streptophyta > Magnoliopsida > Dipsacales > Adoxaceae > Sambucus > Sambucus nigra. Next base: position 79,491,022 of record OX422221.1, on the reverse strand, counting down.
AGTCATAAAAAAATCACTTTAAAGAAATGTCGATTCTTTTTTTTAAAATCCGCCTGCATCGATAAAAAAAAAGATGATATAATTTTGTAAGAAAAATAATTAAATGTTTTCACATTATCTTTTTTAGGTATGTGGTTATATTTTGTCGGTAATTAAAAGTAGAGGAAAGTACTCTTAGCTCTCTCGCAAATAAATTTTAAACACTAAATGAATTTTGACAAATTTTAAACACTTAGGTTCACTAATTCTCTTCTTGTGATAGTTCATATTAATGAAATAACAAAATGAACCTAATAATAAATTATTCTTAATATTTAAAATTTGTTTATGAGAACCCCTAGAAATATGGATCGCAAACCACTTCTCATCGATAAAGAAGAGATGATATCTCTTGTGCTCCACTTCTGAAAGCATTCCACTTTGTTTGATATGTATTTATATTCCTTTTTTTACACACTTCAGTATTATTTCTATTTCCAGGCCATGTCAAGTTGCCACCTTCCTACGTGGCCCAAGAAATTGAGCCCAAAGTTTGTATAGACATGATATTTTGGTCAAATGGTTGTGCTATGTTAAAGTCCCATATGGGCTAGCTAAAAATGTACTGGTGTAAATTTTAAATTAGATAAAATTGTAGCTACTAACATAAATTTCAATTTTGTTAACAATCTTGAGGTCGGTATGAATCTTTACATTCACGGGTGTACCCACATTTTATGGCATGAGGCGCCCATTGAACTTTCCGAAGAAATAATATCTTTAAAAATTATAAAATTATTTTGTTCTATCATATATTTTTTTCAAATTGGTATATGAAAGAATAAAATTAAAAAATCTATCTAAAAATTAGGACTCCTACAAATAATCATTGTTCGAGCTGAAAAAATGTTTCAAACGACTCATAAACGGTGAATTAGTTGGGCCTTCCATTTGCAGGAGAATTTTTTTGCTAAAAACATGTGCAATTATAGTTGCATTAGCTCAAAACTTAACATCGAATACAAAATTAATGAATATTTTGGTTAGTAAATTTATCTTTATTTCAAACCGATTGTAATAAGTTTTATACAGAGCAAAATAAGACATGACACAATAATATAAAATGAATCCGCACAAAATTATTAAATAATAGACAGACTCTTAACGACTTCATATCATATCTCAGCTAAAAATGTAATTATTAATATAAATTATAAGTCTGTTGAGCCTCCCGTCCCACCCCTAAATTTTTTCCTCCTTATCAAGGGCGGATGGACATAGGGCCGAAGGGGGGCGACGGCCCCGGTTCAATTTTATAAAAAAAAAAAAAATGTAGGATTTTTTTGTAAAACTTTAAACTTCAAGGTATACCGCTAATTATTTACAAAATTGAGAATGTAAAAAAGATTATAATTAATTAAAATAATAAACATAAAAACGTCTGCTATCTCTTTATAAATTGTACTTGTTGTTTGGACATTATAAAAGCTATAATTTGTAATTGTAATTGTTTGAGTATTAAAATAATAAACATAAAAATAAGATTTGCCATAATTTAAAGTTATTTGGACACTATAAAATATAATTTATACAAAACATAAAATAATTAAAAAAAAAAATCGCTTCAAAAACTTTTGCCCGCAAACTTTTGCCTGCAAACTTTTGACATAATTCAATACTTTTATCTCAATTAAACAAAAATATTGAATCCGGCACTTATCCTTATGAGAGGGGATTTAAATGCTCAAAAACTTCAAAACATGTAATATAGGACGAGCATTTCTATTTGCACCGAGATATTTTGTACATAATATGTACATAGTGATGTGGCCACATATCATCCATCTCTCTCTCTTTCTTTCTTTTTTTTTTTTTTTAAGATTCTTATTCTTTTATTTTTAACAATGGATATAAAAATAAATTTTTATATAAAAAAATTGCTTTCCTATTAATATAAAAAAATAGTTTTTTTATTGTGTAAAAATATTTTATTTTAAAAAAAAATTGGGTCCGAACCAACGTCACTAACCAATCGCAATAATGATGTGGATTCGCACCGACATCACTAACCAATCGCGATACAGTGTAAAAATATTTTATTTAAAAAAAAAATTGAAATCTTATTTTATTTTCAAAAAAATAATTTTATTTTTATTTTTATAAACAGTTTCTTATTTAAAAAACAGTATATTTTTTTTTATTAAAAATATGAAAAACAATTTCTTAAGAGATGGCGTGGAGCCACAATATTGCGATTGGTTAGTGCCGCTAGCGCGGACTCACATCATCATTGCGATTGGTTAGTATCGTTGACGCGGACTCACATCATCATCGCGATTGGTTAGTGCCGCTGGCTCAGATCCACAACATCATCGCGTTTGGTTAGTGCCGCTAGCGCGGACCCATCATCATCGCGATGGGTTAGTGCCGCTGGTGCGGACCCACATCACCATCGTGATTGGTTAGTGCCGCTGGCGCGGACCCATAATATCATCGTGATTGGTTAGTACCGCTGACGCGGACTCACATCATCATAGCGTTTGGTTAGTGCCGCTGGCGCGAACCCACATCATCAACGCATTTGATTAGTGTCACTTAGGGGTGGCAATTTTAGAAACGACACGAAAAAACGACACAAAATTGACACGATGTTTCGTGTTCGTGTCGTGTTTTTTTACACGAAGTCGTGTCGTGTTCGTGTTAATTATGAGTCGTGTTGCGTTATCGAGTTTTTTAGCCCTGAAATTTAAGAAATTATGGTTGTTGTGTCGTGTCGTGTCGTGTTATTTTTTATTCGGGTCGTGTTCGTGTCAATTAAAAAAAACACGAATTCGTATCGTGTCGTGTTCGTGTCCGAAAAAATCTTATCGTGTTGGGTCGAAACACGACCCGTTGACCCGAATTGCCAATCCTTGTCACTGACGCGGATCAACATTATTATCGCGATTGGTTAGTATCGCTGACACGGATCTATATCATTTAAATGTTTTTTTTTGTTTTTTAAAACAGTTATAAAAAGTTAAAAACTGTTTGATTAAAAACAGTTTTAAAAAAAACATTTTTATTAAAAATATAATTTTTTTTATTAAAAAGAATCAGTTAGACAAATAACTCCTTTATTTTTTGTCTTCTAGCTCTATGTACACAGCTCGGTCCATGGATCTCGGTGCAAATAGAGTTTTTCAATATAGGACAGACGCAATGAATACTCGGTCCAAGCAACTTTTTTGAAAAAACACAGAGAACTTTCTAGCCCAAGGCTAACGACACAAATAGTCACTTTATTAGACTATTTTAATTAATTTATATAGGTTGATAGGAAATCAGACAAAAAGTAATGATGATTAGTGGATAATATTTTATTAGCGTATCTTCTGATGCCATATTATATAATGTTCTAAAAGGATATTATATTATAAAATGATAAAATAAGTACCATGCATTGTTGTTAGGAAAATTTAGTCGATCAAACCTTAAAATCTAAAAAACTGTGAACTTTAGATTATTTTCAATGACCTAATTATAATTGAACGAACTAATGTTCTCACATTATTCTTTTGGTTATTTATTTAATACGTTGTTAAAGTTTACCCAAACTTCACAACATTAATTTGGTTAATGATAAAAGTAAATGCGGCTCTTACTTATTCTCAAATTGATAGACCCACATTTTCAAGTTTGAGGATAAAGGCAATTTAAAATTGAAATAAAATATTATCTTTTAGTTAAAAGACTAGCACGTAAGTCACGCAATGTCTGATCAATACTTTAGATTTAAAAAAACATAATGACATAACGATGTTCAAAATATTGCAATCACAATGATTTAAAGAAAAGAAACAGATGTTGCAAAGTTATTTACAGGTTGAATAGTAAAAAAACAAAAGTTCAAGCAACATTTGTTTGTGTTTTACTTTTTACGGATGAATGAATTACCAGATTCTTGTTTGGTATGCAAATGTTGAATCAATTCATATACGAAAGAAAACATACGCACATATCGGTAGACCATATTAATGTCTATACATTTAATCTATATATTGTTGTATTCATAGTAACATAGTTAAAGTAAGAAAAACAATTCAATTAAAAGAAAGATAAATGATTGTAGTTGTAGAAAAAGCGACAATAGCGAGAAACGATTTGAAATGTGTACGATTAAGTTGGATCTCATGTAGTATTCATTCAATATGAATCCTATTTTTTTTATCAATTTATGTTCTGTTTTTTCCAATTTCAGATTTATATGACAATATTTTGCACAGAAGACGATGATAGTAAGCAATGCGAAGACAAATTTAAATAGTAGTAACATATTTGCCGCATCCGTGAAGAAGGTGTCCACACTTTACATTTTTTCAAAGTCTATTGCGACGAAAACCATGCAGGTGGTATAGTATATGTAAGTAAAATAGGTAAGAAATTGTGATACGATTTCAAAAATTGATTGAAGAATTAAACCAAGTTTGTTCTTGACAAGTTCTATTAAGATTGGAAGTGCCGAGAACTACTGTAAAGATTGAAGACTAATGGTTGAAGGAAGAAAACAGAAATTGTTCACCGATGTAATAAGACTTGGTTTACAACAAATGAGAATCATGACATACATAGAGTAACAATTGCGCATATAGTGTAAATCACAGTCAACTCTATCAGCAAAATTAAACATTTTTCATTGACATTAATGCGATTGTTTTATTTCCAAATTATCTAGCACATTTATAAATATACATAAACAAGTTTGTGTTTGAGATCAAATTTGCATACCCTCTTGATGACCCTCACATGTTTAATATTTCAACCAATAAGAAACAAATTTGAACGTATGTCGTTATTACTGTCTAGAATTATATTCATGCTATATGGGAATTTCATCTCATACAAATTTTTTATTTACTGTTGAGGACAAACCCCAAATCGGTGTGATCATGTAAAATGGATGTTGCTATAATTTTTTTCTCACCTACGCCACAATTTTTTCCCCTCAATAAAACCATATTATTTTTTTAAAATAAATAAGAATGACTTTTGCGGCTAACAAAAGGATGAATCCATGTGGGAGATACACAGTTAAATTACTATCAAGTTAAATCTTCTAGAGGAAAACTCCCATAAACACATTTGGTTGGAAATGCAGAGTTTAATGTAGCAAAGAAAGCTTCCATAGTATGATTTGTGGGGATATTAGTATTAAACATATCACCAATAATTTCATCATCCTCTGGATTTTGTGATTCGTCTGCTAGGCAAAAAAATGGATTATCATTCTTAACTGAGGCCATAAAAACATCATCATCTGATGGTAAGGGGATAGAATTTTTATTCCCAAAATATATTGTGGTAAAAGCCGTATAAAATTGGCTTTTAGTATAGTCCATGACTTTCTCCAGGAGTTCCTGTCCAGTAGCCTATGGAAACTGCTTTTTAATTAAAGCTTTTAGATCCTTAATTGGATTAAACTAGGGGACATTTTTTCCATTAAGGAAGGAGCTTCCTCCTGTTGAGACATATAAGTCTTTAAACTTTCCTTTATTGAAGAGATGGTTGTTGCATTGGTAATGCAAACCCACCAACGACAGAAGAAAATTCTTTCTAAAAGAAGATCCCTTAATCGATTCATTCTGCATTGTACATCCCATTTTCAAATCCATAGGATACTGATTTCAGTAAAAATAATAAGGTAGCTAACCCTATAGGAACATTATTTTTCCCCCGAGTGTGGGATGAAATTAGGTCCAAGATAGAAAAAGTTTTTCCTTAGAAATTTCTTCACGAAAAATATCAATATTTGGACCAAATTTATCCCACTATTGAAAAACCCATCATGTGTAATCATCCCAAAGAGAGTTAGGGAAAAGTTTGAAAAAACAAGTGTACTTTCGGTCAAAGTTTTGGTAATAAAATGCTTTGGATCAAGCTTTGACGTACTCCGAACAATTAAAAGTTTATGCCAGGTTGAGAACTTAATTTTCTCGATTTTAGAGGGTGGATTCCCTATTCCCTGATAGAAAGAAATTGTTTTAGAATCAACTTGCTATATGCTATAGGAGATTTTATATTCTTTATTTTATTGGTATGATGGAAGACTACTGATTCAGTCTCACTGAGGATTGCCTCAGATACTTCCCAGTATTTTCCTTCTTCAACTGCATAATTATACATATTAAAGTAAAAGATTTAATTTGTCAAGGTGTGGCCATTAATATTTTGTCTTCTTCATTGAGGACTAGCATTAATTCATAAGTCCTTTCATTAGGAATGAATTCATGCTTGACATTTTCTAAAACTTCCTTAGAAATTTTATTTTTACTAGGAGCTGGAGAACTTAATTTTCCCCTTTTCTCCGCACTGAGGCAGAGAAATTCATGATAATCCTGTAGAAGAGGATGCTAGTCTTAATTGACCATCATGTCTTTGCCTATCTTTGGTGGGATTTTCCACGGCCACTGCCACACCCTCTTGAGGGGCCACTCATTGATTCTACAATAATTATCTTGTTAGAAAATCAGGGAGTGAATTATTTTCACCTTTAAGATGTTCAATATCAAAATCGAAGGCTGATAAATGAGCCTACCATTTGGTAAAAATTTGTTCAGAAATAATATTTTCAACATCCTTTTGTAAAACTTGGTTTACAATACTACAGTTGATTCGTTGTAAAAATTTCTGATTTAATAAATCATCCTAAAATTAAATACATTTTACAACAAAAAGAATTTCTTTCTTGATGGTAGAATAATTTTTCGGAGCATTTTTCCAAGTGCCCGAGGTAAAACGAACTAATTTTTCTTTGTTGTTTAAAGAATTAATTTGTTTGAAAATTCCTCCATAACCAATATCAGAAGCATCAATTTCAACAATTTTTGAAAAAGATGGATTAGTTAAAGCAAGACAAGGTAATTGGTTGACTTTTAGCTTAATGTTTTGAACTTCTTTAGTATGTTCAATAGTCCAGGGAGAAACATTATTTTTTAACCTGGTGTATAAAATTGCAGAATCTTGTGCAAGATTTTTGTAATAATCTCCAATATAATTAAGGCTTCCAAGAAACCTTTGGAGTTGAGTTTTTTCTTTTAACTCATCAGGAATTTTAGAAGTAAATTCAATTCTTCTATCAACAGGGAGTATTTTTCGTTCACCAATATTATAACCAAGAAATCTAACATTTGTTTGAAAGATTTTTATTTTTGGTACTGAAATGACTAAATCATTAGTTTTAACAACATCTTTAAAAATTCTTAGATGTTTAATATATTTCTTAATTGATTGTGAAAAGATGAGGATGTCATCTATATATACAATAGAAAATTCTGAATAAGGATTTAATATCTCATTCATGATATTTTGAAATTCAGAAAGGGCATTCTTAAGCCTATAAGTCATAATAATCCATTGGCAATGACCAAATAGTACCACAAAAGCAGTTTTTTATCTGTATTGTGGAACAATTTGAATTTGTCAATATCCAAATTTTGAATCAAATTTGGAAAATATGGTGGTTAAATTAAGCCTATCAAGTAAATCCTATTTTTTAGGTATTTGATATCTAATACATTGCAAAATATTATTGAGACGCTTGTAATTTATTACAAGTCTAGGAACACCTCATTCCTTTTCAACAGCCTTATTAACATAAAAAGAAGTATGACTCCAAGGAGAATAAATTTTAGTTATCATATTTTTATCCAAAAGACTTCGTATCTCTTTTGCATAATTCAAGAAACTCAGTCTTTATCTGACTAGGCCAAACTTTAGTAGGGATGGGTTTTTCAATAAAATCCGCCTCATAAGGAAGAGGAACAATATCTTTTTTCCTATTCCAAAAAGCATTACGAATATCACTGAAAATATTAGTTATTAATTGATTTTTGATTGAAAAGCTATCACTTAAGTCATTTAATTCAACATTAAACTATCTAAGCAACTCCGAACTATTTTTTGGGTAAAATATTTTATTTAAATCAAACAGATTAACCACAAGATGTGTTTAATAAAAATATGTACGAGATATGTTCAAGATTATGTAACTAGTTTTGAAAACCAAAACTAAAACAGTTTAAATCAGTTTAAATCAGCACACCAACAAGAATGAGATGAGGAGATGTAGAAAGATTAATTACACACAGTTTTTAACATGGTAAAATCTCACCTAACTGAGGAAACATCCACGGTGACTTCTAACTCACAAACCAAAAATCCACTAAAATAAAATATACAAGTTACAAGCTATTTAAAACACATGTAAACAAAACATACCTATACAAGTTTAGAATATTTACCCACTGGTTTGATTCTAACTTCTCTACAGTTCTGATGTTAATGTGGCTTTCTCAGCTTGCTACCTTCTCAGCACTTTGTTCCAGCTTTACGTCGACTCTTGATGTTTCAAAATCTAATAGCCAACACTTCTTGTGTTGTAATGTGACAAGTGTTTGTGATAGTGCTCTAACACATGCATGCACACATGCACACTTATTTATACAAACAAGTCCTATCAAATTACAGAAAGATCTAAATGATTAAGGTTTTCAGTTTCTCTGTTCTTTAGAAATAACAGACTTTCTTGATCTTTCAAACTAACCCAGAATCCAACGTTACCTTGCTCGAAAGACGGTCAAGGTCTTAAAAAATTTTAGAGGGTTTTAAAATGTTTTTGAAATTGTAAACCACCAATTGTAATTCCAACTATATCATAAGTCTTATTTCATAACAACGAGAAACATAAAAGGAATTTGTTGATTCTAGAGTTGTGAAATACATTTACAGAAAAATAATCATCAAATATGATTTTTCAAGATGAGAAACGAAATAATGCAGATCTAAGAGATATATGACATAGAACAACAAGATCTACAGTTTCTATGAAGAGAAATAGAGATAAAACTTAAAATGTCTAAGTTGGTTAAAAGATATCAAACTCCGAGGATTCAACCCACAAATCAGCTTCAAACCATCTCCAAAATAACTCTCAAACACTCAGGTTTTGTTTTGGTTGTAAACTGATTTTGGATTTAAAAAGAATTTACGCCTTGGAAATGTCCTCCAAAAGGTAGATTAAAACTCAACTGTGCTGCCAAGACAGGGAACAATATGGGTATTGGCTCTATTATTCGAAATGATACGGGTCAATTCATTTGGGCTTTCTCAAATGCTTTATCCACAAAGTCACCGATTGAAGCTCAAGTTCAAGCTATTTTGGTTGGGATCAAGTATTGCAAGGAGAAGGGTATTTCTAACATAGACATAGAAGTAGATTCAGAAAATATTCTTCAATGTTTTATTTCTTCTTCTACAGCTCAGTAGCGTATAAGGACTGAAATTTCTGAAATCAATGAATTTCTCCAAACTAGTCATTACTTCATCAAGTTATGTTCATCAGAAGCCAATCATTTTGCTGAGTTGCTTGCCAATCATGGATCCTATCATCAAAGTTCTTTTAGCTTTCAAAATTATAGTGATCTCCCTAGAGAGATTAGAGCGTCTATTTTTGTAGTTTCAGAAAAGGTCTTTGTTTGATTTGCTTGTAAGCCATGTGAGAGGGCTTTTCTCTCTATAGTTTCAATAAATATCCTCGTTTTTATTTTAAAAAAAAAAGAGTTTGAAAGGAGATTAGGGTTTGAACGATTTTAGGGTTTTCTCTCTCTAGTTTCTATCTCTCTCTCTATCTATCTCACTTCTTCTTCTCTCTCACTTTGACGAACTGGAAAAAGTTTTTGAAATGCTGAGGCTCAGCCTCCTTTTATACTATGCAAGGAAAGATCAAGAACATCAGCTCAAATTTAATGGCTGAGCTTTGGTCTTTGGCATTTGACACTCATCCAACGGTTTAACATCAGTGGTGGATTAAGTGTTTGCTGATTGGCGTAAAGAGGGTTCACATGGATTGGGATAAAACGCATGCAAAATGTTGATAAAAAATATCCAAGGGCTGAGATTGCGTATTGGTTCTGTGTCTAGCAACAAACACAAATCAAGCTGTCATAACAATGACAGGTGTAAGGCTCAGCTGAAACCAAGCGCGTGTGTTTTAAAATAATTACACACGCACCCTCAAGTCTCAAGCTCTTTCGAATCCTACCCAACCAAACATTCAAGAAAGTTTAGTTAAAACCAATAATCACAAAATGGCCCCAAATGTTTTTAATGCCCAACTTTTAATTTCTTAAAAATCATTTCAAATTTTTTAAAAAATCCCAAAATTAGTAAAAACTTATTTTAAAAGGGAATTAACTCACACAAGCAATTAATGCAAAATATATATTATGTATGCAATCCTAGTGTGCGTGTGTGGTTGAGAATTTACCTTTAAATGAATCAATTGAGGCAACATGTGTAGATTTCGAGGTTCTTTGGTATCTAGGGGATGGGACTCAAATTTTGTCACAATTTTCAAACTAGATGAGCACTTATACAATGCAGACTCAAGTAAGTCAAGAGTATACGTTGCTTCATTAATAACATTAATTTTTTTCATCATGCTTGGATATTCAAGCTTTTGTTTTATAGTTAAAAAGGATACTTCCTTTTGAAGAAAATTTAATTAATTTTCTTTGAAAAAAATATAATTTGACAAAGAATTAATTTTCTTCACCATAGGTTATGTTATAAATTCAAAGACAATTTTTTTATCTTTTATAGTGGTGTATATACCACTAGAGTGAATTTTATCCATAGGCATAAGCAAGGATAAAAAAGGGGTACCTAAAATAACCCGTTGACACAGGTGATTAATGAGAAGAAAGGTACTAGACAAACATATCCCATTATTACAAACATAAAATTTAGTTAGTTTATATTGGATATGAATATTATCACCACTAGCATTAAATAATTATTGAGTGATTTTCTCAAAATATTGAGTGGGAACTAACCCTTCTTGAATGCAGTTCATATCTACCCCGCTGTCAACAAGAGTGATAATGTTATTTAATGTATACTCATTATTAATAACAATGTTAATAGTTATGTACCATTTTTAATCTGTTACATGATTATTAATACTCAAATAATCAACTAATTCTGTAGTATTTGATGTTTCAAGATTAGAACGGTGTAATTCATTCTTGAGACTGTTAATCTCAATTAGCATATTATGATGTTGATCTTTCAACTATCTTAAATCATTTTTAACAATGTTAACTTCATATTTAAGATCTACAAGGTTTGCAGGTTTAGAAATTTCTGGTTTATTTTTTTAACCGATGAAATACCTTTTTAAGACTGTATTGTTGGATCCGTGTATAAGAAGTAGTTGCAATTGTTTTAAAATAATTTGCATAATAAGTTTTTTTTAACTCGAGCTTGGTATCAGGGTCAGTAACTTGATTGATAATATCAATAATAGATTATTCCTGACTCGTAAGCACATTAATACGTAACCCATTCATTTGAAGGATGAATTGGAGGTGATTGCATTTATTTTGCAATTGATTACATTGACAATCTTATTTATTGGAGATTTCTGAGTCACAAGAGAGTTAAATATGATAAATCTCATCATCGTTATATGAAGAGCTAGCTTCGTTGTTAGATGGACTGGAATTGAGTAGTAATTTACTCAACTGTTTCTTTAAATATTCATCAATTTGAAGGTTGTTTAATTTAGTTTGAGTCTTGCATTTATTTGCAAGATGGCCAAATTTGACACATTTAAAACATTTAAAATTAGATTATTAGGTCTATTTTTTTTTTCTAAAATATGTTTTAGAATTGTCACCTTGATTGGGTGATTTGGATCTTTTCTTCTTTTTATAAGAAGTTCTCTTTTTGGATATATATTTATCCTTAGATTTTTTATGAGGTAAGGAGTATTATGATATGAGCGAACTGCTCCCAAAATTCTCCTAACTCTCTTTTACTAATTAAATTTTGCTTTTTAAGTGGACATAATTTAAGTTCATTACATAGGGAAAGACCTTCTTGAATAACAACATTGAAAAGTTGACCATAAGTATAATTATGGTAGGGAATATAAATGTTATTATTAGCATCGCTCATTTTCTTTCTTACCTTCTCAGCAAAGAAAGTAGGAAGGCCATCAATAAATTTAGTTTTCCAATGCTAGGAGTTGGTATCAGGTCTTTAGGACATCTCAAGTTTAGGAATATTTCTCTATTTCTCTCATACTGATGGTAAGAAGCACCAATAAAATGATGGATAATAGCAAGAATTATTGTGTAAATAGCATCTTGTTGTCCAATGTCTTGCATATGCTCATCTTTAACAATTTTGATGGAATTTAGAATATCATTCTTTTGATCATTTGTGAGAACATTTTCCCACCAACCTCTGAGGGTTCCAGCGAAACCACTGATGATCATTCTAGCCACATCTTGGTCAGAATTTTTACTCTATTTACAAATAGTTGACTACATAGACATTCTATGTATAAATTTAAAATTTTGATATTCAGTCTTTCCATAAAAGTTCCAGTCGTAAATGGCTTTCCCATGAAAGGTAAATTGAGTATAAAAAATTTGCAGTTTCTTCAAAAATATGATCCTGGGGACTGGGTCTCGAAAAGTAATTTCTGACTAGTCCTCCATATCCAAGAGTATTTTTATAAGTGACTTTATTTATTTGGTCATTATGATTACTAAAAGAAGATTCAAAATTATTAATTTCTTCCATGGGGACCAAAGATTCAGAATCTGAATCATAATGGGATAAAGTATTGATTTTTAATCCCTTAAGATTTTTCTCTATCTCTTTTAATTGTTAAATAAAATCACTTTTAATATTCATTTTAAATCCTTTTACTTCCATAGGGGGAAGAATAAAAGGTTGATCAAGAGTTTTACCAGATAACTCTTTAGTAGGTTGTTTGTTGGTAAAATACTCATGAAAATTCTTAATTATATTGAGTTGTTTTCCTATAGTATTTAGGATAAGGTTGCTATAATTTCCTTGTTTATATAGGGGATTTGTATCTTCTACTTTAGTGAGCAGTCTAGTTCCAATTTCTAAATTTAGAAATGTATTAGCTTCTAATTTAGAACTACCAGAATAGCTGGAACTACGAAAGTCAATAGATAATGGTTGTTCAGTAGGTGGATGAACAGAAGATATAATTTGGTCATTAGAAGTATTCCAACTCCTAAGATGTTTTTCCTCATGTTTGAGAACCTGTTTGTCTTTAGTTTCGAGAACAAAAAGGTGTCTATCTTTGGAAAACATTGAAGGTACCTATATAGAGCACACCTAGGGTTTGCTTTTCGGGCTTTAGTTATATAGACCTTCATCTAGTTGAACTTGAATTTTGACAAAATATTTTTGTAATTAGGATCGTGTCACGCCTATCTATGCCAAGCTCACCATGGTCGTATACATTAAATGAGCTCTCAATTCGGTCCATCATCTTTGAAAAAGGTGATTTCCGTACTCCCTATTAGCTCATAGGATTTATTTGGTCACGTAGGACACGACACCACGGTGCATTTGCATTTGCATTTCGTTTATCATATCTTATGATAGTGTTGGCGTTAGTAAAAAAAACAATTGAGTTCAAAATTTTAATTTGAAGTTTTTATAAGAATAAATATTTTTGTGAAAATAAATTTTTGACACTGAATATTTTAAAAAAAATAAAATATGCAGAATTAATTTTTGAAGTTAAAAATAATTTTTTGTTATAGTTAGACATATGCATGTGCGTATCATATATATATACATATGATGATAAGATTCAACACCACCAGATAAGTGATGATGAGCTCAAACAGTAACAACAATGGCAACCATAGAGATGTATATGTGTGTAAGTGTATAGAAGGGGATGAGTATAAGAGGAATAAGACAATGATGTATAGTGATTCAGCCAATTAGGCCTACATCCACTGTGAGTGTGTGATCCACTAAATATGGGCACTAATGGCCTTAGATACAATGCACATAAGCTCACTCTCTCTTCTACTGTGTGTACAAGCAGAGTTTTTACTAGGGTTACAATTATCGATCCCCTTGTAGGGTTGTAGGTCACAAGTATATATAGGTCTTGTGGGGAGTAGTGTACCCCCCAAGCATGCATGGTGCATGTGAGTTATGATCTAGCCAATCCCCTGCTGACACCTGGAGGTGCCACCTGTGATTAATGATGACATAATATTCCCTCACGTGAGGGGTTGATATTGTTATAACAGTCTTCCACGTGCCATATGAGTCCCACGCGCACTGTTCCACGCGTCTCCCGAATCACGCGCTGTGATGACGTCACCCTCGGCCTATGATGTGAGGCCGAGGGCAAAAGTTCTTGCTGCCAGGGAGCCTGGCCTAGTTAGGGCCTCGTATTTTCGTACCCTCATAGGGTCGTCCAGGCGGTGATGAGGGGTCGGCCCCTTGAAGGGTCGTGTGGGTCATGATGAAGGGTCGGCCCCTTGAAGGGTCATTTGGGGACATGCTGAGTGGTAGGCCCCTTGAAGGATCGTCTGAGCCATATTGAGGGGTTGGCCCCTTGGAGGGTCATCTGGGCCATGATGAGTGGTCAGCCCTTTGAAGGGTTGTCTGAGCCATGTTGAGGGATCGGCCCCTTGGAGGGTCGTCTGGGACATGATGAGTGGTCGTCCCCTTAAAGGGTCGTCTGGACGTGGATCATCTTGGTCGATCCTTCCCGTAACAACCTTGGTTATTGGGCTCGTCTTGGGCCTGAGCCCTCATCTGGGAGTAAGGCACCCTCGGCCTGGCCGAGGGTATATATGGGTATATCAATCACCCCCAGCCCTTAGCCATCGATATTTGTTGAGATGGCTGAGGGGTAAGTGACAGCCGTCGAGCTGCTTATTGTCATGCGTCCATCATCGTTTCAGTTTCCCAGGTGTGACGATGCTATATATATATATATATATATATATATATATATATGTGTGTGTGTGTGTGTGTGTGTGTGTGTGTGTGTGTGTGTGTGTATTCTATGTTTATGTGCATGCGTGGCCTTTGATGTTAAAAACATAGTCTTATGCTATTTCTGTTTGCTTGTTGTCATGGCATTGTGTGTATTATATATATAGATATATAATGTGTTATGCTTATGTATGCTATTACTAAGTCATATGAGTTGTTGGAATTTAAAAGAAGCGTGTACCTTTTAACGAAAGCAGGTCTAAGAGCATGTGCAGTGGTGAAGGCTCCCAAAAGGTAAATTTACAAAACAAAAAGTGGGTTTACCTTTCGTCTTGAAGCAACATCTACAATGGAGAAAAGCTTCAAAATTTGTAAAACAATTCCTACGAACTTCTGTTGTTCGTAGGAAACAAAATAATATTTTTTACGAACAACAGAAGTTCGTAAGAATTCTTACGAACTTTTGTTGTTCGTAGGAACCCATAAATATAATAAAAACGAGTATTTATATTTCCTACGAACTTTATTTCTTCGTAAAAATTCCTACGAACAAATGAAGTTCGTAGGAACCTTTGCAAATTCTCTTCCCAATTTGTATCTTTGCAGAACCACTACAAATCGAACTAAAGAATTTGTTGAGTTTCGTCCACCACTGCAAACGTCTCATTTTGTAAACTTACAAATTTTGTTGACTTTTTCTTCCACCATTACAGATGCTCTAATAGTTATTGGCCATTAATTGTTGACTTATATTGTACATCGATTTGACCGCATGAGTTGTATATGATTTTATTATTATTATTATTTTAGGAGATCATGACATCACCTGGTCACTTGGCAACTTTCAGCCATACCTGTATTCCTTTTCATCATCATATACCTATGTTCATAGCAGTTTGATTTGTCCCATCTAAATACTGGTGGCGCTTAGTTGTTACCGATTTGACCTGATAAGGTCTTGAATTGGGCTTTTAGCTGTCACGTTTTTTATTTTTAAAAATAAAGTTTGGTTTTTTGTTTTGTTCAAACGACGTCGATAACCTTTTAGTTAGGGGTGCAACCGATATGGTATGGTCGGTAACGACTCCTTACCAATACCAAAACCACATTCTATATGATAAAACCGTACCGTACCAATTTACCGACCGGTACATCAAAGCAAAAACCAAAACCAAACCGACCGGTTTTTCAGTTTTTTTGGTATTTTCGAGTTTTTTTTTATTTCGGTAATTTCGGTTTCAATTCAGTTTTTTTTCGGTAAATACCAGAATTTCAAATCGGTTTATGCATTCGATAAATCTGGTATATATTTTGATATACCCATTTCTAACTGTTATAATTTCTAGCATTTCTAGCTATTACAATTTTTAGCATTTGTAGTTGTTTGGAACAATTAGAAATATACACAAACATGTATAATTTCTAGCATTTGTAGCATTTGGAACAATTGATTTAAACAGATACGAGACCAAACTAACCGGTTTGCTTTTGTCGGAGTCGGAGGAGAGTGAGACGAGACCAAAATGACCGGTTTACCTCCGTCAGAGACGGATGAGAGTGAGACGAGATCAAACTGGCCGGTTAACCTCTACCGAAGTCGGAGTAGAGTGTGATGAGATGAGGGAGCTGGTGCCTGAGGAGAGTGAGCCAAGATGATGAGCCTCAAAAAATGAGGGAGCTGTTACCTCAAAAAATGTTCGTCGAAAAGTCAAAATCATCCACACCTCCAACACCGGAAAAACAAACTTTTGCCGGAAAAGCCAACTCGTCGAAAAAAAAAATCACCGAAAAACACGGAGGGAACTCAGATCCGAATATAGCTGGCACCGAAAAAATGGTCACCGAAAACCCGATCTCAAAACGAAGTAACCACACCAAATCGAAAGCCAAATCTCAAAACAAAAAAATGGTGTTCTCAAATAAAAATCCCCAAAAAATTATTTCTCTTGAAGAAGAAAAAAAATAAGAGAGAGAGAGCTCAAACAAAAATGACGGCCACACTTTTTGAGAGAGAAAGAGGTAAAAAAAATGAAATGGAAACCCTGAAAAAAGATCTGTACACAAACCACAATATAAAGCCCAAATGAAATAAGGGTAAAACGGAAATATAGCCAACAAAACAAACGGCTCTTTTTATTTTAACAAAATGCTGCCTAATTCATTTTGTGTTAAATGTTTGATTAATTAAACAAAATATATGTTTAATTAACATGATTATTTAACACTTAAACCAAATACTCAAATAAATAAATTTAAATTCAAAGAGGATATAAAAACTCACTCATGAGAAATAAAATAAATAGAAGTAGTATGATACCCAAAATAATTTGACACTGCACAAAAAGTTTGGTACGGTATTTCGATATGGTAATTTTGGTATGATATCGGTACGATAAATTCGATAAATCGGTTTTTTGTATCTAAAAACCAAAACCAACCAAATTTTTGACAGTATTTTCGATTTCGGTAAAATCGGTTTTTGGTATTTCATAATATGAAACCAAAACCATTTTTTTCCAGACCAAAACAGTACGGTACGGTAAAAACCAGTACCGGTTTCACCCCTACTTTTAGTTAGAGTTGTTTCTTTTCTAGCCCACGGCTTTAGATTTTAAACCAGATATGGTTTTTGTTTCAGAAAATGACGCCGTCGATCACTGTTTTATAAAATGTTTTTATTTTTATTTTTGTTAGTATATATGTATATACTTAGCTGCACACGTGTTCCTCTCTTTTTAAAAAAGAAAAGTTGTTTCCTTTTCTTTTAAAGGATGTCGCCTGAGGTAATTTCCAATGGTAATATTCGTAGTGGAATACAGCTGGCCTCGACCGTTATTAAAACGACTTTGTTTTAAAAAATCAATCATTCACGATTTTTTGAGTTGGTTACAACTTATATGCAATGTGCCAATTTTTAAAGCGTTACTTTTTGTTTTTTTAGTCCATCATATCACATTTAATCAATGGTTGTTGTGTATTTTGTATCAGTCCATGTGACTCTAGTTTACACCAATCAGTACACACTTGTGCACTCTATAAATAGAACCCTTTGGATCTAATTTTAAAGAGTTAGAGAAAAATAATTTTGTTCCCAAAACTGTTTTGGTCCACTACTTTTTCAGTTAAATTATATGGACGAAAATCAGTTTCAAACGACGAGGAAGTTCATTATTCTCTTGAGAGCATTTTTTCATAACTTCCCTCTTTTTGGTAAAAATCATCTCCAACACTTTTATCATCTTTTGAAACAAAACCCCTTCAATCAACTTGACATTCAACAAGCAAGTTTGCGGAGGATCTCTGCATTCAAGCTTTATAGAGATGGTGGTTTTGGGCTTCGGTGGATACCGCGACACGAGGAGTGTCGAGCAACGCGTTAGAGCTTCGCAGACTACAAAATCAGAGGTCGATGATGGAATAAGAAAGTCTTGAGTGAGTCAATGTATGTAAGTCTTTTGAGTCTCTTGAAAAACCTATTTTATAGTGGATTTTGTCTAGGCCCAGTCGTCCGAGGTTTTTCCCATTTGGGTTTTCCTCGTACATCGGCGAGTTGTGGTTGGGATTTTCGCATTTTACTTTTATAAATCACCTAGATGTATGCTTAGAATAAAATGAATAAAATTGGAATAATTTTATTTTAATTATTCAAGTTATCAATGCCATTGCATTAATTGAAATCTGTTCTTGCGAACTTGTAAATCTGCTACTTAAATTGAAATTGGAGAATATCACTTTATAGCTAATTTTAAATTGGATTGCGTGTGTGTATTCCACGAATTAAACTAAGAACATATAACCTTGCAACTTCAAATTGGTATCAGAGCTAGTCTCTAAAAGTTATTTAGATGAATCTGGAGGTTATATGGATAGTTTTTCGTCGAATCGACTACCTTTGTTTGATGGAACTAATTACACCTATTGGAAAGCACGTATAAAATCTGCTCTTAAATCAATTGATGAACATGTTTGGGTTACTGTTGAAAGAGGATGGTCCCCTCCTACTATGGTAGTTAATGATGAAATTATCTTGACTCCTGTTGAATAGTGGTGTAAGGAAGAGCTAAAATGGTGTAACTTTAACTCTAAAGGATTAAATGCCTTATTTGGGGATGTGTCTCCCGATGAATTTCATCATATAATGACGTGCGAAACGTCAAAGGAAGATTGGAATATTCTCCAAGTTACTCATGAGGGAACTAGTGTTGTTAAAGCGTCAAAACTTCAAAACTTAACAACACAATTTGAAACGATCACCATGAAAGAAATTGAAACATTTGGTGAGTTTTATGCTCGTTTATCAGACATAGTTAACTCTTTCTTTAACTTAGGTGAAAAATTACCTGAAAATTGTGTTGTTAAGAAAATACTTAGATGTCTTCCTAAGCGATTCATTCCTAAAATCACTGTTCTTAATTCTTTTGGAAATCTAAATACTTTAAAACTTGAAGAACTTGTTGGTGATCTTCAAACTTATGAATTAGATATATTTCCTAAAGATAACAAAAGCAAAGATAAAGGTGTTGCTTTAAAAGTTAAGAAAGTCAATGTGTCTGATTCGGATGAGTCTAATTTTTATCCTGATGATATAGCCTTATTTGCTAAAAAAATTCTCAAGTTTAAAAAGAAAAACTCTAAATTTGAAAAACCTAAATTTGAGAACAAAAACAAAGGGGGAAATAAAAAATTCAATAATCAGGATCCAAAGAAGTTCAACAAAGATAAATTTAAAAAGGATGATTCGGAGAGATGCTTTGAGTGTGAGGGACATGGTCATAGAGATTTCAAGTGCCCAACAAAACTTAAAAGACAAGGCAAAGAAAAAGTTGTTTACAATGCTACTCTAAGTGCCAGTGATAATGAGTCTGAAGATTCTGATGACTCTAACCCGTCTCGAAATAACTTCACTGCCTTTATGGCAAGCCATGCTAGTAATTCGAGTGTGTCATACCTTAATGTTGACAATTCTGAGCAAAATCTTGAGGTTGTTTATACTCATTCTACTAGTAGTGATGAAAAAGAGAATGATAGTGATATAGATGAGAGTGAACTACAATCCGCTTATTCTGAACTCTACAATGAATCTCTTCGCATTCAAAAAGTTAACAAAAGATTAACCTTTAAAGTCTTAACTTTAGAAAAAGAGTTGAAAGGCCTGAAGGAGAAGGAGGCTTTAGTTAGTCAACTCGGGGCACTTAAGATATCTCTTTCTGAGAAGCTTATCGTGATTGGTAAAGAAAAATGTGACTTAATTATCTCCTTGGAAGGTGTTAGCAAAGATCTTAATGAGTATTTAGAAATTAGAAAATCTCTAGAAGCTAAAATTGCCCAACTTGAAAAGGATCTTGAGTCCTCTCGTGAAGTTAAAGTCACACTAGAGGATAATTCAGGAAGAATGGGAAAATTATTTTTAGGTCCTATTTTAGGATATAAGGAGAAAGGTTATCAAGAGAGAAAGGGTATAGGATATGAAGAAGGAAATTCATCAAAAGTCAAACCCGAACCCGTTGCTAAGTTTGTTACAAAATCTAAAGTTCCTAAAATAAGTCCTTCTAAGCAACCTTTAAAAGCCAGTCCAAAACAACCCTATGTGTGCACTTATTGTCACAAAAGGGGTAATCTTAAAGATTTTTTCTACAAGCTTGGAAAGAACTCTCAATTCATAAATTCTAAACAATCCTATAGCTCCTTAACTAGTCTTAAGAGTCAAGTTGAGTATCATGTCAATACTTCTAAAAGTCTAACGGATGAGTTTCTTAGGTTTTCTAAAATCCAAGGAAGTAATTCTAATTATAACACTAGAGCCAATCAAGGAAAGAAAACAACTCAAGCTTGGGTTAAGAAAAATCATACCAAAAAGGCTTTTGTTGCTCATGTTGCACTAAAGGCTCAAAATACCTCTCAATGGTACTTTAAAAGTGGTTGTTCAAGACATATGACTGGTGATAAATCTCTATTTAGCACTCTCGAAAACTATAAAGATGGTAAATTCACTTTTGGGGATGGTAGCAAGTCTCAAATCAAGGGTAGAGGATCTATTGAAATCTCCGGGTTTGCTAAATTTGAAAATGTTCTTTATGTTGAGGGTCTCAAGGCTAATTTGATAAGTATTAGCCAACTATGCGATGAAAATCTTGATGTGAAATTTAGTCAATCGGAGTGCACCATTTATGATCAGTCAGGTGAATCTATTTTATAAGGTGTTAGAACTAGTGACAATTGCTATGGAATTATTCCTAAATCATCTTTAGTTTCCAATAATGCAAAAGCCTCATCTGCTGATCTTTGGCATCAAAGATTAGGTCATGTAAACTTTAGAGATCTTGATAGACTAATGAGAAAAGAGCTAGTTTAAGGCTTACCGCCACTAGGAAAGCCAAACTCCACCATTTGCGGGCCGTGTCAATTAGGAAAACAAATTAAGAGTCCTCATAAGAAATTAAACTCTATAACAACATCTCGTATCTTAGAATTGATACACATTGACCTTATGGGTTCCACTCGTACCGATAGCATAGGAGGAAAAAGATACATCTTAGTTATGGTGGATGATTTTTCTAGGTACTCTATTGTAGGCTTTCTAAGAGAAAAATCTGAGACAGTTGATTTTCTTACTGTTAAATGTAGAACTCTTCAAAATCTACACGGTGTTACCATAAACCGCTTTAGGAGTGATAATGGAACCGAATTCAAGGAATCCGGTGTGAATGCCTTTTATGATGAAATGGAATTAAACATGAATTCTTGGCCATTTGAACACCACAACAAAATGGTATAATTGAAAGAAAAAATCGAATGATCCAAGAAATGGCAAGATCTATGCTCCTAGGAAGAAATGTGCCCTGTAGGTTTTTGGCCGAAGCAGTTAACACCAGATGTCACACTGTAAATAGAGTTTATTTGCGACCTAATACTAACAAAACTCCTTATGAATTGTGGATGGGTAAGAAACCTAATTTATCCTACTTTAGAGTGTTTGGTAGTCCATGCTATATTCTTCGAGATAGAGAACTTCTAGGCAAATTTGACTCAAGGAGTGATGAAGGTATTTTCCTAGGATATTCTTAAAATAGTAGAGCCTTTATAGTATTCAACTTAAGTAACTCTAAAGTCATGGAATCCATTAATGTTGTCATAAAAGATGATGCTCCGACCACATTTATTGATAATGAGGAAGATTTGTCATGTGAGTGTGATGTTGTGTCAAATGTTGAAAGTATTGAATCTCAAAATTATTTGGTTGTTCCAACTACCAAGAAAAAGGGTCCTATTCCTTGGGTGCGTAAAAGTCATGACACTTCAAAAATTATAGGAGATCCTGAGGTAGGTGTCAAGACTAGGGCGCAATTAGAAAATGAAGTTACCTATCTATGCTATACTTCTAAAATTGAACCTAAAAACTTTAAAGAAGCATTAAAATATGAACATTGGATTAATGATATGCAAGAAGAATTGTTTCAATTTAAGAAAAATAATGTTTGGGAATTAGTCCCTATGCCTTCTAATACCAATGTCATTGGCACTAAATGGATTTTCAAAAAGAAAATGGATGAAAATGGTGTCATTGTTCGAAATAAAGCTAGATTAGTTGCTCAAGGATACACCCAAATAGAAGGTGTTGACTTTGAAGAATCTTTTGCTCCTTTTGCTAGGTTAGAATCGGTTCGTCTTTTACTCGCCATAGCATGTCACCTTCAATTTAAATTATATCAAATGGATGTAAAAAGTTCTTTTTTAAATGGTATTATTCAAGAGGAAGTCTATGTTGAACAACCAAAAGGGTTTGAGGACCCAAAACATCCTACTCATGGCTTCTTCCTAAAGAAAGCACTGTATGGCTTGAAACAAGCACCTCGTGCTTGGTATGAAAGACTCACCTCTTATCTCCTTTCTCGTGGCTTTTTGAGAGGGGGAGTAGATATGAAACTTTTCGTTCGTCGTGATGAAAATCTATTCTAGTTGCTCAAGTATAAGTTGACGATATAGTGTTTGGGTCTACGTGTGATAAACATACTCAAATTTTCTCAAAAGAAATGCACAATGAATTTGAGATGAGTATGGTAGGTGAACTTACTTTCTTTCTAGGTCTTCAAGTTCGTCAACTCAAAAGTGGGATATTTTTTGTCCCAAACTAAGTATGCTAAAGACCTCGTTGAGAAATTTGAACTCGAATCCGCTAAACATGCTCGTACTCCTATGAGTTCATCTATTAAACTTAGTAAGGATAGCGACGGAAAGGATGTAGAACATACTCTTTTTAAAAGTATGATAGGTAGTTTACTTTACCTCGCTTCTAGCCATCCGGATATTTCCTTTAGTGTAGGAGTTTTTGCTCGTTATCAAGCCGCTCCAAAAAAGTCTCATTTACTTTCTATCAAACATATCATCAAATATGTTAGTGGGGCCATGTCTTTTGGAATTTGGTACTCTTTTGACACCAATGATTGTCTATCGGCATATTCAAACGTTGATTGAGCAAGAGATGTTGCTGTATGTAAAAGTACATCTGGCGGTTGTTTATATTTTGGAAGTGCACTTCTCTCATGGATGAGCAAGAAATAAAATTCTATTTCTTTATCCACGGCGAAGGCCGAATACATTGCCGCCGGGAGTTGTTGCACTCAACTCATTTGGATGAAACAAATGTTGGAATATTACGGTATTTCCCAAGGCACTATGACTATTTATTGTGACAATACTAGTGCAATTCATATTTCTCATAATCCCGTTCAACATTCTAGAACCAAGCATATTAAGATCTGTGAACATTTAATTCGTGACTTGGTTGAAGAAAAAATTGTTTCTCTAAGCTTCGTTCCTACCGATCAACAATTGGTCGATATCTTTACTAAACCTCTAGATGCCCTTAGGTTTGAAAATCTTAGGAAATCAATTGGGTTTTGCTCCATTGATTGAGATCGAAGCCGTTTATCTAGTTTAGGTTGCTTCTCTTGTATATTTTTATACCTATGAACTAGATTTCTTTTGCATATATTTTATTCGAAATTTCAAAAATATTTTTCTTTTATTTTCAAGGAAAACGGGAATGGTTAGAAAGCTTTCAAATTTTTGTCCATATGGCTTTGTGATCGATGTATTCGGATCACTATCTTTTTCCATATCCACGTGGCTTTCGATGAGTAGTTAATCCGGACCTTGTTTATCTTGTGCACAACAATGCTCTTTTATGATATATAATTTTGTGATTTCCTCACATCTTTGCCTTTTGCACACACCGTACACGAAATATTGTGAATATCTTGTTCACATTGTTCTTGCAAAGTGAGATTTGGTGTTGTCTTCTCAATCCTGTCACATCCATTATAAGCAATCGAAATTGTGCATGATCATCCATTGCCCGGATTGAAACAAAATGATTATATTCTTACGGCTGGTTTTCGTTTCAAGCAATGGACTCGGGCTGCGAAAAACATAAAAGTTTTTGCGTGAAAAGCCACCATTTGTATTCTCAGTTGTGTGGCAAAAATAGAAGCATTGAAAATGATATATAATTCCAAGACCAAAATAATAGGCTTGATTGATTCTTCAAAAAGAATAGTCTCAATCTATTGTTGCTCATGGGAGATATAAGTTGAAGATCAATTGGTATGCACATTTAATCGATTTATTTCTTTCTCATTGTGACATTATTGGCGAGAGAACCATATATTTTGTATGCTTGTTACATTCGTGTTTACGTGTTCAATAATATTTCCTTTTTGACACAAGGCTAATATGAGTGAATATTGCGCGTATATATTGTTTGGCATTACGCACTTGTACATTGCTGTGGCTGAAAACTCTCGCTCGTATTGTTCACACCCCTACATTCTCGCTCCCACTATTTGGATATGTTGCCACAAGCTAGGATTATTAAAATCTACATTTTGGCCTCATTCTGGCCTTCCCAATTCCTGATATTATGCTATTTTTAGTCCTATTTTTTTTTTTTTTTATTTAAAAAATATTGATTTTCGTCAGAAATTCTCGTTCGAACGAGATTTCTAACAGCATTTCTAGCACCCTTACTAGTATTTCGTTCGTAATATCGTTCGAACGAAACGTTCGTTCGAACGAACTTCTAACGAAATTTCCCAATCCACTACTGGAACTTCGTTCGAAATACCTCGTTCAAACGACATACCTCGTTCGAACGACCTGCGTTAAAATCCTGCAGTTTCTCTTCCCCAAAAATCTTCCGCCTCACCCTTTTTCTCTCTCCATCTTCCACGATTTTCCATGCCCCTTTTACCAGATTTTTCTCCCACTCTCTCTTCCATTTTCCCACTCTCTCTTCCCTATCCATTTTTCTTCTCTCCCACTATCTCCCTATTCCCACGATTTCAACCTCCATAAACCTCATTTCCTCCACCCATTTATTCTACCGATTAGTGTTTGCTATTTCCCTATTTCTCTTCGAGGTATATTTTTTTTCCTTGCTCTTTCTCGATATATATATACTTATATTTCTCTATCTATATATATATATATATGTTTATATATACATATACCCATATATGTATATATATTTATATATAGATATCCACACACACACACACACACACACACACACACACACACACACATATATATATATATATGCTGTTGGTTCTTATAATAACATTCAAATCGATTTCATAATTTTCCCAACATTTATATATAAATGTGTGTATATCCCTACAATTTTTTGGGGGGCCTTTTATTTTTTCTGACTTTGTTTCTGATTTCCCCTGGTTAAGCTCTATTCCATGATATTCTAAATTTTTTTAATTCAAAATTTTTTGAATTTCATGGAATTTATCTTAACTAAATTTTTATTTTTTTCTTAACGGAGGATGGTATTATTCTGATTGGTTGTTGGTTTGTTGGTGTGATTGGTGGTTTGGTTGGACTTTGTTCGGGTAGGTTCTAGTTTCCCTCTTGTTTACCATGGCCCGTAACCGTCGCCAACGCCGTATAAGCAATTCCTCCGAGGAACGCTCCTCGTCCTCTGATGAGGAGACCCGTGCCAATACAGTTATACCTGATCTTAGGCTGCGTTTGAGGTCCCTTTCTGCACACACTCGTTATCACACACAAGGTTTCGCTACACGTTCTATCGTTTGGGAGAAAATTATTAATCTCCACTCTCTCCACGGCACCACTGTGCATTCGTGGATTTCCGATTTAGGGTGGGACCCTCTCTTCTCTCTCACGGGTACTGTTTTTCCTGACCTTGTTCGGGAATTTTATTTTGGGATGCACGATAAGGATAATCACATTTATTCTAAGGTGCGCGGTAGGGAGATTATTGTCTCTCCCGACTCGATAGCTCAACTCATCCCCCTACCTAGGGTCACTAATCCCTTCTTCCCTTGGACATCCGATACCCGTCCCGATCCATCCCTTGTTCTAAACACCATTTTTAGGTTCCTCCCTCCCGGCACTGTCACAATCTTCCACAAACATTTACATCCTGATTTTATGGTCCTTAATTGGATCGTATGTGCCTGTCTTCTTCCACGTGCGAACACAACTGGAATAACCAAACAACACGTGGACCTTATGTTTGCAATTAGCATTCGGGCTCACATCGACCTCCCCGCCTACCTTTTTAGTGTCATTCGAACGGTTCGGATCCTCCCCTCCAGTCCCGCTCGCCAAGCCCTCCCTTTTGCAGCCATTATTACCCGTTTTTGTCTTGCCGCTGGCTGCCCCGCGTCTCCACCGATATCCCCTCCACCAAATTTCAAACCATTGACATTTCCTCGGTCAGCCGATCTCGTGGTCATTTGCCCCCGGATACCCCTCACCTCACCCCATCCACCTCTTCTCACTCCGCCACTTCCACTCACCCTGCCCCCAATCGTCCTGCCCCCTCTCGCTCTATCCATCGACCCACATCTTCCTATATTCCCGCACCCGTCGAGTCGAAGAATTTTTTGTTTTTGCGTTCTCAGGTTGAATAGCTTCAGGAGGATCGACGTCATGATAGGGCACTTATGCAGGAGCTTTTAGTTTCTATGCAGCAGGACCGTGAGGCACACGCTCGCCGGGAGGAGACACAAGCGCGTCGAGATGAATCCCAGGCTCATCGGTACTCTCTCCTTTTAGAGCATCTTTATGCCATTCACCATATGGAGATGCGCCGTGGGGCAGGCTCTTCCGGAACCGTCTCTCTTCCCGATGATACTCCACCTGATGCTCCTGGCTCTTGATGTGATTTGTTTTTCATTTCCAGTTTACTTGTTCTTGTGAGGATGAGTGGTTGTTTTATTTCATGTATTGTTTCATTTGGTTTGGATATTTTCCTAATGTCATGTATGAACCTTAACTATTTCCCCTTTCCCTTTCCCTTTCCTTAATGAATCCTCATTATTTCCTTTGTCACTCTTATTTCTTCATATTTATTTATTTGTTGCCTTTTATTCTCTCTATTATCATTTATCATGCAGGCCCCTTATCCCTTTGTCTTTTCTGGGCAAAAAGGGGGAGAAACATTAATTAATGGGAATTCACATTTAGGGGGAGAATTCATATTTAGGGGGAGTTGAATAAATTAATTGGATTTAATATTGATCATATGCATAATTTAGGGGGAGTTAATTTCTTAATATTGAACATATGCATATTTAAGGGGGACTTTCATTTACCATTCACAACATATGCTAACACATAGACATAGTTTTATATATAATCCATTCTCTACTTCCCCACGCGTTTATGAATTTTTTGTTTCATGTGTGTAGGATACATCTCCTACTCCTTTGCAGCTCGTCAGTCTTGTCTTTGAGTCTGTCTTTTTTTTTGGGGTTTTGGGACGGGTTTTAGAATCGGCTTGACGGCTGGCTTAGCAAATTCAGTCTTTTTTATTTTTTATTAATTCTGTTTTGTCCCGGAATAGTCAAAGGGGGAGATTTGTAAGGACAAATTTACAATCGAGTCATTTGTTATATTAGCTACATTCCCTTGGAGAAAACAATTTTGGGTCATTCTGCATCAAGCATCATTCAACGTAAAGATTCAAGCATCGCATCCAAAGTTCACACGTCATCAATACACACGCCATGCTCGCTATCCTAAAAAGGTATATGACCAAAATAAATTTTATGTGTTGGAGTATTTTGTTTAATCAAGAAATTTTCATATAGAGAAATGTTCGTAAATAAGCAATTTTCATAAAGAAATATCTTTGAAATAAATTTGAATAAGTTTTTGGAAAATAAGAAATCTCGTTCGAAGTTTATCCAGGTCGTTCAAACGACCTGGATCTAACGACACTCCCCAGGCCATACTGGAACTTCGTTAGAAGTTAGTTAGAAAGGTCATTCGAACGATCTCGTTCGAACGAGATTTCTAACGACCTATCTAATTCGATACTGGAACTTCATTAGATAACTCGTTCGAACGATAAGTCATTCGAACGACCTCGTTCGAACGAGTTCTGCCAGATCTGAATTTTTGAACTTATTTTTAAGCAGTTATTTTCCCAAAACTGTTTTGGTCCACTACTTTTTCAGTTAAATTATATGGACGAAAATCAGTTTCAAACGACGAGGAAGTTCATTATTCTCTTGAGAGCATTTTTTCATAACTTCCCTCTTTTTGGTAAAAATCATCTCCAACACTTTTATCATCTTTTGAAACAAAACCCCTTCAATCAACTTGACATTCAACAAGCAAGTTTGCGTAGGATCTCTGCATTCAAGCTTTATGGAGATGGTGGTTTTGGGCTTCGGTGGATACCGCGACACGAGGAGTGTCGAGCAACACGTTAGAGCTTCGCATACTACAAATTCAGAGGTCGATGATGGAATAAGCAAGTCTTGAGTGAGTCAATGTATGTAAGTCTTTTGAGTCTCTTGGAAAACCTATTTTGTAGTGGATTTTTTCTAGGCCCAGTCGTCTGAGATTTTTCCTATTTGGGTTTTCCTCGTACATCGGCGTGTTGTGGTTGGTATTTTCTCATTTTACTTTATTAAATCACCTAGATGTATGCTTAGGATAAAATGAATAAAATTGGAATAATTTTATTTTAATTAATCAAGTTATCAATCCCATTGCATTAATTGAAATCTGTTCTTGCGAACTTGTGAATTTGCTACTTAAATTGAAATTGGAGAATACCATTTTATAGCTAATTTTAAATTGGATTGCGTGTGTGTATTCCACGAATTAAACTAAGAACATATAACCTTGCAACTTCAGTCTGAGGTCATCCAAATATGATGTCTTACCTCAGACCTCGTCACCAAATTATGATGTTATAAGGTCTGAGGTCATCCACTAAGATGTTATCCCCATAAAATATTTCACCCAATTAATGGTGTCCAAGGTCTGAGGTCATCCAAGTATGATGTCTTACCTCAGACCTTGTCACCAAATTATGATGTTAGAAGGTCTGAGGTCATCCAAGTATGATGTCTTACCTCAGACCTTGTCACCAAATTATGATGTTATAAGATCTGAGGTCATCCACTAAGATGTTATCCCCATAAAATATTTCACCAAATTAATGATATCTAAGGTCTGAGGTCATCCAAGTATGATATCTTACCTCAGACCTCGTCACGAAATCATGACATTATAAGGTCTGAGGCCATCCACTAAGATGTTATCCCCATAAAATATTTCACCAAATCAATGATGTCTACGGTCTGAGGTCATCCAAGTATGATGTCTTACCTCAGACATCGTCACCAAATTATGATGTTATAAGGTCTGAGGTCATCCAAGTATGATGTTTTACCTCAGACCTTATCACCAAATTATGACGTTATAAGGTCCGAGGTCATCAACTAAGATGTTATCCTCATAAAATATTTCACCAAATTAATGATGCCCGAGGTCTGTGGTCATCCAAGTATGATGTCTTACCTCAGACCTTGTCACCAAATCATGATGTTATAAGGTCAGAGGTCATCCAAGTATGATGTCTTACCTCAGACTTTGTCACCAAATTATGATGTTATAAGGTCTGAGGTCATTTACTAAGATGTTATCCCCATAAAATATTTCACCAAATTAATGATGTCTAAGGTCTGAGGTCATTCAAGTATGATGTCTTACCTCAGACCTTGTCACCAAATTATGATGTTATAAGGTCTGAGGTCATCCAAGTATGATGTCTTACCTCAGAACTTGTCACCAAATTATGATGTTATAAGGTCTGAGGTCATCCACTAAGATGTTATCCCCATAAAATATTTCACCAAATTAATGATGTCTAAGGTCTGAGGTCATTAAAGTATGATGTCTTACCTCAGACCTTGTCACCAAATTATGATGTTATAAGGTCTGAGGTCATCCACTAAGATGATATCCCCATAAAATATTTCACCAAATTAATGATGTCCAAGGTCTGAGGTCATCCAAGTATGATGTCTTACCTCAGACCTCGTCACCAAATTATGATGTTATAAGGTCTGAGGTCATCCACTAAGGTGTTATCCCCATAAAATATTTCACCAAATTAATGATCACTAAGGTCTGAGGTCATTTAAGTATGATGTCTTACCTCAGAGTTTGTCACCAAATTATGATGTTCTAAGGTCTGAGGTCATCAACTAAGAAGTTATCCCCATAAATTTTACCACTAGAGCACAATGAACCAAAAATTGACATGGAAACTGATCTTCTCATTAATAATCTCTTCATAAGATGATACTTTTACACAAAAACTCTTGCAACATCATATGTAATACTTTTTTAGATGATCAGCATTCCAAGGATTGGAAAAAGGTTCCCCTTCGAGGTTTTCTAGCCTTTAGGTCCCGGGTACAACCTCCTCAATCACTTTGTAAGGGCCATATCAATTTGGGTGAAGCTTGTTTGCCTTCTGTAATGTCTTCTTCAGTACTAAGTCTCCCACAGCTATGGGTCTCGATTTTAAACTTTGTTGTTCTCTACTGGTAAGCTGCTTGCCTGATTTCTGCGTCTTCCCTTCTCTCTTCAATTAAATCTAGGTTGAGTCTTCTTTCCTATCCATTCTTGTCAGGGTCATAGGTCTGAACCCTATGAGTAGGGAGTCCTACTTCCATTGGAATGACAGCCTCTGAGCCATGTTCTAGCATAAATGGGGTTTCCCCCGTCGGTTTCCTTGTCATTGTTCTGTAGGCCCATAGCACAACATAAACCTCTTCAGTCCATTTTCCCTTAGCTTCTTCTAACAACTTCTTGAATTTTTCGAGGATAGTTCTGTTTATGACTTCGGTCTGACCGTTTGCCTGAGGTTGACCAAGAGAAGAAAAAATTGCTTTATCCTGACTCTTTCATAATATTTCTCTAAGGAAGAATTCTTGAACTGGGTTTCGTTGTTCGAGATGAGGGTGTTTGGGAGGCCATGTATGCATATGATGTTCTTCGAAATAAATTGGAAGGTCTTCTGCTCTGTAATCGTTATCATCGGCTCTGCCTCTACCCACTTGGAGAAGTAATCTATGGCAACTATCATAAACCGGTAATTATTTATAGCCCTTGGCAGGGGACCCACTAAGTCGATTCCCCAAACTGTGACTGGCCAAGGCGAACTGATTGACGTCATAGGCTGATGAGGTTGATGGGGAATAATGGAGAATCTCTGACATTTGTCGCACCTCTTCACGTCAGCTGCAACATCTTTGTCCAAGGTCAGCCACCAGTATCCTTATATAATAATACTCTTGGCCAAAGGTCTTTCTCCTATATGACTGGAGCAATAACCCTCGTGTACCTCTTGTAGGACGCGGGGAACTTTCGTGGGGTGAACACATCTGAGGAGAGGTAATAAAAAACCCTTCTTATATAGAACTTCTCCTATTATGGAGAATTTTGCAGCTCTGTACCTTAGTTTCCTCCTTTCTAGATTTGACTCTGATAGCTCTCCCTCTATGATATATCTGATAAGGGAGTCCATACATAAACTCCCTAAGTTTAAATTGAGGAAAGGGTTACTAACCACTTCTTCTTCAATGGTCGCTTTAGGCAGGATCTCAACCGAAATAGTCATTCTGATGTCCGTCCTTGTTGCTGAAGCCAACCTTGCTAGTGCATCTGCATGGCTGTTGCTTTATCGAGGTACTCTCTTCATTTTTACCTCTTTAAAATCTTCTAATATCATTCTTACCTTCTTCAGCTATCTGGCCATCCTTTTATCCTTAGCCTCATAAACCCCCAACACTTGATTAACAACTAACCTTGAGTCACTATGAAGTAGGAGTTGTCTTACCCCTAGGGTCTTTGCCAAGGAGAGACTTGCTATCATGGACTCATATTCTGACTCGTTGTTTGATGCCTTAAAGTTGAACCTCAAGGCGTACTCAACATTGGTATCGTCCAGTGCTGAAAGTATTAGCCCTGCACCGCTACCACTGTCGCAAGAAGACCCATCAACAAAGAGGTTCCAGATGTCTTTATTTGATGATAAGCCCCCTCAGACATGATTCCTCGCTAGAAGAGGTACCAATCTTCCTTATTATTGGATACTCCATTTCTAGATCTCTTGGAAATAACCTCTTTCGAATCTCAGAAGACGTTGCTGTTTGTCCCCTCTGTGATCTCCAGGTTATTCTCATCCTCGGCCTCTTCCCATGTGAACTCAGCAATGAAATTTATAAGTGCCTACCCCTTGATGGCCACCCTGGGTTGATAAGTAAGGTCATTCTCTCCTAACTCAATGGCCCAGGTCATCAATCTACCCATCTTCTCAGGTTTATGGAGGACCTGTATTAGTGGTGAGTAGGTGAGGATGACCATGGAATGGGCTTGAAAGTAGGGCTTCATCTTCCTCGAAGCATGTATCAAAGCATAGGCTAATTTTTCCATCCGAGGATAATTCTGTTCAGACCCCTGAAGGGCCTTACTATTGAAGTATACAGGCCTTTGGATCCCAACGTCTTCCCGTACTATGTCTGCACTTATAGATGATTCAGAGATTGCTAGATTAACATACAACTTCTCTCCCACTATGGGTCAGGATAAGAGCAAGGGAGATCCAAGGTAGGACTTGAGTTGATTAAAATCCTCGTCACACTCTTCATCCCATTCGAAGGCCTTTCTGATCACCTTAAAGAACATAAGGCATTTGTCCATCGCTATGGAAACAAATCTGTTGAGTGCAGCTACTCTTCTAGTGAGCCTCTAAACTTCCTTGATACTCTTTGGTGTCTTCATGTCTAGCAAAGCCTTGATTTTCTTAGGGTTCACCTCTATTCCTCTTTGATTGACGATGAATCCAAGAAATTTCCCAGCTCCTACCCCGAAGACATACTTCGCGGGATTAAGTTTCATTCTGTACAAGTCCATGGAATCGAAGGTCTTCTCTAGGCCTGCCACGTGAGTGCAGGCCTTTAAGCTCTTCGTCAACATATCGTCTACGTACACCTCCATAGTCTTGCCTATTTTTTCTTCAAACATCTTATTCACAAGACGTTGATACGTTGCCCCTGTATTTTTCAGATCGAAGGGCATAACCTTGTAGCAGTAGGTCCCTTTATCAGTAATGAAGGTTGTCTTTTATTAGTCTCCAGCATCCATGAAGATCTGATTGTAGCCTGAGTACGCGTCCATGAAGCTCATGAGCTCATGCCCTGCAGTAGCATCTACCATCTGATCTATCCGAGATAAGGGATAACGGTATTTTGGGCAAGACTTGTTCAGGTCAGTAAAATCTATGCACATTCTCTATTTTTCGTTAGCTTTGGGCACAATGACTGCATTTGATAGCCATTCCGGATATATGACTTCCTTGATAAACTCAACCTCTTCTAATTTTTTAACCTCTTCTCGGATGACATCGTACTTCTCTCTTGATTAAACTCTTCGTCTTTATTTAATTGGCCTAGCATCCTTAGTCACGTTGAGTTTGTGACACATAACCTCATGGTTGATGCCAGGCATGTCCGCATGACTCCAAGTGAAGACACTCTGCCTCTTCCTCAAGAAGTTTATCAAGTCTTCCTTGATCTCCGCTTTTAAGGCTTTATTGACCTGGACAGTTTTTTCTGGTTCGTCCTCATTGAGGACGATGGATTCTACCTCTTCCGCGGCCTCTCCTTTCTTCAACTTTATTTCATCTCTAGGGTCAAGTGTATCAATGTTATAAGTGGTAGTTGCTTTCTTATGGGCCTCTTTCTCTTCAGCCGGGTTGAAGTAGCATTCTCGTGCTATGGTCTGGTCACCCTGCACTTCCCCTACCCCATAGGGGGTTGAAAATTTTAGCATCTGGTGAACCGTCAATGGCACGGCCTCAAACTCCTTAAGGGCTACCCTTCCTATGATGAGGTTATAGGACGAGAAGACGTTTTCGTCCATAACGAAAAAATTAATCTTCCCAGTTACCCTCTTAGGCCACTCGTCACCCATTTGTACGTCCATCTCATACATGCCCAACGGATGGACCTTTTCACCGATGAAGCCCATTAACGGATGATGATAGGTTACCAGCCTAACTCTGCTAAGACCTAGGCTTTTGAAACAGGGCCAAAACATCACGTCTGCTAAACTTCCTTCATCTACGAGAATTCTCTGTACCTCACATTCATGAACTCTTTTTGTGATTACCAAAGGGTTATCATGTGGAGCTAGGATGCTTTTGAAGTCGAGTCGGGAGAACCCAACTATGAGAGTGTCCATGTCCACCTTCATTCTCTTATGCGTTGTCTCGAAAGACGTCAGATTTACTAATTCAAGTTTGGCCACTGACTTGGCCTCTGTCATGTGAGCTTTCCGATCAGCCACTTCAGAACCACGCCCATCAAGTCCTCCGCATATGGTGTTAATGCCAAAGGAGATCATACCAACCCTCTTCACTGGGGTGTTGTTATCTTTTGGTGGGAGGTCCGGATCATCTTTATTATCACCATCTGAATCATCGTCTCTTCTGGCTTGGGTATCATCATGACATCCTTCATGCCTCTTCTTTTTAGGGTCATCTCTTCCCCTTTTGGGAGCCTTGCCATCAACATATTTCCTTAACTTTCTAAACTTCAACATCTTCTCGATCTCATCCTTCAAGGCGAAGCACTTGTCCGTAACATGGCCATGGTCTTGGTGGAACTCGCACCACAAGTTCTTGTTCCTCTTATGCGGAGGAGCCTTCAGTTTCTCCGGCCATCTTAGAGACCTATCATTATTGATCTCGTTGAGGATATGTTCGCAACTCACAGTTAGAGGGGTATAGTGAGCGAACTTGTCATCAACTGACCTCTTCTTCCCATCCTTGTTCCTTTGGAACTTCCCGCCACTACCGTCGTTCTAGTCTTCATACTTAGCGGCCATGGCCTCTTCAGCGTTCATGACCTTCCCCGCAGTTGCCAATAGATCCTCTATGGACTTTGGAGGGTCTTCCGCAAGTTTCCACAATAACTTCCCTTTTTGAAGACCTCCTATGAGGGCGGTGATGGTAATATTCTCTTCGTAATCTTCAACCTCAAGCTTTTCTTTGTTGAACCTGGCGATGTAGTCTCTTAGGCTCTCATTCTTTCCTTGCTTGACATACAGCAGATGGGTGGTATTTTTTTGAGGTCTTACCCCAAAACAAAAATTATGAATGAACCGTTCAACCAAACCCTTGAAGTTCACAATTGAATTCTTTGGAAGATAAGTAAACCAGATGTGGACTGCTCCCGTCAAAGTCCCGGAGAAGGCCCGGCACTTCATCTCATCTGGTATTGAATAAATGTCTGCCACTAACTGGTACATCTCAATGTGATGTACTGGGTTGGTGATACCGTCATACTTGGGAGAAACCATGGGCAGTTTGAACTTAGCAGGGTTGGAAAACTCACTATCCTGGCCACGAATGGTGAGCCTTCTGAGAAACCTCTTTGCAATGGATCTCAATTTTTGATGAGGTCTCCTATCTTTTCTTCAAGACGTTGGATGGAGTCATTCCATGGCCTTGCAACGTCGTCTTAGTAGAGGTTGTCCCCAGCCATCTCCAAAGGGTGGACTGAGGGTTCCCCAGCCGCACCACAACGTCTGTTATTGACCTCTTCTTGGTCTCTTCCTCGTCCCTGATGAGGTCGATGTTGGCTCTCTTCCTTTGTGAGCTGGCTTCACTTCTCGACCTTGACAACCTCTGTCTTAGGTCATTTATGAGACCGAGCCTTTTGAAGGCCGACCCTCTTCTCAATCGATCAAAAGCTGATCCTCTTTGTTGGGCTTCTCCGTCTCTTCTGCCCCCACAACCTTGGCTCCGTTGGACGGGATGAACTGTATTGTTCAAAACCTCATACGTCTCCCAATAATCTTCCGCCACATCTTCTGCCTCTAGATCATTATACCTGTCCTCAGGGCAAGGGTTTCCTTACCTCCCCAGGCTTAAACGCCTAGGGTTAGCAACGTCCCTCCTTCACTGGGGCGTAGGGTGATCCTTTAGTGGTGCACGGGGTGCACCTGGATAGCCATCGAAGTAATCATCTCTGGTGAGATTCCATGTGGCCTCATCATATTTTGGCTGAGCTGTGCAAATTGCTCCTTCATGGCTTGTTGCATTGCAGCCAAATACCTCAAGGTTGCGACCACCTCTGCCATTTCGGATTGGGGCAGTGCCTGGCTGAAGCTAGGACCTCCAGCCCCAGACGACGGAAGAGGTGATGGTAATTTCTGTGCCATGTGTTAACACTAAAGAGCTGGTGTAGTAGATGAGCTCAATACCTTGCAGGACCTCTTTCAATAGTGAGACAGTTCCACGCAAGGGGAGGTGCATGGTTCACCACCACAGTCTCTGGTGAGGTTAAGCAAAAGAAGAGGAAGAGATAGCTTCTTGTTCCCACAGACGGTGCCAAAATGATGATGCTGGAAACATCACCACCCTTCAAGGTGTTCTCAAGCTCAATTCAATGTTAACAATGGCAGTATGACAGTAAGAGCATACAATAGAAGGAGGCGAGGAGAAGAAGATGAACACAGTCATATAAGTGGTTCAACCAATCAGGCCTACGTCCACTGTGAAAATGTATTATTAATATCACTGTATGAGGGCTCTAATGGCCATAAATACAATCTCTCAAGCTTTCTATCTCTACTGTTGGGGACATCCCCGATCTTGATCCTTGCGGGCGGGCGCGTGGAGGAAAGGATCCTTCGGGTCCCGCGCGTCCCTCTCAGGAGCGCTTCGGCTGGCGTCGTTTGTGGTGTGAAAAATGTAGAGAGATTCAGAGTATCCAGTCTATTTTACTCAAAACAGACAAAAGAAAAAGGGGAAGCCACCCCGAAGAGTGGCATCCAAAGACATACTGGTGTATACAAAACCAAGATGATTCGAGAAGGGTTCGGAGGCTTAGTTACGAAATGGGAAGGTGTTAGGCACCCATTCTTCCCTTTCGGTCTCTCATGAATAGTTTATATTTTCCTTTATGTTTCCTCCCGTGATATGTGTGCATGTGTATATATATAGAATGGAGGTAGGAATCCTCGACTTGTATCATGGAAAAGATAAAACGAGTCATCCGTAGGAAGATATAAGAGTAATATTAGAAAAATAAGATTTATGTGATTACCCCTACAATGATCGTTATAAGGGAATGATAACGCATATGGGGTAATGCGTCACTAAGAACAAGCATATGTATAATATAAGAAAAATGGATTTAGAGAAGATAGAAAATGAGAGAAAAAGTGAGAAAAAGGACTCAAGTCTCGAGTTTGACCCCGAGACGCCTACGTAGCCTATAAAGGCATCAAAGTCCATAAAAAGTTCGCATGTAAAACGAGGGGTGGGGTTTATCCCATAAATCCAAAATGGGGAATCTCTTATTTGTGTGTGTGTGTGTGTGTGTGTGTGTGTGTAGAAAAAAGTGTTTTAGTTGCGAGAAAAGTGTGAGGAAAATATGAGAATCCCTTATTTGAATGTATAAACAAAACCCTCTTTTTCTTATTTTTTGGGTTTTATGAAAATAAAAGATGTGCAATAATACTAAGTAAAAAGTATATTAGGATGTGTGAAATGAGATAATAAAAGTGCTAAGTAAGAAAACAAGTTATTGAGAATTCAAGAGAATTTAAAGAGAGAGTTTGAGAAAGTTAGACCTTCTTGAAGATCTTGAGCTTGATCTTGAATGTTGGGGAGAAGCCCTTGCACTTTGGATGATAATGGAGAGTATCTAATTCACCAAGTTTAATGAAAGGGATGATGAAAAGTGGAAGTAAAAAGGGGATTTTGAAGTTGAAATCACACTACCTTCGAGAGAGGTTTTTGGTATTCGTTGAGAGGTATTTTTATCAGATCTGGACTCTCCTTGAAAATGAGGTGAAGGCCTCCGTTTATAGTCCCAGGTGAGTGACGATCGTCATAGAGCCCTTCCTGCCTATCTGCAGGTAGGTGCCGATAGGCAGGTTCTGGAACGTGCCGTTTGGAAGTGTGTTTCAGGGTTTTTTGGAAAATCGTCAGCCGAGGACAAACCGTTGGTCAGAATCGCGGACGGGGCATACCTTTGGAAAGGTAATTCGGAGACCTTCGAAAGTCCTTTGGACCGCTCCCAGATTCGGGAGATGAATTTGAGTCAAATATGGCTCGGAAGCGTTTGTCGGTCCATTGGACGAGGAATCATTCGGACGCAAACAGATCGTTCGTCCGCATGGTAAATCCGAATCGGCCACAGGGTATACCATTGAAAATTTTACGAGATGTACTTCGACATTCCAAAGAGTTTGACCCGGTTTGGAGAATTGACTTTGGTCAATCGGGCTCGGGAAGCGCTCGGTGGCGTCCCAGAGTCAAACAGATCATTCGTCCGTATGGAAAGCCGGAATCGCGCATGGGGCAGAACATTGGAAAGGATATTCAGGGTCGTTTGAATATTCATTCAGCCTCGGTCAAGCTAAAGAGATGACATAGGTTAAACAGAGCCCGGGAGTGCCCGATGGCCTTTGGGTCAGGTTTTGGATGCAAACGGATCGTTCGTCCTCATGGTAAGTCGGAATCGCGCACGGGGCAGACTGTTGGAAAGGGTATTTAGTTCCATTCAAAGATTCATTTAGTCTCATTCGAGATAAAGAGTTTGACTTTTGGATCAAATTGAGCCGGGGAGTGCCCGATGGCTTTCAGGTCAGTACTCGGGACGTGACCTGGGTTTACAGTTACGAAGGGAGGTACTAGGGACCTAAGGAGAGTCAAGGGTAATAGATTGGGGTGTCTATAGAGCCCCTCGATGGGAGAGTTTGGAACAAATGATGACCGTCGAATAGACACCACATGATGCTTTTGAGGGAGTATGACTGATTCAGAGGGTTGAGGTTGATTCTGAGGACCTAAGGAGTGTGATGGGGATGATCAATTCTGCGGATCAAAGCCGAATCTGTAGGCTTAGGGTAAAGGTATAGCGAGGTCAATTATGACCTAAAGAGTGGTGACGATCGAGGACCGAGGTTAATTCTGACCTAACTTAGGTGACGATCCAAGACCGGGGCTAATTCTGACCCAAGAGTGGTGACGATCGAGGATCGAGGTCGATTTTGACCTAACTGAGGTGACAATCTAAGATCGGTACCAATTCTGACCCAAGAGTGGTGACGATCGAGGACCGAGGTCAATTCTGACCTAACTTAGGTGACGATCCAAGACCGGGGCCAATTCTGACCCAAGAGTGGTGACGACCGAGGACCAAGGTCAATTCTGACCTAACTTAGGTGACGATCCAAGACCAGGGCCAATTCTGACCCAAGAGTGGTGATGACCGATGACCGAGGATCGAGGTTAATTCTGACCTAACTTAGGTGACGATCCAAGACTGGGGCCAATTCTGACCCAAGAGTGGTGACGACCAAGGACCGAGGTCAATTCTGACCTAATTTTGGTGACGATCCAAGACCGGGGCCAATTCTGACCCAAGAGTGGTGACGACCGAGGACCGAGGTCAATTCCGACCTAACTTAGGTGATGATCCAAGACTGGGGTCAATTCTGACCCAAGAGTGGTTGAGGATTAGATTTCGGTTTTGCTGGGGAAAGAGCTTTGTGATTCTGATCTGAGATGGGGAGATGATAGTTGGGGAAGAATTTTAGGAGACCTCGCAGGGGGGAACAACCTATTTTGGGTGCTGTAAGAGAATTCCGCTGGGGAAGTGATCAGGTGATCCTTAGGGATTTTTCGGAGCTTTGCCGGGAGGAGTTTTCACTTAGCTTTTGAGGATTCCATTGGGGAAGAGGGGTTTCACTTGAGTAAATGCAAAATTTTCTTTGTAGAACGGCTCTAAATCCCTCCCGAGATTTTTGGGAATTTTTCAAGGATTTTTTGAGGTTTTCTGGTATTTTTTGGGAATTTTTTTACGAAATTTTAGGAGGGGTGCCGGTCGGCATCTGCGGCGGCGGCGACCTCGGAGGTCCCTTTTGTGAGGTTGCATACCCCTTCGTATAACATCC
Organism: Sambucus nigra; assembly: GCA_949130495.1. Classification (NCBI taxonomy): domain Eukaryota; kingdom Viridiplantae; phylum Streptophyta; class Magnoliopsida; order Dipsacales; family Adoxaceae; genus Sambucus; species Sambucus nigra. Next base: position 79,450,891 of record OX422221.1, on the reverse strand, counting down.
AGCGGGCTGATGGAGGGATGGTGCCTATGTTGTACCGTCCTCATGCTATGGATCCGGAGGAGTTGGGTTTGACAGAGGAGGTCCTTCGACCTGCGGTACACCTTTCTGTTCCTCCCTTTCTTTTCTATTTTGGTCATTCTTGTTTTGATACTAATTTTGCCTTTCCTTACAGCAAGTCCGGGTGTCGACCACTTGGCTCAGGGACATTAGAGATTGGATATCTTCGGCGATTGCCCATATTCGGGACGCAGTTCCCGTTCCTTCTTGCCTGGTGCCGTCTGCTTCGTCCGGAGAGGAATCGGGCTCGGGTAATGGTGGTACATCGTCTTGTCGTAGGGGGAAGAGAGCGCATCGAGGGGGTGGAAGCTCTTGAGAGAGAGAGAGGGAATGAAATGTGGGTTCGGGCTGAGTGCCATTTTTTTTACTTTTCTTTTCTTGTTTCCTGCAAAACTGATGTAACAAAGAACACAAATATATGCAATGCAATGGGAGTTTTTTTATTATTATCTTTTATTAATGATGAATGAATGCATCCACATGCGCTTTTTACTTTGCTACTGAGACCGTAAAAAAGGAATATTTTTGTAATTTTTGAAGTAAAGCTTTTATTTAAAAGGGGAATCCTATAAGGAGAAAACAGGATTCTTGAAATTATTTTGAGAATATCAATTTATTTTTATTGAGTTTTCTGATTTGACAAAAGAGGAAAGGAGGAAATTTCCAAAAATGGGGGGTTGCCGATCGACAAGCACCCTGACCAGCCTATCGGCAGTTTAGTCCAGTCCCATCATTTGAAGGCTTTGATTGGTACCCTCTTCAGCCCTTGTTACCTTGGGGGTAGGATTCCCTCCGATTTCTGCAAGGATTATGTCCCTTGTGAGGATTTTTAAGTATAAAAAGGGAGAAGGGTGGAGTGTTCTCATCACACCCTTGCATCCTTATCTGCCTACCCATTATCTTTTAGTCTTGCAAGATGGATCTCCCTAGTAGCATTGAGTTTGTCAATGACTTCAAAGCCTTGGAAGCTATGTGCTGTTATAATGTCGACTATGATTCCTTCAACATGCGTCGAGTCTCCTTGTGGCGCAATCGACCTTTTGAGTGGAATATGCTGATAGCGGCGGTACAATTCTGGTACCCCGAAGACCATGTATTTCGCTTTGGGTTGGAAGAAGTTTATCCTACCTACGAGGAATTTTCTGCCAAACTGGGTGTGAATCCCAGTGTTGCTGCGGCCTTGCTCGAATTTTCCCATTCTCCTAGGGATTTGTTGGTCGGGCTTCTTCATATCTCGCCTTCGGCAGCCAGGTCATTGGTTGCTGGAGGAATGATCTCCCTCCCGGCGGTGCTGCAGTTCGTGCATTTACGGGAAGTAGGTGATGCCGGCTATATTGGAGCCGTGGTTCTGGGCCTGGTTTCAAAATTACTGTTGGTGACTGCGGAGGTGCAAGTGGACCAACAACTTGCAGCCATTACTTCATGGATGTCATACCGTCGTAATCCTGCGGCGATGATATTGGCAGAGACTCTGAATGGCCTGGATTCCTGGAGAGAAGGTCGTTCTGACTTTTTAAGGGGTAGCCCTGTGATGCTGTTCATGTGGTTGTCTGAAATATTCCGCTTGTCGACTCCTCCATAATATCCTTTATCGGCTGTACCCAACTTCTTTTCGCGCTACTTCATCTATGTTGGCCTGTATGTTGAGAACTGGGAGAATTGGTTTGGGGAGGAGCACGGGGCTCGTCGACTGTATTAGTCCATGCCTTGGTGGGGATAGTTGCAGCCTATTCTGGAGCTAGGAGAGTATTCATATGTACGGCTGGTTGGTCTCAGACATACCTCTTTTTATTTCCCTTGGCGGCTTCGGCGCCAATTTGGCTGGGCGCAGGTCGTGCCCCCTCGAACCTCAAATTTCTTTCCAGAAGAAGATTTGACTGAGTGTCTGCGTCTGTTGCTCGGGACTCTGTGGGAAAATTGGCATCCGTCGACCCATCCTTCTCAGTCTGGGAAGGTTTGCCATATCCCCAAAGATTATATGAGGTGGTTGTGGAGGAAAGTAGTCAGCAAGATGTTGGCAGTAGAGACTGGTCAAAGATGGTTTATTTTATCTGACTCCATAGAAGGGGGTGTTGTGGTCTTTTCGAAGATGGTTAAGGCTCATCGATCCATGGAATGTTTGTGGCACTCTATTCAGGCACGGGAAACTTGGGGTCCTCAGGATGTAGATGATGAGCGTGCAGGCTCTTCGGTAGTTGTGGGTAGGACTCCTGGGGAGTTTATTTATGTAATAGGGAATGTATGTGGGGATTTTATTTGGCTTTTTATGGTGGTGGGGAAGAGAGTTATCCATTCCTTTTTCTTATGTAATCCGTACTGTAATTTCTTATTAATGAAATAAACAAGTTTCTGATCATCCAGCTGTGCCTTTCGATGAGTTTTGTATTTTGAATTATCTATACTGATCGCTAAGGCATACATAATCCTTTGGTTCAAATAATTTCATAATGAACCGCCGCTCTCAGAGGTAAGAAAAGAATAGTATTTTATGAAAAATAAAGGGCCGCACTCATGTGAGGAGTATGAGTTGCCTACATACCTCTGGGGTTTTTGAAAAGTTTTAAAATAGTTTTTGTAGAGGATCAGGCCCACGTAGTTCTGGGTAGAGGGAAATGAAGAGTTTTTTTTTAAAATAGAAGGGGGATGAGAAGAGTCGTAGCGCGCCGAGATTTCGGACTAGGGGTAAAATTTCTTGAGACTGTCCAGATTGACAGGACGAGCCATCTCTTCCCCAGCCAGGTTAGTGAGCATGGAGGCACCGCCGGATAAGATTTTCTTCACAATGTAGGGGCCTCTCCAATTGGGCTTGAATTTCTCTGGGGTCCCAGATGGGTTCTATTATCTCTTTGAGGGCTAAATCCCCCTCCCAGACACCGCGGGCCTTGACTCTCTTATTGAATGATCACACTATTCGGCAATGGTACCCCTGTATGTGATAAAGAACTTTTAATCTTCTTTCATCTAGGAGGGTTGCCTCATCAAGACGGCTTTAGCACCAGTCTTCTTCACTAACCTTGCTTTTAAGCATGACGCGTAGCGAGGGTATTTCTAGCTCCACTGGGAGGAAAACTTCCATGTCGTAGACCAGGGAGTAAGGGGTAGACCCAGTAGAGGTTCGAATTGAGGTTCGATTGCCCCAGAGGGCGTATGGGATCCGCTTGGCACAATCCCTATAGTTTTCGGTCATCTTCCGGATGAAGGCTTTGAGGTTCTTGTTGGCGGCTTCAACTGCACCATTGGTCTGAGGTCGGTAGGGGAAAGATTTGTGTCTCTAAATCCCGTACTCGTTGACAATTTCAGTGACTTCTGCTTCAAAGTGTAACCCGTTATCTGACACTAGCTCATGCGGGACCCCATATCGGCAGATGATATTCTTCTTGATGAATTTGGCAACTTTCTTGGCTTTCAACACTGCGTATGACTCAGCTTCGACCCATTTGGTGAAGTAATCGATGGCAACCAGGATGAACTCATGTCCGTTTGAAGCCTTTGGTGTAACCTTCCCTATGATGTCGATACCCCAAATGGAGAACGGCCAGGGAGAGGTCATGTTGTATAACTCTCGCAGAGGCAAGTGTTGAAGATTGGAGAATTATTGGCATTTTACGCATCTTCGGACATAGGTGGTGCAATCTTGGGTCATGTTGGTCCAGTAGTAGCCCTGTCGAATGATCTTCTGGGCGAGCATGTGACCATTCATGTGGGGTCCGCACTCCCCGTTGTGGATTTTCTGCATTATTTTCTCAATCTCAGCCCCTGCGATGCAGTGTAGATGAGTTCTATCGAAATTCCTCTTGAGTAGAGCTTTATGACAGATGATGTACTGGGCGGCCAGTCTTCGAAGGTTTGTTCGGTCCTTCTTGTTGGAACCCTCGGGATACCTACCATGTTTGAGGAGGCACCAGATATCATAGTACTAATAATCGGCTGGTTCGGGATCTTCGGTGGAGACAAGATCCACATGCCAGCAATGGGTCGGTTTGTCTTGCTTTTGAACTTGGAAGGGGGTCATTGTTATTCCCTCGGGCATGTCGACCTGGAGGCCAAAGTGGCGAGAGCATCGGCTAGGTTATTCTTTGCTCAAGGTAGGTAATGGAAGGTGATATCTCGAAATTGAGAGGCTAACTCTTCTAATTGGGCATGAAAGGGTTGGAGATTTTTGTCCTTGACTTTCCACTTTCTAAGCACTTGACCGATGATGAGGGCAGAATCCCCGTAGATATCAAGGTTTTGAATACCCTTTTCGATAGAAACTTTGAGGCCCACTGTGCATGCCTCGTATTCCTTCATGTTGTTGGTGCAAGGGAAATCCAATTTCATGGTGAGGGGAGTGTGGGAGTCATCTGGGGAGACCAGAAGTATCCCAATGCCATATCCCTTTTTGTTGGCAGCACCATCAAAGAACATTTTCCATCGAAGGCGGCCTTGAGTGGTGCAGAGGATATTTTTATCTGGGAATTTGGAGATCCATACATCTGCTTCTTTTACAGGGTAGTCAGAGATGGCTCTTCCTTTAACAGCTTTCTGTGTGATGTACATGATATCGAACTCGGTTAGGAGCATCAACCATTGGGCCATTCGGCTGGATAAGGCGGGTTTCTCAAGAAGGTATTTGATGGGATCCATTTGGGATACAAGTTTGATGGGGAAGGCGAGCATGTAGTGTCGCAACTTTTGGGTGACCTGGACAAGTGCGACACATGCCTTTTCTAAAGCAGTGTAGTTGACCTCGTACCCGGCCAATTTACGACTGGCATAATAGATGGTTCTTTCTTTGTGGGAGTTTTTAAGGTATTGGGCTAGCAAAGCCACGGCTGCAGTGTCGGTTATGGTTAGGTATAGGAGCAAAGGGAGACCAGACTGTGGTGGCATGAGTACTGGAGGTTGGGTCAGGTATTGTTTGATTTTATCAAAAGCTTCTTGGCAGGCCTCGTTCCAAACCTTGGTTGAATCCTTTCGGAAGAGCTTGAAGATTGGTTCACAGATGGAGGTTAGTTGGCTGATAAACCGGCTGATATATTGTAATTTCCCAAGAAAACCTTGGACTTCTTTCTCTGTTCAGGGTGGTGGCATCTCAAGTATGGCCTTTAGCTTTGCAGGATCTGCTTCTATCCCCTTTTTACTGACCATGAATCCCAAGAGTTTTCCCTTTGTAACGTCGAAGACACACTTCTGTGGATTAAGTCTCATCTGATACTGTCACAGTCGTTCGAAGAACCTTCGGAGAGCGGGAATATGACCTTCTCTAGTTTTGGACTTGATAATCATATCATCCACGTAAACCTCGACCTCTTTGTGAATCAAATAGTGCAGGATGGTTGTTGAAGCTCTTTGGTAGGTAGCCCCAGAATTCTTGAGACCGAATGGCATAATGGTGTAGCAAAAGGTTCCCCATGGGGTGGTGAATGCGATTTTTTATTGGTGGTCTGGTTGCATCTTGATTTGGTTGTATCCAGCAAACCCGTCGACGAATGACTTGAGAGCATGACTGGTTGTGTTGTCCACAATCATATCGATGTTGGGTAGCGAATAATCATCCTTCGGAGAAGCTTTGTTTAAATCTCGATAGTCCACACACATTCGAACCTTTCCTCCTGATTTCGGTACAGGTATAATGTTGGCTAGCCATGTGGGATATTCGATCACTCGAATGAAACCCACGTTTAACTGTTTGGCCACCTCTTCTTTGACCTTCAGCGACCATTTGGTGTGGATTTTTCTCAGTTTTTGTTTAACTGGCTTGTAATCTGGGAGAGTGGGGATCTCGTGCTATGCTATTTCAGGATCGATGCCGGGCATATCATCATAGGGCCATGCGAAAACATCTACGAACTCCTTCAGCAATTCTTCGAGTTGTGCACGCTCATGCTCGTCAAGGGTGGCCCCTATCCTAATCTCGCGCAGTTGGCTACTAGAATCGAGATTCATAACAACAGTCTCTTCTTCATTAACTTGAACGCGGTTATGTTGTTTATTATGAACCTTATTTAGATCAGTTAAGAATTATTCATTTGCAAAATCAGCATCATTAAAAGTTCAATTAGAATCTAAACAATTAATGTAAGGCACATCAAGATACTCAAAATCCTCATTTATTTCATTGATAGGAAAAATATAATCGAGAACCTCATCAAAAGAGGTCTCGATTACATTTGAGCAAGGATATACAAGAGAAGAAGAAACAGGGTAAACATTGGGGTTAGGGGAGATTTCAAGAGGTAGAACTGGCGCAGCATGCCAGTTGAGGAGAGGTGTATCAGCAGCTTTAATCAGACGGGATGGGTCCATTGATGTAGTGCCTGAATGAACCACGCAGAGTGCCAGCCCCAGTATATATAAGTTGAAGGAATCTTCGGAATCACTTTCCTCAGTCTCTTCGATATCTTTGATGAGAGGTTGTACGCGGTGTGGGAAACTTTCGGCCCATGTGTAGCTATCTTGGAAAAAGATCTCCATTCCAGACTTCATCTTCTTGTTTGTGTGGTCATACTATAGTTCTGGAAAATCGCAAAAGGGGAAGTCCTCGCCTTCTTTGGTGAAGCGTCCATTTAAGGAGTCTCCTGAGATAGTTCGGATGCAGTCTGATCTTCTCTTTGGTCGAGACTGGTGGATCATTCTGAGATCTTGTTCTGATTGTTGATACCCCAAGCCGCAAGGAGGGAAAGCTTTCTTTAGTTCGATGGGCTCAAGTATCCCTTATTGCCTTTGCCCTATCCCGAGTCCGAGCATGAAGTGCATGTTTATGAAAATCTTAATCACATTGACATTGCCATGAGGGCCATATTATGGACAAACCCTTTCTTTGAAACCGTCCCCTTTCGGGAGTAGGAATGGCTCAACTCGAAATCCTGATAAGAGCATATCATTTGGCCCGTGCTGTATCTCGAGAATTGGATTGCTGGTGCTTGCACCCTCAACATTTTCGTCGTCGCCCAAAATGGTGATGACTCACCCGTCGGCGAAGAACTTCAATTTCTGATGGAGTGAGGAAGACACACCATTGATATTGTGGAACCAGGGGCGTCCGAGCAACAGGTTGAAACAAGCTGGGATTTCTATGATATGGAATTCAACATCAGGATTTATAGGTCCAACCCCTATTTCAAGTTTTATGGATCCGATCACCTCACAATGGGCATTATCGTAGGCATGCACAGCGGTGGAGGTTGGAGCGAGGTCGCTTTCTTTCAAGCCTAAAAAATTGAAGGTTATCAATGGGAAAATATTCAAGGCGGATCCGTTATCGATAAGAGAGAGTGGCACGACCTTTCCCATAACTTTGACGGAGATGTGAGTGCATGATTGTGATTCGGCCCAATTCTGGGGATTTCTTCTTCAGAAAATGGTAGCATTCGGGTAGAGGTTAAGGATCCGACCAGATTTACGGCCTCCTCTGGTGTGGTAGAGGGAGGAACTATAGGTCCAGTGAGTAATTCGATTAAAGCATTTCTGTGTTGTTGGAAAGACATGAAAATCCCCCATAGAGTGATGTTAGCTTGAGTTTTCTTCAGTTGATCAAGGATCTTGCTCTCCTCAATGGTCATCTTTGGCATATGAAGGTTTTCAACACCCCTCCCCTTGTCATTTGCTGGCAGTGAGCTTGGAACTTGGTAATGTCTCCCTGATCTGGTCATGTGATTTACTTGAAGAAGGAAAAAAACATAAATCCCGTTTCCTCGTCAATCTCAGGTTGCTCAGCCACCCTGTCTATTTCTCCGAGGAGTTCTTCAAATGAGATCATCCCACATATGTCGACAACTGGGCCAGCTCTTCCTGAAGCTTGTTATTCACTCGAATCTTCAAATCCTTCCCCCCATTCAGTGGCAACAATTTTATCTTTCCCTGTAAAGTCGATGCATTCCACAACTTCAATGGCTTCTTCATACAAGTTCTCCCATTATGTGGGGATATGTGTGATTGAAGGTACCAAGAACCCTTGTAGCTTTAAAGTGTCAAGTAACCCGGTGATACTGTAAATGCTGTTGGTTCGCCTGAATAATTCTTTCATTGTCTGGACAACATCATCTAAGCTGACTTCATCGGTTGGTACCACTCATCTGTCTAAATCTCGAGCCCATTTATGTTCTTCCAAAAATAGTGTACTGAATCTCTGGCAATCGAAGACCATCTGTGAGGGCAATTTCAGCTCGAATTCTAGGAGTTGGTGTAACACCTCTGACAATTCCACCTCCATTTTCAGAACGGGTACGGACAGCGATGCATGCTCTGGTAAGGAGTGACAGTGCCTGATCAGCGGGGCTAGTAGGGTGTAGGAGGAAATATGGGAAAATTTGAAGAGGTTTAGGAGGGTATAGGGGTATGATTTGGGTTGATGGATCGAAATTCGTGTTTTCTTCCAAGAAGATGGCATTGGTGTGATTTGGGAGTGGGTTGTGAGTAGTGTTTGGCTTTGGATGGGCTGGTGGGGCGATGGTACCCCGGTCAATGAGATCTTAGATTATGTTTTGAAGGTGAAAGCACTGGTTGGTGGTATGGCCAGCAGTTTAGTGGAAGGCGCAATGAGCGTCGGTCTTGAAGTTTCTTGGGAGTGGATTTGGCAATGGACGTGGATCCAAGGGTTTGATGAGGTTTCGGCTTAACAAGGCTTGGTAAACTTTGGAGAGGGGAGCATGAAGCTCAGTGTATTCCCTTCGGACGGGAGCAGGGCGGCTTTCTGGTGCCCATGATGTGGTTGGTTGAGAGATGTTGTTGATGGTTAAGACTGTAGCATTAGCAGGCTTGTCATACTTTCTAGGGGTGAACTGTTCGGACACCTTTTTTGGTTCAATTTTTGCTTTAACGAGTCTTTCCTCGATTTCCACTTCAGCCTCTCTGAGAGCTCTGAAGTGGGGATAGTATTGTCCTCCCATCGTCACTCGGACATGTGGCAAGAAGTTCTTCTTCACTATGTTGACCCGTTCTTCTTCGGATGGCCGATTAGTCATGGTAGCTGCTCTCTCCCTCCACCGAGTTATGACATTACTGACTGATTCCCTAGGATTCTATTTGAGCATCTCTAAATCATGACGGGTGACCTCAAGCTCTTCGTTGTATTTGTACTGCGATATGAATTCTCGGGCTACATCCTCCCAGCTACGGATTCTGGATTCCTCAATGGATAAAAACCATCGGAGGGCACTATTCTTCAAAGTTTGCTGAAATAATTGGGTCATCACCTCTTCAGAAGCCCCTAGTAGAGTCATGGAACGATGATAACTGCGAAGATGAACAATTGGGGGACCACTCCCCTCGAACTTCTCGATATTTGGCATCTTGAACTTCTCGGGTAACCTCGCTTTAGGATAAGGAAACATGTGGGTGTAGTCCATGTAATTCCCAGAGATTCGGACTTGGTCAAACTTCTTGGTGAGCATCTTGAGATCCTCTTTGAATTTATTCAACTCCTCCTCCTTTGGATCAGCGACCACAGGCAGGTTAGCCATAGGCTGGGCAATGTTTGGCATTAGAAGCTGGGCAGGCGGCGGCCCATTGGCAGGAGGGGCATGTGGAGCGTGCTGATATTCTTTTGGGACCCAGATAGGCTCGGGTGGACCCAATGCACGAGGGAATAGGGCCTCGGGCTCTTGAGGAATAGGAACTTGGTTTCGTTGCATTTCTCGGACCTCATCTTGGAGGTTGTCAATCTTGGCCACGAGTTAAGTTAGGACTGTCGGCGACTGGTGCTTGATCTGCATTCCCCACGGAAGATGGATGGATTCCAGACTCGAAAGAAGTAGTAGAGGAGCGGATGAAACTCCTAGGTGATTTAACTAAAGACCGAAGCCAATAGGGAGCCAGTCCAAGGGCTTGCAATCGACCTGAGAAGGCGTGGGATAAGATTTATTTTTTAGAACAAGGGAAGAAACTATTTTTGGATTTTTGATAAAGAAGGGAGAAATGTTTTTGGATTTTTAACAAAGAAAGGAGAAATGTTTTTGGAGATGGAACTCAGCATGATTATTATGATTATTATGTTCTCACTTGTATTTAATTCTCCTAAATGCAATGCCGTACTGGACCCGAGCCTGGAAAAGTGGGGTTTTTAATATATGCAAAGCTACGGTTTGGACTTGTAACCAGGCTCACGGGCAGGGTCCCATTTTTAAAAATGCGCTAAAATTGGGTGGCAGATTGACCCGGAATTTTGGCAGAGTTTCGGGTTCAAACCGGCAATCTAAAGTGTGTGCCCTAAGTCTGACACCTATATATGGGTATGCAGTTAGTTGGGTGAATCGGCATGGGTTCCCCCTTTGGCGTGACTTCCATGATATACATCTTTCTCTTGCATGCAATCGGTAGGTGTGGACAAGCCATTTGATATACCTGAGTGTACGTGAATTTCCTCACCATATACCTCGTGGGGATGGTACGTGTGAGAGCGAATTCGGTATACTCGGCGTACATGAACGAATTCCCTGCGATATACCTCCCTTCATGACTTCAGTCAAGCGGTATGATGCGGGGTAACCGTTCGATATACGTCGAAGGTACTTGGCCAATGGAAGGTGAGAATCATATCGCTTAGGCAAACTATGACCTGCCGGACCAGCACCCATCACGAAGTGACCCTCCAGTTACTGGGTAAAATTTGGTCAATAGCAATGCTCTTTGGTGATATCATGTGAATCATGAATGATTCTCTTATTAGTATCTTATGATGAGAATGCCTTTCTTGATTATGACAAATAGGGAACAAAGTACAAGTACCCCAAAAGGAACGCCAAGTATGGATGGGTGATGCGTGCAACATGGGGATATACATGTGATCCTAGGTGCACGTGGTGCGAAGTGTACGTGGAGAATTTTCTACAAGTGTGTGAACATAAACGTAAGCATGGGATACATGTGAGAAAGGGGAATAGGCACATATGGGAGGAAACATAAACAAATACTGCATCCATGTAAATAGAGTCAAGCCCATAAGTAAAAACACATATCCCCAACGAAGTCGCCACTGTGGCCATCCCCGATCCTGATCCTTACGGGTGGGCGCGTGGAGGAAAAGATCCTTCGAGTCTCGCACGTCCCTCTCAGGAGCACTTCGGTCAGCGTCGTTTGTGGTGTGAAAAATGTAGAGAGATTCAGAGTCGCCAGTCTATTTTACTCAAAACAGACAAAAGAAAAAGGGGAAGCCACCCCGAAGAGTGGCATCCAAAGATATACTGGTGCATACGAAACCAAGATGATTCGAGAAGGGTTCGAAGGCTTAGTTACGAAATGGGAAGGTGTTAGGCACCCATTCCGCCCTTTCGGTCTCTCATGAATATTTGTTATTTTCCTGTATGTTTCCCCCTGTGATATGTGTGCATGTGTATATATATATAATGGAGGTAGGAATCCTCGACTTGTATCATGGAAAAGATAAAGCGAGTCATCCGTAGGAAGATATAAGAGTAATATTAGAAAAATGAGATTTATGCGATTACCCCTACGTTGATCGTTATAAGGGAACGATAACGCATATGGGGTAATGCGTCACTAAGAACAAGCATATGTCTAATATAAGAAAAATGGATTTAGATAAGATAGAAAATGAGAGAAAAAGTGAGAAAAAGGACTCGAGTCTCGGGTTTTACCCCGAGATGCCTACGTAGCCTATAAAGGCATCAAAGTCCACATAGTTCGCATGTAAAACGAGGGGTGGGGTTTATCCCATAAATCCAAAATGGGAAATCTCTTATTTGTGAGTGTGTGTGTGTGTGTGTGTGTGTGTGTGTGTGTGTGTGTGTGCATAGAAAAAAGTGGTTTAGTTGTGAGGAAAGTGTGAGGAAAATATGAGAATCCCTTATTTGAATTTATGAGCAAAACCCTCTTTTTCTTGTTTTTTGGGTTTTATGAAAATAAAAGATGTGCAATAATACTAAGTAAAAAGTATATTAGGATGTGTGAAATGAGATAATAAAAGTGCTAAGTAAGAAAACAAGTTATTGAGAATTCAAGAGAATTTAAAGAGAGTTTGAGAAAGTTAGACCTTCTTGAAGATCTTGAATGTTGGGGATAAGCCCTTGCACTTTGGATGATGATGGAGAGTGGATAATTCACCATGTTTGATGAAAGGGATGATGAAAAGTGGAAGTAAAAAGGGGATTTGGAAGTTGAAATCACGCTGCCTTCGAGAGAGGTTTTTGGGATTCGTTGAGAGGGATTTTTATTAGATCTGGGCTCTCCTTGAAAATGAGGTGAAGTCCTCCTTTTATAGTCCCAGGTGAGTGCCGATCAGCATAGATCCCTTCCTGCCTATCAGCAGGCAAGTGCCGATAGGAAGGTTCAGGAACTAGCCGTTTGGCAGTGTGTTTCAGGCTTTTTCAGAAAATCAGCAGCCGAGGGAAAACTGTGGGTCAGAATCGTGCACGGGGCATACCGTTGGAAAGGTAGTTCAGAGACCTTCGAAAGTCCTTTGGATCTCTCCCAGGTTCGGGAGTTTACTTTGGGTCAAATATGGCTCGGAAGCGTTTGTCGGTCCATTAGACGGGGAATCATTCGAACGCAAACGGATCGTTCGTCCGCATGGTAAATCTGAATCTCGCATGGGGAATACCATTGGAAAGGTGAGGATATGTACTTCGACATTCCAAAGAGTTTGACCCGGTTTGGAGAGTTGACTTTGGTCAACCGGGCCCGAGAAGCGCTCGGTGACCTCCCGGAGTCAAATGGATCGTTCGTCCGCATGGAAAGTCGGAATCGCGAATGGGGTGGACTTAGAAAGTGTATTCAGGTCCCTTTGAAGATTAATTTATCCTCATTCGAGCTGAAGAGTTGACATAGGTCAAACAAAGCCCGGGAGTGCCCAGTGGCCTCTAGGTCAGGTTTTGGACGCAAATGGACCGTTCATCCTCATGGTAAGTCGGAATCGCACACGGGGTACACCGTTGGAAAGGGTATTTAGTGCCCTTCGAAGATTCATTCATTCTCGGTCTAGACAAAGAGTTTGACTTTTGGGCCAAACTGAGTCGGGGAGTGCCCGATGGCTTTCAGGTCAGTACTCGGGACGTGACTTGGGTTTACAGTTATGAAGGGAGGTACTAGGGACCTAAGGAGACTTAGGGGGTAATAGAATGTGGTGTCTAAAACTGTATATTTGGATAGAGTTTCAGCTAGGGTTGCTAATTTCGGGATCCCTCTCCAAGAAGGAGAAGACAAGTATATATAGTATGTGGCGGGTGTAATGTACCCCCTATGCATGCAATGAGCATGTGTGTGTCGATCTAGTCAATCTGATGAAGACATCTGTCACTATCACATGTAGTTAATGATGATGAAATATTCCCCCCACGTGAGGGGATTGATTTGTTATAACTGATTGTGTAAACGTGTTCTCAACCATACATATGCTGATAAAAGCTCAGCCATATGTGGTTGGTCCCAACCTCGGCCTGAAAGAGGACGAGGTTGGTGTGGTCAGGTAACCGCTTGATTAGTGGTGACCTTGGATTAATGGGAGAGTCGAGGTAAGGCAGATGGGGCTGCAACATCGGCCTGGGCCGAGGTAATGGTAGAGTAGTGGGAACGTCAGCTGATTCATAGCCGAGGATGGTTATGATGATGAAGTTGTCCTTGCAACCTCGTCCTGCACCCAGCTGAGGTTGCCATCCTTGAATGACCTGATGAATAACTGCCTCTGTGGATCATGTAGACCTCTCCTGCTGAGGTAATTAGTAACGTTGGCTGTGGCCGACCTTGCTTAGGACAAGATCGATGGGGGCCAATTTAAGGCCCTTCCGACCTCGGCCATCTCCCTGGTCGAGGTTTACGTCTGTGAGCTGTTGGGCACATGTATGGCGTATCATTTTGTTTTAAAAATAGTTTTCAATTTTTTTTCGACTAATTTAAGAAGAATTAATATCTGGATTGAATATTATTTTGTTGACTGTTTAAGAGTGTTTTGGACTAATTTGAAATATTTGTAAAAATAGCCCTGATAGGTTATTAGTTTAAAACTTGAATTAATCTAATATTAGTTTTCGAAAAAATAGGTTGTGTATATTGACTTTGTGATTTTATTGAATATATTTGAAGTTATATTATTTCTGTGTATATGATTGCTAGGTCTTTGATGGGATTTCAGGATTTTGCATGTGCATATCACTTAGAAATCACTCACTACACGAAGACTTATTCACTTAGACACTTATTGATGTGTATATATTAGATCAACTCTGATTGTTCTACTTTTTGAGAAAAGAGAAAAGTAAAGTTTGTGAACATTGTGTTAAATCAAGAAAGGTTGATTTAAACAAAAGTATAAAACATATGAGTTGTTGCTGATATCTAGGAGAAAGATAAATTGTTGCATTACATTCGGTTGTACAATTAAGTGTGTGTGTGCCATCTAGGATAGCACACATCACACAAATACTTCACTAAGAACTAGGATAAAATAGGCACTGAGACAACCTGCGCTAAGGAAGCTAGAGGGAAGGATGAGACGTGAAGAAATCAAAGTGAACAACAGCTACATTGGGAGGATAATTGCAGAAGAGCAGCAAGAAGCTTGGTCGAGATAGGTTATAGCTAGTTCTGATTTATCTTGCTTTGAGTCTTGTTGCATGTTTGTATAATCGTTCCTATTTCGTTTGATTTTAGTGGAAGTAGAATAGGTTAACTCTTAGGAGAGTCCGTCATTTTTCTCGGGGAAGGGTTTTTGCGACGGTAAATAAATACCTCGTGCTTTAAATTTTTCCCATATCACCTCATACGAAAAAGTAGGTTTAAATAAATAGAAATCCGCCTAAAAACTGAATAGTTTATTATTTAGTAAATCACCTAGATTTTACAAAGATAATAATTTGGACTTTTAATTAACTTTGGAACTTAAAACTATTTTTGTAAAGTTAACAATTCAAGAAAAGTTTGAATTGGTCCCTCCTAGAATAACTGGTGAAACTCGTAGGTAAATTGCGTTTAATCGACAATCGTTACTTATGCACGTAGTCTATTTGCGCATCGTTGGGTGTTTTCAAGTGGTATCAGAGCTAGACTTTAAAACGATCTATTTTCAAAACTTGTGTCAAACCCTTTTACCTTATTTTAATGGTAGATTCTAGTCAGTTGCTTCGGTTAGGAAATTTCAGTAGACCTCCTATTTTTTATGGCACGAATTTTCCCTATTGGGAAATTGGAATGGTAGCATTTATTCAAGGCACAATAGGAGATGATGTTTAGGATTTAATTGAAAATGGTTATGGGCACCCCACTACTCCTATAGCAGAAGGTAGCACTATTTTTAGAAAACTCGGAACATCCGAATTAAGTGCTGATAAAAAAAGAGATAAGCAATTTCAATAATAAGGGCAAAAATGCGATTTTCACGAGTGTGAGTGAAAATGAATTGAAATGTATATGTCACTGCACTACTATTAAAGATGCTTGGGAGACTTTAGTTATTACACACGCTAGTGACGATAGAGTATAGCAATGTAAAACACAAATGTTGGTTCAACAATACAATATGCTAGTTATGAACTACAATAAATCATTTGATGATTTTTATATGCGTTTGACTGATGTCATTACCCAATTGCATGCGAATGGTATTGAATACTGTGATAAAGATGTGTGTTCTAAAATTCTGAGGTCCCTTTCCCCTAAATTTTATTATAAACGTTATATCCTAGAAGATATTAATGATCCCTGAATTGCTAAACTCTAAATTGAGAACTATGGAACTTGAATCAGCCTTTAGGAAGGCTCTCACATCTTCTGCTAAGAATGAGTTGACCAATACTTCTAACGTTGCTTTTAAAACTGCCTATCCTAATAAAAATAAGCATAAGGTAGTTAAAGAACAATTTGAGTCGGATGATGACTCTGATGTGGAATCAGATGAAATTGATAAGATTCACAATCAACTTGTTGTTATGTTTTCACAATTTAAGAAACTTTTGTAGCACGGAAATGATATTTCTAAGAGACGTACGTAAGTGAATAATCAATCTAGTCAGTTCACCCGGCACCATAATAGAACTTCAAAGAGAACTTTTGATTATGACAGTAGAAGTAAATAGGTTGATGAATCTGAATTAGCTTGTCACAATTGTGGGAAACTCGGTCACTTTATGCTGACTGTGGGTTTAAGCCACAATCCAAGAATTCTAAACAACCCAATGCAAAATAACTAAAACTTGGGATGACTCTTCTGATTCTGAATCAGAATATAACCAAGGAAATTCTGAATCAAATTGCCTTGAGTTTTTAGGAGAAGTTTATGACTGTTGCAGAGACGTGTACATAGCAGGAATGACTGATTCCAAAGATGATTCTGATCGTGATGAAGTACTTGATTTAATTGATGCTGCTAAATCTTTTTTAGCTAAACAACCTTCCATGCTTAAAATAACTGCTCCTTTTGATGTTAAACGTGCATTATATGATACTAAATCTGATGATAGCAACACTACTCACACTAACACAAATGATCATGAAAATTTTATTGTCTATGGTAATTACTCAGAATTGTATGTCAGGACTTTGTAAAATAGATAAGATTTATCGAATTTGGTTAAAATCCTTAGTGAGACCTTAGAGAATCAATATAATATTGTTCAACAAAATTTCATTGAAATGAGCAATGTCAAAACTGATTTTGAAAAATAGTCATTCGATTTTAAATTTTATATTACGACTTTAAATGAAAATTTGACTTCTTTTGAAGAAAAATATAATGCAGTGCTTTTGCAAGTTAAAAAATCCATACAAGTTTGTGAAACAGCTTTCAAAATGTGTCGTGGTCGTGATATAAAATATTTTGACCTTGATAAACTGCTTGCTGAACAACATTATAATGGTGATACTAGAGGATTTGGATATGAGGGTCCTCTTGAAAAATTTGATCCAAGTAGACCAATTTTCTTCGTAAAAGCCCAAGAAGAAAAAGATATTCCGTTGGATAGTAAGTTATCTGAAAAGGCTAAAGGGAAATGATTTTTAATTGAAAATGATTATGAAAGTTACACTCATAACTTCATAAAGAACTTTGTAGGACCATCTACGTCAAAATATTGCCCCTTGCCAAGAGACTATATAGACCTCCTAAGCCATTTATTCGTAATGAATCTGCTAAGCCTGTAGAGGGAACACACTCCAATTCAGACTTACCTACTTCTAGTAAATTTTGTACTAGGAGTGATGTTTTTGGTCACCAAAACTGGGAATGCCTTAGTAATCGCAAGAAAGGTACTCATTATAAAAGTCATAACCTAAATGTGAAGCGATTTACAAATTTTCGTAGGCAGCGCATATGACACCCCGCCTAATTAAATACCGGGTGATCAGTCCATTATTAAATTAAATCAAAGTGACCGGTTGGTTCATTCTTAGCATCACTGTCGAAAAATAATTTTTCTTTATTAATCCCCCGTTAAATAATTAAGCTAAGTGTCAAAACATTTCATTTTAGAGATTAAGTCCTATTGTTATGATTTAATATACGAAATGATTTT
Organism: Sambucus nigra; assembly: GCA_949130495.1. Classification (NCBI taxonomy): domain Eukaryota; kingdom Viridiplantae; phylum Streptophyta; class Magnoliopsida; order Dipsacales; family Adoxaceae; genus Sambucus; species Sambucus nigra. Next base: position 79,433,396 of record OX422221.1, on the reverse strand, counting down.
TGATGAACACGAATAATATTAAAAACCAAACCATCCAAATGAAAGAAACATGCTAGATAAATCAATCCAAATAAAATATCCCAAATCACAGGACAATATAATAATCAAAAGCAATCCCATGTAAAACAAAATACTGAAATAAATAAAGAGTACAAATCTCTTTGAACTAGATAAAACTGGGAAGGGGTGACACATGATCTATCTAATGATGACTAAATAGAAATTTGAGAAGACAAGGATGAAGTCGTTTACTGCAAGGACATGCAACTCCTACACTAGCTGCAGCACGTCAACAATCCAAAGATGTAAGCCTGATGCCCCTGTGGTTGGGCACCTGTAATACACACACACACACACACACACACACACACACACACATATATATATATATATACAAGAGAAGGAAGAGATGACAGGAAACGTGTCAGAGCCCGAGTGTAAAGTAACTTTAAAATAGTTTAGCAAGTATTTAAAATGCTTACCAATTGATATTACATACATGTTAGTACCTCGACACTCACATGGAAATTCTCACCGCTCAACTAGTGTGCACGCCTAACGTACTAATGAACTAATCTAGATAAAGCTAACCCAATTCACTAGTCTAACCCAATACAATAGTCTAACCCAATTTCCCCTCTCTAAATTCTGTTTCAAGTAATCACATGATTATAGTTTATATCAGATAACCTTTTCATATGAATATATTAAGCCAGTTATATTCATCTTAATACAGACTTAAGATCTAAACCACTTAATTCATTTAATATTAATTATACAATTCGTATCTACTTACAAGTACAGTAGATTAATCACATGTATATATATTTATCGCTCACAATATATATACTAATAGGGCACCCCACGTAAACCTATGATGTCTGCATACTCCGCTATCAAGTCTCCGTATCTCTCGTACAAAGGGAAATACTAGTCTGGAATCACTACCAAACTGTATTAACAAAAAACACACGTATTAGAGGTGAAGAATAGTTCCTAGTCACTAAGAGGTCAGTGTAACAACCCACGTAATTTTGGGGTATTTTCAAAATATAGAGGAAAATAAAGTTTTTGGTAAAATTATTTTTATTGCTAAAATATGTTGAATTTTATTTTTAAAGATGAGAATTTCAAATGGTTTCGAAATTGGAATTAAAATGCAGTTTTAATTAAATTTTTATTATATAGAAGAGTCCTCAAAACATAAAACACTCTAAGAGTACTCAAAACATAAAACTCTCAAGCAAAAAAAAAATATTTAAAAATATTGAATGGTCCGATTGAGCTGAAATTTTTTCGACAGCTTCGTCTCGTCTTTAGATAATTCTCTGTAAAATTTCAGCCAATTCCAACGGTCCGATCGTCCGAAATAATTTTTTTAGTGTTTGTGCCTGTTTAGAACTCTTTTCTTAATCAAACACTTAATCCTTTATCTATCAACAAATTCGTGGCTTGGCTTTTCAATTCACTTTTTCTCAAACTTTTCAATCAGAAGTCCTCTCCAAAATTACTCCCTTTCATATACAAATCATAGCCCCAAACTTATTCAAGATTTCAACATTAGATTAAGAGGCTTATTTGGTGTTTTCTCAAGTATGGGCTAAAACGAGATTTGATTATTTTCGCGAGAAGAGCGTGATGGTGTGATTAGATTTTGAGGCTGAAATTATGTGATGATTCATGTTGGTTCTTTTTGGTGGTTTAAGGTATGGGGTTTTACACAATATGCTCCTTAATCTCGCGAGTATTATTCTTGTTGTTTTCTTGTGAATATTGTCTCATATTTGAATTTCTAAATTCATTGGAATCTGGAAATATTTGTTGAAATCTAATTTCGATTCATGTGGTATTATTTTGGTGTTGATCATGTTGTCATGAGATTTTAATACGTCACGGAGGTTGGGCCACCCACGAATATTCTTTTTCCGGATATGCTAAAAATGCATAGGCGCGGTACGATGGTGAGGCTTGGTGACCCGGTTAATGTGTTGTTGAGAAATTATATTGATATAATTGCTTATGAGATTCACATTTGATTTGAATATTCGTATTGTCGCGTTTTATTCATCGCTAATATTTGTTGAGCATCTTTCCTGTTGTATTGTGTACTTCCCCAATTTTTTCTTTTAGTGGCAGGTTAGCGCGGATTTGGACACTTTGGAGAATGATATTTAGCATGGATTATTATTGGGAAGAATATTCGAGTATACAAGATGAGAAGATTTGTATTTATTTTTATGTATAAAGCATTGGAGATTTATTTTATTTCGAGAGAATTTTGGTTTTATTTAATTTGAAGAAATTTGAGATTAGTGGATTATTTTTATATTGTGGAATTTAGATGCTCTATACCTTGTTATATTGTGGATTTTGGTTAGTTTTATCGATAGTAGCGCTCTGTTCGCTCTCCCAGGGCGGGCGGGGTGTTACAGTCAGCACATACCCTCACATCTCTTAGGACCGTCTGACTATCATTCTCCGATAGCCTGTATCCAGGGATGCTATGTTCTAGGGTATAAGCCAATATCCCCATAAGGTCCAAGCGAGATAACACTATCCCAACGCAGAAACCTCCGTGATAGCAAGTAGCACGGGTATGATTACACACAGAAATATATATAATAAATATTCACACACATAAATATAACATTATCGATATACGCATTAATCCACTCTTACTTCCTCAATTTTCATAAATCCTTCACATAATAATAACATTATTGATATATGCATTAAACTCGTCTCACGTGCGAATATAGCAATAATCAAAATATAGTGACTTTCTTGTGTCACATAAAATGCTCCTCATTCTCTGAGGGTAAAACTTATACTTCTACCTTGCCAATCTCCCTGGCCGCTCAAATGGTTTCCTTACATAACACACCTATTCGAACCAAAACAAAAATGACTTTAATCATTTCCCTTTACTAGGCACCATACTCTTGTCCCTTTACTCGCTTCGGGAAACATTAACGCATGTGATTTCACTCTCCATAAAATACCTCCACACATAATCAACTTATCACCGGTCATACTGACCATATTAGGGTTGTCTTTCTCTCGGACTTTGGTAGGCTCGATTCCTGATGTCTACCCCCGTTATTCCCTTAGCTTTATTGGCCCTAAGGAACACACTACTAGCTTCGATAGCCCTTACTGAATTCACCATCGCTTCATATGAATTTAGCTACCCGAATCATTTAAATGGGTCCCCTAATGGGTCTCCCCCTTGCAGCGTTTCGCTAACTGTATTTCATTCCGTCTTACTCCCCAACTAAATATTTCGATTCATTTATCTCCCTTCACCAAGAAGCGTTAACATCTCTACAAACAATGCACGACATTGTCACCATATGGATCGACTGTCGAGAAGAATTCCCTTTAAGTGTTGCCAACTTTTCTTACGAGTCGATTTCCCACTTGAAATCCTCTTCTCCATTTATATCTACTTCATTTGACATAAGATTCGCTAAATAATTGAATTCATTTTCACACATAGACCTCTGTCTGTCCCTCTTGTGATGAGTTCAGAACAACATTCACATCTTAACCTGAACATCTGATGAAGGGACTTGTGATCAGACCGTAAACCATGCATAAGATCCTTCCATTGACATAACATTCCACATCTAAATGTGGTGGTTAACTCCCACCATTATAACTTTGCTCCGACGAGTTAAGAAACATTTGACCCCGAATTTTCACTTTCTCTACACCTCGCCATGTGCCCAATCCTTTGGATATTTTACCTTCATTGGTTAACACACACAATTCTCGCATTTCTAGATCTTCCACTGATGGTTATCCTCAATGCTTCGCCTGACTCTCTCCCATTCCTACCATATGGGGTGAGTCTAATTTGGCACCAGTTTTGACTATAGCAGCACTTGGAAATCATATGATGCGCCCTAGCCGTCTTTACAGTCCTGGCTTCTCGTGCCATAATAGTGTTGACCTCGACTATAGTCATCATCCTCTAATATACTCTACAACCTCAACTAAGCCATGCATCATGTTGTATGCCCAACAACCCTCGCATGTCATACTTCATTGTTCAAACATGCCCAAATGCAACTAAGATTCACTAATATATATATGTTATAGCAGGAGAATGGAATCTCACCATAGAAATCAACAACCCTAAACATAGGGAGCTATATCAAACAAAGCAACGTTGGAAGAATAATGAGCCGCTCAGATCATAAGGACACAAGAACCTAATGCTCTGATACCACTTGTGACACCCCACCTAACTAAATACCAGGTGATGAGTCATTTATTAAACTAAATCAAAGTGTCCGGTTGGTTCATTCTTAGCATCACTGTCGAAAAACAATTTTTCTTTATTACTAACTTAATAAATAATTAAGCTAAGTGTCAAAACATTTCGTTTTAGAGATTAAGTCCTATTGTTATGATTTAATATACGAAACCACTTTTGATGAACATGAATAATATTAAAAACCAAACCATCCAAATGTAATAAACATGCTAGATAAATCAATCCAAATAAAATATCCCAAATCGCAGGACACTGTAATAATCAAAAGCAATCCCAACTAAAATAGAATACTAAAATAAATAAAGAGTACAAATATCTCTGAACTAGATAAAACTGGGAAGGGGCGACACATGCCCTATCTAATGATGACTAAATAGAAGACTGAGAAGACAAGTGTGAATTCATCTACTGCAAGGACCTGTAACTCCCACACTAGCTGCAGCATGTCAAAAGTCCAAAGATCTAAGCCTGACGCCCCTGTGGCTGGGCACCTATAATACATACATATACATATATATATATATATATATATATATACAAGAGAAGGAATAGATGAAAGGAAACGGGTCAGAGCCCGAGTGTAAAAAAGCTTTAAAAAAGTTTAGCAAGTATTTAAAATTCTTACCAGTTGATATTACATACATGTTAGTACCTCGACACTCACTTGGGAATTCTCACCCCTCAACTAGTGTGCACGCCTAACGTACTAATGAACTAATCTAGATAAATCTATCCCAACTCACTAGTCTAACCCAATTTTCCCCTACCAAATTCAGTTTCAAGTAATCGCATGATTATATTTTATATCAGATAACCTTTTCTTATGAATATATTAATCCAGTTATATTCATCTCAATACAGACTAAAGTTCTCAACCACTTAATTCATTTAATATCAATTATAAAATTCGTGTCTACTTACAAGCACAATAGATTAATCACGGGTATATATATTTATCACTCACAATATATATAATAATAGGGTACCCCACATAAATCTATGGTGCCAGCATACTTATGGAGGCAGTTACTATGCAACACAAGTAAATACAGGAGAGGCAATTACCAAGGAAGAACAAGGAATGTAAAATGACAATCACACAATAAGGGATGTACGTGGTTCAGCAAAGATGTGCCTACGTCCACGGTGGAGCAGTCGGTGTTATTTCTATATACTCCGGGGAGTGGTTACAGAGAATACAACTTGTCCTTTTGCCCCGGACCTAGGGTTCAATATATACATGTACATTTAGGTAAGTGAGGCTGTTGGATTCCCCCACATCTTCCATCTCTCCCTATAACCTCCCTTAATGGGGACGTGGGAAGAGACCGGATAAGAGATGGGGGGCCGGGACTTTGGGCCGACAGAATTGGGCTACTCGTCCAGGCCCATGATCTTAATTTTGGGTACCCACAATTGCCCCTAAGTTTGTTGGGACATGTTTTGGGCTCGACAAATTTAAATGATTAGTTATAATGGCTTTTTTGGACATTGTGCAACTCTCCGAAGGTTGTGAAACTGATTTTGGCGACATTCGCTTAGTATTTTGTGCACTATGATTAGCAAAATTTAAAGATTTTCTGGAATAGTCACTTTTCTACCGCCGTTTCAATCTTTCTAACACTCTTCCATTCTCTGTGAGCTCTAGCACTTCGTATCTTCTTCTCTCAACCTCCATTCTCATTGATTCCTTGTTGTTTGGGCCTGTGCTTCTTCATCGTTCGAATCGATCTTCTGTTTTGTAAGTTTCATGTGTCTTTTCTTTGTACTTTCTCTTTGAGTTTGTAGTTTTTCTAGGGTTTTCCAATGGCGAAGATTGGGAATAGGTCGGTCTCTCAATTTAGGAAGTTTTATAACATCCCTGAGTGGGTAGATATTGAATGCTGCGCTTTCCCTCCTAGAAATGTTAGAGAGATAGATGACCCCCACTGGATCCATGTTTTGTTGCTTTCCCAGGGGGGACTCACTTTTCCTCCCAACGATTTGTTCTTGCATTTCTTTGGCTATTTTAATATTGTCCCTGCACAATGCTCGCCCAATGTGTGGAAAATAGTTAATGGTGTACATAGAATAAATCAGTTGTATGGTATTAGGTTAGGGCTCGCCGAGGTCTATTTTTGCTATTCCTTTTCTCGGACTAGCTCTGGTGTTCTTTATCTCAAGGCTAGGAGTCCTGACAGGGTATTGGTAGTAAATCTACCTGATTCCCATAAGGATTATTGCCAAGAGGGCTTCCTTGCTAGAAATTGGCAGTTTTGCCCCCAGTTTGTGGGGTCGAGGGCTAATAGGTTATCTGTCCCCTTTTTGGGGGAAGAATACATAGGTAGACTTTGCTCAGTTCTTTCAATTTCTGTTGACTTGTGATCTTTCTGACTTTTCTCTATTTTGTCTTTAGCGAGGTCGAAGAATTTGGAACCTGCTCTCAGCGAGGTTCGTATCTCTGAATTGGTAAAGTCCTGGAATATCAGGGAGCCTTTAGCTGACGATGAGCATCCTCAGTCTTCTGATTTTCTGCTCGAATACAAGAACGTTGGCTCCAATTTTATAGCAAGGCCTGTGGATAGTATCCCCGAGGTTGATACTTTTGAAGAGACTGCTGTGGATCCTATCCAGTTGGACGAGGAGAAGAGCAGCTCTGAAAGTGATATTGTAGGTGCTGCAAGCAATTTGGGTGGAAGGAGTTCCTGTAGTAGCAGTTACTCAGAACATATGGAAGTTATTGAAGCTCGAGAGTCATCGAGCACATCCAGTAGTTCGAGCGAGGATATGGCTCCTCCCAGAATAAATTTAATTCGGGATGATGATGATGAAGACCATATGCTTCTCGTACAAAGGTCGAAGAAGCAGAAGTCTAGCTCTGGGTCCGTGGCTACTGGTTCTCGATTTTCTGCTCAAGAGTAGGAGAAGAAGAAGAAGAAAGAAGAGGAGAAAGTGAGAGAGAGAGATAGAAAAAAGGAGGAGGAGAGGAAAAAGGTGGAGTAAGAGAAGAAGAAGATAGAGGAAAGGAGAAGGATAGAGAGGGAGAAGGAGGAATAGAAGAGGAAGATGAAGGCTGGGCAAGCCTTAGTCCCGGTATCTGCATTGCCCGATGGGGCTTCTGTTATAATTTCCCCTCAATTAGACCCCGCGCTGCTCGAGAGAGCAGTTCTCCCTGCCGATCGCCAAAGGGCGCTGGGGTCTGAGCAATTGGCCCTTCAGGCGAGCCAGAGGCTAGCTTTGGTAAGATTTTTTCCTTTTCTCCCATGTTTTTATAAATTCCATCATCTCCTTCTTCTAATGTCTTCTTTTTTCTGCAGTTTGTGACTGACTTCGCCGTGCTATATCATTCATGCGATGAGCTGGTGAGGAAGAGTAGCGAGCTGGAGAAAGAGAATGCTGCCTTTGAAGCTGAGGGGTACAGAGATCGAGGATGGTTTTAAAGCCATTGACGCAGCTCAGATATCATCCGACCTGGCTCTTGCTACAGCCAACCGAGAGAAGGACGCAGCAGTCAAGGATTTGAAAGAGCTGCGATATGCCTACGACCTGGTTTGCTCGAGCAAACTTACTGTCGTGGAAGAGAACAAAGTGTTGTCTGAGTAGTTGAAGAAGGAGTCTGAGGCTTTCACTGCCAAGGAGGACTCATACAATTCTGGCTAGGTTGCAGTATACGAGGATATTGAGGTTCAGATAGGCTATATTAGCCGTCTAAACTTCAAGAAGGGCTGGAACAAGGACCTATTAGCTATCGGTGTTAATATCGACTCCCCTCTGTTTGACGAGCATGACTCGGGTCTGAAGCCGATCGTGGATGAATTCCCTGCCCCCGATATTAAAGCTGTTGACTCTGCTCCCCAGTCGACCCCTGTTGACATTTCCCTTGTTATGGCGACAGAGGTTACCCCCGCTGGGGGTGATGCTCCCGCTGATGCTGATAAAGGGAAACATCCATCGACCTCTGGTCAACCTGAGGTTGCTAACTAGTCACCTTCTAAGATTACTTGGTATTTTTGTTTTTTCTGTCTGTAAATTTTCTTTTTGCTGTTCGATGTAATTTCAACTCTTATTAATGAAAAGGTTTCTTCTTTCCAGTGCACTGATTATGTCTATCTTTTCGATGCTTTCTTATATCTTGTAGTTGGTTGATGTAGAAGAATATATTCCTGCCACATCTTAATTGGGCAGGACCCTTGGTCCTAATGCGAGTCTTGAGGTTCGCCAGGCCTTCGTTAAGCTTTGCAAATCCCTTAGGTCTAGGAATCAGAAGTATAAGGAGCAATCTGAATTTGTCGCCAAGTTAAAGGACAGGCTCTAGGAGATGGAAGAGGTTGGTGATTCAGTGCAAGAATAAGTGAATGCGTTGAGAGAAAATCTTCTCGATGCGTCTGAGATCAACCAGGCTGGTGAGATGCTTCAGCAAGAAAATGAAGCTTTAAGGCAAGGAACACGCTCCAAGCACCGCCCCTTCAGTGTTGCGAGGCTCTTCATCAATGCAAGCTAGGGATGGCTCGAGTGGTATTCATCCTGTGCTACGAGGTTCTTCATCGACGCGAGATGGCAGGAGAACCAGGAGCCGAGATAGGGAAATGGAAGAGCTTCGAGAGAGGGAGATGGAAGAGCTTCGTGGTGATGTCCAACGAGCATATGTGATCACTGCTGGGCTTCAAAGGGATGTTACTCGGCTGCAACACCTGTTTAAAAAAGGTCCTCGACGAGTGTGGGCTGATGGCTACGAACAGGGATGGTCAGATGCTCCAACAAGGTTGTCAGAGTTCGAAGAGATTTCTTTTGTCAGGGGGTGGCTGAGTGCCTTAAGGGAGCTGCAAGTCCCGAGGAACTCGATGCTCTGGTATCGCCATGAGATTTCTCCCTCTACCCTGATGCCTAACCCCTTCCTAAGGGATGATTGATGGATCCCCATCGATGCCATCCCTCGACAATTATTGGAGTCGAATGTGAACGAGGTTGAGGAAGAGTTAACTCCTTCTCCCGATGATGGACGAAGAGCTCGAGTGGCTGATTATCTCGCTCAGAGGCCTCACCCCCATTGAGATTTTGCCATTTGTTGCTTTTTGTATTTTTGGTAGTGTAAGTGCTTTGGGCGAGCTCGCCGACTAAACATGTATCACTATTGTTGTAAATATGATGAATTAATATAATGTTTGTGTTTTGGGAGAATTTGTCGACGAAACAAGTGTATTATATTCTTCATATTCTTGTTGCTTTATGATCTTCTAAGTTTGTGTTGTTACGCAAGTGTCCTCCCAGTCCAGTATAATATCGAGATACCATTGTGCACCACTTTACCTTTTAGGTCATGTCATCACACTCCCTTAGGCCTAAGTGTGGCAATTGGCGAGGACACACCTGGTGTTGGATGCTTCATCCGATCAGGATTTTATTTAACCAAAGAAGGTTTGATGACCAGTATAAAATTTGGCCATATTGCCTAAGGATCCCCTGTAGGGCTTCATATATTCCCAGGGGCAATGCTAAGAGGTCCTTCGTGTTTCATGATGATGACTTGATGAGGGGTACTCCCCTGCTATGATCAATGTGCCTGTCATTTGGAAAAAATATGCGATAAAGCTCATATAGCTGTTACTTATTAGAATGCAACCGTTTAAATAACTTTCATTAATGACAAGGGAAATGAACTTCTATTTCCATAACAAAAGAATAAAAGAAAGATCTAAAAATAGAATCTCTTGAGATTGGCTGCATTCCATGCTCGTGGTATTTCTCTGCCCTCCATCGTTTCCAAGTGATAAGCTCCCTACAGATCGTCTTTTGTTATCTTAAAGGGTCCTTCCCAGTTTGGGCCTAGCTTTCCATATGATGGTTTTACTGCGCTTCCCAGGACTTTCCTTAGAACGTAGTCCCCAACTCGGAATGTCCTTGGGTTAACCCTTTTATTGTAATGCCTCGCGAGCCGTTGCTGATAGCTCGCTAGTTTTACTAGGGCTAGCTCTCGACGCTCATCGAGTAAGTCGAGCTCAGCGAGCAATGTTGCATCATTATGGCCCTGGTCGATGAGGTTGGACCTCATTATCAGCAAACCGGCTTCTAGTGGGATGACTGCTTCCATGCCATATGTCAGCGAGAATGGGGTTTCTCCTGTTGCTCGCCGAGGAGTGGTTCGGTACGCCCATCGAATATGTGGTAATTCGTTTACCCATGCTCCTTTGGCTTGCTCTAACCGCTTCTTTAATCCATCGATCACAATTTTGTTGGAAGCCTCATCTTGGCCATTGCTCTGAGGGTAGGCCATCGAACTGAAGTGGTGTCTGATACCGTGTTCGTTACAGAAATTCTAAAAGGTGACACTTTCAAACTGCGTTCCATTGTCGGTGATGATGGTTCTGGGGATGCCAAAGCGAGTGATTATATTTCTCCATATGAACCTTATCATATCGACATCTAGGATGTTCGCCAGGGGTTCCGCCTCGATCCATTTGGTGAAGTAGTAAGTCACAACCAACAGATATTTGCGATTACCGGTGGTGGTAGGCAGTGGTCCCACGATGTCAATTCCCCACTGGGCGAATGGCCATGGGATGGACAGTGATTTTAGGTCGCTAGCAGGCTGGTGTACCATAGGAGCGTAAAGTTGGCATTTAAGGCACTTGCGGACATACATCGCAGAGTCCCTTTGCATGTATGGCCACCAATAACCTTCCTTCATTGCTCGAAAAGCCAGAGACCTTCCTCCGACATGGCTTCCACAGACTCCTTCGTAAATCTCATGTAGCACTTGCTCGACATCCCCCAGGTGAACGCATTGGAGGTAGGGTCCGAAGAAGGATCTCTTATACAAGTTTCTCTCTGGAGATAAGTGAAAGCGAGCAGCTTTGACTCTTATCTGGTGGGCAGTCTTTTTATTATCTGGGAGCGTGCCATCCTTCAAATATTCCTTTAAGGGGTCCATCTAGCTGGGAGCTGATACCACCTGGAGTACCCATTTCTTATCTGGTAGCCTGCTATCGTGGATGCTCGGATGAGTGAGGAAATCGATGGGGATCGTTCTTTTTAGGTCGGAATCGACTGCCAAACTCAGGGCTGTTAGGGCATCAGGATGGCTATTTTACTCTCTGGTAAATTGTTGGACATTGATCTCTTCGAAGCTCGCCATTAGTTTTTTCACTAAGGCGAGGTAAGCTGCCATTCTTTCATCTTTTGCATTGTAATCTCCACTTATCTGATTGGAGACCAATTGGGAATCGCCGAACACCTGTAAATGCTTTGCTCCCAAAGTGTGTGCCTTCTGGAGGCCGGCTATTAAAGCTTCGTATTCTGCTTCGTCGTTGGAGGCTGCAAATCCAAGCCTGATTCGTTATTTAAGGATTTTATTCTCTGGGGTAACGAGGACAATGACTACTCCTGCCCCCTTTGAATTGGAGGCTCCATCAACAAACAGTCTCCAGGTTTCCACTGTTGCTTGGTTCTCCTTTTGAGTTGGTGGTTGAGGTTGGTTGGAAGGTTCCTCGCTCGTGAATTCGGCTATGAAATCAGCAAGGATCTATCCCTTGATCGCGGTCCTTGGTTGAAATTGGATGTCAAATCGCGCCAGCACGACTGACCATTTGGACAGCCTGCCTGACAAATCCGCTTTCCTCGGGACTGCCTTAAGGGGGTGCGATGTAAGGACGATGATAGTGTGGGCTTCGAAATAGTGCTTCAGCTTCCTCGTGGCCACTACTAGAGCGAAGGTAAGCTTCTCTAGCGGTAGGTACCTCTGCTCGACGTCGAGTAGGGTCTTTCTCACGTAATAAACAGGGTGATGGATTCCTGCAACCTCGCATATTAGCGCAGAGCTGACGGTGTGGTTGAAAATGGAGAGGTATAGGAACAAAGAATCCCTTAGCCGTGGTATGACGAGCAGTGGTGGAGAGCTTAAGTAAGCTTTGAGTTCGGCCAATGCTCACGAGCAATATGGGCTCCATTCTACCATTTTATTTCCTTTTAAAAGATGGAAGAAAGGCTTGAACTTCTCAGAGGATTTAGAGATGAAGCGATTTAAGGCAGCGAGCTTATGTACGTCCCGAATTTTTCAAGGAGGTTGTATCCTGTTAATTGCATCGATCTGGTCTGGGTTAGCTTCTATGCATCTGTTACTGACTAAGTACCCAAGGAATTTTCCTGACTGGACACCGAAAGAACACTTGCTTGCATTAAGTTTTATTCGGTACTTCCTGAGGATTTCGAAGGTGTTTGACAGGTCTGAGAGGTGATTTTACTTTTTCTTACTTTTAACGAGCATGTCATCGATGTAGACCTCCATGGTGTTTCCCATCTGGTCCTTGAACATCTTGGTGACCAGCTGCTGATATGTTGCCCCTGCATTCTTGAGCCCAAAGGGCATGACCTTGTAGAAGTATAATACAACTGTCGTGATGAACGATGTCTTGTCCTGGTCTGGGGAATATAAGGGGATCTGATGATACCCTGAGTATGCGTTCAGAAAACTCATTCGCTCGTGAGCTGCAGTGGCATCCACTAGTTGGTCTATTTTTGGGAGGGGGAAACTATCTTTAGGGCATGCTTTATTGAGGTCAGTGAAGTCGATGCAAACTCTCCACTTCCCGTTGTTTTTTGGAACTACTATTGGGTTGGATAACCACTTGGGGCATTGCACTTCCCGTATGGAACCTACATCCAGCAGTTTTTTTACTTCTTTTTCTATCGCTTTAGCCTTCTCGGGTGCAGTTCGCCGTGCCTTCTGCGTGATTGGTTTGAAGGTAGGATCGACGTGCAGCTGATGGCAGACCATACTAGGATCGATTCCAGGCAGCTCGTATGGTTCCCATGCGAAAATATCTATGTTATGTCTCAGCAGAGTTTTCAATTCCTTTTGTTCCTAGCCAGTGAGAGATGCTCCAATCAAGAAGACTCTATTACTGTCGCCATCTCCAGACGCAACTTCTACCAGGTCCTCGATGACCCGATCGGAGGGGAGAAGTCTGGTCTCCTCTACTCCAGGTCTTTCGTACTTTAATTACTATTTAGAAGGTGTCAGACCTTCTTCAAATTTCTCGCTGGACTGATCGACCTTCTTCTGTGGCTTTGGTCGGATGGCTGCTATGAAGCACCTTCTTGCCATTGCTTGGTCGCCATGGATCTCCATTACTCCTCGCTCAGTTACATACTTGAGTTTCTGATGGTAGGTCGAGGAGACTACCTTCATTGCATGAAGCCATCCCCTACCGAGGATGGACTGGTATGGCGAGTCGATGTTAACTACCACAAACTCGATCATCTTGGAGACGTTTTCGGCGCACACCAGTAGTACAATCTTTCCCAAGGGCATAGTTATTTTTCCAGTTAAGCCAACTAAAGGGACAGTAGCTTCTTTTAGGTCGACAATGCTTAACTTTAACTTTCTGAATAGGTCGAGATACATTACTTCGGACGAGCTTCCTTGGTCAACGAGCAACTTGTCAACGTCAAAGTTAGCTATCCTGAGGGTAATGATCAGAGCATCGTGATGTGGGGTTCTCACTCCTACCAGATCTTCATCTGTGAAAATAATATGCTTGTTATAGTTGACGTCATCTGCTCGTCGATGCTTTCCTGACTGCGACTTTACTGGATCGATCTAAAAAGCCTGAATTACCGCTGTAAGTTTTTTCATCTCCATTCGAGCTGAATTTCCTTGGACCTGCTTGGCATCAGATGCCCCGTGAATTACCGCGAACTCATGCCCGACATCATTTTCGAGCACATTGTCAGGTCTTGCTTCTCTATTGGCATCCACCTTCTCTACCTTTTTCTCCACAAACTGGTTCAAATGCCCAAATTGGGCTAGCTCCTCGAGGTGAGATTTAAGATCTTTGCAATGCTCGGTCTTATGTCCTCCCTCTTTGTGAAAAGCGCATCTCAACACGTTGTTTCTCTTCGAGGGATATCCTCCCATCTTCCTGGGCCATTTGATGAACGGCTCGTCCTTGATTTTTGCGAGGATCTTGTAAATTGGTTCTTTGAAGACGGTGTTGACCGCCTGGAATGCTTTCGACACATCATTGTTCCTTCCGTTCTTGGAGACATTTTCCCCCCGTTCTTTCCTCCTTTCTTTTGATTCTCAGCTTTGGCACTGCCCTTGGTAGTGAGTTTAGCTCGACCATTTTCTCCTGTACTTAGGCAGGTGACATCCTCCACCTTAGCGTAGTTCTCGATGCGAGCCATTAGGTCGTCAATAGTCATAGCCTCCTTCTTTGTTAGGGACTGGTAAAGAAGGTAAGAGTTGGGTAGCCCAATTTTGAAAGAGTCCACTGCCACTTATCCCGAGAAATCCTTGACCTCGTTGAATAACTCCCAGTACCTATTCGCGTAGTCTCGGAGTGTCTCTTGAGGCATTTTTTTCATTGTCAGTAAAGCATCCATCCTTTTGGGATAGGAGCTACTAGTAATGAAGCGGGTTGTAAAGAGTTCGGCCAGGGATTTAAAACTTCTGATGGATCAGTAGGGGAGCCTTTCGAACCATTTTTGCACAACGTCATGCAAGCTCGAGGGGAAAATACGACACATTAGCGCGTCTCGGTGGTTCCAGAGGGTCATGGCCTGCCGAAACTGTCTAACGTGATTAATGGGATCAGTCTTTCTGTCATAAATTTTGAACCTTGGAATGGTAAATTTCTTAGGGGCTTCTTCCTCTTCAATTTCTCTCGTGAAAGGTGATTTTATCTGGGTTTTGAAAGCTCGTCTAGCAAGTTCTCGAGTCGATCAGGTACCGTGACGGATTTTGGTCTATCTCCCTGCAAACCAGATTTTGTATGTTCTCGTTGCTGCGAGTAGGGCTCTGGTAATGGCGAGCAACTGCTCGCGGAGGTCGTCGTCTGATTCGTCATCCTCAACCTTTTGAGATCCTCACCTAGGGATCCTTCCTCGGCTGCGAGACTTGCTCGCCTGAGGGTTAGGAGTGCGGTATGGACGTCTCCTGTTATCATGATGAAGCTCTCTCTCTAGTCGTTACAATCTTCTTTTCAGGCGAGCATTCTCAGCCTCGTGTTTGCGAGAAGACTCCCTTTGCTCGTGGAGCCTTGCCTCGTATGCATCAATCAGTCTGGATATCTGCGTGGACCTCACTGGTCCTTGGCTTTCTTCTGAGGCTGGCCTTTCTAAGCGAGCCCTTTGATCTGAACGTCGAACTTCAGACCTAATCCTGCGAGGAGCAGGTAGTTGTTGAATATCCCCTGCCTGGGGGGCATTGCTACTGTGACCATACATTTTAAACTCCTTTCTTGGTGTGGGCTCTTCTCAGGGAAAGATGAACGCTTCCCACAGACGGCGCCAATTATGGAGGCAATTATTATGAAACACAAGTAAATACAGGATAGGCAATTACCAAGGAAGAACAAGGAATGTAAAATGACAATAACACAACAAAGGATGTACGTGGTTCAGCAAAGATGTGCCTACGTCCATGGTGGTGCAGTCGGTGTTATTTCTATATACTCCGGGGAGTGGTTACAGAGAATACAACTTGTCCTTTTGCCCCGGACCTAGGGTTCAATATATACATGTACATTTAGGTAAGTGGGGCTGTTGGATTCCCCCACGTCTTCCATCTCTCCCTATAACCTTCCTTAATGGGGAAGTAGGAAGAGACCGGATAAGAGATGGGGGGCCTGGACTTTGGGCCGCCAGAATTGGGTTACTCGTCCAGGCCCATGATCTTAATTTTGGGTACCCACAATACTCTACTATTAAGTCCCCGTATCTCTCGTACAAAGGGAAATACTAGTCCGGAATCACTCTCGAACTGTATTAACACAAAACACACATAGTGGAGGTGAAGAATAGTTCCTAGTCACTAAGAGGTTAGCACATACCCTCACGTCTCTTAGGACCGTCTGACTATCATTCTTAGATAACCTGTATCTAGGGAATCTATGTTCTAGGGTACAAGTCAATATTCCCTATAAGGTTCAATCGAGATAAGACTGTCCCGACACGAAAACCTTTGTGATAGCTAATAGCACGGGTATGATTACAAACAGAAATATATATAATAAATATTCACACACATATTTATGCAATCGCCATTCAGATAGGTACACATACGACTCACATAATATTCTGACCATACGCGACACGTAGCGCCCAAGTTCCACGTATAATTAATCCACTCTTACTTCCTCAATTTTTGCATGTCCTTAAGTGCTTCTCGACTCTCGAAGTGTATCATCATGATTAATATAAAATCAGTAGGTGTATGCTCTTTACCCTACTGGTCTAAATCATTCTTAATACTCATAAGACCTGATTTAACCTACGCACTAGTTCCCCTACATTTCATACCCCAAACTCCCACGGTTAAATTTCATATATCAAGTCACGTTACCCGGACCTCTCCTATACCCTATTGGTCCTTTCTAAGTCCCATTATGATATTTAAATTACGTCTAATGGTCCTTATGCATTTGGGTTGGATTAACATTTAAAAAGGGGGAAAGTTTCAATTTTCAGGAGGAGTCGATCGATCAATCGAGAAGTTATTGGCCAAAATTCTATTTATCAAGCCTACAGGTTTCTTCCAATATAAATCATCAAACCTCTATTAACATGTCCGAAACTCCCAAACAAACATCATGGACATTACATAAACAAATATGGATGATTTCTGACGTCAAACATTCATTAATTCCTTAAGAATTGTCAACAAATGGATTAATTCAAGAATTTATCATTTAACTCTAGTTTATCTAATTTTCTCAAGAATTCTATTAGTTTCCAGATTTCTATCTCTACTAGGCATCAAATTTCGTGGCAATATATTCATTCTAACAAGGTTTCAACTCCAAATTCTAATAATAATCTCCCAAACAACATTATGTTTTCATGAGACATAAAATCATTATCTCCTACTCTATCATGGATGTGTTATCAACTAAAGAACAACAAGTTAGATACTTTCCTGGAAATCAAAGGTCTGATTTGAAGAATTCGAGAGGTATATGAATGATCCTCTTCTTCCGATCTACGCGTTGGTGGTGGAATTGGTGAGGATGGTGTAGGGTTGGTGGTTTTCCTCCATGGAAGCCTTCTCTCTTCTTTCTTCCTTAGCCTCTCTACAACTCCAATATTTCTAACCCTCTAGGAATCTAACTCCCATCAGATATAACCCTTTAATTTTCGTCATTAACTAAGGCCTAAAGTGGAAAATTACTAAAATGATTTCTCGAGTTGCTAGTTTGGCCTAAAAACGTCCTGAGACCCAAGCTAAATCCCTGGGTACACTTTTATGACTATCTCGACCCTTTCGGACATATTGATGCCCTCAAAATGACCGTATGGGCGGCTTAGAATTAATTTACTTTTTATCCCATTAATTTAGTCCCGACGCGACTGACACGCGCGTCCCGACTTAATTCTATAGCTACCGTATTATTCACTCGCGACAATTTTAATAAATTCAATCTCATATATTACTTTACTCAATAAGAAATATTCAACATAATTGTTATCAATAATTACTAACTCTCATCATGCTAGTAAATATTTAATTTAAAATTCGGATTAATATATAATTAATTTATCCCAATTAAATTTAATTAATTCCATAATTAAAGTCCATAAAAATACGGGGTATTACAGCGCACTAATAATAATTGGAATAATTTCTTCAGTAAGTTTAGACCTCGTGTTAACAAGAAAATATTTTCGAAAGATAAATTTTATCCTAAATTCTGAAAGGCACAAAAACCTTTGAAAACTTTGTCTATTTGGATTAGGACTTGTGACTTGTGATCTCAAATGGATTTTTAAAGTAAAAGAAATATCCAAATAATGTTTGTGACGCTTACAAAAGTAAGAAAATCATTAAGTCTCCTCACAAGAAGGTTAAGGACTTAAACATCGCCAAACCCTTAGATTTATTCAATGATGGGGTTGTGTTTATTCTTCATTTTGATTACTATATCTCCGAGGTTTTCGGATAAAGATATCTACTAATAACCGGTATCTCTTAAAGCCATGTTTAATGTAGGAGATGCTTATTTTCTAATTTATAAACACTTACTATTTTTTCTTCTTACCATTGTCTAATTTAGTCAAAATGGGGGAAAGTTGAGTACATATTCTTGTCCTGTGTTGTTGATATTCTTCTTACCATTGTCTAATTTTTTTCTCACTAATGCCACAATTTTTTCCTTCAATAACACCATATTATTTTCTTAAAATAGTTAAGAATGACTTTTATGGCTAACAAAAGGATTAAGCCATGTGGGACATACATGGTTAAATTACCATCAAGTTAAATATTCCAGGGGAAAACTCCAATAAACACATTTGGTTGGAAATGCAGAGTTTAATGAAGCAAATAAATCTTCCATAAGATGATCTGTGGGGATATTAGTATTAGACATATCACTAATAATTTTATCATCCTCTGGATTTTTAGACAAAAGAATGGATTATCATTCTTAACTGAGGCCATAATAACATCATCATTTGATGATAAGGGGATAGGATTTTTATCCTCGGAATATATTGTGGTAAAAGCCGCAGAAAATTGGCTTTTCGTATAGTCCATGACTTTCTCCAAGAGCTCCGATTCAGTAGCATGTGGAAACTATTTTTTAAATTAAAGCTTTTAGATCCTTAATTGGATTAAACCAAGGATATTTTTTCCACTGGGGGAGGAGATTCTTCTTATTGAGACATATAAGTCTTTAAACTTTCCTTTATTCAAGAGATGGTTGCTGCATTATTAATGCAAACCCACCAACGATGGAAGAAAATTCTTTTTAAAAGAAGATCCCTTAATTGATTCATTCTGCATTGTAGATCCCATTTCCAAATCCATAGGATACTCATTTCAGTAAAAATATTTTTCCCCCAAGTCTAGGATGAAATTGGGTCCAAGGTAGAAAAAGTTTTTTCTTGGAAATTTCTTCAGGCAAAATATCAATATTTGGACCAAATTTGTCCCACCATCTAAAAACCCATCATGGGTAATCATCCCTAAGATATCGAGGGCAAAGTTTGAAAGGCCAAGTATGCTTTCACTCAAAGTTTTGGTAATAAAATGCTTTGGACCAAGCTTGGACATAGTTCGACTAATTAAAAGTTTATGCCAGGTTGAGAACTTAATTTTCTCGATTTTAGAGGGTGGATTCCCTAATCCCTGACAGAAAGAAATTGTTTTAAAATCACCTTGTTATAAGCTATAAGAGATTTTATATTCTTTGTTTTATTGGTATGATGGAAGATTACTGATTCGGTCTCACTGAGGATTGCCTCAGATACTGTCCGATATTTGATATCTAATGAATAAAGTTTGGAAAATATGGTGGCTGAATTAAACCTATCAAGTAAATCCCTTTATTAGGTATTTGATATCTAATACATTGCAAAATATTATTGAGAGTCTTATAATTTATTACTAGTCTAGGAACATGTTGAGGCGCGAGTTGGATCCCCGGTGATTAAATAATAATCTCAAATTAAAATATATTTAATTTCCTTTTTAAACAAATAGATGCGGAAGCGTGAAATACAAGTGATGGTTCCACAAAACAACAAGGCCGGGTTTTAATATCTTAAGAAACAAATTAAAACAACATAATTCAAGTCCTAGAAATTTGCCTAAGTCATGATTAACAATTATATCCAAAGTTAGGCGAAACCAAATTAATGCAAGTGACTTGAATAAACCAATTTTACCCAATATTTAATTTAAGTCCCAAATTAAATGAGTGTGATAATTAAACCAAATTTTATCTTGAATTAAACCTAAAACATGTGTTCTAACTGATGTGCAAGATAAAATACACAATGTCACACTACACGGCGATATACGAGGAAAAACCCACTAACGGGAAAAAACCTCGGGACGGCCCTAGCCTCAAATCCACTAAAAACGGTATTACAAAATACAAGACAAAAGACTTACTTCCTAAACTTGAACCCTCTCAAGCCGTGATGCTCCTTCTTGTATCAACCTCCAATTAGCGGATAACCAACGGACCTCCACCGTGGTCTCGGAATACACCGATAGGACTTTAAACGGTCACCGTCACCCGAACATGGAGCCTTTCTCCAAACGGGTAGAATCTCAACAAAAGTCTTCTTTGTGATGGGGTGTAGAAGCAAACCCGAAACGTCTCTTGAATTCGGTAGAGAAAACCGGTGCCAAAAATTCCAAGTAAGGATATGTATATATAGAACTTGGAATAAACAACAATGGGTGTAAACTAGAGTGTGTATGAATTTTCATTAAAAATTAACACTCAAAACTTGAACATTTTCCTAAACTAATTTTTCTCTCAAACTCTCTTTAGGAGATAAACAATGTTGGAAAAGTTGTCTTGGAAAATGTGTTTCCCGCACATAATATTGCATGAAAAAAGTTGGTTGAAAACCAAGTGGAAGAGTGGGGAAAAACTGCAAAAAACTGCTAAATAACTGTTCCCGCTGGAAGTTCGTTCGAATGAACGTGATTCTCGTTCGAACGAGACTTCTAACGAGTGACCAGCCTGGGCTCGTTAGAGGCTCGTTAGATACCTCGTTAGAACGAGCATTCGTTTGAACGACATATCGAACGACTGTCCAGTTAGGGTCGTTGGCAAAACTCGTTCGAACGAACCTGGTTCGAACGACAAAACTCGTTCGAACGAAATCTGGTTCGAACGAAAAAACTCGTTCAAACGACATTTCTAACGAACGAACAGAAAGATTGAAAAATTCGATTTTGGCCCAAAATTTTTATAAACTTTTATATCCTTATTATTATTTTTTTTTTTTTAAGTTTCTAATTGATTCTTTCTGAAAAATAAAATGCAGTTTTAATTCAACTAACACCCAATACATATTGTTCCAAGCTCCTATATACATATAAATACATTCATACCTTGGGAGCATGGAACCTAAGTTGATGACGTACAAACGAGGCACATAAACTACGGCATGTTGATGATGCTTTATACTCTTTGCCGCTACGTCTTCAACAAACACTTCATAGGTCTTGAATATTACAATTAAATAAAATCATATGAATAAATGTTTTTGTCCGGAATTGAGCCAAAACTATAAGAGGACTCAATTGGAAATTTGTGTCCTTACAGAACACCTCATTCGTTTTCAGCGGCCTAATTAACATAAAAAGTTGTACGACTCCAAGGAGAATAACTTTTAGTTATCAGATTTTTATCCAAAAGAATTTCTATTTCTTTCTTGCATAATTTAAGAAATTCGATCTTCATTTGACTGGGTCTGGCTTTAGTAAGGATAGATTTTTCATTAAAATCGGCCTCATAAGGAAAAGGAACAATATGTTTTTCCTGTTCCAAAAAGCATTAGGAATATCACTGCAAACTTTAGTTATTAATTGATTTTTAATAACATTAATTTTTTTCATCATGCTTGGATATTCAAGCTTTTGTTTTATAGTTAAAAAGGATAATTCCTTTTGAAGAAAATTTAATGGTTTTTTTTGAAAAAAATATTATCTAACAAAGAATTAATTTTCTTCACTAGAGGATTTGTTATAAATTCAAAGACAATTTTTTGATCTTTTATAGTGGTGTATATACCACTAGAGTGAATTTTATCCATAGGCATAATCAAGGATAAAAAAGGGGTACCTAAAATAACCCGTTGAGACATGTCATTAATGAGAAGAAAGGTACTAGACAAAAATATCCCATTTTTAAAAACATAAAATTTAGTTAGTTTATATTGGATATGAACTTTATCACCACTAGCATTAAATAATTATTGAGTGGCTTTAGCAAAATATTGAGTGAGAACTAACATTTCTTGAATGCAGTTCATATCTGCCCCGCTGTCAACAAGAGCAATAATGTAATTTAATGTATATTAATTATTAATAATAAGGTTGATAATTATGTACCATTTTTTATTTGGTACACGATTAATAATACTCAAATAATCAACTGATTCTACAATATTTGAAGTTTCAAGATTAGAATCGTGTAACTCATTCTTAAGACTGTTAATCTCAATTTGCATATTATGATGTTGATCTTCCAACTGTCTTAAATTATTTTTAAGAATGTTAACTTAATATTTAAGATCTGGAAGGTTTGCAGGTTTAGAAATTTCTGGTTTATTTTTCTAACTGATTAAATACCTCTTTAAGACTGTATTGTTGGATCGGTGTATAAGAAGTAGTTGCAGTTGCTTTAAAAGAATTTGCATAACAAGTTTATTTTAACTTGAGCTTGGTATCTGGGTCAGTAACTTGATTGATAATGTCAATCATAGATCGTTCCTGCTGGTAAGCACATTAATACTTAACCCATTCATTTGATGGATGGATTGGAGGTGATTACATTTATTTTCCAATTGATTACATTGGCAGTCCTATTTATTTGAGATTTCTGAGTCACTAGAGCGTTAAATATGACAAATCTCATCATCATTATCTAAAGATCTAGCTTCGTTGTTAGATGGACTGGAATTGAGTAGTAATTTACTCAATTGTTTCTTTAAATCTTCATTAATTTGAAGGTTGTTTAATTTAGTTTGAGTCTTGCATTTATTTGCAAGATGGCTAAATTTTCCACATTTAAAATCTGATTATTAGGTCTATTGTAAATATTTTTTCTAAAATATGTTTTAGAATTGTCACCTTGATTGGGAGATTTGGATCTTTTCTTCTTTTTATAAGAAGTTCTCTTTTTGGATATATATTTATCCTTGGATTTTTTATGAGGATAAGGAGTACTATGATTATAAGAAAATTGCACACAAAATTCTCCTAACTCTCTTTGCAAATTAAATTCTGCATTTTAAGCTGACGTAATTTAAGGTCTTTACATAGGGAAAGACCTTCTTGAATAACAACACTGAAAAGTGTACCATAAGTATAATTATGGTAGGGAATATAAATGCTATCATTAACATCTCTCATTTTCTTTCTTACCTTCTCAGCAGAGAAAGTTTGAAGGCCATTAATAAATTTAGCTTTCCAATGCTCTGAGTTAGCATCAGCTCTTTAGGACATCTCAAGTTTAGTAATAATTCTCTATTTCTCTCATGCTGATAGTCAGAAGCACCAATAAAGTGATGGATAATAGCAAGCATTAATGTGTAAATGGCGTCTTGTTGTCTAATGTCTTGCATTTGCTCATCTTTAACAATTTTGATTGCATTTAGAATATCATTCTTTTGATCATTTATGAGAACATTTTCCCACCAGCCTCTGAGGTGTAATAACCCTTATTGTTGAGTAATCCATTTTATGATAAATTGCCATGAGAAGAAATATATAAAATATTAAATGATGAAGTAAATATTATTTTGTGAGAGTTAATAGATAATATTTACTAGAATATGCATATTTAGTATTATGTGAATGTAAATAGCATTATGTTACGATTCATGGTGTCCTTAAGCTTAAAATAAAAATTATGGTTTAAATGAAGTTGGAACTTGAAATGATTTATATTACTCTGGATGTCAATTTACAGGGCGCGGTTAGTCCCGAAATAGTTGAGATAGTTAAAATAAGTGCCATATTGTATTTTGGGCTCCTGGCACTTTTGACAGGTTATGGCTCAATTATGTAGTTACGAGTCATTTTAAGGGTGTATTAGCATTTAAAGATAATAAATTCTTAGGGAACGATTATGTTTTTCAAACCCTTTTATTTCTTAACCGTTCCTACTAAACATAGAGAGAAAGAGAGAATAAGAGAATTTGGAGAAAAAGAAGAGAAAGGAGAAGAATTGAAGGTTTGGAGTATGATCTTGCATCTACGATAAACGAATCCAAGATTTATGATTAAGGCAAGTTTCTTACTTGATAAGATATGATTTAGGATGAATAAATTGTATTGATAGTGTGTATTGGAATGAATTGAATAAATATGGGGTTTTAGGGAAATTGTAGTGTTTGAGACTTAAATCTTTGATTAGATAGTTATTATGTTAATTATAGTAGTTTTATGCACTTATGATTGTTTTGGGTTGGATTAAAGATGGTTGTTGTGGGTAGATATGAGTTTGGGAAAAATAGGGCATTAAACTCCATAGCCAAAACCGGAAATTCTGGGCCAGGCAAATCGATTCGCCCCTAGCGAATCGATTCGCTAAAGGGGTAGGATACAGGTCTGTGATGATCGAATCGATTCGACCTCTCCGAATCGATTCGGAAGTATGCAGAATGTTGGGTTTCCTTGACCGAATCGATTCGGACCATCTGAATCGATTCGCTTTAAGACCGAATCGATTTGGAATTCCTGTTGTTTTAAGGTATTTTTGTAACTTAGTTTTGACCGTATTCTTTTAGGCTTAGGACCTAGGAACCTTCTCTTATGAAGTAAAAATTAGTTTCCTATAGAGTCTTATATCAGAAAGGAAATAGATGGGGCTTATTCTGGGGATTATCGAATATATGATAAAGTAGTTTCTTCCCTTAGCAAACTAAATTGAGATTAGGAGATATAGGATCATTTAACGGTGGAACTTTAAAGATGTAATTGAGGTATATTACAATTGGTGGCATATAGTGATGTCATTTTCTCTAGGAGACTAATTTTGGGGATTTATTACACGTTGAAGTTTATAATGATGACATTAATTTCGTATGGCTGTGGATATATAAATGTAGACATATCTTAAAAATGAGAATAAATTATAAATAAAAATTTGTATATACATGCCTCTTTAAATGATATCATAGGGGAAGTTACACGTATGAGGTGAAGTCCCCTGGCTAGTGAATGCAGGGTGAATATAGTCCTCGGCCATAGGATCGGTTATTATATTATGTGATTATTGTGCGAAGTGAGGTAATTCCGGGTGTGGTTATGACTCAGTGTCGCAGGTATATGGCCACTTCCCGATGTAGGATGCCCAGGTTGCCTTGTTTGATAGGCCTTGGAAGATGATAGCTATTTAGGGGTGCGTCTAGTGGGGAAACTCGAAAGGACGGTCTTAGAATCGTTATATGATATGTACTATAACTATTCTTGTTAAAGTGGAATCCTATTGATTATACGACATTTTAAGAAATACATTGCCTTGTGTATGTTTCCTAATGAGATAAGGAAAGGTGAAATGAAATTGTGTAAAATTGAAAAGGAACCTTAATGAGTATGATATTATTCATTTCTCTAGAAAAAATTTAATGGTGATCATGTCTATATTATTGGCTATAAGTTATGCTTTTAAATTGAGATGTTCGATTCTTTATATTTATTTTGATGATCTTAATTAGCTCATTCATGATAATTAAGTTGTCCATAACTATCATGCACTTTATTCATTCCGTGATTATATTAAATCGGGCCCTGACCCGTTCATACCTCTTTGTTTTGCATGAACCTTTTTACGACCAGGTGCTCCACCACAAGGACGCCCATATTGACTTTTTTATTGATGTTATGGGATATTTGATAATAGACGCTTCCATCTTTTGTATTCTATTTATGATCAATTACATGTTCGGGTGTGTTGCCCATGTTTTGTACTTGTATTATATTATTTAATATTATACTGTAATACTCGGTGTAACCTATTATTTTAACCTGTCAACCGACAGCTTATTCTATTATTTTGTTGTATGGATATTCAACGATTATGTATCTTTATTAATATCTACCTTCTTTTCATTTGGGATTGTATAAATGCTTCCTTTAACTTACTAAATCAATTTCGATCCGTATTCTAAAATAATGGGTGGTTATCTCGTATACTTATTGTTATATGTTGATGCTAAGAATGGACCATCTATGATTCCTGTAATTATTGGAGTATCGGGCTTGCCACCTCTTGTTTTAATAAGTGGATTGTCACAGATGGTATCAGAGCATAAAATTCTAGAGTCCTTAGGATCTATGTGGACTTGTCACATTCTACCATAGCGTTCTTTGATATAGAGCCTAAATGTTAGGACTGTTTTGTTTACCTATACATGCGATATTCTACAAAATAAATTGTTCTTCTAGTATTCTAATTCAGCTGTTTCTTCATCACAGATACCGCCCAAGAGAGGTCGCCCTGTAAGGAGAAATAGAGTACCAGGGGATGATGTAGGTACTCCACCGCCACAGCAAGGGACTATAAATTCCGCCGAAGCAGCCAATATTGTGGCCCAGGCGGTCAATGCTACGATGACTGCCGTGGTTTAGCAATTTCCCGAAGCCCAACAGCCGAGGGTTCAGGAGGCGCAAGCCCCCGCGGGACCTTATCCATAGGAAAGAGTCAGAGAATCTTTCTTAAAGGTTCATCCTCTGGAATTTCAGGGTGGCTCCGACGTGATATTAGTTAATCAGTGGAAAAAGGATATGCAACGCCATCTTCGTATGGTGGAATGCAGTGAGGAACGGAAACAAATCCTTTCTACTTTTAAGCTAGTTGGAGCAGCCTTACATTGTGGGAGTCAATGACTACGCTAGAGCAAAGAAATACCATGACTATCACTGACTTTTGGGTCTTATTTGACCGAAAGTATTTCCCTTCGGTAGTCCAAAGGGAAATGAGGATAAAGCTTCAAGATGTAGTTCAAGGTGAACGTTCGGTGGCAGAATACGAGGAGGAATTCACTCGCTTGGTGAGTTTTGTGCTGGATGAGGTAACTTCGGAGGAAAGGATAATGTCCAAGTTCATTGGAGGCTTACATTAGAGGATACGACAGCATTTGCTGGGCAATTCATCTTTACAAACTTTTGGGGATGTGATGAATGTCACGTTACTCCATTGTCAAGAACATCGGTTGTATGTTTAAGGTAGTAAGAAAGCTTCAGTTGTGGGGCAAGCAAGTAAGCCAGGAGGCAATAGTGCAGGAGGAGGAGCACTACCCTCTTCCCAATTATCGGGAGGTAAGCAAAAAGAAAGGGATGCCCAACAAGGGGATTTGTCCAAAAGACATCATTTCGATGGATTTAATGTCGGTAGTGGTGGTTCTAGGCACGGTCGAGGTGCCCCTCAACAGCAGCAGGCAGGTCGGGGTAACAATGGGGGTTGAGGCCAACCGTGCCAAGGTTTTGGGTAGTTCAGGAATAACAGAGGCCGTAATCAGGAAAATATGATGGGTCCTTGCTTTCAGTGTGGGGAGCCAGGTCATTGTAAGAAGTCGTATCCACAGTTGATTGGGGGACAGTTTCCTATGGTTCCACAGGATTAACAGGTGAAACTACCGCCACCAGTACCTAACCCAGTCGTCCCTCCACAACAGGGATAACTACAGTATGGGCGTGTCTACCACATACAGGATGCTATGCTCCTCCATCCCCGCCAGCGCCTCCAGCTATTGAGGGTAAGTTTCCCATTCATGGGCACATGGGTCGTGTATTGTTTGATACGGGTTCGACACACTCATTTATTTCTAGAAGTTTTGCTTAGTCTACGGAGCTAATTAAATTTGCAGAAAGTACTTTCACTAGTATTAAATCTTCTATGGGTGATGGTTCACTTATTTTCTTTGTTTGTAAAAGAATAGAAATAAATCTTGGTAACTTGTGTTTTGAGACCGATTTGCTCTTCCTTGATATGGTCGGGTATGATGTAATTCTGGGTATGGATTGGCTAGTGAAGTATCGTGCGATAGTAGATTGCTATGGAAAGAGTATATTTTTTATCATTCCGGGGCAAGAGAAGTTTTTAGTCGCTATGCCTCGTTCAAAGGGAGGTTCCATCACCTATTTGTATTGTATTGAGGAGGCGACTTCTCGAGATGTGGTCGTTTCCTTAGAATCTATTCCGGTTGTTAGGGATTTCGAAGATGTTTTTCGGGAAATACTGAGTTTACCTCCAAGTAGGTAGATTGAGTTTGAAATTGATTTAACACCATGTGACACCCCAACTAATTAAATATCGGGTAACTACTCCTTTATTCAAATTAATACAAAATGTCAAGTTGGTTCAGTTCATAGCATCACTGTCGAAAAATATTTATTCAAAATTTCTAGTGACCTAAAATTTAAAAAGTGAGTTGTCAAATTTTATTAAATTGGATTAACATGCAACCAATTAAAATTATTAACTAAAGACATCACA
The DNA here is from genome assembly GCA_949130495.1 of Sambucus nigra. Classification (NCBI taxonomy): domain Eukaryota; kingdom Viridiplantae; phylum Streptophyta; class Magnoliopsida; order Dipsacales; family Adoxaceae; genus Sambucus; species Sambucus nigra. The sequence goes on along the minus strand of OX422221.1, from coordinate 79,405,172 downwards.
ATCACATTACAGTAACAATGTAAAAATGTCGGAATAAAACTGCGTCTGGAGTAACACCCCCTTGAACAATCCAAATACTGAATAAAAACAAATACAAAGTCCGAACTATTAATTAATTAAATAAATTCAAAACTGAAATGAAACTGAGCATGATAAGTTGTCTCTAAAAGGAAAGGGTGACCTGCCCTAACAGAGGAAATAAATCTGAAATAGCGTCAAGTAGAATGTGGAGGCGTCTACAATCGAGATCCTGTAACATCCACAGCAGCTACAGCACATCACTGTAATGGAAATCCTAAGCTTGGCGTCCCTGTGGCTGGGCACCTAAAAGGTTTTTCAAGAAAAATAGATTTGAAAGCAAACGGGTCAGAGCCTGATTGTGAAAACAGATTAAAATATAGCAAATGTTTAATAACATTAAACAGTGAATATAAAATACATGTTAGTTGCATGCACTCACATGAGTTCCTCACCTCATAACTAATTGTGCACATCTAACGTATCCGTAATCCGTCCTAGTTATGCCGCTAACTAACTAGTTTAATTCACAACCCGACTTTACGTTATAATATGAGAGTCAAAACAAGACATTCTAATATAACCTCTGCGTGTCATCCTTTTTTATTTCTCATATTTCCTTACAATAATTACTATGAGAAATTCCCATTTTTATCACTACTAAAACGTCACGAGTATTTACACTTACACTTAAATAAAGAGTCCATTTCAATTACAAGTATATTAATCTCATCATAAATATACAATTAGGGCACCCCTAGACTAAGCTACGGTGCACACATACTCTGTCATAGAATCCTGGTACATCACGTATATAAGGACAACGTGTTCCGAATCTCTCAGGAACCGTCTCAATAAGCAAAAATTACACATAATGGAGGCGAGCATAGTTCACATACCCATGGGTCACGCACATACCTACGCTCCCATCGTCAGCTTACTTATTAACTCACAAATAAGTCATTCACGACTCTTTGTCCTTAAAGTACCAATCTAAATCCCCTCGTAGGCACACAAGGATTAGATGTCCCAGTTCGAAAGACGACCTACTGTAATAGCAAGTATGGTAGGTATGTTATACACATAAGTCCATATACTAAGCAATCACACCACTTAGATATATTAAAATATTAAATAAGGTATATTCTACATTCCTATACCGTTATTCCAATTTGTACATCTTTAAGTCTCCGAATAATATATAATATAGACCGTCGACACATCTCACGTCGTAGTTTCAAGTACCTAAAGCCTAACCCACAAAGATTACCAAGTCTCCTATTATTCCCACATTTAAATCCACTATTCTTAATATCCTCATTTCTTCCATTAACCTTATATTATCCAACTATCTAAAACTTACTCATCAATTCTCAATCTCCAATAGTATCACACTCGTTGAGCCTTATTAAGTTTAATATAATTCCCAATTTGACTTCTAATTATAATTCGAATATCACAAATATGCCTACTGGTCATCCTTGAACCTAAGAGTATTCACAAAGTCCCCACCAATAATTCTCTAGGGTCAAAATTGTTAAAATCCAACAAAGAAAAAATATAACCGATTCTGGGAAGGTCGATCGATCGACCTTGAATGTCAATCGATCGACTTGGGAGTATCGATCGATCGAACGCACCAGATAGGCTACGGCCTGCTTCGTTTTTCAAACCAAAATTTGTCCCAAAACTTTATTACAAAGTATGAAAATATAATCTAACATTATAGGATCATCATACAACCAAAATACATCATTGTTAACGTTCCAAAACCTTTTAATCATCAATCATTAGCCTTATATGGATCAAAACTTCAATAAAACCCCTAGTTTTCTATTTTCTTCAGGAATAATGATAAATCTCCTCTTTAATTCATTTTTAAATCATCAAAAGTTATATTTGGGGTACTGAATTCGTCCAGAATAGATCTGCATATAATTCCTAACCAAAGTTTAGAGTTATACATCAAATTCATTGGGTTTTCATCAAATCTTTCAAGACAATCATTAATTTCTACACTAAGCATGGATGAAATATTCATTGAACAAATAAAACCAAATCACTTGCCTTAAGTTTGATGTTCTGATTTGTTGCTGGTGTTCAAAGGCTGGTTCTCTCTTCTTTCCGGTCACAATTCTGTCCAAAATGGTGGTGGTGGGTGGTGGTTTTGGTTTGGAAACCCTTTTTCAACTTCTCTCTAACTCACGTAGCCCACTCTATTGTTTTTGGTTGATAATGGCCTTAATGACTTTTCTAGTAATATATAAATAAACTCTAAAATTCGTGGGTCTTAATTCCTTAATTTTTAAAATTACCAAAATACCCTTCCGGGTTATCGGTTTGGCCTAAAAATGCTCCGGGACCCAAAATAAACCCCCGACTAGTGTTTTATGACTATCTTAACCCTTTCGAACACGTTGGCGCACTCAAAATGACCATACGGTTGATAAAAATATAATTAACTTTTTAAATCAAATTAAATTGATTTCTGACGCGACTAACATGGGCGTCCCAACTTAATTTCTCAAATTGTCGTATTTATAACTCTTGACAATTTTAATACTTTCAATACTCATATATTACCATATATACTCAGTAATATTCAATATTATCATCATAATCAAATACCAACTCACGTCTCGCTAGTATTTAAATCCGATTTAATTTCCAATTAATTCTCATTTAATTTAATTAGTCCATTAAATAAAAATCAATAAAACTACGGGGTAGTACATACTTCTCCCCCTAATAGCAGAATTTCATCCTGAACTTTGAAACTAAAGTATACCTGGCAAAAATAACTCTGGATAACGCTCGCGCATCTCATCCTCGCGCTCCCATGTGGACTCCTCGGAATTATGATGCCGCCACTGAACACGTACTAACGGTACTATCTTCGGCCTCAGTTTCCTCTCGCTGTGGTCCAGAATAGCAATCGGCCCCTCCTCGTAGGAACTATCAGGCTGAAGATCGATGCCATAAATCAGTATAGGTATGGGCCAAATCGTCCTTAAGATATCTCCTTAACGAGGAAATATGGAACACGTCATGAATCCTATGCAAGTGTTCCGGTAACCCAAGTCTATACGTTACTGGCCTAATTCGCTCGATGATAGGAAATGGGCAAACGTATCTAGGTGCCAATTTCTCTTTCTTCTTGAAACACATAATCCCCTTTATCGGAGATACTCTGAGTAGCACCTGGTCCCCCACCTTGAACTCTCTAAAGAATCTTTTGTCATCGACATAACTTTTCTGTCGATCTTGAGCCACCCGAATACGAGTCTGTATCATCTCTATCCTCGCCGAGGTATCCTGAATCACCTCCGACCCAAGAAGCTTGTTATCCCCAACCTCTAACCAACATGCTGGGGAATGACAAGGTCGATCGTACAAAACCTCGAATGGAGCCATGACAATAGTGAACTGGTAGGAGTTATTATAGGCAAACTCCACTAGTGGAAGGTACTGCTCCCAACCACCTCCAAAGTCTAGGATGCACATACGCAACATGTCCTCCAATATCTAATTCGTTCGCTCGATTTTCCCATCTGTCTGCGGGTGATATGTCGTACTCAACCGCAACTTCGTACCCATGGCTTCCTGGAAACTCTCCCAAAATTGCGAACAAAAATCTTGTCTCTGTCAGATACGATATTGAGAGGCACCTCGTGGAGTCTCACTATCTCCACTAAGAAAATGTGGGCATACTGTCTCGTAGTGTAGTCTGTTTGGGCTGGTAAAAAATGAGAAACTTTGGTCAATCTATCCATAATTACCCATATGGAGTCGTGACCCCTTTGCAAAGTAGGTAACCCCGTGCTAAAGTTCATGGAAATTATCTCCCATTTCCACATAGGAACCTCTAATGGCTGTAGAAGTCCTTCCAGTCTATGATGGTCCACCTTTACCAGCTGACAAGTGGCACATTTAGAAACGAACTCGACAATATCTGTCTTCATCTCGCTCCACCAGTACTGTCGCCTCATATCCTGGTACATCTTATTCCCACTAGGATGTACCGCGAACCATGAGACTCTGTCATAACCTCGTATCGTAAGTCTTCCCCTTCGGGAACAACCAGTCTCCCATTGAAGCGTAAGCCCCCATCTGAACCAATGGTATAGGACTCGGATCCCTCTGCTAGTAAATGAACTATCTGCTCATGACAAAATGAGTCATTTGCCTGGGTCTGTATCACTCTCGTAACAGTCTAGGGCGTAATGATCATTACCGACATGAATGATCGGACCACTTCATCCTGGTGTCCAACTCTTTCCACTTTGCTCTCCACACTTTGGCCACCTCACCTAATGGCCTACGGCTCAACGCGTCTACTACCACGTTAGCTTTCCCTGGGTTATATTGGATATCAAACTGATAATACTTTATGAATTCAATCCACCTACATTGACGTATATTTTGTTCCTTCTGCGTGAAGAGGTATTATAGGGACTTGTGGTCTGTGAATAAATGGAATTTCTCCCCCAGGAGATAGTGTCTTCAAATACGAAGCGCAAATACGACTGCCACTAACTCTAAGTCGTGGGTGGGGTAATTCTTCTCGTGAGTCTTAAGCTTACGGGAAGCATAAGCTATGGCCTGACTCTCTTGTTACAGTACACCTCCAAGTCCTTGTAAGGACGCATCGGTGTAGACTAGGTACTCAACTCCTGGCCTTAGCAATGCTAACACTGGCGCTGAGGTCAACTTGTCCTTCAACTCATCGAATGCCAACTGACAGGCATCGCTCCAGATGAATGGCACACCTTTGCGAGTTAGATGTGTCAAAGGACCCACTATCTTTGAGAAACCCCGAATAAACCTCTTGTAGTATCTTGCTAGGCCCAAGAAACTACGTATCTCAGTCAGTGTCGTGGGTTATCCCCACTCCCTCACAGCTTATACCTTCCCCAGATCAACAAATATCCCCCTGTCTGAAATGATATGCCCTAAAAAATGAACCTCCTTCAGCCAAAACCCACACTTCTCATACTTTGCATATAACTCGTTCTGACGTAGCGCCTGCAAAACCTGGCTCAAGTGCTCGGTGTGTTCCTCCTCTGTCTGGAAGTAAACCAGAATGTCATCAATGAATACGATGATGAACTGGTATAGGAACTCTCTGAATACTCTATTCATCAAATCCATAAACACGGCTGGGGCATTGGTTAGACCAAAATGCATAACCCGAAACTCATAGGAACTATATCTCGTCAAGAAAGCAGTCTTCGAGATGTCTTGTTCCCTGATACGCAACTGATGGTAACCCGATCTCAAGTCGATCTTTGAGAAGAAAGTCGATCCACTCAACTGATCGAATAAGTCATCGATTCGGGGCAATGGATACTTGTTCCGTATCGTGACTTTATTCAACTCCCGGTAATCTACACACAACCTCAAAGATCCATCCCTCTTCTTCATGAATAGCACAGGGTCACCCCATGGCGAAGTACTCCTACGGATAAACCCCTGACCCAACAGCTGCTCTATCTGATCCCGTAGCTCTCTCATCTCTGCTGGAGACATACGGTAAGGTGCACGAGCTATAGGCCAAGTGCCCGGTGTCAAATCGATAACAAAGTCTATCTCTCTACTAGGAGATAATCCTGGAATACATCAGAAAACTCCCTAACAATTGGAATCGAATCGAGTGGTATCACCACTTCCTTAGAGGTCTCCTCCTCTATATAGTACAAGAGAGTGGACGATCCTCCTTCAGGACAAGGAATCGCCACTAAGAACATCTCTTGCCTGGGTATGGCAAAAATAATACTCCTGCTGAAATAATCAATCATGGCTCGATACGCAACTAGCCAATCCATGCCAACGATTACATCGTACTCAGTCATATCTAACACTAACATATTAGCAGGTAAAGTAAACCTCCCGATCTCGATAACCACATCTCTACATATAAGGGAAATCACATAACCCCTACTCAATGGTGAATCTATGCAAGTAATTGTGTTCTTCGTAGTGTCTAACAACCCTATAGTGCGTACAAATATCGTGGCAATGAAACAGTGTGTGGCCCCCGTATCAAATAAAATATGCCCCATAGTCCCCTGAATAGAGAACATACCCTCAATAGCGGGTGGATCCTGTGGGACTGCGACCTGTTGGAGTTGATAAACTCGCCTGTATTGAAGATTTCCCTGCTGGACTGGGACTACTGGGATGGGTGGTAAAGCTGGCATCTGTGGTGGTGCTGGGAGGGAGGCGGGAAACATATGTCTCTGGGGCTCGTGTCGAGCACCCTGCTGCTGCTGTTGTGGAGCCCTGCCCCTTTCAGGACACTCCTAGAGTTTGTGACCAATCTTTCCATAAATAAAATATTTCCCCACAAAGTTTCCCCCTCTCTGACCCTACTGCCCACGACCCTGTTGGCCATTTCCATTCCTCCCTTGACCATGTTGTCCCTGCTCAAACTGATGCTGTTGGCCATGCTGACCCTGCTGTCCATGATGAAAATCTCCCTAACCATTTCTAAAACCTCTAGATCAAAACCTTTTAGAATCCCCCTGCTGGTAACTCTGATCACTTTGCTTGTGCTGACCATGTGCTGATTGTGCCCCGCTGGCACCATTCCCATTTGTCCTGCCCTGATGGCTGGATTCTCCTGATCGCTTACCCTCTAACAAGTGAAAGCGGTGGTCCTGGCAGTGAAGCATTGCTGCGTTAACCACATCAGAATAAGTGTCCAACGAGATATTTCCTAGCAAGTGCTGACAGATCCTCCAAGCTAATCCATCCATGAATTTCTTTATCTTCTTCTCTTCAGTCGGAATTTCATCGGGAACGATGTTCAGAAGATTGGTGAACTCGGACTCACACTTTGCCACTGTCTTCCCCTCCTGCTTGAGTTTCATTAACTTCCTCCTCATCTCGGTATGAATTGCTGAGGGAAATTACTTGCGGTCAAACTGCACCTAGAACTCCTGAATGGTAAGAACATCTCTCTCCTCCGCACTGGTAATGGACTCCCACCACTGCAATGCTGACCCTACCATCTTAAAAGTAGCCAATATTTTTCTCTGTACACTCGTACATCCTCAGGTGTCTTTGGATGTCCTTCTTCCACTGACTGGACATAACGACGTCGGAGCTACCTGCAAACTCCGGAGGGTGTGCCTTCTGAAAGGCATCACGAACACGTTCCCAAGCAGACGGGAATGTATGATCCTGGACTGGGGCGACCATTGGCGCCTGAGGTGGTGCCTGCTGCACAACTGCTAAAGCGGCGTTTACCGCCTGGGCTACTATGGTTGTAACCTCTGTGGCGTTCATGGAACCCTGAACTGGTGCAGGCCCTGGCTCGGGTTAGGCACCCCTGGAAAATTTCTCTGCACATCGTGGAGGCATCTGAAATGAGAGAGAAGTCTTATAAGTACACAATTAATATCTAAATATAGCATAAGAGTGTAAAATACACAAAAGAGTACAACAATCCTAGAATATAGGGCTCTATATCAAAGGACGCTACGGGGAAACATAACAAGCCATACAGATCCTAAGGACACTAGAACCTGATGATCTGATACCACCTGTGACACCCCGACTAATTAAATACCGGATAGCTACTCCTTTATTCATATTAATACAAAATGTCAAGTTGGTTCAGTTCATAGCATCACTGTCGAAAAATATTTATTTAAAATTTCTAAACACCTAATATTTAAAAAGTGAGTTGTCAAATTTTATTAAATTGGATTAACATGCAACCAATTAAAATTATTAATTAAAGACATCACAATCACATTACAGTAACAATGTAAAAATGCCGGAATAAAATTGAGTCTAGAGTAACACTCCCCTGAACAATCCAAATACTGAATAAAACCAAATACAAAGTCCGAACTATTAATTAATTAAAAAAATTCAAAACTGAAATGAAACTGAGCATGATAAAGCTGTCTCTAAAAGGAAAGGGCGACCTGCCCTAACAGAGGAAATAAATCTGAAATAGAGTCAAGTAGAATGTGGAGGCGTCTACAATCGAGATCCTGTAACTTCCACAACAGCTACAATAGGTCACTGAAATGGTACTCCTAAGCTTGGCGTCCCTGTGGCTGGGCACCTAAAAGGTTTTTCAAGAAAAATAGATTTGAAAGCAAACGGGTCAGAGCTCGATTGTGAAAACAGTTTAAAACATAGCAAGTGTTTAATAACATTAAACAGTGAATATAAAATACATGTTAGTTGCGTGCACTCACATGAGTTCCTCACCTCTCAACTAATTGTGCACATCGAACGTATCCGTAACCCGTCCTAGTTATGCCACTAACTAACTAGTTTAATTCACAACCTGACTTTACGTTATAATATGAGAGTTAAAACAAGACATTCTAATATATCCTGTGCATGTCATCCTTTTTTATTTCTCAGATTTTCTTACAATAATTACTATGTGAAACTCCCATTTTTATCTCTACTAAAATGTCACGAGTATTCACACTTACACTTAAATAAAGAGTCCATTTCAATTACAAGTATATTAATCTCATCATAAATATACAATTAGGGCACCCCTAGGCTAAGCTGCGATGCACACATACTCTGCTATCGAATCCCGGTACATCACGTACATAAGGACCATGTGTTCCGAATCTCTCAGAAACCGTCTCAATAAGAAAAAATCACACATAATGGAGGCGAACATAGTTCACATACCCATGGGTCACGCACATACCTACGCTCCCATGGTCAGCTGACTTATTAACTCACAAATAAGTCATTCATAGCTCTATGTCCTTAAGGTACCAATCTAAATCCCCCCGTAGGCACACAAGGATTAGATGGCCCAGTTCGAAAGCCGGCCTCCTGAGATAGCAAGTATGGTAGGTATGTTATACACATAAGTCCATATACTAAGCAATCACACCACTTAGATATCTTAAAATATTAAATAAGGTATATTCTACATTCCTATACCGTTATTCCAATTTGTACATCTTTATGTCTACGAATTATATATAATATAGACCGCCGACACATCTCAGGTCGTAGTTTCAAGTACCTAAAGCCTAACCCACAAAGATTACCAAGTCTCCTATTATTCCCACATTTAAATCCACTATTCTTAAGGTCCTCATTTCTGCCATTAACCTTATATTATCCAACAATCTAAAACTTACTCATCAATTCTCTATCTCAAATAGTATCACACTCGTCGAGCCTTATTAAGTTTAATATGATTCCCAATTTGACTTCTAATTATAATTCGAGTCTAACAAATATGCCTACTGGTCTTCCTTAAATCTAAGAGTATTCACAAAGTCCCCACCAATAATTCTCTAGGGTCAAAATTGTTAAAATCCAACAAAGAAAAAATATTACTGATTCTGGGAAGGTCGATCGATCGACCTTGAGTGTCGATCGATCGATGGTGGTCGATCGATCGACCTGGGAGTATCGATCGATAGAACGCACCAGATAGGCTACGACCTGCTTCGTTTTTCAATCCAAAATTTGTCCCAAAACTTCATTACAAGGTATGAAAATCTAATCTAACGTTATAGGATCATCATACAACCAAAATACATCATTGTTAACGTTCCAAAACCTTTTAATCATCAATCATTGGCCTTATATGGATCAAAACTTCAATAAAAATCCTAGTTTTCTATTTTCTTCAAGAGAAATGATAAATCTCCTCTTTAATTCATTTTTAAATCATCAAAAGTTATATTTGGGGTACTAAATTCGTCCAGAATAGATCTACATATATTCCTAACCAAAGTTTAGAGTTGTATCTTTCAAGACCATCATTAGTTCTACACTAAGCATGGAGGAAATATTCATTGAACTAATGAAACCAAATCACTTGCCTTAAGTTTGATGTTCTGATTCGTTGCTGGTGTTCAAAGGCTGGTTCTCTCTTCTTTCCAGTCACAATTCCGTCCAAAATGGTGGTGGTGGGTGGTGGTTTTGGTTTGGAAACCCTTTTTCAACTTCTCTTTAACTCACGTAGCCCACTCACTTGTTTTTGGATGATAATGGCCTTAATGGATTTTCTAATAATATATAAAAATACTCTAAAATTCGTGGGTCTTAATTCCTTAATTTTTAAAATTACCAAAATACCCTTCCAGGTTGCCGGTTTGGCCTAAAATTGCCCCGGGATCCAAACTAAACCCCCGGATAGTGTTTTATAACTATATTTACCCTTTCGAACACGTTGACGCACTCAAAATGACCATACGGTTGATAAAAATGTAATTTAATTTTTAAATCTAATTAAATTGATATCTGACGCGACTAACACGCGCGTCTCAACTTAATTTTCCAAATTATCGTATTTATAACTCTTGACAATTTTAATCCTTTCAATACTCATATATTAACATATATACTCAGTAATATTTAATATTATCATCATAATCAAATACCAACTCTCGTCTCGCTAGTATTTAAATCCGGATAATTTCCAATTAATTCTCATTTAATTTAATCAATCCATTAAATAAAAATCAATAAAATTATGGGGTATTACACACCGGGAATGCGACCGATTGCTAGAGATCCATACCATATGGCTCTTGTTGAGATGAGGGAGTTAAGGGATCAGATTCAAAAATTATTAGAACAGGGGTTCATGAGGCGTAATACGTCACCGTGGGGAGCTCCTGTGTTGTTCGTGAATAAGAGAGATGGTTCTCTCCGGTTGTGTGTTGATTATCAGGAGTTGAATAAGGTTACCATTGTAACACCCCATGATTTTTCGACTGAGAAATTTAAATTTTGGGAAAATAAAATTTAATTTAAATTAGAGAATTTTAAAACCTGGGAATTGAGGCCCAAAAATAGAGGGCATTTTAAAGTATTCCGGATGATGATTTTGAGGGTACCATTGATCCCGGAAGGGTTGAGATAGTCAAAATGACTGTCATTGGGTTTTATTTCGGCTCCGGAATATTTTTAAGTCAGTTCGACTCGAATAGGTGTAAACGAGTCATTTAAATTGTGTATTAACACTTAAATTGGGTTTATTGTTTTAAAAGGGTTAGTGGCTTACTGAAGAAGCCATTTCTCATTTGAGAGAAAGAGAGAAAAAGCCCTAGAGGCAGAAAGAAGAAGAGAAAGAAGAAGAAAAGAAGAGAGAGAGGAAGAAAAGCATGGGATTTCCGGCCCAAACGCGACATCGAGGACGACCCAACCTCTACAAATCTGAGGCAAGTGTTTAACCTTGCTAAATAGCTATTTGTGTATTTCATTTCATAATTTGTGGGGTAAAGAAATGGATTTTGGGTATTAATATCAAAACCTATAATTTTGGGTTTAAATCTTGAAATGAATGTTTAAATATGGGGTTAATGGTGTATAAATGGTTGGGATCAACTTTGGGTTGATTTATTTTGCTTGGAACCATGTTGTGATAAAAATTTGGAGGTTAGAATGGAGATTTTAGGGTATTAATTTCGTGGGTTTTGTTGAGAAAGGTAAATCGGCCAGAATATCTGGTATGGCCGGTCGACCGCGGTCTGGGGACCGGTCGACCGCGCCTTAAGGGAAAAACCTACTGCATTTCTTTGTAGGCAAAATTTGGACCCGCGGTCGACCGGGGGTCTGGGACCGGTCGACCAGTCCCCTGTTTTTAGCCCAAAGTTTGGAGTTCTCTTTTTCCCCTTTTTCTTTTGGAGTTGATTCTTAGAGGCTTCCTTAATGGTTGTTTATGGGGTTTATCTAGGAGGACTTCTAGCCTTTGTGGTTGGGTTTATTGATTTGGGGCTTTCTCTTATGAAGTAAGAGATATCTTTTGGTGACTTATAGGGGGGGTCTCTCACTTAGTATATGATAGTGGGGACTTCTTGGAATAATTGGATAAGAAATATCCATGTATGTTGTGAAATTTCTAGGCCGACCTTTATGTCAAATCCTTATAAGGATAGGATACATATAAGATACAATTTGGGGCCAAATGGAAGGGAGTGGTCGCATACTCGTAAAGAGTGAGGGGTCTCATATCCTTAGAAATGTTTAGATTAAGGAACAATTGATAACTCAATAGGAGTAAGGGCTCCTGAGATTTATTTCAACCATAGGTGAAATTGGGAACGTTTGGGAATGTACTATCGACTAGAATAAGCGGTAGCATAAATTCTAGTTAGGATAGTTTACACGTAATTATGGGGATATGACCATTGAGATTCCAATACTTGAAACGAGGTTGGAATAATTTGAGGTTTTAAACTATTAAGTCATATATGTGCCTATGGTTAAATAGTACTACAAGCGATTTTGTACTTTCGAATATGGATGAAATGTGTAGTGATGGATTCCTACACAAAATTTTGGGTGATAACCCTAAGGTTGAATAAATATGTATACATAAATACATATGATTTTGGGAGACTATTCATCATAGGAAAAATGATTGAATATGTTTCGAGTGAGAAATTGTATTCACCCATCGAGGTAAATTAAATAAGTTGTGGAGACGACTTGTATATTGAGGATTATGTATACTTATAGCCGAGTTACATCTCGTATGCCTATGAACGAGAATCAGTTGTATAATTGGATATGTGAGTACATGTGTATATATATCTATATAGATATGAATATGGATATATATTTATGTTGTGGATATACATGGTATGGATACTTAAACCGTATATGATGGTTTAATGTTTAATTATATGATTGGATCATATGGATGTATATATATTGTGCATGTGAACGATATATATACTTATTTGGTTAAGCATACCCCGCTCATGCTATCATTGGGAAGTTGCGCGCGTAGAGGGTGAGCATCCTGGCTAGAAAAGCAGGGTGTGGATATTCCCCAGGTCATAGTCGTCCCGTGTGTTATTATGTGATTTACATTTTTATATTTTTGGGATGAGACGTGGTGGGTATGTTTCGTCTCATTGCCGGTTTGGAGCTATGATCGCTTCTCGAGACGTCGTGTGCGTGAGTTTACCACGAGATGGGTGTCGTTTAGTCCCACCATGGTGGCCCCATTATTGCTACGTGAGCTGGACACTGGGAAGATGATAGCATTGATGCATTTTTATCGGCGCTAGATATATAGCCGGGTATTTATTTGTGCATGACCTTGGTACATCATATATGGTATGTATACATGGTCATGGGATTGGATGATGGTGTGCATATATATATATGGCTAGAATAAAATGCCTATATATATATATATATATATATATATATATATATATATATATATATATATATATAGATAGATAAAAAGAATTTGGTATCGTTGTGGGGTACATCTTGGATGATTATGGTGTACTAGATTTATGGGGATCGATGTATCGCATTTAAGGAACATTTCGGTTACATCATCCCAAGGATATTATTGGAGATTGTAGATATTTTCATATTGTAGTAAAAAATTTAGTAGTACTAGTAATAGTATTAGTAGTAGTAATAATAGTATTATATGATATGTGCGGCATTATGGACCTCTATGATCGACATTATCAAAGAGTAGTGTAACGGCGTGGTTCCTTGTTTGGATTTCGTTTAACGAGACACCCCACGCACGAAAGGTAGTACATTGTTGAGAGTAGACAGAAGTTCTGTCGATATTTATGTGTGGCATAATGGATCTCCAGGATCGACGTTGACATGGAGTAGTGTAACGGGGTGGTTCCTTGTTTGGATTTCCCTTTCCGAGACACCCCACGCACGAAATACAGCGCAACGTTGAAATTGGAGGGAAGTTGTGTCAATAATAATTTTGCATTCTTATTAATTAGAATTTAAAGCATATGTTCAACCCAAATGCATATTGGGTAACTTATTAAATTATAAATGGTCAAAGTATAAATCGGAATCCACTAAGCCTAATAAGGCACATATGATTGAAAATAAATACTTATCTGTGGTTAAAGAGGGGGTGGATTCTTGGGTTATGATAGCAAGGTAGATCTCGTGGGTATAGGCTAGACCTATGATAAGTTAGGTTGTCCTAATAAATTGGGGTAATTTAACTAATAAAATTGAGGACGCGAATAGGTGCGTGCCTTTAGATGAGAGGTGAGCTGGGATTCCACGAGAGTGTGATTCCACTTTAATTATGAAATAAGTGCATCGATATTTATTATGCACGGTTAACACACTTGCTAAATATTTTCACAACTCGGGCTCTGACGCGTTTATTTTTCTTTCCTGCCTATACATATATATATTACTACAGGTGTCCTACCGCATGGATGCCAGATGACCTTCTATCTAGAGTCTTGGGAGCCGTGACAGGTGCGGACTGTTGCGGGATGTATCTTGTAGTCGCCTCCTACTTTCAAAATTATAGGTAGGATTCATGTTGTATATCGGGTTTATACCCAAGGGATATTTATATACATGTTTATATTTATTCCATTTCAGTTATTGTATTGGTTGTGACCCGACAGCTTATTCGGGTTTACTTCTTTGTAGTTATCTATTTCAGGTTTATTTCAGCATATCTTTTATCTTAGTCCTTTCATGCATCTTTCTTTTTTTTAGTAGTGTTAGTTGGATGTATGTTGCACATTTTATTTAAATTTTAACATCTCGCTTATATGATATCGGGTAGTTAGTCCTATATTATGTACTACCGACTGTTGGTGTTGAGACTGGACCATCTGAAACTCCTGATTTAATGTAGTATAGGGCTGACCACCCGTTATTATTTTAAGCGGGGTGTTACAACCATCAGGAACAAGTACCCACTACCTCAGATCGATGATTTGTTCGATCAACTTAGGGGAGCATCGTACTTCTCTAAAATAGATTTGAGGACGTGATATCATCAGTTATGGATACGAGATCAAGATGTGTCCAAAACGGCGTTCCTAACTAGATATGGGTCCTACGAATTCTTTGTTATGCCTTTGGGGCTAACCAATGCTCCTGTAGTGTTTATGGACCTTATGAATAGAGTGTTTAGAGACTTCCTGAACCAGTTTTATTGTGTTTATTGATGACATCCTCATCTACTCTCAGTCAAAAGCTGATCATGCTACGCATCTACGGTTGGTCCTCCAGACGTTGAGGGATCATCAGTTGTATGCTAATTTCAAAAAGTGTAGCTTTTGGCTACAGGTAGTACAATTTCTGGGTCACATAGTGACAACCAAGGGTATTTTGGTAGACCCGAGTAAAGTTATTGCGGCGAGGGAATGGTTTCAGCCCATGACACCTATCGAAATTTATAGTTTTCTGGGTTTGGCTGGCTATTACCGTAAATTTATCAAGGGCTTTTCTAATATTGCTAGCCCTTTGATCAATTTAACTCGAAAAGGAGTGAGGTTTGTTTGGGATGATTTTTGTCGACTAAATTTTGATGAGCTGAGGATATATTGACTTCTGCTCCAGTCCTTGCATTATCGAGGCCGGGGTTGGAATATTTGGTCTTCATCGACGCATCTTTGTAAGGGTTGGGTGGTATATTATAGAAAGAGCAGCGGGCTATTGCTTATGCTTCTCGCAAGGTTAAGCCCCATGAAAAGAACTATCCGGTTCATGATTTGGAACTTGCGGCAGTAGTTTTTGCCTTGAAGATTTGGAGACATTACCTCCCGGGGAGAAATTTAGTCTTTTCACGGACCACAAATCGTTGCAATATTTATTTTCACAGAAAGATTTAAATATGCGACAGCGTCGCTGGTTAGAGTTTGTGAAAGACTACCAATTTGATATTCACTATCACTCCGTCAAGGCGAATGTAGTGGCGAATACGTTGAGTCAGAAACCTGAGGGGGAGTTAACCATGGTATGGAAGGCTAAATGGAAACAGCTCAGCCAAGAGGATGCTGTTGCTAGGGCATTTATGTGACCGTTACACCTACTATAGTGGCAAGGGTTGTCGAAGATCAAGGAAGGGACCAAAGTTGTTAGGGTCATAAACACCAATTATTAACTGAGGGAGAGGAATCCTACTAAATAAGTTCTGAGAGTGGGTTACATTTCCACGGGAGACTTGTTATCCCGGATGAAGGGGATTTAAGACGAGCAGTAATGACAGAATCTCACGAGTCCAAATTTGCAGTATACCCTGGGGGAGACAAAATGTACCAAGACATGCGCCGCTAATATTGGTGGCCGGGTATGAAACGGGACATTTTTGAATTTGTTTCCCAATGCATTACTTGTCAACTGGTGAAGGTAGATCATCAACGACCGACGAGATTATTACAACCCTTGGAAATACGGGTATGAAAGTGGGAAAGCATCTCGATGGATTTCATCACGAGATTGCCAACATCACAAAGCGGTCACGATTCTATTAGGGTGATTGTCGATCGTTTGACCAAGTCGACACATTTCCTACCAGTGCGTACAGATTTTAACATCGCTCGTTATGCTCGATTATTTATTACGGAGGTTGTTAGACTCCACGGGGTGCCCATTAATATAGTCTCCGATCGAGACCTTTCATGGTGAAGTTTTCAAGAAGCTATGGGAACTGAATTGAAGTTAAGTACCTCCTATTACCCTCAAACAGATGGGCAGACAGAAAGAGTCAACCAAATGTTGGAGGATGTGCTAAGAATGTGTGTGCTTGATTTCAAGGGATATTGGGAACAATACCTTCCCTTGGTCGAATTTTCTTATAATAACTCATACCAATTCACTATCAGAATGGCCCCCTATGAAGCATTGTATGGTCGTCCGTGTAGATCACCTACTTGTTAGTTAGAGGTAGGAGATAATAAATTTCTTGGACCTGAAATGATCCAAGATACTTCCTCAAAGATTGAACTTATATGTAATCGCATCTGAATCACTCAAGATCGTCAGAAGAGTTATGTTGACGCGAATAGAAGGCATGTGGATTTTGAGATTGGAGATCAAGTTTTGGTGCGAGTTTTGCCAATGAAGGGCATGAAGCGATTTGGGAAGAAAGGAAAACTTGCGCCATGTTACGTGGGTCCTTTTCCTATTATAGCTAGAGTAGGTCCCGTAGCTTATCAACTTGCCTTACCGGAGCATTTGCAACAAATTCATGATGTGTTCCATGTTTCATCCTTAAAAAAGTACAAGAGGTGTGAAGGAGCTCACTGGCACATTCCTTTGGATGATATCGAATTGCAGCCCGATATATCATATGAGGAACAACCAGTTACAATCTTTGATCACGGGGAGCGTATGTTAAGATCTCGAGTGGTACCCTTGGTTCGGGTCCAATGGGGGCACCAAAATGCCGAGGAGTCGACATGGGAGCGTGAGGATGATACGCGAGAAAAGTATCCACATCTCTTTTTGCAAGGTATGCCTAATTTTGAGGGCAAAATTCCCTTATAAGGGGGGAGTATGTAATAACCCTTATTGTTGATTAATTCATTTTATGTTAAATTGCCATGAGAGGAAATTATATAAAATATTAAATGATGAAGTAAATATTATTTTATGAGATTTAATAGATAATATTTACTAGATTATACATATTTAGTATTATGTGAAGGTAAATAGCATTATGTTACGATTCTTGGTGTCGTTGTGCTTCAAATGGCAATTATGGTTTAAATGAAGTTGGAACTTGAAATGATTTATATTACTCCGAATGCCAATTTAGAGGGCGCGGTTAGTCCTGAAATAGTTGAGATAGTTAAAATACGTGCCATATTGTATTTTGGGTTTCGGGCACTTTTGACAGGTTATGGCTCAATTATGCTAGTTACGAGTCATTTTAAGGATGTATTAGCATTTAAAGATAAGAAATAAATGCTTAGGGTACGATTAAGTCTTGCAAACCCTTTTATTTCTTAAGTGTTCCTACTAAACTTAGAGAGAAAGAGAGAAGAAGCGAATTTGGAGAAAAAGAAGAGAAAGGAGAAGAATTGAAGATTTGGAGTTTGGTCTTGCATCTACCATAAAGGAATCCAAGATTTATGCTTAAGGCAAGTTTCTTACTTGCTAAGATATGATTTAGGATGAATAAATTGTATTGATAGTGTGTATTGGAATGAATTGAACAAATATGGGGTTTTAGGGAAATTGTAGTGTTTGAGCCCTAAATCTTTAATTAGATAGTTATTGTGTCAATTATAGTAATTGGATGCACTTATGATTGTTTTGGGTTGGATTAAAGATGGTTGTTGTGGGTAGATATGAGTTTGGGGAAAATAGGGCATGAAACTCCACAGCCAAAACCAGAAATTTTGGGCCAGGCGAATCGATTCACCCTTAGCAAATCTATTCGCTAAAGGGGTAGGATACAGGTCTGTGATGACCGAATCGATTCGACCTCTCCAAATCGATTCGACAGTATACAGAATGTTGGGTTTCATTGACCGAATCGATTCGGACCATCTGAATTGATTCGCTTCAAGACCGAATCGATTCGCTTCAAGACCGAATCGATTTGGAATTCCTGCTATTTTAAGGTATTTTTCTAACTTAGTTTTGACCCTTTTCTTTTAGTCATAGGACCTAGGAACCTTCTCTTATGAAGTAAAAATTAGTTTCCTAGAGTCTTATATTAGTTAGGCAACTACCCTACATTAGAAAAGAAATATATGGGGCTTATTTTGGGGATTATCGAATATATGATAAAGTAGTTGCTTCCCTTAGCAAGCTAAATTGAGATTAGGAGATGTAGGATCATTTAACGGTGGAACTTTAGACATGTAATTTAGGTATATTATAATTGGTGGCATGTAGTGACATCATTTTCTCTCAGAGACTAATTTTGGGGATTTATTAAACGTTGAAGTTTATAATGATCACATTAATTTTGTATGGCTCTAGATATATAAATGTAGACATATCTTAAAAATGAGAATAAATTATGGATGAAAATTTGTATATACACACCTCTCTAAAGGCTATCATAGGGTAAGTTACGCGTATGAGGTGAAGTCCCCTGACTAGTGAATGCAGGGTGAATATAGTCCTCGATTTTAGGACCGGTTATTATATTATGTGATTATTGTGCGAAGTGAGGTAATTTCGGGTGTGGTTATGACTCACTGTCGCAGGTATATGTCCACTTCCTGACGTCACGCGATGTAGGATGCCCCGGTTGCCTTGTTTGATAGGCCTTGGAAGATGATAGCTATTTAGGGGCGCGTCCAGTGGGAAAACTCGGAAGGACGGTCTTAGAATCGTTATATGATATGTACTATAACTATTCTTGTTAAAGTGGAATCCTATTGATTATACGAAATTTTAAGAAATAAACTGCCTTGTATTCGTTTCCTAATGAGATAAGGAAAGGTGAAATGAAATTGTGTAAAATTGAAAAGGAACCTTAATGAGTACGATATTATTCATTTCTCTACCAAAAATTTAATGGTGATGATGTCTATATTATTGGCTATAGGTTATGATTTTAAATTGAGATGTTCGATTATTTATATTTATTTTGATAATCTTAATTAGCTCATTCATGATAATTAAGTTGTCCATAACTATCATGCACTTTATTCATTATGTGATTATATCAAACCAGGCCCTGACCCGTTCATACCTCTTTGTTTTGCATAAACCTTTTTACGACCAGGTGCTCCACCGCAAGGACAGTCGTATTGACTTTTTCATTGATGTTATGGG
Organism: Sambucus nigra; assembly: GCA_949130495.1. Lineage (NCBI taxonomy): Eukaryota > Viridiplantae > Streptophyta > Magnoliopsida > Dipsacales > Adoxaceae > Sambucus > Sambucus nigra. Next base: position 79,385,645 of record OX422221.1, on the reverse strand, counting down.
ATATTATATAATAGACGCTTCCATATTTTGTATTCTAGTTATGATCGGTTACACGTTCGGGCGTGTTGCCCATGTTTTGTACTTGTATTATATTATGTAATATTGTAATGTAATACTTGGTGTAACCTATTATTTTAACCTGTCAACCGACAGCTTATTCCGTTGTTTTGTTGTATGGATCTTGAACGATTATGTATCTTTATTAATAACCACCTTCTTTTCATTTGGGATTGTTTAAATGCTTCCTTTAACTTACTAAATCAATTTCGACAATCCGTTTTCTAAAATAATGGGTTGTTATCTCGTATACTTATTGTTATATGTTGATGCTAAGAATGGACCATCTATGATTCCTGTAATTATTGGAGTATCGGGATGGCCACCTCTTATTTTAATAAGCGGGGTGTCACATGACGAATCCAGTGAAACCACTGATGATAATTCTAGCCACATCTTGGTCAGAATTTTTACTCTATTTACAAACCGTAGAGTACAAAGACATTCTATGCATAAATTTAAAATTTTAATATTCAGTCTTTCCATCAATCTTCCAGTCATAAATGGCTTTCCCATGAAAGCTAGATTGAGTATAAAAAATTGCACTTTCTTAAAAAATAAGATCCTGAGGACTAGGTATCGAATAGTATTTTCTGACAAGTCCTCCATAACCAAGAGTATTTTTATAAGTGACTTTATTAATTTGGTCATTCTGATTACTGAAAGAAGATTCAAAATTATTAATTTCTTCCATGGGGAACAAAGATTCAGAATCTGAATCATAATGGGATAAAGTATTGATTTTTAATTCCTTGGGATTTTTCTCTATCTCTTTTAATTGTGAAATGAAATCACTTTTAATATTCATTTTAAATCCTTTTACTTCCGCGGGAGAAGAATAAAAGGTTGATCAAGAGTTTTACCAGACAATTCCTTAGTAGGTTGTTTGCTGGTCAAATGCTCATAAAAATTCTCAATTATATTGAGTTGTTTTCCTATAGTATTTAGGATAAGGTTGGTATAATTTCCTTGTTTATATAGGGGATTTGGATATTCTACTTTAGTGAGCAGTCTAGTTCCAATTTCTAAATTTAGAAATGCATTAGCTTGTAATTTAGAACTACCAGATTGGCTGGTACTACGAAAATTGATAGATAATGGTTGTTCATTAGGTGGATGAACAAAAGATATAATTTGGTCATTATAAGTGTTCCAACTGCTAAGATGTTTTTCCTCAGGTTTGAGAACCTGTTTGTCTTTAGTTTCGAGAACAAAAAGGTGCCTATCTTTGGAAAACATTAAAGGTACCTATATAGAGCGCACCTAGGCTTTGATTTCCTTGCTTTAGCTATATAGACCTTCATCTAGTTGAACTTGAATTTTGACAAAATATTTTTTTAATGAGGATTGTGTCACGCCTATCTACGCCAAGCTCACTATGGTCGTTTACATCAAATGAGCTCTCGATTTGGTCCATTGTCTTAGAACAAGGTAATTTCTATATTCCCTATTGGCTCATAGGATTTATTATGTCATGTAGAACACGATACTACGGTGCATTTACATTTCATTAATCATATCTTATGATAGTGTTGGCGTTAGTAAAAAAAAATTGAGTTCAAAATTTTAATTTGAAGTTTTTATAAGAATAAATATTTTTGTGAAAATAAATTTTTGGCACTAAATATTTTTAAAAGAATAAAATATGCAGAATTAATTTTTAAAGTTAAAAATAATTTTTTGTTATAGTTAGAACATATGCATGTGCGTGTCATATATATATATATATATATATATATATATATATATTATGTTTATATGTTTATGTGCATGCGTGGCCTTTGATGTTAAAAACATAGCCTTAGGCTATTTCTGTTGGCTTGTTGTCATAATAGCGTGCGTATTGTATATATAGATAGGTAATATGTGTTATGCTAATGTATGTTGTTACTAAGTCATATGAGTTGTTGGAATTTAGAAGAAGCGTGTACCTTTTAAGAGCATCCACAACGGTGGATGCTCTAATCAGTTAACTTTACCAAAGTAAAAATCAGAGTTGCCTTTCGTGACTGAAGCTTTACACAATGGTGATGGGTATCTTTATGTAGCTATTTTGGGTAGAGAAAATTTCTTACGAACAACATTTGTTCGTAGGAAAATGTTACGAACAGATGTTGTTCGTAAGAACCCAAATATATAATAAAAATGATTATTTATATTTCTTACGAACTTCTGAAGTTCGTAGAAACTTTCTACGAACAACATAATTTCATAGGAACTTTTTACTGAATTTGTATGCGTTCAGTAAATTTGCAAATCCCCTACCATTTTCTCTATAAAATTTGCAAGCTTTCGTCCACCACTGTGAGCATTCCAATTTACATCTTTACTTTTTTTTTTGTCCACACACTCCACCAAGAAGGTTTAATAGTTGTTGCCATAAATTGTTGACTTCTATTGTACATTGATTTAACCCCATGAGCTGTATATTATTATTATTATTATTATTATTATAGGAGATCATGACATCACTTGGTCACTTGGCAACTTACTGCCATACCTGTATTCCTTTTCATCGTCGTATACACCTATATTCATAGCAGTTCGATTTGTTCCATTTATATACTGCTGGCACTTTGTTGTTACCGATTTGACCTGATAAGGTCTTGAATTGGGCTTTTAGCTGTCACGGTTTTTGTTTTTAAAAATAAAGTTTGGTTTTTCTTTTTGTTAAAACGGCGTCGGTAACCTTTTGGTTATAGTTGCTTCTTTTCTATTCCACAGTTTTAGATTTTAAACCAGATATGGTTTCATTTCACAAAACGACGCTGTCGGTCACTGTTTTATAAAACATTTTATTTTTATTTTCTGTTAGTATGAATGTATGTATATACTTAGGTGCGCACGTGTTCCTCTCTTTTTAAAAAAGCAAAGTTGTTTCCTTTTTTTTTAAACGATGTCGCCTGAGGTAATTTCCAACGGTAATATTCTTAGTGGAATACAACTGGCCTTGGCTGTTATTGTCAATTTTTTAAAGGGTTATTTTGTATTTGTTTATAATCCATCAGATCACATTTAATCAATGGCTGTTGTGTATTTTTTGTCAATCCATATGACTCTAGTTTATATCAATCATCACACACTTGTGGAGTCTATGAACAGAATCTTTTGGATCTCATTTTATAGAGTTCGAGAAAATTAATTTTGTGGCCAAACTCTGTCAAAATTTTTAGCGAGAGAGAGTATAAATCAGAATAATATTTGTCATCTTCAAGTGTTGATTTCTGTTCAAAACTAAAATGAAGATTGGACATCTCTCATTTTTAAATCTACACTTATGATTTTTTAAGGGAAAATAGTTTTTGTAAGTGATTTCTCTCATCTTTGTGTACTTTATTTTGATCAGAATTTAGATCTAATATTTGTACACAACACACACTTAATTCACGAAATTAATTTTTATGTGTGAATATTCTGTTTCAATCTTGTTTGTAAGATCTTATATGTTTTTAAACATTTTGTTTTAAAACATATTTTTCACATATATCTCATTTGTGGTTTAGAAAGTTAAACTTAAGATTTTCTAAGGACTAATTTGAGAAGAATTAATATCTGGACTGAATATTATTTTGTTGATTGTTTACGAATGATTTAGAGTAATTTAAAATATTTGTAAACATAGTCTTGATAGGTTATTAGATTAAAATCTAAATTAATCTAATATTAGTTTTCTGAAAAATAGGTTGTGTATATTGACTTTTTGATTTTATTGGATATATTTGAACTCATATTATTTCTGTGTATATGATTGCTTGGTCTTTGAAGTGATTTCAGGACTTTTCATGTGCATATCACTTAGAAATCACTCACTACACAAACACTTATTTATTTAGACACTTATTAATGTGTATATATTAGATCAACTCTGATTATTTTAATTTTTCAGAAAAGAGAAAAGTAAAGTTTGCGAACACTGTGATAAATCAAGAAAGGTTGATTTAAACAAAAGAATAGAACATAAGAGTTGTTGTTGATATCTAGGAGAAAGATAAATTGTTGCATTGCATTATGTTGTACCATTAATGTGTGTATGTGTGTGTCATCTAGGATAGCACACAGCACACAAATACTTCACTAAGAACTATGACACAATAGGCACTCAGTCAACCTGCATTAAGGATGCTAGTGGGGAGCCTGAGACGTGAAGAAAACAAAGGTAACAAGAGTTACATTGCGAGGATAATTGCGAAAGAGCAACCAGAGTAGAGAGAAGCTTGTTCGAGATAAGTAGTAGCTTGTTCTGATTTATCTTGCTTTGAGTCTTGTTTCATGTTTGTATAATCGTTCCTATTTCGTTTGGTTTTAGTGGAAGTAGACTAGGTTGACTCTTAGGAGAGTCCGTCGTTTTTCCTAGGGAAGATTTTTTGCAACGTTAAATAAATACCGCGTGCTTTACATTTTTCGCATATCACTTCACACGAAAAAGTAGGTTTAAATAAATAGAAACTCACTTAAAAACTGAATTGTTTATTATTTTGTAAATCGCCTAGATTTTAGAAAGATAATAATTTGGAGTTTTAATTAACTTTTGAACTTAACATTGTTTTCGTAAATTTAACAATTCAAGAAAAGTTTTAATTGGTCCCTCATGGAATAATCGGTAAAACTCATAGGTAAATTGCGTTTAATCGATAATCGTTTACATCTGCACGTAGTCTATTTGTGCATCGTTGGGTGTTTTAAAACATTTGAAACCAAATAATAAAAGAAGTGATTTATTGATTATCTTCAATCCAATTACAGAAGTCGTTTTTATAAATGGCCAATCGAGCCCTGCTATACTTAGCAAAATACTAAGCACGAAATTTCGCATAGCCTGGTTAATAAAAGTCTTTATTTATTTATTTATTTATTTATTTATTTATTTATTTATTTATTTATTTATTTATTTATTATATATTGATTGTAAAAGATATTAAAATAGTTTAAAGTCTAACATTCATTTCAAAAGGCGTAAGAGATGCTCTAAGCTAAGAAGTATTTTTCTTATAAATACCATGAGGTATTTGATGTTCATTGGTATAAATACCATGAAGCTTCATATCATCTCGATATGAATTATCTCTTGGATTTTCTTCGCAAACAGAATTTTGTGAAGTAGATGGAGGATAAGTAGCATAAGGAGTTTTATAGTTTCTAGAGGATTGACTCCTATTAAATTTCTTGAAATTTAGGAAAACATCTCCATCTTTATCTTCTATTATGTCTCCAATTTCCTCGTTTTGGCAAGGTTGGGGAGGAATTACATTTTTTATAGCCCGAGTCTCTAGGAAATCAATTTCTTCCCAACTAATAGTTCTTGGCGTATGAACATTATAATCTATTAGATGTGTGTCAATTAGCACTGTTTTTCCAAACGGACTGAATTTTTTTAATACTGGGTGCCATAATATTCATGACTTTATAGTAAATTCTATAAATAATCCCAATAGTTTTCAATCCAGGAAGATAATTATAACCTTTTGTTTATACTCTAAGACTAAGAGCCTTATAAATATGCATGTCTGATAATGACAAAGTAAGGTTTGGAAAAATATCAAAATAAACAGGTCCATTACAAATACTAGTTTCAATTGATCCCATTAGAGATTGTCTAAAATTAGTACATCTGCCATTACGCAATGTTGTTTAAAGACAACCATTCATGCCAGAAAGAGTTAAAGGGTTAAAAGCAATCTTTATTAAACCAATGTGGATAAAATTATAATGTTTATCTTTTATATGATCCTTAAGATCACCTAATTTAAAGAGCTCGATAGATTTATCTTGCACATCCAGACTAATTGTCTGTTCCATTATTTTTATAGCATATTTGCTACGAAAATTATACCAATTGGTATCGTAAATAGTTTTTGGTTGGACCTTAGGAATAATCCACCGGTTCAAATCCTTTTGGACATAAAATTCAATAAGAGATGAGTTCTTAATTGACTCATGTGTATTACACTGGGTATTTAACTCCATAATACAAATATTAATATTTAGAATAGTAATAAACCTTATAATATGAAAGAATGAAAATAATGTTTTCAACAAAATATCAATGTTAATTGAAATATAATAAATCGAATAAGAAATAACTTTTGACACCCAGCGGTCAATGGTTTACTTGGGATAAAACTCCTCAACGCCATTACGACAATACGTCAATAACCCTTACGCATAAAATGCCAGTCCATATCAAAATAATACTTCTAATTCTCTTCATTATTATTCAATAAACTAGATTTTTTATTATGAATTGTAAGTTACTATTCACATCGGTGAAGAATAAGTTACTATTCTGGTATGAAATTCAGACCATAATATTATTACTACCAAAATATTAACAAACATATTAAGACATCATGGCTCTAATACCAAATAAGGAAGGATCAATATAATATTAAACAACTAACATATATTATAGATATTATTGAAAGTGAAAATTACAAAGAAAAAATTAAAAACTTACAAACTTAGACTGTCGGAATATAGCCGGAATCTGTTACAAACTTAGAGGAGAGAGGAAGAAAAGTTTTAAAAGAGAGAGAGTAGTGAAGTGTGTGGGAAATGGAAGAGAGGCCCCCAAATTATAAAGAGTTTTGGAAGAAATAATTCCTTTGAAAACGAGCAGCGGGTCCCTCTATATACGAGGTTGACAAATCCTTTTGTCGTGTAGTGTCGGTTGCTGTGACCGGCGGGCCCTTACAAATTCATATATGAAAGAACAGACACGCATATATCAGCAGACCATATTAATGTCTATACATTTAATCTATATATTGTTGTATTCATAGTAACATAGTTAAAGTAAGTAAGGCAAATAATTCAATTAAAAGAAAGATAAATGATTATAGTTGTAGAAAAAGGGACAATAGCGAGAAATGATTTGAAATGTCTACGATAAGTTAAATCTCATGTAGTATTCATTCAACGTGAATCCAATTTTTTAATCCACTCCTGTTCTCTTTTTTCCAATTTCAGATTTTGTATGTCAATATTTTTACGCAGAAGAAGATGATAGTAAACAATACGAAGACAAATTTAAATAGTAGTAACATATTTTACGCATCCGTGAAGAATGTGTCTGCATTTTACATTTTTTTCAAAGTCTATTCCGATGAAGAACCATGCAGGTGGTACAGTATATGTAAGTAAAATAGGTAAGAAATTGTGATACGATTCAAAAATTGATTGAAGAATTAAACCAAGTATGTTCCTGGCAAGTTCTACTAAGACTGGAAGTGCCTAGAACTACTATAAAGATTGAAGAGTAGTGGGTGAAGGAAGAAAACATAAATTATTCACCCATGTAATAAGAATTGGTTTGCAACAAATTAGAATCATGACATACATAGAGTAACAATTGCTAATATAATGTAAATTATAGTCAACTCTATCAGTAAAATTAATCATTTTTTTGTTAACATTAATGCGATTACTTTACTTCCAAATTATCTAACACATTTATAAACATACATAAACAAGTTTGTGTCTGAGATCAAATTTGCATACACTCTTAATGACCCTCACATGTTTAATATTTCAACTAACAAGACATAGATTTGAACCTATGTCGTTATTACTATTTAGAATTGTCTTCATGCTGTATGGGAATTTCATCTCATACAATTTTTTTATTTACTGTTGAGGATAAACCCCAAATCGGTGTGATCATGTAAAATGGATGTTGTTATAATTTTTTTCTCATGAACGCCACAATTTCCCCCCCTCAATAACACCATATTATTTTCTTAAAATAGTTAAGAGTGAATTTTATGGGTTAAGTGGTGGAAAATGCATGTATAAGGTTATGCAAACAACTAATAATAGTCCTACCAAACTTCAAGCAAATATGAAGAGAACTGTGAGACCCAACTCATCCTTCCCTGTTTCAATAAATCCCAAAAATCTACCCTGGATAGGAAAATAAAGTAATTATTATAAAAGGTCACATAGTCTAGTAAATACTGTAACACACTTGACCCACAAGGTCAAACAGTAGGGCACAAAACAAAGGTAAAAGAAAAAATAGAATCAGATACAAAAGAGTGGATGATATAGGTATCATTTTCATAAAAATACTACCACTTGTTGAAAAATTACATATATGCTTTTTATATTTTTTTGGCTATAACATTGCAAGAGAAGTTTACTTCCACTTCTTGAATCCATAGCCCTTGCTCTTAATCTTGCCAAATTTTCCATGCTTGTCGTGTTTACCTTGCTTGAACTTGACGTGCCTCATCTTTCCATGACCGATTTCATATATATATAACTATTGGGGGAAGATGAAAGGTTCCTGAAGGTGTCGGTTCATGTAGATAACAGAAGGTGAATGGTTAAGAAATTGGGTTTTTTGTTTCCAGTGTTAGATATCTTGTGAGGCTAGGGGTGTAAAATAGACGGATATGGAGCAGATACCATAGTATCCATATCCGTATCCGCCAATACTCCACACTATCCGTATCTGTATCCGTATCCGCCCGAATAATAATTTCAGCTATCCATATCCGTATCCTCTCGAATTTCCCGGATTCGGATAATATCCTTATCCGTTTTTATTGTTTAAGATATATTAAGATACACATAGCGTATTAAACACTAATTTAATCAATCAATTAAATATATAATTTTTCATTCCGTGTAAGATATAGAGAATGTGTAAAGCATCAAATTAAACTATAAAAGAAGGTTTGAGCAAAAGTACAAACCTTTAATGTACATTTTCTTATTCAATTATGAGCCATTGAAATTTGTATCCTCTTCAGTTTCTCTAATGTTTGAACAAAAATGTAGTGAAGCATCATCTTACCTGAAAAGTATAACTCAATTAAAATACTAACGGAGAAAGCAAAGAATATATTACAATAAAGAAGGGATGTTATTTTTTACCCCTTAAGTTCCTGAAGTGTGTCATTCTCGTCTCCTTTCCTTTGTATCCTTGTTGAATTAAGCATTAAGGTAATTAGTAAAAACAACACTGAATAACATAAAATTGTACTGAGATTTTAAAAAAATGGTGTATTAGAGCCTCTTCAATGTGTGCCTAAACATATCTTTAAGCTATCCAAATTTGGGGTTTCCAATGTGTGAAACCAAATTGCCACGAAAACAAAAAAATAACAGTTCACAAAAAAAAGATATATATGGTTCTACAAAGATTGACCTACGTTCACAAGAGAAATAATGAGGGAAAATACGAACCTCAAATATGTACAATAGGCTATTTATATGACAACGAATTTTTAGTTTATTTAACGCTATAACATATACCAGGTATAAAACAATATTGAAAGTACAAAACAATCAATGCATGAACATACAAGATATAGTTCCCCCAAAATTAACCTACGTTGGACCTTTGAAACAACAAGTTTTCACGACTGGATTGCAAAATTGGAAGCTTTTGATCTTCTTCTACAAGAAAAACAAAGCTCCTAATGTATCGAAAAGAGTATTTATATTGCAAGAAAACAAAGCCCCAATAGACTATTTATACAATAATGGACTCAAATGCGATTTAAGGCTACAGGTATATAAAAAAATTGACCTCCAAAATATAAAAGTTAAAACCCCTATAAATCCGGCTAATTCAATAAACATCATGATGGACAACAATCATGATGTCACACACTTGTGGGTGATGACGATCACATTTCAAAAATAGAGTTGGAAGAGAATATACAGAATCGAGAGAGAATTGAGAAGAAAAGAAATTCATACTATTCATTTAACTAACAAAATTGATCCTAACTAACACGTGTGTATTATGATTCTGTTACAGGATACTTAATTCTCACCAATGAAACATTTAGCTCACCTAGTTCATTTGTTATACCGTTTGACTGAGAACCACTTCTAATGACACCGCAACTCAATATGTGACAATACCTCGTGAAGGGATATTTTGCAACAGAACATCTGAAACTAATATTTTGTAAAACTGATCTAAAACTCATTTCTTTGTCATATAAATAAGACGTGTACATCTAAAACTGATTTAAAACTCTAAAAGGGATTTTTTGTAACAGAACAGGCATTCCACTAGTATTGAACATCTGAAACTAATATGCTATTCATCTCATCTCATCAACACTGAATAACATACATCTGAAACTAATTTGTTCAGTCTCAAAGATACAGTTCAAATAGATCTAAAATCATTTGTGACTCTTACATTTCAAACAGATCTAAAATCATATGTGACTCTTACGTTTGAGCAAAACGAACCTGATTTAAAATCCATTTAAACAAACATTTTCACACCTGTTATTGGACTAGACCAATTGAGATGGAAGAGATGTCAGACAGGGGGAGCAACTGGACACCGTAGAGCGACCGAACACCGGGGGAGAGAGATCGAAGGGACAGGAGGACAGCGTAGAGGACGGTGTAGAGTACAGGAGGACAGCGTAGGGAAGAGACAGTGATCAGAGGGAAGAGAGACAACGATCGGAGGGAAGATCTTAGGGGAAGGGCTTTTGGGAAATGGGGAAACTGATCTGATTTACCATGTCCCGTGTTTTGTTTTTCTTATTAGTTTAGGATTATGTTAGATTTTTACAGTTTTCATAATTATACTTATGCCCAATTTTTATTTTAAGTTTTAGTTTATATATAAAATATTATATGACTAATATTTTATACGTATGTTAGATGGATACGGATATCCAAAAAATGGATACTCCGTGTCGGATACGGATTATCCGTGTCGGATACTACTACTATCCATATCCGTATCCGTTTTCTCGGATATTTTTATAGAGTATCCATATTCGTATCCGTTTCCATTTTTTCGGATAAATATCCACAAATTCGGATTCAGATATCGAACGGATGCGAATTTTTGAATATTCGTTTACATCCCTATGTGAGGCTAAAAGACTTAATGACCATGACACATGTAGGCCTCCTACGAATTTTAGTTTCTATTATATTATATATATATATATATATATATATATATATATACACACACACACACACACACACACACTAACACTAGGGTATGACCGTGCCTGAAGGCATGATACAAAATTTCAAAAATGTTCATGGTTAATTTGACCATACGTCATTTAGTTCACAACAGATAAATAATTTTTTGAAATAACCTATTGTACGAACTTATTGGTTTAAAAAATTGATTTTTTTTTGTAAATTTTTTTACATACACCGTGTTTATGTACATACATACCAAATTTGGGCAGAATTCTCTTTGTAAGTACTAAGACGTGTACAATTTACATTGTAATAACCAAATATTAATCTTTATTGATTTTAAAACATTACAGTCAAATCCACAATGAGAATTGGGGAAATGACACTACCCTTACAGGACTTGTATCCTTTGGTGGATGCTGAGGAGTCAAGTGGTGTTGACCACTTTTCACCAAGGCCCCGCGAAGCAGAATGTATAAATTATGTTTTCACAATCCTTATTCAATACCAGAGATAGTCTCTTTCTACATACATGTTGGTCATATTCCCAATGAGAATGACCTTGCCAAAGATGAACATTTCGACCCTATTAATGTTAAAATTACTAATAAGTTGAGAGAGTCATTGGAATCAGTTACTGCAGAACATAAGTACTTGAAAGCACGTGATGCTCGCCATCACCATACAGATGAGAGCACATAGAAGCGTGTTATATTTTACACAATTTGATAGTACATTTTGTTGGTTCTTTAAAATGAGCTTCAAGTTGTGTATATATGCTAGATTTTCAGTCAGTCAGTTGCGTACAAACGGTTTTGAAGGGCTGGAAATGGACTGGTGCCAACAAAGCCTAACATATGAGATTCACAACTATTATCTTTGGTGGCCAGGATTTCCTCCAACTAAAAAATAAAAAGTAAATACAAAAGTGAAAAGTACAAATTCAAAGAAAAGAAACATACAGTAACATCAAATTTGCCACATACAGTGAAGAAAAAATGAAAGAAACCAAATTTTATTTCCCTTTTAGAAAAAAGGAACAAAATTGTAAAAAGTCCTAATAGGTTAATACTAAATTGTAAAAAGTCTTAATAGGTTAATACTAAATTAACTTAATTTAGTAAACAATAATAACATGTAAAAAGTCTTCTGGGCACTTGGTTTGATTATTGATGAAGTAGAGTAAATACAATGAGAGGGAAAGAAAAGGGTCCTTGAATTTTGAAATCGAATAGATTAATAACTACATTGAATATACTAAGTAAGAAGAATTGTTCATCTTGAACTCGAATGAGCATTGAAATAAAAGGCAATCTATTTTATTCTACACGTGGATATGCATATCTTGCTTTGTTTATATGGTGCTTAAATGTATTGGTTGAAACCACCTACAAATGATTCCAGAGACAAATAAAAGAAATGATTCAAGGGAAAAATAAACAATACTGAATAATAAAAGAAATCGCGGAAGCGTCACACGTAAACATAACTTTTGCTTATAAACCTTCACATGTATATGAATTTGTACATTTTTATAAGAAAAATAGTAATCAATATGCCATGACCTGTTCATGAGAAGAGAAAACTGAAGATGCAATAAAAAAAGATATGCGTAGCACAGATTTACAAACTGAAATGTGTGGCACAGATTTATAAACTAAAATGTGTGGCACAGATTTACTCAAACACTTAACCTGAAATGAAATTCAAGCCAAAATCCTATTTATAGAGAAGTTACAACTTCAAATAAATTTTCCTTCTTCCTCCTACAATGAAATTGAATCCAATCTTAAACATCATACGCTTTTAATAAACAATAAAATCAAAATCTTTTTTCTCAAGAAATATGGGTACCTGAACTGTTATGAATAACAAAGATTTTGAGAAGATGGATCAACACAGGTGATTAAGCCAAAAGCCCTAGGCATATATTTAAGTGCTTTCTCCCCATTTTTTCACTACCTAAGAAACTGGTTTGAGTGAAAATATGAGAATATGTATAGTACATATATGAGACAAAAACTGAAATTATTTACAGTTATTAAAAAAGAACATCTTAAATTTCAATAAGATTCACCCCTGGTATAGTACAAACATATTCCATGAAAAAAATGGATGTAACAAATATAAACATTGAAATTAAATCTCAAGAAACCATACCTCCATGTCATCTGTAAACTCATGAATTTAATTTACAACCAAAACAGAGAAACAAAAAAATGCAAAATGAGAAACATATAAGACCAAATAATTTTTAATTAGTAAAAAACCTTCAACAAACCATACCTGGGAATATTAGAGCACACACAAATATGTCTTCACTGTAAATATAAGACCACATTTTTTATTTCCAAAAAAGATTTAGAACCAAGACTTTCCACCCTCGTTTAAAAAAACATATCTTCAATGTAAGTATTAGAGCACATACAAATATGTGTTTAGACATGAACAGTAAATGGTAAGAGAATAAGAAAAAATGATTATGAGCGAAATCATAGATTACCTGGGAATTTTAACCCACAAAATTGAGAGGAAAATAAATCCCAAGCTCCATCTTGAAAGTAATGGTTTGCCTTCCATGATTTTGAACATGCAGTGTGTACCAAAAATTGATACAATAAAAATACACCATAAATATCTAAAAACAAAAGGTAAATAAATAATATTTGAGAAAGAAAAAATAGACTTGAGAGAAGAGGGAGGTAGACAAATAACACATATTAAAAAGTTAGATCTTACCTAGAGAAACAATCAATGCCTTCTTAAAACTGCAAAAAATGGAACTATCATAAAGATTAATAGAAAAATCATAAAAAATCTTACTACAATGGCGTATTATGCTCTGTAAGGAGTTTTTGGGCCTTATTATCACAAAATGTCAAGGTTGTTAAGGATTAAAACCCAAAACTATATATAACAGAGTTGAAACCACCCATAGTTTAAACATATGTAGATTATTGAAACCTAAATTGCGAAATGAAGCATAAAGTGAGAAAAATAGAGCATACATAGGGATCTTGGGGAGAGAAAACTCTTAGGGTCCGTTTGATACACATTGGGTAAAAGTGTCGGCATGGAAAATTTTGCCCTAGCAAAATTTGTCTGGGCAAAATTTGCTGTGGCAAAGATGATTTCGTGCTGTTTGATAGGCTTTATTTGCATGCCGGTAAAAACTGTATTTGCCAACTTTTTTGTGTTTGATAGGCTTTATTTGCACGCTGAAAGACACTTATTTGCCTACTCATGGTGTTTGATAGTCCAAATTAATACTGGCAAATACAAACTTTGCCAACATAATATTGGCAAATTCATGATTCACATTTGCGTTATAACCAATTCAGCTTACTTACGTTTTTATTTTTATTTTCAGGATTGACAATGTAATTTCGGCAGCGAGTGAAGTCGGATGCCTCCTTTGAATATGGATGAACCCCAAAAAAATTTAGTTGGGCATAGTTATTGTCATGTATACATGTATTTATTTTAAACTTCATAAAATAGCATTAATTTAGGCAAAATTTGTTTTGGACGAGAGCACATTTATTTGGACAAAATGTATTGAAATTAAAATGACTTGTTGATAATCGATCATTGACAAAATTATTATAAAAAGACCCATTGATAATGTTGTGGAATTATTTTAAAACGATCCATAGAAACGAAAGTTACATTTTAATGTCTAGTTAATTAAATTATTTCCTAGGCAACCACGAAACACAACATAAGGCATACCCATCCCCCATCAACATGGTTGGTATATGATGTACTAAATCCATGTCCGACTCGACCCCTTTGTAATCCGAAAGTTCCGAATCCGATGCATACATTGGATCGTCAAGTTCAGTATTTATCAAATATTTAGCATGCCACCGCTCTAGCCTTTTCTCCATCTGTGCAATTTCGCGTTGAAATAAATGTATACATTTTTCATTATCGTTGTTTCGATCTTTGCAATATCGTGCCGATTTTACTTGTGGGACGGGTATACAGTGCCAATGACAGTAGCACTCCAAATCGCAACACCTATCAAATAACCTAGGCCATTTCAAATGATCATCCCATGGAATATCTCCTTTTGTCAGTGTTAACCATTTCATCACATGATTAACGTCACCTAAAGAATGTAGTGTGCAAATAGGGATGTTTTCAAAAAAAAAATTCTCGCCAAACCAACTACCTCCATGAGGATCTTGGTAGATCCTTGGGTTAGTCAACACTCGTTCAACATTTGTAGTTGTTGCCTCAGCATGTTTACACCAAATGATGTTAATGCTTTAGACTTACCCTTTGTCTTCGTGACCTGTTGCGTCCTTCTTCCCCCCCCCCCCCCCTAGCTAAGAGGTAATCACATTGCACTGCTCTTTTAGGCGGTGACCAGTTATAATATGGAAGTTTTTCCCGGAACAAAGTTTTCCTAGGAACATGTGTTAAGAAGGGTGAATCTTCATCAGGCATGTTGGATCGGTTATGTATTATGAAGTCTATGATATAAGGAAGTATACCCAGTGTTGTCGAGGAATACCTAAGTTAAGCCATATATTTATATGGAAAAATATGGAGAAATACCCAAATACCAGCTAGCATGTAAAGTAATAATTACAAAGTTAGTGTGTGGTCAAATGAGATATGATGATTCCCAAAGTTGGACTGCATTTGCATTATGATGATTCCCAATGTTGGACGGCAGTATTCGATGCCTTTATCTTTCCAAGCAAGGGGTGGTTTTGTTATTATGCACTAGACTTTGAAATTTTAACCTGGCAAGCACATGGGCACTGTTTAGTCACAGGCAAGCCTTAAACTGTCATCGATAAACTGAATGGTTTGAAGTAGTTGCACTCCATCCTATAAATACTAGTAATATAAGAGAGAAATAACTTATATGGAAAATAAAGAATATTTATTGTCGACCATATATTTATATGGAAAAATATGGAGAAATACCTAAATATCAGCTAGCTATAAAGTAATAATTACAAAGGTAGTGTGTGGTCAAATCATATATGACGATTCCCAATGTTGCACTGCATTTGCATTATGATGATTCCCAATATTGGACTGCATTATTCGATGCCTTTATCTTTCCAAGAACATGGGTTTTTGTATTATGCACTAGGCTCTGAAATTTTAACCTGGCAAGCACATGGGCACTGTTTAGTCACATGCAAGCCTTAAACTGTCATCGATAAACTAAATAGTTGGAAGTAGTTGCACTCCATCCTATAAATACTAGTATCGTAAGAGAGAAACAACTTGTATGGAAAACACAGAATATTTATTATCATCAATAAACTGAATGGCGTTAAGAGAGTGGATCATTAATGAAGACGTCCAACTAATTAACAAAGTCACTGGTAATTATTTCGTCCCAGGAGTGAACTACAATCCACGTTTGAGGGTTCAAAATTCTACTTTCGATCTAGTATCACACCATTGGGGTATTTCCCCATATTCACCACAGAGACGTACTTCGAACGAGTGTCGTGTAAGGTGGTATACCTTAAAAATGAAGTTTGATTTATACTACAAAGCTACAAAAACTTACGGATTTGGGTGGGACAATGAAAATTACAAACTGATTATTGATGACGAAGATAAATGGGAGTGATTTTGTACGAAACATCCTCGCGGCCGAACCATCAGGGATGAGGAGTACTATCTGTTTAATCTTTGCCGAAATAGTGTCTACAGAGATGATCTGGAACCTCCATGTTTCGATGAAGATGATGATGATATGAGTATAGGAAGATGTTCTCACTAAGTTTATGTTTTCTGGTTTGTGTGCAACTCTTGCATTAGGAAGTTGAGTGTGCATAAGTTTATGGGTATGTTTAAGTCTATATCTGTTAAAATCTGTTCATGTGTCACTTTATGTGTAACTTATAAGTCTATGTGTAACTTTATATATAATAAATAAGTCTATGTTTACGTGTAACTGTTAAGTTTATGTCTATGTTAAAGTTGTTCCCACTAAAGTTAAAGGCAGATTACATATTGCTATTTTTGCAGTATACTATGAATTAGGACATAAATTCCAAAAGTATAATATGATTGAACATAATATAGAACCGTAACGTAATATAATATTACAAAAGTTTCATTGTCAAATGCGATAAAAGTTTCATCATCATTGTTTCAAAAAGAGCATATATAACGGTGGCCTAGTTCGCATAGAGCTTGTTGTAAGCCCATTCCTTTGCAAACGCATCCTCCGTAATCCCCATGAAGATATGTGTTAGTCCATGATCGGCCTCAAACATCGAAAATAGTCATAGCCTACCAGTTTTGTTCAACTCCATTGACTTCAAACGATCAAGAATCTCTTGCAACTTCACATGCTCTAGGGCGTTCAAGTTGACATCAGAAGCCATAGAGGATTCTATCACCCGAGAAGATTCGGCAATTGAGGCCAGCGCCCGTGAAATCTCCTCTAAAATATTACCTCACTTACGTCTTGGCTTCAGCTCTATTGTGGGTCTTGGTAATTGTCCACTAGCTTTACGTTTCCCCAATTGAGGTGACGTGTTAAGCGATTCATTTTCAGGAGAGTCATTATCGTTTAAGTCAACAAAGTCTTCCTCCATATCTATGTCAACTAGTCCTGAAAAGAGGATATATATTTGTTTAGAAATTTTCCTGGTTTGTGTATTTTTGGCAATTACAAACAATATAATATTTACCTTCCATTGATGGGAAGTAATCACCACCAGACTGCGAGTTGGATCCATTTGCGGTGTCATTCCCATAAATAGTGGCTAGCTCTTCATAATAAAGGTAACTTTTTCCCTTCAACTTGGCAGCATTCGGCTTATCCTGCACATATTTTACACATTAGCCAATATATTAGATGGTATGCAATGAAAATGCTAAAAAACCCATACCTTTACATATTCGGCCCATACGCTTGGCTCTGCTGTTATGGAGGACGTGTTATGGTCGAACCCAAATCCACTAACTTGAAGTAGCTCATGGACATCCGTGTACTCTTTCTTGAGCGTCTTCAAACGTGAGCGAACATGTGCAATACCCACGGTAACATGACAACCATTTCTAACAGCATCAATCACAGTTTTCATATGGGTGGATGTGAATCCATTATCCGCCCTTTTGGTGCCAGCAAGAACCTCATTAATCAAAGCATAAATCAAGCATCCATCCATACCCTCTGTCCAACGAACTTGGGTCTTCTTGACTGGTGCTTCAACCTGAGCAGCATGTGTTCAGATGTTGATCGGAGCAGTATTTTTTGGAGGACGGAATGGAATGTTAACTCTGTTTTGGGCCATGTCTAAGAAACATCAAAATTGATCAGTTATATAACTCTATTTTGTGAATCAAGTGAATCAATGAAACAAGATTGAATCAAGTGAATCAAAATTGAATTAAGTGAATCAATGAATTAAGATTGAATCAAGTGAATGAATAAATCAGTAATACAACTATGTTATGTGAATCAATTAATCAAGTGAATCGTAATTGATCAGTTATACAACTCTGATATCTGAATACAACGAAACTGATATGACGCAATATGGTTCAACATCTGTGAATACAATTAAATACAGTATCTATGAATCAAGTTATCAGTGAATACAAGATATCTGAATACAACTAAATTGGTTGATGTCTTCTACTGTCCAACTAAATCAAGTTATATGAATACAAGTTATCAGTGAACACAAGAATAACATGATAGCTAGTTATCATATCAAGTCTGTGAATCATATCATTAAATCATATCATATCAGTTATCAAGTCCTTGAATCAAGTTAACATATCAGTTATCAGTTATCAAGTCTGTGAATCATATCAAGTCTGTGAATCAAGTTAAATGAAATGTGAACCATATCAGTTATCAAGTCTGTGAATCATATCAGTTATCAGTAAATCATATCATTTATCAAGTCTGTGAATCAAGTTATCAAGTCTGTGAATCATATCAGTTATCAGTAAATCATATCAGTTATCAAGTCTATGAATCAAGTTATCATATCAGTTATCAGTAAATCATATCAGTAAATCAAGTTAAAATCAAGTTATCAGTAAATCATTCAATCTGAATACATATGTGAATCAAGATAATTTCATATCAGTAAATCAAGTAATCAGTTAATTTGACTGTGAATCAATGAAAGCAAGTTTGTGAATGAGTAAATCAAGTTATCAGTAATACAATATTTGATAGCTAGTTATCATATCAGTTATCCAAGTGTGTGAATCAAGTTATCAGTAAATCATTCAATCTGAACACATATGTGAATCAAGATAATTTCATATCAGTAAATCAAGTAATTAGTTAATTTGACTGTGAATTAACGAATCCAAGTTTGTGAATCAGTAAATCAAGTTATCAGTCATACAATATTTGATAGCTAGTTATCATATCAGTTATCCAAGTGTGTGAATCAATGAATCCAAGCATAATCTGGAAATTAAAGTCTGTGAATCAAGTTATAAGTTATCAGTAAATCATTCAATCTGAATACATATGTGAATCAAGATAATTTCATATTAGTAAATCAAGTAATCAGTTAATTTGACTATGAATTAATGAATCCAAGTTTGTGAATCAGTAAATCAAGTTATCAGTCATACAATATGTGATCGCTAGTTATCATATCAATTATCCAAGTGTGTGAATCAATGAATCCAAGCATAATCTGAAAATTGAAGTCTATGAATCAAGTTATAAGTTATCAGTAAATCATTCAATCTGAATACATATGTGAAGTCTCTGAATCAAGTTATAAGTTGTCAAAGTGTGAAGTCTACAACAGGGTGTGGAGTCTGCTATGCAAAATTAAAGTCTACTGACCAACTAAATTGGAGTCTACTGTCAATTATCAAGTTCATTTGCTATATATCACAGTGAATATATAGTGAATCAGTTTTAGTCTACTGTCGAAGCATATGGTTCCTATTTCAAGCATATCATGAAACTTTTGGCAACTACCAAAGTAATATGAAATACAAAATGGTTCCTCTATCAACCATATCATAAATATCCAAGTTAATATATCATAAATATCCAAAATTCAACTGAATCAATTACCAAAGCATATCAGTTATCAAGTGAATATCCAAGTGAATATATAGTGAATATCCAATGTGGTTTGAATCAATTATCCAAGTGAATATATAGTGAATAACCTATATCACACATCAGTCCAACTAAATTGAATTAGTTGGCAAGCAAGTCTAATGTCCCCTTCACTATAGCAAATCAATATGAAATACAAAATGGTTCAAATGATCACATCCTCCTCATCATATTAACAAATACAACATGGTTCAAATTATCAAATTTTCAACAAAATCAAAAGGCTCAATCTGAGTTGTTCCTCTTTCTGCCCACATTTGGGTAGCCATTGCATCGCGCTTCTCCGTCCAAGATGCCTGTTGCGAATGTAATATGCTCATTGAGCATGTCATCAGGTATATTAAGGGGTGTGGGGTTCACATCATCGTCACTATCACTATCACTATCGTTATGGCACAAGTCATCCTTATCATCGGCACGTAAAAAATTATGCAGGGCACAACAAGCTAACACAATCTTAGCCTGCATGTCAATGTCATGAAATGGTTGATGTCGTAGATAAGCAAATCTTTTTTTCAATAATCCGATAGTGCGCTCGACTACATTGCGCAGAGATGAATGGCGAAAATTGAATAATTCTTTACTAGTTTCGGGACGTTGCCCCTCCACGTCTCTACGATGGTAACGTGTCTTGCGATACGGTGATAAAAATCCAGGAACCAGGGGGAATCCGGCGTCCGCAAGATAATATTTTCCTAAAAACAATAAATATAGTGTTTTTTTATCAAAAATATGTCGATTGTATATGGTTTATACAAGGGTTATTCAAGTTAAGTACACGAAATGGATCGACATGCCAACTGGAATGGTCAACTTTTGGCCTGCACATTGTATAGCCGCCCTAAGTAAACGTCCATCATGGGAGGACCCCTCCCATCCGGACAATACATATGTAAATTTCATATCTAATATGCATGCAACTAGAACATTATGAGAGATGACCTGTTTTCGATTACGATACCTAGCTTGATCAACAAGGGGGACATTCGCATGTATGTGTGTACCGTCTATCGCTCCTACGGCATCCTATTGAGATACTATATTTGTTATTTCATTAAATTCATTTAAATTGTTTTAAGTATTTACTCTATTAAGAATGAATTTTCTTACCGAAAAATAATGATACCAACTTCTGTTGCCAGGACTATCAACCGGAGAGTTATCAGTGGTTGTATTTGTGATAATTTCCTTATACAACATTAGTTAAGTCCCAAGCACTTTATGAAAGTAGAAACTAATGGTTTGACTTGACCTACAAAAAATGTTACTCTCAAAGCGACAACACTCATCATGGCCAATAATATTCAAGAAAATTGCAACTTGTTCCGCAACATCAACTGAACGACTTTCGGTTAGTCCAAACGCACTGAGACGGTCACATAACCTATTAAATGAACCAATGTTCATTCGTAATGAGTCGTGGCATAACCGATCGCTCATCCCGTACATTCGGAACAAGGATTGCTTACGATGCTCATCCCAATTATAATGAGGTGCCCTAGGAATGTCCGTTAAAGACCTTATATGTTGATAAATTACTATTGCCCGTATCACCATCGGCCAAACGACACCAATTTGTTTACGTTGTAACTTAGAATTATATTTCGGCATTTTCGCCTACAAATATTTAATTCATAAGTTCATTATATCATATATATTATATAAAATAGCCAAACATGGATATGATCATAATCATTATCAAATAAGCAATTAATAAATCAAACAAAATTAAAACTAACCAGAAAAAATTGATTCGAACGAATAATTAGGAGAACACGGTTCCTGTAAAATAGACACAAAAAGCGTGTTACACAAAAGAATGAACAAAAAAAATCGGTTATGATTTACGAATACAACATTATTTACTAACTTATCATTTATTATGTCTCATGTAAATTTAATTCAACATTTACAAAGGCATTATACTTTCTTTATATGAAACCCCATATTTAAACCATATAAAAAATATATTGAAAACAATCCCAGATATTAATACTAGAAGAAAAGAACCCTAGAAGTTAAACTTGGAAAAAAATACCAACCCTAGATAACTCAAATGAACCATGTTGAAACAACAAAATAAGGGTAACACAAATCCCTAAATATTAACACTAGAAGGAAATAACCCTAGAATATTAACACCTAAGTAATGTGCATAAGAAAATGAACCCTAGAACCATGTGTAACAAATGAACCCTAGAACCATCTTGATGTATTTTCGGAGTTTCAGAGTCATAAACAACAAAGAAAATCATCAGTCTAAGAAAGAAAAGCTGTAGAAGAAGAAAACGAAAAAAAAATACCTCCGGACTTCTTCTTCCTGGTATGGCTGAGTGTGATTCATTGGATTGATTGGAATTCATCTTGTAGAGCTGCTCTGACATCCAATCCAATCAACCAAAAGTCACCCAATTTCAGCAACCAAAAGCCCGGGTAAATTTTTCCCACCTTCAGACCAAAGCAAATTTTGCCCATAATTTTGAACAAAAAGAGGTCACGTGACCAATTGTGGGCAAATTTTGGCATGGGCAAATACTCCTATCAAACACTACAAAAGTAGGCAAAATTGTGAGCAAAATTGATTTGCCATGGCAAAAAGAGCCTATCAAACAGGCCCTTATTTCATACTTGAGTTCAAAATAACATATGTACAGAGCCCCATCATCGACGCATCCGGTAACAACAACAACTGTCCCGTGTTTGAAACAAGTATATACTCCTCCTTCTGATGCAAATGATTTGAAAAAATGCATTTGATTTAAGAGATTTAGATCGTGGAGGTTTCCTATAGTTGTTAGTGGTGGTGCTACATCTGGGGTTTTCATAGTTTTTACGGTTATGAAATAAAACGGGAGCTACTCAGATTATTTGGATCAAACAATCTAAACCTAATTTTGAAGGGTTTTGTAGTAGCACACAACAGAGAAAGTCTTACCGTAGGTGGATCCAGAAGGGGAGTAGGGATGGTGTATTCTCTGAGGTGGGTTTTAAGGCCAAGATTTGGAAGTGGCTTCGAACGTAGATGGAGTAATGGAGGTCATTTGGGGTTCCGACGAGGCTGGGATGGGGAGTGAGTTTCCAGAGATATGAAGACCGAGTGTTGTGTAATTGTTAGCTCTGAATATGAATGCGTTACTGAAACTTGATTTGTCTCCGGTGGAGGAGTGGGTTGGTGGATGAGACTTTTTTCCATTGATGCATTTGTGAGAGAAGAAGATATGGGGAATGAGGTAACCGAGGCAGGACAAAAGTAAAATAGAAGGCGTGTGTTTGGGGAGATGATAGAAAATTTCTATTATACCCTTCTTTTTAAATTTTGAAAAAAAGGGGTGAATAAATTAGAGTGTGTCAAATGAGGGGGACCCCAAAAATTTCAAGGGTGAAATAGAGAGTGCAAAAAAAAAAAAACTAATCTAGATGACATCATTATTATATCTAATAATATACATAAGTTTTACTCCTTATTATGTACACACACACACACACATATTGGGCTTTAACTAATATATTTATATATTTTATTTAATTATAGTTAGTATAACTAATTATTGCTCTTATACAAATTCTCTCGTTTTCATCTCAAGTAGGATTTTCTATAAATAAAAGAAATTCAAAATGAAATAATCATTTTTTGTTAAGAATAAATAGAATTCTAAATTCTTATTAGAAATGGATCAAAATTAATTAGAAATGGATCGAAATTAAAATATATTATTATGATCTTTATTATATATTTAGAATATAATAAGGGGATTTTTTTATCTCTCTTTTTTATAGATTTAGAATATAGCAGGTAGTAAAAGAATGTCTATAAAGGAACAGTGCAAAATATAATTTTATTAGTATTTTAAATAAATATATTTTTTAATTAATTAAGGATAAGTTAAAAAAATAGCTATATTTATTAATTTAGATACCGTTATACGTATTAATGTAAATACAATTGTAATTGTAACTCTATCTACATTAATAAATGCGTCCGTATTTACATTAATAACTGTAATCACACACACACACACACACACACACACACACACACACACACATATATATATATATATATATATATATATATATATATATATAATTGTAACACACAAAGACTTATCAAAAAAACTGTTCTTAACTTTTCATTATTGTTAATTTCTAAAAAAATTAAGGAATAATCATCATGTTTCTCTTAAAAGATTGTGGAAATTACTAATATTAAATTTTTATTGGAAAAAAATATTACTTTTGTTAATTGCTAGATAGAATCAACTTTAAATATTGATCGAGGGTCAATAAATTTTGGTTATGTCACAAGGTAGTGTATTTTTCTAATAAGTACTAGGGAGTGTTTTTAGAATTAATGTTATTAATTTTGACCATTTTAAGATTTTATTATACATTTGGAGATGTTACGAAGCTATAGTCTTTATATGATTTTACACTATTATTTTCCTATTATTTTTTTTGCACAGTAATAATTATTCCTTTTAAGTGTATGATATATGTGGAATAATAATTCGATGTATATTTTTTTTAATGAAAAGTCCAAACTATGTTTTTGTAGAAGTATTTGCTCATAATCTTTTATTTCATCCAATTGTGCGCAAACTTTAAATTAAATATCTCACAAAATATTAGTCCCCTTGTGATTAAATTTATATATTTGTAAATTTTGCTCGACGAAATTTACAAACGAGATCCATGAGTGATATTTATATTTGAATTGTGGAATTTGAAATTTTGTTGTGTAAGTTTTTGGAGTATCTAAGGTTATGAAATTTTTCACTAAAAATTCTTAATATGAATTTTGCATTGAGAATTTTTGTTTTTTACTAAAATTTTATTCATATAAATGTTCATTTTTATTAATATTGTATATTAATAATGATTATGTCAATATTTATTAAATGAGTTTAATTCCTATGCAAATTTTGAAGAAAAAATTACATGTGAATTTTTTCTTTAGAAATTTTAATGAGAAATTTCAAGTTGCAATTACACGAATTGACACATTTACCTGAGTGTGGTTTGTGAGTTTCGAGAGATGCACCCATGGAAGTTTGATGAAGAGTCGCTCAATAACTAACGAGGGTAAAAGTAGAAAGAAAGTAATAAGTAGTGCGTTTGTTAAGGTAAGGAATATTCTTGTCTAATGTAAGAAACTTATTAAGTCTCATTAAACTTATTTTAGCCCTAAATTGAAACAAAAATATTTGTTAATAAAATAAATGAGTAAACATTTTTATTATTTATAAGTCTTATTGTGGGATGGGAATTTTTTTTAATTCCAACTAACCCAAGTCACAACATTCCTAGTGGGCATTAGTACATGGTTCAAGAATGTAGACCCAAAGTTTTATAACTTCACCGAATAAAAATCCCCACGAAACCAAAAGTATAAGCCCTATTTATATTTTATAACTTCATTTAATGAGTGGTATCAACGAGTCTACGGTTGGTCTCGGGTTGAAGATAGGGGAGCAGACTCTCCACATATAGGGTTAAGGTTAGCCGACATCTACCCATCCCAGACCCTGTAGTTAAGAGATAGCCTTGTGCACTAGATACAACATTTCTAACTTCATCTATAGTTTTCCTAGATACAAACCCAAACTACCCATATAAAAAACAGTAAGACTATCACATATTTTATAATAAAATAGTTTCCATATGCTAAAATGTAATATTGACTAGCTAATATGAAGTTACTATTGTAAATTTTATATATCTAGACCGATTTTTACGTATAGTTATTATAATTACATTCAATTTGTTGATGTATTAAAATACTTAAATTATGTATTATTACTTCAACACTATTATTTATGTATCTCAATATTCATGTTCAACCATTTAGTTGTGAGATTATCTAAAATCTAGAAATTTAATCATTTATCTCCTCTAAGAGTTCAATAAGATAAATAAAAATGTATGGATATTTTACACATAAATTTATCATATATGTATTAGACCTTAACGTACTATTTTTAAGGTATTAATAGTTTTTTACCTTCTTGTTTTCCTTTCTTTTATTCCCAAATTGCTAAAATGGACGAAAAAACATATATTTTTTTTTACCATTTAGTCTTGTTTATTAAGTACGTATTTTAATAGTTCCTACAATCTTTTTTGCTCCAACAGGTCCCATGAAAAATGTTTTTTTTCCAATAGGTCCTATATGTATACATATAGTGAATATTCACTACATACATAAATATGACCTAATTGGGAAAAAATATTGTGATATGACCTATTAGGAAACATCTTTTTCTAAACTCACAAGCAAAGGAAAATATCTCCATCTTTACTTAAACTCTCTTCTCTCCCTGTCTCTTATGGACTCCAAAACCTAACTCGAAGTGGTCACAAAATTACCTGATGTTCTTTTTTTGAAGTGAGTACTAAAGGCATCCTAATATTATTGTGTAACACCATGTGCATTATCATATTTAAACAAAATGCAATTAATGAATAATTTTTGTAATAGTCTAAATGACCACTTGCTTATAATGGCATTATAGATGTCATGGATGGTAAAATTGTTGGAGAGATTGTAATATTATTAAGAAAGTAAAAGAGAAATAAGATAATAACTGAAGTTATATGCCAATTCATGAATAAGTATAACCATTGGAAATGTGTCGATTTATAAATAAACATAACGTATAATATTTTTCTATTCATTAAGTAACATGACCATTAGTATAATGAGTACTCATAAAGAGATATAAATGGGTCTACAAAATATATGATCAAAATAGTTTTCAATTATTAACTTGTAAGATTATTCTCTTTTTCTCTCTTTCTTTTCAATTTTATTCATTCAATTTCACCGAGTGTTAGAGGGAATCCTTGAGGATAGCTAATTAAATACTACATTGGAATATTGTATCTTGGAGGTAATGTAAGAACAAATTTTTGAATAGAGTCAATTTGTATGTTTTAGTTTATCCCGTTTTTTGACAAAACTCTTTGAGTCATAAGTTTGTATTTGAGTATGTTGACCTTTCAAGCCTATGATGTGGTTTCTTGAAGACGTAGAGGCCTAGCTAGAAGATATACATCATCGTGTTATGTTTCGTTCTCATTTCTATTTTTATGTTCCAAGGATCTTTTAGGAATGAATGCGTATTTATTTCGAGCCATGGATATTTGTTTTTTGGGTGTTGAGATTTTATAAAATTGGTTTTTAAATGTTGAAAATTATTTTATCTCTCTTTAATATTTTTAGAAGAAAAATATTTTTTTTCACGAGGTCATTTGAATGGTATTAGGTATGTTGTTCTAACGAGACTCTATAACTCATTATATAATGTTCTAACGAAATATTGAACGAGACATTTTTTACCATTCACTACACCGAAAAGCCAAAAATGACACCCTTCACCCGGCCAGCCTTGTCACGGTTAAAGACCGTGGAAAAAAATACGCATTTTTTATAAAGGTCTTTGACTGTGACAAGAAGTTATCACGGTCTTGTCACGATAAAAGACCTTGACAATACCGTGTCAACAATGGAAAGAAATTCCCTCTAAATCCTCTCTTTTCCTTTCCCTCCTTCTTTCCCTCCTTTTTATTAGCAGTCGATTCCCTCTCTCTCTCTCTCTTTCTCTCTCTCTCTCTCTATATATATATATATATATATATATATATATATATATATATATATATATTTGTGTTAGTGTGTGTGTGTGTGTGTGTAGGTGTGTAGGTCTGTGTGCATGTTTGTGGGTCTGTATGTGTGTGTAGGTGGGGGGGGGGGGAGGGGGTCTATGTGTGTTCGCGAGGGGGGGGGGGGGAGGGGTAATGTGCGTGTGTGTGTAAATTGGTATTGGTATTTAAATTGAATTTGAAATTCGTATTGGGTATTGGTATTGGTGTTGGGTATTGGTATTGAAATTGAATTTGAAATTGGTATTGGTTATTGATATTGGTATTAAATTTGAAATTGATATTGATATTGGGTATTGGTATGGAAATTGAATTTGAAATGGGTATTGGGAATTGGTATTGAAATTGCATTTGAAACATGTATTGGGTATTGGTATTGAAATTGGTATTGGTATTGGTACAAATTAAAATTTATATAAATTGGTATTGGTATTGGTATTGGTATTGGTATTGGTATTGGTATTGGTATTGGTATTGGTATTGGTATTGGTATTCATATAAATTGAAATTGAAATTGAAATTGTTATCGTATGTTTTGAAATTGGTATAAGTTTTATTGATATCGCATGTATTGAAATTGGTATAAGTCCCACTTTGAAAATTTTAATTGTCACCCATCCCATGTATTTTTATAATTGTAATTAGTCTCATAAGTTCTCATAACCACCTCCAACGACCCTTCTATAATTTTTAAAAAAATGACACATATCCCATGAACTTTTTAACTACCACTACATAGGACCAATAACTAAAAATAAGAAGACATGTCCCACATATGTGATTGTGATAAGACATAATTAAATGAAACATACTTTAAATTACATATAGTGCGCATAGATACTAGCCTTCTAGTTCTTATGCGTACGCATCTAATAACCCTTAGACCCGTACAAGAGTCATTACCCCTGTAATCAGATCTCTCGAATTGTCCCGTTTGGACAATTTAGGACTGCATAGTTTATGTATAATAATCCATTTGGAAATCTAAGTGTCAATATGTAACAACCCTCACTTTCGATAGCCTATTTTATATTTATTTACTATGTGTAGAAATAAATTATAAAATGATGCATGTTGAGTAAATATTAATTTAATATGAGAAAGGTTAATATTTACTGAAATGTTGTATGATAACCTGATGAGTAGGTAAAAAAATATCCATGTGGTGATTTACTGTGTCATAAGGATATAAAATGACATTTTGGTTTAATGAGAAATCAAAAGTAAAATGAGTTATAAAATTTCCAAATGATAAGTTGGAGGGTGTAGTTAGTCCCGGTAGGTGCGAGACAGTCAAAATAAGTGCCATATTGCATTTGGGTATTTTGGGGACTTTTGACTGGTTATAGCTTAAATGTGTAGTTGCAATTTATTATATCGCGTATTAGTCATTAGAGTTGGGCATTTTAGACTTAAGGCCCGATTAAGTCTTGCTAAGACTTACTATTCCTCTTAAGACCAAATTGTTAACTTAGAGAGAAAGAGAGAGTAAGAGAAGTTTGGGAGAAAAAGAGAGATTTGTAGATTCAAGCTTGGATGGTTATCTACACCAAATCAAATCTTCATTTGCATGATCAAGGCAAGTAATCTACTTGCTATTATATGATTTAAGGAGAATAATTAGTTGTGATAGTTATGAATTTGTTGTGCTTAATCATTTTAGGGTTTTGTTAGATAAATTGGGTATTAACCCTTCGAAATGGATTTGGATGATAAATATTATAAATGATGGTAGTTGGGTGTATTTATGGAGTTTTAGTTCCATTATATAACTTGGTTTGGTTGGTTTTGGGTTTGGGAGAAAATATGGAGTTTAGAACTCCATAGCCAAACTTGGCTTTTTCGCAGGGGCGAATCGATTCGGCCCCTAGGGCGAATCGATTCGTATAGATGCATTTTCCCAGGTCTGTGTACCCGAATCGATTTGGGTTAAGGCCGAATCGATTCGACAGTATGCAGAATGTTGGATTTGTCTTCCGAACTGATTCGCTTTCAGGGCGAATCGATTCGGGTCCTGCAGTTTTGAATCATTTTCCTTTTTAATTTTTGATCTTTTTCTTTAGGTTTAGGACCTAGGAACCTTCTTGAAAGAAGTAAACTTAGAGTCCTAGAGTATTAGTTGAGTTTGGTCGCTACCCTAGACTATAATTGGGTCATCTGGGGTTTATTACGGGAAGGTTTAAAGTAATGCTAAGGCATTGCTTCTTTTATTGAATTTTGAGAGGTTAGGAAGTTAAATGACCCTGCTTGGAGACTTAGGGGCTTATCAAAGTTATATGAACTTTGGGAATTGTAGGATCATATTGTCTATTTGGAGACTAAGCCGGAACTTGAAATTTGAGGAATATTAATGACAATATTCGATGGGAATTAGGTTCTCATAAAATGAACCCAAATTGTTTAAAGATGATAGGTTCAACTAAAATGAACCCAAACTGTGTTAATGAGGATATGTACAACTA
This sequence comes from Sambucus nigra, assembly GCA_949130495.1. Classification (NCBI taxonomy): domain Eukaryota; kingdom Viridiplantae; phylum Streptophyta; class Magnoliopsida; order Dipsacales; family Adoxaceae; genus Sambucus; species Sambucus nigra. The sequence continues at coordinate 79,355,441 of OX422221.1, read as the reverse complement.
AAATGAACCCAAACTGTGTTAATGAGGATAGGTTCAACTAAAATGAACCCAGTTGTTAAATAATGTTAGGTTCGAATAAAAAGAACCAAACACATGGATAATGGAAATGTAATTTTGGTATGGTAATTGAAAATGAAAATGAGATTTAAAATGGTAAATGTTAATTTACTTAAACACGCCTCTCTAAATGACATCATAAGGGAAGTTCACGCGCTTGGTGATGCCCCCTGGCTAGTGAATGCAGGGTGGATATAGTCCTATGCCATATGCGGGGTTTTTATATGTTTTCTGTGCTGGTGAGGGGATTTCGGGTGTGGTCCTGACTCTCCCGCAGGCATATGGCCGCTTCCCGACGTTGCGTTATGATCCCAGGTTGTCTTGTATAGATAGGCCCTGGAAGATGATTGTCACGACCCCGACCCAAAAATAGTAGGGAACTGGTGTCTTGACATGCCACCAAGGCATCCAATATTCTGGCCTTAAAATTTTTGTTTTAAAATATATGTAGCGGAAGTATAATCACATGGTTATGAATCGTAAAATACTGAAAGTGAAGGAATTACATCATCAGAGCTTTCTAAAGGGAACTTCATTTGTATTAAAATATCAACGAGTTACAATTTGACACAAAGAGCTAAACATGCTCTATCTAATTAAACAAACTTCTACTTAAGGTAACAAAAAGAGCTTTAAAAGCTAAATCTTCAACATATTCCTTTTTTCGTTCCATCCATGAACTTAATTATTTCCTGAAAAATGGTTATTTATACAACGTCAGCTAAAAGCCGAATGAGATTCAATCTCCAAATATTCCAAGGTTTTCAGAAAATAGATACCTATTCAATTTAGAACAGAAGGTATATACATAGAGATAGAAATTTCAAGTAATATATATAAAGTAAATGACAATATATATATATTCAGAATAAACAGTTCAGAACAGAACAGATAAAACAATTGAGCATGTGTCAATTATTCAGTTTTAGTGGCCATGTACACACTAATACCCAGACATATAGTGTTATCAAATGTTTCCACCCGATAACATCACAGACAGATAATCACGATTTCTGGAACAACGCCTTGTTTAGGGCACACCAACGATAAACCAGCTGGGAAGGTACCACCCAAATATTTCCACCCGGTAGTCAAGGCCAATATAGTAAGAGAGTTTCCATAGGCCGAATCAATAATTTCATAATTCAAATCAGATTTTTATATGGAGAGATATAAACAGATAACAAACGACGGAATCATCGGTATCAGATGCATTTTGAGAATAAAAGCATTTCACAAAATATACATAGTTTGCATAATATAATATAATCAAAATGCGCAAGAAATTGCATAGAGTACTCACCTAAAATAGAGGTCGAAATTATAGATAACGAGTCTTCGATCGCACGCTAATCTAACAAATACGATAAAGGTTTAAGTATGTGTTCTAAACAAGGTCCAGTCTATATATTGTATTTTAATAGTAACTTGTTTCAAAGGATTACTAAAAAAACTATTTTCTTAACTTTTAAAACTTATTTATCGTAATTAAAGGATTCAATTCATAGTTCTTCCTAATCAGTCGGTTCCCAGTAGAGATGGAGGGTCACAGGGGCACCACTTAAATACCATCTCATCTAGACAGAACTTCACCGGGCCTGACTTTGGAATTACTTAAATCGGATTCCATAATAACGAGCAATTTCTTTAAAAGAATAATTTTTGAAAGCGTAAAATCGACTTGGATTTTTTCTAAATTTTAAGTTTTGATTAGTGAATTCTTTATCATATTTTACCAGCATAACTACTAAGTAAAGCTATAAAACAATAAATTAAGACTATAAAGATGCATTATAACATTAAGATTACCTTAAGATGAATATCCCTAAGAACTTCTTCTTAGACTTTCTCACACTTTCTCTCACTATTTCTTTCTATAATTCTCAAGGAATTGGTGTGAGTTTCAAATGATCCCCCAAAGGCCCTATTTATAGTTTTCCAAATATCCCACGGTGTTGACACGTGTCTTGGTGATAAGGTTTCACTTTGGTGAGTCGTCGTTCACGTGTCGTGCAACGGATCAGCCTTGCAGTCTTGGTTTACCAAACGGCGACACGTGTTTTTTCCCTTTTTCTAGAGGATTTACATGAGTTTTATCCTTTCCTATAGAGGTGACACGTGTGCAGTGGATATGTTCAAAAACCGAGCACGAGGTGTCGAGGATAGGTATTAAGGGTATAAGGGTCATTTCGGACCTGAAGGGCATTTTGGTAATTTCACACCATATATTTTCAATATTTCTCAGAGGTCCTTGAAAATATTTTATTTACAAAATGGCCCATTTTATATTTTTATTTTAGTCCTTAAAGTTTCATAAAATTATATTTTCTACCCCAAAACTTATTATTTGCCTTAAGATATGTCATAAGACTTCAATTTGATCCAATTTACGGTTGATTCTTCGTAATTAAAAATGGGGGTTGTTATATTGATAGCCATTAATACCACATATCTAATAGTACAACATTTATAAGATAATTAGTAACACAAGAGTGTCAAAACAAACTATACATAAAAGTGGGGCCATTACAATGATGGTCATTTAGGGGCGCGCGCAGTGGGGAAACTCGGAGGGGCGGTCTTAGAATCGTTATATGTATATGAATATAACTTTTTTTCATCAAGTGGGACTTGATGGTTATATGCCATAAAGAGCATAAATATGTGCCATAGAGTGCACGGGATTGAGATATGTGCCATAAAGAGCACTTGGTATTAATGATATTCCTATTAAGGAATGGAAAGATGAAATGGTAAGATAATTAACTATGGAAGTTAATAAATTGTTTTATTACTATTAAGGAATATAAAAGATAATGGGAATTTGATAAATGAGGAAAGGTTTTAAATTTAAGTTATTTAATTTTCTTTCTCTTATGTAAATGATATTTTCATTTCATCATTTAGTTAAATTGTAATGTAAGTTTATCATCCTTATCATTCATGCATAACTGTTCATTTTTATCATGCTTTTTATTCTTCTAGTGATCATATAGAACCCGGCCCTGACCGGTTTACTTTCCTTGTTGTGTATATGATTGTATCCGCTCAGGTGCTCCACCACAAGGACGCCCGTTTTGATATTCCCATTCCTTTATTTTTGACGAGCTGTAAGATTTTGCGGGTTATTACAGGATATTGTATTAGACGCTATCTTCTTGGTATTCTAGATATGATTGGGTCTTTTCATCGGGCGTGTGGCCCAAACTTTTGTATTTGATTAATGAATGTATTATGTAGATATTTAAATTGTTGTACTTCGTTGTATGTTGCTATGGATCGACAGCCTATTCGGTCCTTTTGTATACATTCGTGTTGGATGTATTATATATATTCTTATGGAATTCCACTTGCTTATCAGAATGGGTTGTTTGATTTAAATTTTCTGAACTGCTTTTTTTTTATTATAAATTTCTAAACTTTTTGGCAACCCGTTTTTTGATTTATTGGGTGGCTTTCCCGTATACTCAGTTTATTTTTGTTGTTGCTGAGGATGATATCCATCCATGATTCCTGTTACATTTGGGTATCGGGATGGACACCCCTTATCTCGGATCGCGAGTTGTCACAGATGGTATCCGAGCATCAGGTTCTAGAGTCTTTAGGATCAATGTAGATTCGTCACGTTCTACCGTAGCGTTCTTTGATATAGAGCCTAATGTTAGGACTGTGTAGTTTTCTATGTTTGCGATCTTCTGCGAGATAGATAGTTTCAAATAGTATTTTAACTCTATTATAAATTTATCTCAAATGCCGCCTAGAGAGGTCGCCCAGCGAGACGTAATAGGGTTGTAGAAGAGGAGGTAGATTCTCCTTTACCGTCACAAGGGACCGTTAACGCTACAGATGTAGCAAATATAGTAGCTCAAGCGGTTAACACCTCCATGATCGCAGTGGTCCAACAATTTCCACAGGCTCGACAATGGAATCACGATGTTCAAGCTCCTATGGTACTTACTCCGTGGGAAAGGGTTAGAGAGTCCTTTCTAAAGGGCAATTCATCGAAATTCGAGGGAGGCATGGATGTTATTAAATCCAATACATGGAAAGAGAACAGGCAACGCCACCTTCGAATGATAGAATGTAGCGAGGAGAGAAACAAGTCCTTGCCACTTTTAACTTGTCGGATCTGCATTATACTGGTGGGAGATGATAACCACACCAGAGCAGAGAAACACAATGACGATCACTGAATTCTGGGCATTGTTCGATCGTGAGTACGTTCCTCCCATAGTTTAAAGGGAGATGATAAAGAAGCTCCAGGATGTTGTGCAAGGAGAGAGATCTGTGGCGAAATATGTAGAGGAGTTTTAAGGGTTGGCGAGTTTTGTCCCGAATGATGTGGCTCCGGAAGATAGGAAGATCTCAAAGTTTATGTGAGGTCTAAACTGGAGAATCCAGCAATAATTGCTGGGTAATCCAACTTTACAAACTTTTGGTGAGGATATGAATGCAGCCTCACCCCATTGCCATGAGCATCGGTTATATACACCGGGTAGCAAGAAACCTACTGTTGTGGAGCAAGCAGGAAGGCTTAGAGAACATGGGATTTGAGGAGGAGCGTTTCCCTCATCCCAACCTTCGGTTAGTAAGCAGAAAGACAGAGGGACCCTCGACAAGGGGTTTCGTCTAAGAGACAACGTTTTGGAGGGTTTGTTGTGGGTGGCAATAACTTTAGGCACGGTAAGGGTTCTTCACAACATGTAGGTCGGGGTGGTCATGGAAAAAAGGGCCATCTGGACCAAGGCACTTCCTAGTTTAAAAAAAAAATAACGGGGGTCGAGGTCGAGGAAATATGAAAGGACGGTGCTTCCTATGTGGGGAGGCAGGTCACTTCGATGGAGTGTCCTCAATGGATTAGGGGTCAGTTTCCTAGGACTCCGCAACAGCCATACGTTCAGTTTCCACCTCAGGTACCTGATCCGATTGTTCCCATGCAGTAGGGACAGTTGCGGTATGGGAGAGTTTATCAAATTCGGGAGGTTATACTTCCTCCAGCTTCGTTAGCACTGCCCGCTATTAAGAGTAAGCTTTTATTTCGGAGGTACTTGAGTTACGTGTTATTCGATGTGGGTGTTATGCGCTCATTTGTTTTATGAGCTCTTCTCAGACTACAGATTTGATGAGATCTGCTGAGAGTATTTTTACTAGCGTTGAGTTTCCTACGAGTGATGGTTTTCTCAATTCCTTATTTGTATACATATAGGGATTTATTATGGTATTTTGTGCTTTGAGGCCGATTTACTCGTCCTTGACATGGTCGGGTATGATGTGATTGGTATGCCTTATCTCCACGATCGACATAGTTGAGTAGTAGCGTATAGGAGGGGTTCCTTGTTTGGATTCCGCTTTTGCGAGACGCTCCACGCGTGAACCTCGACGACGTTAGAAGTGGAGAGACGTTGTTCTTCCTTCTTTTAGTTAATTCCATTTTATTTTATTTTGCTGGTGGAAAGGTTTAGCCAAGAATCACGTAGAAGAGTGATTAATGGCTATTAAAGTGCGAAATAGAAGCACTGTATACAGTTCTCTCCTCTGAACGATGTGAGGGAGACTGGGATGCGAAGTGGAATTAAGACTTCGGGTTGTGCCTTGATAATAAGGCTATTTGAAAAGGTATATATATATTGTGGGGTATATAATTATAAGGCTGTATGAAAAGTGAATGTTTGATTTGTTAAATCTTTAGTTATTTAAATGGTAATGTATATAAGTTGAATCTTTCCGGTCCCGAACATGTGTCTTAGACCTATATATCTTGATGACCGACAACGCGAGGTAGTAGTGTAACGGGAGGTTTCCTTGTCTGGATTTTGCTTCGGCGAGACGTCCCACACACGAAACTGAGCAAATGTCAGGAGTTGAAAAGGGTCTTGGGAGCTAGGAATATACTTAGTATTATGTGTATACGACTTAGATAGATAGGATATAGTATAGGTAGGTAGACGTTAGGATTGTTTGGATATAAGGCCTTTAGTATGTGATTTTGGTTTAAGAAGGCTGTCAAGAGTTGACCACGAACAGATTGTGTGTTAACTCTAAGAGGGATTGTTTCCTAGTAACGAGAAGTGTGAGATTTCGAGAGGTTTGGTAGTTAAGGCCGAAGGAGATGAGGTCTCTTGTAGTTAGAATGTTATGTTGGCAACTCAACTTTCGAAAAGAAAAAGGTGAATTGACTCTCACTCCTGAGCCCATGTTGTTAAGCTCAAGGGTGGATTCAGTTAACAAGTCTTTGCCAGAATGGGAAGTAATAATACTGGGGCATGGACCTAATGTTTATGCGACTCATAAGCTAAGACTTGTGAGAAGTATTATCCCATGTTTGAATTAAAATTCATCGTGGGGGTGATCCCCGTATGGAAAAGAACGTACTATTTCCTGGGCAGAAATTTAGTCTTGCATGCGAGTAACATTTTATTGCAAGATGTCGTAGGAGAGACAGGGGTGGTTAAAGCCACATACACAAGCTGTTGATTTAGGGAACAAAACTCTGCTCTATTGACCTTGAGGGTGGGGTGCATTTCCATTAGAGAATTTTGTCCCAAATGAGAGGGACTTAAGAAAGTCAGATATGGAGGAATCTCGTGGTTCTAAGTTTACGGTGCATCCGAGTAACGACAAAATGTGTCAAGTTATGCGCCGCCAGCAGTAGTGGCCGGGCATAGAGAGGTTGTTGGACTGCATGGGGTGCCCTTGATTATAGTTCCGACTGAAACAAGATTTTCGTTTCCCACTCTCGGTAAGTTTCCAAGAAGCCAGGGGAATCGGATTGAAGTTTAGTACTTCTTATCATCCTCAAACAGATGGCCAGACTAAAAGGGTAAACCATATGTTGGGGCATATACTCCTTATGTGCGTGCTTGACTTCAAGAATAGTCGGGAACAGTGTCTCCCACTAGTTGAATTCTCTTATAATGATTTGTATCGATTAACTATTGGGATGGCGCTTTATTGAAGCCTAGCCTTGTATGATAGGCATTGTGGATCTCCCGCTTTGGGTAAAGGTGCCAGAATGATAAATTCCTTGGACCTGAAATGATCCGAGATAATTTTTTTCCAAAGATCGAGCTCGCTCGGAATCGCATTCATATAACCAAGATCGACAAAAGGGCTAGGTCGATGCGGGGAGAACGCATTTGGAGATTGAGGTCGGTGGACCAGGTGTTGGTGCGAGTATCGCTTATGAAGGGAAACAAGTTCTTTGGAGTAGAAAAGGAAAACTTGCACCATATTATATTGGACCTTTCCTATATATGTTAAGGTGGGTCCGGTAGCCTATTAACTTTATTTACCGAAACATTTGCAGCAAGTTCATAAGGTGTTCCATATCTCTCCTGTATAGTAGTACAAGAGATGGGATGGTGCCATTAAGCACATTCCTTTCAAAGATATTGAGTTGCAACTTGACGTTTCTTATTAGATGTAGTCGGTTTTTTTAGAGCGTGGGGAGTAGCTATTGAAACCGCCGATAGTACCTTTGGTTAGGGTGTATTGTAGTCACCATAGTGTCGAGGAATCGACATGTGATCGTGGGGATAACATGCAGGAAAGGTATCCGCATTTCTTCTTGCAAGGTGCGCCTGAATTTTGGGGGCAAAATTCCCTTATAAGAGGGGAGTATGTAACAACCCTCACTTTTGATAGCCTATTTTATATTTATTTACTATATGTAGAAATAAATTATAAAATGATGGATGTTGAGTAAATATTAATTTAACATGAGAAAGGTTAATATTTACTGAAATGTTGTATGATAACCTGATGAGTAGGTAAAAAAATATCCATGTGGTGATTTACTGTGTCATAAGGATATAAAATGACATTTTGGTTTAATGAGAAACCGGAAGTAAAATGAGTTATAAAATTTACAAATGATAAGTTGGAGGGTGTACTTAGTCCCGGTAGGTGCGAGACAGTCAAAATAAGTGCCATATTGCATTTCGATATTTTGGGCACTTTTGACTGATTATAGCTTAAATGTGTAGTTGCAATTTATTATATCGCGTATTAGTCATTAGAGTTGGGCATTTTAGACTTCAGGCCCGATTTAGTCTTGCTAAGACTTATTATTCCTCTTAAGACCAAATTGTTAACTTAGAGAGAAAGAGAGAGGAAGAGAATTTTGGGAGAAAAATAGAGATTTGGAGATTCAAGCTTGGATGGCTATCTACACCAAATCAAATCTGCATTTTCATGATCAAGGCAAGTAATCTACTTGCTATTATATGATTTAAGGAGAATAATTAGTTGTGATAGTAATGAATTTATTGTGTTTAATCATTTTAGGGTTTTATTAGATAAATTGGGTATTAACCCTTGGAAATGGATTTGGATGATAAATATTATAAATGATGGTAGTTGGGTGTATTTATGGAGTTTTAGTTCCATTATATAAGCTTGGTTTGGTTGGTTTTGGGTTTGGGAGAAAATTTGGAGTTTAGAACTCCATAGCCAAACTTGGCTCTTTCGCAGGGGCGAATCGATTCGCATAGATGCAGTTTCCCAGATCTGTGTACCCAAATCGATTTAGGTTGAGGCCGAATCGATTCGACAGTATGCAGAATGTTGGATTTGTCTTCCGAACCGATTCGCTTTCAGGGCAAATCGATTCGGCAGGGAGAATCGATTCAGCCCTATGGGCGAATCGATTCGGTTCCTGCAGTTTTGAATCATTTTCCTTTTTAATTTTTGATCTTTTTCTTTAGGTTTAGGACCTAGGAACCTTCTTGAAAGAAGTAAACTTAGATTCCTAGAGTATTAGTTGAGTTTGGTCGCTACCTTAGACTATAATTGGGTCATCTGGGGTTTATTCCGGGAAGGTTTAAAGTAATGCTAAGGCATTACTTCTTTTATTGAATTTTGAGAGGTTAGGAAGTTAAATGCCCATGCTTGGAGACTTAGGGGATTATCGAAGTTATATGAACTTTGGGAATTTTAGGATCATAATGTCTATTTGGAGACTAAGCCGGAACTTGAAATTTGAGGAATATTAATGACAATATTCGATGGGAATTAGGTTCGCATAAAATGAACCCAAATTTTTTAAAGATGATACGTTCAACTAAAATGAACCCAAACCGTGTTAATGAGGATAGGTTCAACTAAAATGAACCCAAACTGTGTTAATGAGGATAGGTTCAACTAAAATGAACCCAGTTGTTAAATAATGTTAGGTTCGAATAAAAAGAACCAAACACATGGATAATGGAAATGGAATTTTGTTATGGTAATTGAAAATGAAAATGAGATTTAAAATGGTAAATGTTAATTTACTTAAACACACCTCTCTAAATGACATCATAAGGGAAGTTCGCGCGCTTGGTGATGCCACCTAGCTAGTGAATTCAAGGTGGATATAGTCCTAGTACATATGCGGGGTTTTTATATGTTTTCTGCGCTGGTGAGGAGATTCCGGGTGTGGTCCTGACTCTTATGGCCGCTTCCCGACGTTGCGTTATGATCCCAGGTTGTCTTGTATAGATAGGCCCTGGAAGATGATGGTCATTTAGGGGCGCGTCCATTAGGGAAACTCAGAGGGGCGATCTTAGAACCGTTATATGTATATGAATATAACTTTTCTGCATCAAGTGGGACTTGATGGTTATATGCCATAACGAGCATGGATACGTGCCATAAAGTGCACGGGATTGAGATATGTGCCATAAAGAGCACTTGGTATTAATGATATTCCTATTAAGGAATGGAAAGATGAAATGGTAAGATAATTAACTATGGAAGTTAATAAATGGTTTTATTCCTATTAAGGAATATAAAAGATAATGGGAATTTGATAAATGAGGCAAGGTTTTAAATTTAAGTTATTTACTTTTCTTTCTCTTATGTAAATGACATTTTCATTTCATCATTTAGTTAAATTGTAATGTAAGTTTATCATCCTTATCATTCATGCATAACTGTTCATTTCTATCATGCTTTCTATTCTTCTAGTGATCATATAGAACTCAGCCCTGACCGGTTTACTTTCCTTGTTGTGTATATGATTGTATCCGCTCAGGTGCTCCACCACAAGGACGACCGTTTTGATATTCCCATTCCTTTATTTTCGACGAGCTGTGAGATTTTGCGGGTTATTACAGGATATTGTATTAGACGCTATCTTCTTGGTATTCCAGATATGATTGGGTCTTTTCATCGGGCGTGTGGCCCAAACTTTTGTATTTGATTAATGAATGTATTATGTAGATATTTAAATTGTTGTACTTCGTTGTATGTTGCTATGGATCGACAGCCTATTCGGTCCTTTTGTATACATTCGTGTTAGATGTATTATATATATTCTTGTGGAATTCCACTTGCTTATCAGAATGGGTTGCTTGATTT